>CM077448.1:20594104-21270768 GCA_039654765.1 Mylopharyngodon piceus
ATGACTGGACTTGTCGAACTGATAAACAGCTGGCTAGACATTGAGGTTTATCTGCGTCTCTCCAGCTGAAAGTGAGCTGATAGCCAAGCAGGCTAATCATGCTAATGGCAAAAGTAATTACAGCTAATCTGAGAGAGAGAGAGGCATGGCTAAATGAACTGTAATGATGGCACATTTCTCACCCAGTGCCTGCAGGGATCTATCAGATAGTTAAAAGTGGAGAATATGAGACACATGCACTGATTTATGAAAGCTACTGCACATGGGAATGATGAAATATGCATGTATTTCATAATCATTTGTAGCATGGGATGGCCTATGTTCTTGCGCTACTGTAATAGTTGCTAAAAATGTTTTTTGTAACAGAGCATAAACTGCATGTTATTTAATCATAGGCTATGCAAACTTGCAAAGTAAAAGTTTCAGTTCAGTCATTGTGCAAATGAGATTTATTTAACATAATATCCCTCAATAATATAATGATTTATGAAATTGTGGACAAAGAAAGTTGGACACAACCAAATAAGAAAAACAATGAGCACAGGAAATGAAATAAATGGAAGCGATCCACTTAATCAAAAGATTGATTCCGTGACGCATCTTACCTTGCTCCTGGGTTCGCTGTTCTGCAGCAGTAAACACAAATCACAAGCACATCTGTCAGACACATCAGTTTGTACTTTACATGATGCTGCTGACTTCACAGAAATGTTTTTCGCTGAACATCATTAGAAACCCGTTGGCCTTGTATTGGCAGTTGAAGTTGTATTAATTACAAACTGTTTCACATGGGAACAGTGTATAATTGAGTTAACTATTATTTGGCTTTGGCTGGTACTCTCAGTGTAGTCCTAAATTATATATATTTTGATGTACTTCAATCACTACTAGATAGATGCTTTCTGTGGCATAACCATAACTACAGGGCAGGACAAAAGATATGTTTATAAAGCCTCACCCAGATATTTGGCCCGTTCTTCTCGCCGCTTTTTGGCCTGTTTCTGTCTTTGCTCTGAACTCATCCCATCTGTTGAGAAAAGAAGCAGATAATGCTTTAAAATGCTTTAAAATTGAACTACATTAAAGTTGACAATGACATGAGAAAGTCATTTGCAAATAATTGTAGAGATACCAAGATTTCAGTAGTCAATACCCATGAAATTTGAGGGAAAAACGCTGTTTAAAATGTTAAATATTATATATATATATATATATACACACACACACACACATATATATATATATATATATATATATAAATATACACACTCTCCAAAAATGCTGGGTTGTTTTTAACCCATGTTGGGTCAAATATGGACAAACCCAACCACTGGGTTTAAAAATGCAATTATATATAAAAATGTTTACTTTAAAATATATATTATAAAGTTATTAAAATTTTATAAATATATACTATTGTAAAATGTAAAGTTCACTGAAAATTAATATGTAAAAAAGTTATATGTAAAAGTTATGTATACAATATATTATATAATCTAATATATTTTTTAAAAAGTAATTTTATATGTATAAAATATTATCTAAATATTTTTTATATTATATAATCTTTATTAATGTTATATATATATATATATATATATATATATATATATATATATATGAGTGTGTGTGTGTGTGTGCAAAATATCTTTAACCTTTGCTTGATTGTTAGATTATATTAATGCTGACACAGTGCTGTCACATTTTGAATTAAAAGCAGGGCCTGTAATTAAAATTAGCATTTTTTTCTTTTAAATGTTTTCTTTTCTTTTCTTTTATTTTATTTTGTTGATAAATGGACAAATTTTGGCACAGGCAATCACTATCATTTATGTATAAAGGTAGTAATGAAAGCCTGTGTGATTCTAAGGATTAGAGAGAAGATTGTAAAAGGACATTCTAAGTAAACCTTTTTTGGGTAAAAAAGGTAAAAGGCTACGAAAAGTTTAAAGTATGGCACTTTTAATCTGATGAGAGCTGGTCGACAAGATACCCAAGACATTTGCTGAGTAATTTGTCTCTCAAGCTCCCCCTCTTCTTCATTTCTCTTTCCTGACAAATTAGAGACTTGTAACTGACATTTTCCATTTTCTCCTTGGCCTCAGGAGTGTATTGATTCAATCAAGATAAGAGTGACTCCGGCTCTTTCACTGCGGAGGTGGTTTAACCCAAAGCATTGAAGAGAAATGTGGTGAGTCAGGTATTATCCTGATCACACAGTCACATGTAAAGGAAGCTCAATTCAATTAAGACGAATGCAACAGTATTTCATCTATGCGTTCTTCTTGTGAAGCGTGTCCTCCTTGTAATGCAATATACATGCAACTCTTTCCCTGCGAATCGAACTGTTGCTATGGCAACCGGCCTGCCCCGCGCCCACCATCAAAGGACTCGACTAAGCCTTATACACTCGAGACCGTTGGAGAACACTCAGCAAACCTTCCCCAAACACACAGCCCAAGGTTCGCTCCCTGCTTTGATGCACGGCCATGCCGGGTTTCCACGTCTCGCCCTCTTCACAGACAATGACTTGGCTTGCTGCCACGACTGTCTGATTAGGATGAATTTACAAAAGGGTCTTTTTAAAGTCAGTCTGATGGATGTTCACATGCATGAG
The DNA here is from genome assembly GCA_039654765.1 of Mylopharyngodon piceus. Classification (NCBI taxonomy): domain Eukaryota; kingdom Metazoa; phylum Chordata; class Actinopteri; order Cypriniformes; family Xenocyprididae; genus Mylopharyngodon; species Mylopharyngodon piceus. The sequence goes on from CM077448.1 coordinate 20,596,722, forward strand.
GTCTACTATGACGAGAGTGTATAGATGGATTTCTCGAATATGTTTTCTCTTTTATTCTTCTGTTTTCATTCTTCTACTATATGACTTTTGTAAATAAAGAGTCTCTGTAGCATCAGTCCTTTACTTTCACTCTTGTTTAGTGCCTTATCCAAAGATTAGGCTATCATCATTAAAAATTCATACTTTTTTAAAAGAAATGTGCTGATATTGTTGAACATAAACCAATACACCAAAAATTGTGTGATTGATAACAATACTAGCAAAAATATAGGAAATCTCACTTGGCTATTTAAAAAGTTAAATATGCATTTAAGTAAACCAATGGAATAAAAATAAAAGCTTTATTATATATATATTTTTTATTCTATTCTATTAATTAATTTTCATTATATTTATTTTGGTTCAGTTGCTTGCATTTAAATGAAAATACTAGTGAAATTTGGGATAAATCACTTGGTTATTTAAAAAGTTAAATATGAATTTAAGCAATCATGAGGCTGCAATGGCATACAATAAAATAAATTAATAAATATAATATATTTAAATTAATAAACAATTATAACATAAATAATATGATATAATTAAATACATTTATAACAAAATAATATTAATTAATAATATTAATATATACTATATTATAAAATATAATATTTTTGATTGTTTGCACTTAAATCTAATATATATACATATGTAATTAAAAAATAATAGCCTAAATATAATACATATAAAAAAATAATATTTAAAGATTATTTAAATAACTTCTATTTTTGTTCTATTTTCTTTTGTTCTTTTACGTGGTTGCTAAGACATTAGCATCCAAACTATGTGGTTGCTAAAGTGTTCAGACTGGCTTTTAACTACATTGGTTTATATCGCTTTACATCATATAAAGCGATCAGGTGTCTTCAGGAAATTTGGACTAAACCGCTCAATTCATATGGATTAGTTTTACGATCTTTTAATGGACTTTTTTAAGCGTCAAAGTGGTAGTTGCGTAGCTGTCAATGGACCGAAATCTCTCAGATTCATTAAAAAGATCTTCATTTGAGTTCCGAAGATGAATGAAAGTCTTATGGGTTTGGAAGGACATGAGAGTGAGTAATTAATGACAGAAATTTCATTTTTGGGTTAACTATCCCTTTCACAATCAGTGTGCTATCTGGGACAGGGCCATTGCTTTTTAGTCGTTAGGGTGATTGCTAAGTGATTGTTAGGTGGCTGAGTTCCCTCCTTCAATGTAATGATGTAAATGACATAGACAAAATGGACATATCCAACACCTGAAAGATAATGACAGTTTTTGAGACACAAGCAGTGTATTGGTCTCCTTCTTAGTACCTTTTTTTGGGTTGGGACTGGCTCCGGGTGTGCTGGGTCTTCCGTCAGATTTGATTGGTTCTGTTTTTGAGGGAGGGTCTGTTATGAAGGAGGAGTCTGTGACCGTTGTGTCGTCGGCTTTCAGGATCTCACTGTCCAGTTCACTCTCTTTCTGAAGCGTGCCACTCGTCTCTGGAGGAGATGTGAGAACTGAGAGAAAGACAAAAAGAGAACATGGATGAAAGGAATCAAAACTAGAATCATGCTTCTAGTTCAGTTTTCACCAAAATACTATACTGGTCATTTGGAATTAGCCATCACTATCATAATTGATGAACTTTGCAACTATGACACTGTTATTGAACTGAATTGAATTTAATAATGACACTATTGTCTTCTAGCTGCTTTATAACTGAACTGAATGTGTTTCATAATTGATGAACTTTGCAACACTGACACAAACCAACACTGAACTAAACTGAGCTGAATAATGACACTATTGTCTTCTGTAGAGCCGCTTTACAGCTGAATCTAAAGTCGTTTCATAATCAAATTTTGCAATATTAACAATATTATTTTCCTGTTTATTACTGTGAAGCTGCTTTGAAACAATCAGTACTGTATAAACTGCTATAGAAATAAATGTGACTTGACTATCATTATTATCATCAAAAATACTATATATTTATTATTTTATTATTGTTATTATTAAGATTTTATGTATATTTCTTTTTGGTGGAAAGTGTTAATGTGGTGGGAAAAAATTATATTTTTGCAACGTTAAGCTTTTAGTTAATGCTTTTGAATAAATAAGTAAGTAGGTGAGTAAATAAATAAATGAGTGTTTTTGTGTTTTGCTAGGGTATTCTGGGTGTTTGATAGAATTTATGGATGGTTGCTAAGTGGTTTATTAATAGCCAAGTCAAAAAAAGCCCTCTCTGATATTTTTGTCTCTTGTGTCTCTCCTTAAATCTCTATGGGACGTTGTTACCTGTTACATCATCTGCAAATTGTGCAAAGCACTAATCATAAATATACAGATACTGAAACTATGGTTACCATGGTTTTGCATGGGATATACATTAAACAGCATCATGATTTCGAGCATAATTCTGTGACACCTACAGCACAATTTTAAGGACTTGTGTGTATCAGCACAGAATCTCCAGGAATGTTAATACAGTATTTCGTATGCAGACAGTTTCAGATTTTCACCTAGATTCTCTCTGCAGAAATGATCTCTGCTTTCTTGCTAACAAACACTTTAACCCCATTAGCAGGGCATTAGCATCCTGTTCACACTTTACTCACACATAAAATACGTTAAAGATGGCATGTGATCTCCCTCCCGCAGGATTTTCACATGAGAAACACAGCAGAGAATCACTAGCCTCTTGTGTATCTCTTTTCTCTGAATATAAAGGTGTGGATGAGGCCTGGAGGAATCACTCGCGACACTAATGTCAATATCAGCATTATAAACATGCACTAGTCAAGCCATTCCATGGGGTCTTTAACCACTGGGCTACACCTTCCAACTTAGTGCTTTCATTAGTTTAATGCGAGTCTTTCATTAGTTTAATGCAAGTCTTAAACCCTCAACATAATGGATTTAGTGGCTTCTGAAGGATTAACCGAATGCTATACTGTAGAAATCCATGAGTGCAGCCCTTCAGATGAGTTTAGATAATCGTGGCATGAATCTAATTAAATAACAGGATCAGTAGTGACCGCTCATTTAACAGCTGACTACATATGTTTATTCTCTTCATATCAGATGCAGAAAAGAGCTTCAGACATGTTGAAGGTCCGCTGGAGCAGCGAGACCCTCTGGAGAGGCTATTTGAAGGGCAATTAAAGAGCTGGTGGTCTCAAGTCAACAGCTTCATTTTGCTTTCAAACAGTAATTGCCAAAAAGTCATTTTCATCTGTAACACAGCTGAATGATGGGTACATGAAGAAACCATTTGAAAGAGCATCAAATGCTTTTATAGCATGAGCAGCGTTGGGGGTAGTGTATTATAAGTAACACAAGTTACGTAATCAGATTACTTTTTTTCAAGTAACTAGTAAAGTAACACATTACTTTTAAATTTACAACAAAATATCAGAGTTTGTGCTCACTTGCACAAAAACAGAGTGTTGAACTTTCTTCTCCTGCATCCTATTCTTCTGTAATCCAGAATGGCAGCACAGCTGAAAGGTTTTATTTGAGCTGCGCCCTCTACTGTACAGGCGTAAATTTGCACAAGCCCAGTCCAGTGAGAAAAAGTAACTCAAAAGTAATGTAACACATTACTTTCCATAAAAGTAACTAAGTAACAGTTTTTTTAGGGAGTAATGCAATATTATGGAAGCTTGTTTCCACCACTGAATAAAAAATAAAAAAGCAATTGCAACTTTTTATCTCAGAATTTTGTCTTTTTTCTTGCAATTCTGACTTAGAATTGCAAGAAAAAAGTCAAAATTGTGAGATAAAAAGTCGCAACTGAAATCATCACTGGAATCGCAAACGGGTTCATCAGAAAGAAATGCAAGTAGAACCATTTTTCTTCCATAATGTGACATATTTCCATGTGAAAATGGATATTCCATAAGAAAAAAAATGTTGGATCATAAAAAGTAGACAGTGAATACCAGAACTGATCAGGAATCGTTCACAAAAAATGCATTAATAAAATAAATATAGTCAATTTCATGTTAACTTGAAAGATATGCAAGATTAATTATGCAAATTAAATTAAAGCTTAATCTTAAAAGCTTAAAATGTATTACATGGAAGAAATGTATTGTAGTCAGAGCCGATAGCCTCGTGGGCAGCACTCCGACAAGCTGCGGGCGACCCAAGTTTGAGTCCTGGCTTTCCTGATCCCGTCCCCCTCTCTCTCCCACTTTCCTTCCTGTCTACTCTACAATGTCCTATTGCAAGTACACACACACACACAAAAAATGTATTGCAAAAAGCATTTGTTAAAGAACTACTTAAAAACTGACCTTTGACCTTGTGTCAATCATATCTATTGTGTCACACCGAGTCCAAAACCATTATTTAAATGTTAAACAGTTGACTAGCATCTTGACCTATGACCTCATGGGGTAAACATGAGGTCAGCGTGGGTCTAAACATCCTGTTTTGATTAGAGGGCACGTCTGTGTTTCTCCAGTTGTTTCTGAGTTTCAGTCTATGATTGCGCAGCTGTCGTCTTCTTAGGGCAGACCTCATGACAGGAAGACAAAAAGCTTGACTGCCTACAGAAGCAACTGCTGTTTAGAAGTGGAAAGAGACAATCGCTGAGCTTTGCTACTGTAATAACTCAGAGTAAAACATATGCCAGAAAATAAAGTGCACTGTTAGCAATTCAACCCCTTACAAATATTTAGCCACACGTCAAAGTCCAATGATAAGTCCCAGCTTCCCCTCTGTGCTCTTTTTAGATGGAGTCAAGTTCCCATGTTCAGTCTGTAAAGGTTAGCAGCAGGGCAGCATCTCAACATCGAGACCAAGGGGACAAACTGTCTGTTTTAACAAAGAAACGCCATCTGTCCCGGGAAAGACACAGAAAGTGTGCCATTTTTCTTCTGCTTAGAAACAGATATGCTCACACTAATCAGATGCTAAATTACTCTAATTTGGAGATGGAATTAATTAGTACTTCACAGAAGCAATTAGGCTGGTACATAAAGCATGTTAGATGTGAGATATAATAAGCAGACACTGATTTGTTATCAGACCAATACGGCAAATTTAGGATGGAAATTTAATGTATCTGGAAATCTTTCAGGACGCCCACTGACCACCAAAGTTCAAACTTCAAATCTTCCTCATGAAAACAAGTGCAGCCTCTTTAGATATGATTTCCAATGATTCAACTTAACTCAAATATCTCCCTTTGCATTGAACTTTGAGCGCTGTAACTTTGCAGATGTTGTTTATGCTTAAACAGCAACACTAAACACTAAAGTTAAAAAAGTGAAATAATAATCAAGGACCTCTTTAAAGTACACAAAAAGCGGGTAACATGGGGGACTTGAAGTCATTTTGAGGGGCAGAATGATCTTCTTTACACTTCTCTACACTTCTTTACACTTTACACAATATATTAATTAATTATCATTATTATGCTATGGTCATATTAAAATATAATCAGAAAATTTTGGGCCAAATTGTGCAGACCTATATAAGACCTGAAAAAAAAAACAAATTTTCAATCACAATTTTTATCAGAGAAAAAAAAAAGGAAAAAAAAGTTGATTCTAATTTTAGCGAAACTAAGTGAGAAGTTTAATTTCCCCCTTTAATTTGATTTGTCTTGGTGGCTCAAGTTATAAAACAGGTTATCAGGATCAGAATATACAGTGGGAAATAATTTGACTGGGTTTTGATTGGATAGTAAAAGGAGGGGTATGATATTATGTAAAGAATTATTGAAAATTCATTAATGCACAACCTTGATGTGGTAATGCTAATTCAACAGCACTGTATTATAATGATTCATTGTGCTAATTATAATGGTTCTTGTTGTCTTATTAACCCATCAGCATGGCAACAGGAACAAATACAAAACCTCCCAAGATGCACTAGGGGAAAATGTAGAAAAGAGGTTGATGTCAAAGTTTTGGGAGCTTGAAAGAGAAAAAAAAAACATTGCATGTGATCCAGGGATGAGACAATGTTTGGGCAGAGGGACAAAGATAAAAACAGCAGTAAAACCTGAGACTAAAGCATAAAAAGGGTTTAGGACGTGTCTGGGCAGATCATCTGAGACACAGCAAGGGAAAACCTCAGTACAGTGACGAGAGGTCTGGCATTTCAGGCAAAAAAGAGAAAGATCTCCCTGACCTGTTGCAATACATTTGGTGTTTCAGAGAAAAGGCCACAAGGAGGAATCTTCACCCAGATAATCTGATTCATGAGGGCAGTCCTATAGTCACAGCAGGGGGCATCGCTGCTTCAGCAGATTTGACTGCAGTGAGCTAAACATGCAGACACCTGCGTTTGAGTATAAAAGTTCACGTGATGGGCAGACACAGATCTGTCAGGTCCATTGCAGCCAGATCGGGTTTCACCTCTAGCTCACAGTAAAAATAGACCCCACAATCCCTCATCTGCCATAAAAGGAGCTGATACTCTTTTAAAATATAAAAATATATAGTAGACAAGAAATGCAATGAGAGAAAACTTTTCATGCAAAACTCACCACCATGATAGGGGGTTGTGTGTGGTTGCCAGGGTGTTGCTATGCAGTTGCTAAGTTGTTGCTAAAGGCCCTGTCTACACCTGGTATTAAGATGCGTTTTGGTTGATCAGATCACAAGTAGATGAGGGTCAGTTTACACCTGGTGTTTTAATCCGTCTCTTTTGTCCACTTTCAATCACTTCTGTCCTGATTTCTTCGAGAGGAGGATCAATGGGCGGGTAAATGTATGGTATATTTCAGATCTTTCGAACTAATGGACAAAATAAGCTTGTGCAATTTACATATAACTGCGAATGGAGATGACTGAAAAACACACGGAGAGCAGCAGCTTTTGTTTCTGCTTTGATAGCCGAAAGACCACGCCGAACAGCGAGTGAGTGTTAGAAATCAGGAATGGTGAGAGAACATTGTGCTTGGTACGTTTTTAGTCTTCAAACCAAACTTGGATCTTCAGCCGATAAAGTTTAAATCCCATGAACGTTTACAGCAATCTGGTCAAATGCGTTTTTGACAACCTCTGGAAGTGGTTGAAAGTGGACAAGCTCAAAACGTTTTAAACCCTGTTTACACCTGTATTTAGCGTCGTCCACTTGTGATCCAATCGACCAAAACCGACCAGATCAACCAAAACACATCTTAATACAAAGTGTAAACAGGGCCTAAAGTGGTTTGGAATGTGTTGCTGTGGGTAGGTGGTAGGCTTGCTACGGTAGTCGGTGTTACCGGTGTTACCGGTGTTCAGTTGCAACACCGGTTTCATCACTTGCCCACCGCGGCACCAAGGCATTTTTTTTTCTTTTTCAGTTTAACGCATTAAAAATATTTAATGCAATTAAAGCAGTATCCGTTTTTCTGCGTTATATGATCAAGCTTTTATTCATGCAAATGCTTTTAAACCATTAAAGCGCGACAAAAGAGAACACGCTGTCTGTGAATGTCCTGCCTATGTGACACACACAACGCGCGCCAGTATTGAGTTCTCTTCCGCGCTTGAACGAACCATTACACACACAAATTATGCATAAATGTCAGTTTTGTCGAGTGTCCTAATAAGAGCAGTCTTCAATGAGTTAAATTAAGTCTTGAATGAACGTAAAGATTTGTGAGAAAACGTGTCAGATCCGGCGTCGTGTGCAGCAGCGGCAGATCTTAAAGTGTCATTAATGTTAATCAAAGAACAAAGGTAAGAGAGAGAATTATGCACTGCTCTTTACTAAAGAACTTAAACATTCTGTTACTTATTTATTTCATCCAGAGTTTCCACGGTTTGATTTTCAGTTTTTTATATAAACGATACGTTAGCCTTGGCTATTTGTTATTTTATTTGGCCTAGCATGGTGTATTCTTACTCGTATTGTTAATAAACGTTCTATGTTTAATATAAGCGAGTTTGTCGTTGTACTGTTTTGTTGTTGTGTTTTATCAGTAAGAATAATAACCCACCATTCAAAATTGCCGCTAATTTGAAAGAGAAAGTAAAATTCACACGGCCACACACTGGGATTCATAAGTGATTTAAAAAAAAAAAAAAAAAGAGGTGGAGGCCCCGCCCCCCGGTGACACCGGTATTACCGGTGTTGTCACATGTCGATTAACCGGTGGGAAAATTTTCTTACCGTCACATCCCTAGTAGGTGGTAAGATTATTATTGTTAACTATTAAAATTACTGTATTACTGTAAAACTATTAAAAACATTTTTGTTCATTTAAATAAAGCTGAAATAAAATAAAATATAAATATTAGATGGAAATAGTTAATCTGAACAAAATTAAGTTGAAGCACTAAAATTAAAATTAAAATTAGTTGAAATAAATACTGAAGCTGAACTGAAATCAAAATAAGAACTAAAAATAATATAACTAAATTAAAAATTAAACTAAAAGCACATAACAAAATTACTAAAAATTAAACTAAAATGAAATATATATATATATAAAAGCTAATGCAAAATTTTAATAAAAACTATAACATATGGTCCCTCACTCATTGTAAGTCTTTGCGATTTTATTCCACCAGGCAAAAAGCACAAGTCTGAAAAGTAAAAGCACACATTTCCTAAACAGGCACCACAAAATATGACCCTTTCAACTATAAATATAACAGAAGTACGGCATCTGAGCAAAAGTCCCAATTAGAAAACTGTTCTTAAATTAAAGGGGTACTTCACTCTTGGAAAAAAGGGCTTTGAATGAAACTCGGCTGCCTACACAGTAGAAAGGCGAAAACATTTTTGGAATTGGTGCTACCTGACTAGAGAAAACAGAAAAAAAGGCTGTTGCCTTTTTGGTAAATAGGTAAGAAAACTTCAACACCCCTAATGCACTGGGCATGTTACCATCCAAGGCCATTCCCACCCGTCTGCTATGGATACACTTGACAAGAGTCAAATAACTGCCTGGCTTTAGTAGGAAATACTTCTTAGCAAACTTTTAGTCATAATGGTGTCGACTTGTATTGTTCCTAAGTACCAGAATTCAAAAAGTGAACGTTTAGAAGGAGTGAGTTACTTTGGTTCTGTCAGTTCCGTGAGCTCAAAACGTTTTAAACCCTGTTTACACCTGTATTTAGCGTCGTCCACTTGTGATCCAATCGACCAAAACCGACCAGATCAACCAAAACACATCTTAATACAAAGTGTAAACAGGGCCTAAAGTGGTTTGGAATGTGTTGCTGTGGGTAGGTGGTAGGCTTGCTACGGTAGTCGGTGTTACCGGTGCAGAATTCAAAAAGTGAACGTTTAGAAGGAGTGAGTTACTTTGGTTCTGTCAGTTCCGTGAGATGTGTCTACTAAAAACAATAGAAGAATAAAAATAGAAAAAAATTAGACAACTAATGACGTACATTAATTTATTCTTAACTTTATGAAAAAAGTTTGAATATATATTGAAATCACGGAAAACTGAGCACTCTTCTGAAACTCTTCTGAAACTCTCCATTTGCTCTCAATCTAATCTCACTCCTAGGAAAAGGAATCGACACATTAACAAGATCCTATTTGTGTTTTGTCCTTTCCTACATGTGGTAGGAAAAACCCTGATGTGCTTTAAATATACAGCTAAATGCACACAGTTCTGTGTTTTTTGCACTAGTATGAAGGGATTTACAGACACAATGGTGTGAAGTGGGTCAGTGGCCCGTCCATAGCAGAGGGAAGAGCACAAGGCTCAGTGGATCTGGGTCAGCTGGACCTCAGGCATGTGCGGCATGCGTCTCTACTGTCTGTGTGGATGGCAACAGAGCACAACATGGCACAGGGCGTCTGTGTTCTGCACACACAGGCACATGACCGTCAGAGAGCAGCAGCGGAGCTAAACAAGGACACAGAGAGACTGAGAGAGACAGAGGGAATATTTCTTCTACTGTTTACACTTCAAAATGCCACAAATACTTATTGCTAATAATTTAATTGTAAGGGTCCTGCAGCAGGTAAACTTCATTTCAGTCTTTCCACATGAATCTTTCTCAGGAAACGGTGCCATGCTGATCTAATTAATAAGATGCTGAACTGAGTCACAATATTTGACAAATTTAGTACTGATTAGAAAATGATGCAAAATAAATAGGATAAATAAAAGCTTACACACTTCTGCCCTGTTAGACTTAAAAAGTTCAACTGTGGAGGGGAAAAAACAACAACTTTTGATCAGTTTTTTGGCACAAAGAACAAAAATATTGACTGTGAAAAATGTGGTGTGATGTGATAATATTTGCTAGGTTATTATTAACCATTTTGCATGACCTTCAGTGTATGTAAGCATGTTTGTAGACAAAAATGATATACACTAGTGTTTTAAATTTAGGGCTGATAAGATTTTTTACTCAGAATGGATACATAGAATTGATCAAAAGTGACAGCAAAGACATGATACAAAAGATTTCTATTTCAAACAAATGCTGTTCTTTTGAACTTTCTATTCATCAAAGAATCCTGAAAAATTGGATCACCGTTTCCACAAAACATATGAAGCAGCACAACTGTTTTCAACATTGATAATAATAAGAAATGTTTCTTGAGCAGCAAATCAGCATATTACAATGATTTCTGAAGGATCATGTGACACTGAAGACTGGAGTAATGATGCTGAAAATTCAGCTTTGATCACAGGAATAAATGACATTTTAAAATATATTCAAATAGGAAACAGTTATTTTAAATTGTAATAATATTTCACAATATCACTGTTTTTATTGTATTTTTGATCAAATAAATGCAGCTTGGGTGAGCAGAAGAGACTTCTTTCAAAAACATTACAAAAATCTTACAAACCCATAACTTTTGAACAGTAGTATAGGTTAAGATTATTAATATTTTTCAATTACAACAAGGCATACAAAGTGATATTACCAGAATTTACAATATCTAAATTATAAGCTTAAATAATATAATTGAATAGTAAGGATTTACTGGTAAATGTTTAAGAACAGTTTATAAATAATCTTCCTTAAAATTTCAGGAACAAACTGCACCATTTCCTGAGAATGACCCAGTTATACAGTTGTGACACAGTAAGAATAAACAAAAGAAACTGTGTATATTTGACGTTCCAAACAAAGCTGGAATACTGAAAGCTGCTCCTGAAGCACTATAGAGCTCAGTGTTTCAGTAGCCCTGATACAAAAACAGATCGTCTACTTTAAAACAAAAAACTCTGCAGTAAATCACTGCTACCTAAACCATAACACCTGTTTCTACATGTCTACTGAACATCTGTTTTGTTCTAGAATCTTTATCATGTGACGTGCTAAGCACAACATTTAAGATAACTTTAAAAGCAATGCAAGCAAAAACATTCACAGCACTAGAAATACAAAACAGAACAATGAGCAGCAACAGAATTACAGGGTTCTTCTGAAGGATTCAGTGGAGTGGCAACAATCTGTCTGCAGATCAACATGCCGCATAAACTGGGTTACCCACATCTGCATTCACACACACACACACACACACACACACAGTATGCCAAAGGAGTGCTGGAATCATCCAAACACTATTAATATTTTAACATCCCTCTGCATCTCTCCCCCCTCAATGAAGTCAGACACTTGCACAAATGAAAACTCAGAAACAGCCTATATATTGATATATGACGGTGAGATGGTAGGGCAAGGCTGACTTCACGACTAAAAGCTGTTCTTCAAACTAGACCGCTCATGGCACAAAAAAATGATTCTCAATCCAACAACAAGAACCACACGGCCTGAACGGTTGCCCCGATCACAGACACAACAAACACACAAAAACGTTTTAAACCACGACACCCGTAAGCGCTATATTGCATCATTTGCTAATTGGTCTCCTACTGAGACGCTTCATGCTTGTTTGGTGTGTGATTGTCGAGGTCAATCATCTAGAAATAATCAGCATCAATAAACACTTCAACTCAGGGCACAATGATACTCAAAAGACATTGCATTTTATATGTCAGAATATACAATTTTTCAACAGTTTTTTTATGGTGTTTTTTCAGCAAACGTCCAAAAGCCTCTGACCTCAGATCAGTAAAAATGAGATAAGCTGCTTTAATGGATTTTTATCCTTCTATATTAAAGCTGCCCTTGCGTGGTTTAATGGAAAGAGCATCCAAATGTATATACGCATGCTTAAACTGTATGTGTATGTGTGTGGACGTGAAGGATGTCGGCACGGTGACTGTGTTTACATGTGCAGTGACCCACATCTATCCGTCCGCATGTTTTGGCAGCTGCCTTCAGCAGCATGGCCACGAAATGTCAACGGCAAAATTCAAAAGAATGTTTTTACTTTCTTAATACATTTCTCCTTATTTAAATGTATGTATTTGGCAAAGCAACTTACATTGCATTTAAGCAATACATTTTTTTCAATTCATGCATTCCATGGAAATCAAACCCATAACCTTGGCATTGTTGGTGCCATGCTCCACTGTTTGAACTACAGGAAGGCTATGCACACAATTTATCAGTGCATGTTATCGCACAGAATAAAATTGTTTGTCTTTGTAAACTTGTAAGTGCAACATATTACAATATATATACAATATTAAGTTAGTGGACTTCTGAGAAAAAAAGTATAGAATGACCCCTTAAAAACCCCTTGCTCAGTTTAAAGAGCTGTGCACACAACAGCATTTCCAGGCCCACACAAAACCAATGTCTGCAGAATTCCACCAAAAGCTCAACATATTTCCTCAGAATATTTTGGCTAATTCAATGTTTTCTGCTAACAATAAGGGTGCAGTTCTCTCAGCTCCTTCCAACCCATGTCACGGCCCGCACTTGTGGTCACTTAACCAGGCCACAATGATAAAGATAAGGGGAAAAAAGCTGTGAACTTAAAATAATTGAAAACAATCCATTCAGAAAGGTGTCATGGGATCATCACCCACTGAGGAGTGAAATTTGACAAAAAAAGAAAAAAAAAAAGAAAAGAAAAGAAGAAGACTCTTATACTCATCAAGGCTGCATTTATTTGAACAAAAATACAGTAAAAACAGTAATATTGTGAAATATTATTACAGTTTAAAATACTACTGAAATGTAATTGACAATTGATAAATAGAAAATTCAAAAGAACAGCATTTAAATATAAAAAATATTTTGTAACAAATATTACTTTTGGTCAATTTAATGAATGCTTACTGAATAAAAGTATTTATTTTTTTCTTAAAAAATCAAACTTTTAAACAGTATTTTGTATTCAAAAAGATAATTTAATTAAGTGATAAATTAAAATAATAAATTAATTTAATTAAAATGTAATAACTTTTTTTTTATTTTAATGATAAAAAAATAAATGCAAGTAACAATTTAAAATTAAAATATATAGACAAAAGAGGTGAAATGAATATTATGTGATACTATACTCTAATAAAATGCTGGGTTAAAAACAACCCAAGCTGGGTCAAATATGGACAAACCCAGCGATTGGGATAAATGTTTGCCCAGCGTGCTGGGCAGTTTATTTAACTCAGGGGTGTCAAACTCATTTTAGGTTGAGGGCCGGATAGGAAAAAATGTAACCATGTGCGGGCCGAATTACTTTTTTTAAACCTTAGTGTGCTGACAGTTACATTTAATATTAACCCAACAAACTACAAATTAATTTGCAAGAAAACTAGAAAAACACACTGCTCTTTGAAAACGGAATTTGTTTTTACAGCGAAAAGACTTTATTACATTTTTATTTTTTTAAATTAATTTTTATTTACTTTTATTTAATATTACTTTTATTTAATATTTTTTTATTAGTGATGCACCGATTTAGATTTTTCATGGCCAAGTCGAATTTTTTTACAAGCAAATTTGCCGATTCTGTAGCATGAGCAGTTGTTTTTGATTTAAATTTGATTATATAATTTCAATATTTACAGCAAAAACAGCATGGTCTGACTATAGTTTTGTGAAATTATGCAACATAAGACACCTGCACAAAACAAAAATTGCATATGGACTGAATGAAAATGCAAACTCACTCTCTGTCAGTAGGTGGCGCTTATGGAACAGCAGCGATATAGCGTTTGCTTGGTTACCGCTGTACACTAAGCAGCGTTGCGCTTGAAAACAAAACTTTATACAGAGATAAAGAGGAAAAGAAAATGCCTTCGAAACTTTTGTCAGTTCTCTTCAGAGATGCATTTATATAAACCTCAATATTTATATTTTTCTTCCTATATTTTTGTGAACAGTGAGCTTGTGCCTGGTGCAGTATTTTCCTCTGCTGGCGCATCAATGTTCTCCTCTTTGCGTCCGTATTCAGCGTTTGCCTGTTTTAACGTCCTGTTTACAGACTTCGTAATATTTCCACACAAATGACAGTCTGGGAAATGATTGCAAAGCAGTTTGCTTGCAAGTCCAGAAAAGAGATTGGCCAAAATAAAACTAAAAACCGTTGGGATTTATGGCTGGTGCCATACATCTCTATTTTTTTTATTATTGTCCAATTCATTCCCCGGGCCGGATTGGACACCTTTGTGGGCCGTATGTTTGACACCCCTGATTTAACTCAACTATTGTTTAAAAATTACTATATGTCTGGCTTAAAATGAACCCAAAATAGGTTGGAAATTAAAAATCCAACCTATTTTGGGTTCATTTTAAGCGAGCAACATAGTAATTTTTAAACAATAGTTGGGTTAAATAAAACTATCCAGCAGGTTAGGTCAAATATTTAACATAACCGCTGGGTCAAAACAACCCAATTGCTGGGTTTGTCCATTTGTAACCCAACATGGGTTATTTTTAACCCAGCATTTTTTAGAGTGTAGCTCAATACAAGCTAGTATAATTTTTTACTGCAGATTTTGCCCCACGACAAAATACATAATTAGTCCCAGAGAGCAAAATCGAGCCAAACATCATATACTTTGCTATGTTTAAATTCATGCAAAAATGTGAAAACGTACGACGGGGGTGCAGAGTAGCTATATCTGGGATTGTCCATGTCATGTCTAGCCGTCTCTGTGTGCACTGAAGCAGAAGAGGACAGATATAAATATGTAAAACAGAGCAAACTGATGCTGCCTGTCATAAGAGCTGATCCTGGCAGAAGTGTCAGGACTCAGGAGTGAAGGCTCTCTGAAACATCACAGTATAAAATAGCTTTTGAAAGTCATAACATTTGTGAAAACTATAGTGAAAAGGATTGTGAATCTGATGGTTAGATCTCTGAACATCAGTTGTTTTGATTCTGTAAACAAGATAATGAATAAAAAACGAACAATACACCTTCAGAAACGTCAAATTACTCCAGGTGCACCCTGCAATTAGAGCTCTGTAAGCTGTTTTTAGAGTAACGTACCTGCTAAATAAAAAGTAATTGTCTAAATGCAGCCAAACAGAGCAAAAAGAGTTGTGTTTAGGAGGAAATGCCCCTGTAATTCCCTGCACGCTCCTTCCATTAGGAGCCACTTGATACTGAGGTCATTTTATGGAGGACGGACAACCTGCGTCCTTGACTGAGTCTCTTCCAAGCCAAGATGAAAGCGGAAATGACACCGCCAACCCAAGCCACCATGACTCGATATTTAAAACATACAAATGGAAGATCATTCAGCGTTCTGTGAAGAGCAGCTAATATTACCTTCATCATATGACCATGTCTATAAATACCTACTGGTCTATTCAGACACACTTGGGGGAAAGCGTTAATCTGCTTTCCTGCCGCACATGCTGCGGCGACAGAAGATTCATTTTGAAGGTCACCAGAAGCAGATGTGAGAACATCAGGGAAAGAACCCAAGAAATTATGAGTCATGTGACTCATTCCCAGCAGGAAACGCCTTCTGAGATCACGACACATGCTGCAGACTCTCTCCCACCACGTCCTAATAGATGTTTCTATTAGCAATTGCATAGAGCATCTGTTTTAGATTATATTACGACTGCTGAAACACTTTAAGGTGTGGCAGTGCTGTTTCTAGATCAGTGTTATGCAGCAATAATGTTGAGCAAAGGGGTACAAACACACTTGTGCAGCTGTGGTGCTAATATTAGTAGGCCAGTCCTGTGACCACACTGGAGACAAGCGACTGACGGGGTGTGTGAACACACACACACAAGCACATGCTAACGACTGTTTTCTCTTTCTTAAACACTCATGTCTCTCGTCAAAGCCGCACTGATGGCTACAGCTGCTGGTGAACCACATATATGTGCACCACACGTGAACACAAGTTCATGCCAACAGCTTTAACATACACTAAACAACAGCATCTGACAATAACACACACTGTGATCAACATATACAAACCAGGGTCAGAAATAAACCCTTTTGAATTGATTTTCATAGGTATTTTAAACTTTATTACACTCTTAAAGGGTTAGTTCACCCAATAATGAAATTTCTGTTATTAAAGGATTAGTTAACTTTAAAATGAAAATTAGCCCAAGCTTTACTCACCCTCAAGCCATCCTAGGTGTATATGACTTTCTTCTTTCTGATGAACACAATCAGAGTTATATTAATAAATATCCTGACACATCCGAGCTTTAAAATGGCAGTGAACGGGACCAACGAATACATTGCAAAAAATGCTTTTCTTACTTAGAGTTTTTGTAATATCTAAAAAATATCTAAAAATTCTTAAATCAAGAAGCATTTTCTAGACAAGTAAAAATTATTGTCTTGTTTTCAGAAAAAATAAGCCAAAATTAAAGGATTAGTTCACTTTTAAATGAAAATTAGCCCAACCTTTACTCACCCTCAAGCCATATGACTTTCTTGTTTCTGACAAAGACAATCGGAGAAATATTAATAAATATCCTGACACATCCGAGCTTTATAATGGCAGTGATAGGGTTCAATGAGTATGAGCTGAACAAAGTGCTTCCATCCACATCCATCCATCATAAACGTACTCCACACGGCTCCGGGGTGTTAATAAAGGCCTTCTGAAGGGAAGCGATGCGTTTGTGTAAAAAAACATCCATATTTAAACAAGTTATGAAACAAAATATGTAGCTTCCGCCAGACCGCCTTCCGTATTCAACATACGCAGAAAGTGTAAACCTCTTGCAGTTCACAAAGCTTACGCTACGTCATGCGCCTTCCCTATTAAACTTACGAAAAAAGTGTAATTGACGCGATGCCAGTTTACACTTTCTTCGTAACTTGTATACGGAAGGTGGTCTGGCGGAAGCTTGATATTCGACTTAATAACTTATTTAAATATGGATATTGTTTTACACAAACGCATCGTTTCGCTTCAGAAGGCCTTTATTAACCCCCCGGAGCCGTGTGGAGTACACGTTTATTATGGATGGATGTGGATGGAAGCACTTTGTTCAACTCATACTCATTGAACCCTATCACTGCCATTATAAAGCTCGGATGCGTCAGGGTATTTAATAATATTTCTCCGATTGTCTTCGTCAGAAACAAGAAAGTCCTATACACCTAGGATGGCTTGGGGGTAAGTAAAGTTTGGGCTAATTTTCATTTCAAAGCGAACTAATACTTTAAGTGAGTTTTTCCTTAAAACAAGCAAAATAATCTTATTTCAAAACCAAAAACAAGATTATAATAATAGCCCACAAGGGCTTATACAAAGTATTTTCCCACAAATAAAATTTAGATCAAGATATCAGATAGTTACATTATTAATTAATGATGAAATTATTTAAAAAGAAACCAATATTAAATACATTGATATTACCACAGTTAAGGGGGTTTTAGGCATTGTGCTTTGTGTCCAAACAAAGCTTCTTAACTCTGGTAAAATCACTTTTAAGCACAACCTGTAATGGCTTATTGTTTTATAAAATACTGTTGAACACTAAAAAACTGTATGACCATAATTCTTCTTGTCTTGTAGTCCAGGCACACCAGAGTCTTGCCAACCACACTTTAGTGATTCTACATATTTCCTGAGGACACCAACTCTGTAGACAAGGCGTCAAATAATAAACACAGCCCATAGACCATTGGAGTAAACTCTAAAAGTTCACTTCAACAAAGAAAACACTATGTCAGGGGATTCATAGAGCAAAAGAAAGCTCAGAAAGCTTTGAAAACCAGCAAGACTTTTAAATTCTCCACTATTCTGTAGAAGTTTAGGAGACTGTTTAATGTGCTTACAGAATTCTGAAAATCCCTTTTGGTCTGCGGAAAGGATGAAAGAAATCAAACCGATGTACTATAAACTGAAAGTGCTGAGTAAAGTTTGCTAGAATGCCACAAGCTTTAATATAATGGAAACTAGACTCTGGGAATATAACGTTGTGTCTAATTACAGAAAAATTAGCTGCATTTCTGCATAAATTAGCATATATAATAACCATTTACAAACACTCTCTCAGCACACCAACAATGAAATGCATTATTCAGAAATTATTCAAAGTTTGACCTCATTTTCAGATCTGTATGTTGGTAAACACATATTCATTCCGGTTCATTTAAAATCTTCTTTCCTTGAGGAGATCCTGTTTTCTCATGTTTTGACTCAAAAGGAATTCACACGCCCTGCTTACGTAAGACGGAGACAGATTTCCACTGTTTTCCTGCCACCAAGAAAAGTCATTGTGCAACAGTGAAGGCGAGATCTAATCACATGAATTCTCACTTTGTTTATATTTCAGCTGCTGCCACAAAACTTTTTTTTCCAACAAAAACATGATCCTGACTTCCACTACTCTGCAGACGCCACACCTCATTATTGAAACAGAACTGCAGATTAAGACAATTAATCTCTAATTTCATAGTGCACACTGTCAGTTTTAAAAAAGAAATGGCTCTGAGATCTGAAACATCAGTGAACACCATCATTATGTGCTTTAGGGTAAACTCAGAGAGCTCAGAGTGGAAAGAACTGCCAAATTATGGTGTTTCTCCATGTTAAAATGACTTCATCGTCTGCCAATTGCTGCTTAAGGTTATTAAGAGGTCATTAAAAAGTCTGCTATTGATGTTCTAAGAGGAAAGAAGGATATCCAGGTCATCCAGATTTCTAGTGTCCTTGTAGAGCCGGATGTGGCATTTCCTAAACTTCCTACGGTTACATACAACTAAAGCAGAATTCAAAAAATTGGACTCTAGAAACATCTCTTTTGTTTGACAACTCAAATCTTTGTAGACATCTTTGGTTAACTATAAGGAATTTTAGTAAAATCTGAAAGCTTTCTGTCCCTCCATTGACAGCTACGCAACTACCACTTTGATGCTTCAAAAAGTTCATGAAGAGATTGTAAAACTAATCCATATGAATTGAGTGGTTTAGTCCAAATTTCCTGAAGAGACACTATTGCTTTATATGATTAACAGATTTAATTTAGGCTTTTATTCACATATAAACTTTCATCAACTCACACATCAGTTATGATAAACAGAAGCTTAAGCATGTTTGCTTGACGTGCGAGAACCAATGAGGTTCATTCTCGTGTTACACAGCATGTTTGAGCTTCCGCAAGAACCAATGAGGTTCGTTCTCGTGTTACGCAGCACTTTTGAGCTTCCGCAAGAACCAGTGTTTGTTCTCATGTGTCAAGCAGGTTGAGCTACTGTTTGTGTTTGCTGATAATGTGAATAAAAGCCTAAATTCAATCTGTTCATCATATAAAGTGATCATGTCTCTTCAGAAAATGTGGACTAAAGCACTCAATTCATATGGATTAGTTTTACGATCCCTCTATGAACTTTTTGAAGCATCAAAGTGGTAGTTGCATAGCTGTCAACGGAGGGGAAATATCTCAGATTTCATTAAAAATATCTTAATTTGTGTTCCGAAAATGAACAAAAGTCTTACAGGTGTGGAACGACATGAGGGTGAGTAATTAATGACAGAATTTTTATTTTTAGGTGAACTAACCCTTTAACCATGAAATATATACTAGTGTTTTTAAGAACCCAGAAAGCAAAATACTGATCTGCAGAACTTACAATGAAAAACAATATTTTACTTCCAAAGAACAATTTGGCAATGCAAGAAGACTATCCAGCCAAAAAACCTCATATAAAGAGGAACTGAAATCATTTTTGTTAAGACTGAGGATAATAACAATGCATTTCTGGTTGGTAAGGTGGTTTGAATGGTTGCTATCTCATATAAAATTCTTAATTCAGCAAATAAATCATATTAGAAAACATACAACGTCCTATATAGCACTAAAATCCAAGCTGTTTCCGGGCAGATTTTATAGCTCTCTCCAGTTCTTGTCTTTTTTCCTCTCATCTTGTTGCTCTTCCGCCCACATAAAACTTCAGATTCAGGCCTCTGGAAACAAACATCTCACATTGAAATGAAATCCTTCCATGCTGCTGCTTCCCTCCTCACTCTATTCCTTCCTCCTCTCTTTCCTTTTCCGTCTTCCCACGCGGTTATGACACGCAGCTCTTGCCAAAGATACCTCCAGAAATAGAAGTCATCCCCTTATTACTTGGTCTGCTTGTATATAACAACATTATGTTGGAAAACAGTCACGATTACTCGTGGACGACACCGAAGACCACGATGTATGCAACATAAAATCATACAAAATGTCGTGATATGCCACAAACTACTCAATATTTTCCACTGAAAGCAGAAGGAAAAATTGGGTGTCTATATTTGGATCTATATTTTTCATGGCAAATGTTGGCTATGACAACAATTGATATGATTTGGGAATTTAAATGATTAAAATACAGTTAAAGGAAGCTTTTCAGGTTATTTAAACTGTGAGTTTTGCTGTAGACACAGAAAATTATTTTAAATCATGCTTTTTTAGCAGTCTGTTGGGTAATATTATTATGAAATTCTTTGTATGAAACCTGTCGCAAGAATCTTGTGCAGTCTGCTGAGCTGGCCACTTTGGCCAGATATTGAAATTTCCAACCCTTTAAGACCTCTTGGAAAAAAAAGCAGGAAATATTTCGTCATTGGCCCTGAGTGTCTGAGAATGAGAATATCCACGTCATACATTACTAACGCAGACAAAAGAACCAATGAACCAAAGAAACTTTAGCTCGAACAATTACTCAATCCCACAGGAAATAAACCTCACAAATGTTCTCATCTGGGCTTACTCTTAAAAATAAAGACTCTTCAGTGGTTCTGCACATCAGGTCGAACCCTTTTCTCAAGAGACATTTCAGCTGTATAGTGTTCTTGAGTTGCTATATGGTTCTTTGGAGATTTTGTGCATGTGCCTATTCCTCGCAAACTTAAATATATGTGGCTGAACTTTTTTTTTTTTTTTTTTGCAAATTCTGCAGACTTAAATATGTCACCAAAATAATGCTATAGCTGGCAAACAGACATATAGTAATTTTTAAACAATAGTTGAGTTAAATAAAGCTGCCCAGCATGTTGGGCAAACATTTAACCCAACCGGTGGGTTAAAACAACCCAATCGCTGCTTTTGTCCAACCCAACTTGGGTTGTTTTTAATGCAGCATTTTTTTTTAGAGTGATAATAAAACGTTTTATGATCTAAAGTTTCTCGTATGGCACAAGGCTCTAATCTTGGTTCTTACTGCAAGACAGCAAAGATAAATATATAATATGTAGATATATAATAGTAAAAAATAAAGTTCCATCTCATCAAGTGGAATCTCTATGTCCAGTACAGAAAATGTCTTCCAGTGTGTAAGAGAAAACCTGATAATCTTTGTAGAGAGAGCCGAACCATCTCATCTGTGATGGGGAAACAGTGTCCCTTTGAACAAGTTCAGTCTTGAAGAGTGTTGGTCCGGAGCCCAAAACACTCACTACAAAGCAATCAATGTTTCTGGATTCTCTGACCTGTCTTTCTCTCTCTCTCTGAGCTTCAGACTGCAGGACAAGACCTCCATCAGAGCTGATAATAAAGCCACACTGCTGTCCGTGACTCACACAGCCCAAAGTGTGAGACATACAGCTGCCACTGATCTAGGATCAGCTTTACATTCTCAGGATATGAATAACAGACACCAGAACAAAATGTGGGAGGAACCATATCAGAACTGATTGGTCCTTTAAAAAGAAGGAATGTGGTTATTAAAGAGCTACAAGAATGGCAGAATAATATTACAGACAGTAGAGCTGCTTTATAATTCATCTTCATGGTTGCTAGGCTGTAGATTACTGGCCCGGGTCAAAAATGAAGAGAACGAGGTCTGTTTTTAACACAGTCATCACATAGGAATGCATTTACAGTACTGAGATTCCTCCTCTTTTGCGCATTATTATAATTTAGGGCCACATAAGTGTACATGTGGTATGCCTGTTCAAAACAGCCTTTTTGAATTTTACATTTTAAATCCACCAGCCTAAAAATACCAAGAGACAGGAATGTGCTGCTCAAAATAAGATCTTGTGAGATAATGACTAGGATGTTTCCTTAGCATAACACACACTGACCTACTGTCAATAGTCTACCTGCAAGCACACATCTGGAAGCTCTGACCTTGCCATTAAAGGTGATTTATGAGAGGACTCATCCTATTTCAGAAGATACTTTCATTCAAAGCAGCTTACAGTACATTATGACTAAAACATGAGGTTAAATGCCTTGATCAAGGACACAATAGCTGATTATGAATCACACTTTATGGGATTTGAACCTGCAACCTCTAGGTTTAAATCCCCAGATCTATAACAATTATACTACAGAATCCATTTTAAACATGATCCATGCACAATTATAAAGGAATTTCTCTCTTTCATGTAAAATTTATTATGAAATGCAAGTTGGGGATGTTATTTGACACAGACTGTGTCATGTGTGTTTGTGTTTTTACTGGCAAACAATATAAAAATACTGATTAAGAACATTTTTTTGTAGTTGCTAATTGCAGGATCACACTGAGCACTGTATCATAAAGAAATAGGAGTGTTAATCATGATGGCAACAACGAAAAACTTGTAAGCTTTCATTTGGTGCTGAATAATTACTGTAATAGATATGTAGAGGGTAAATAGACGTGCGCGTGGCTGTTTTTGCGCACACCGGTACTGCGCTTAAACATATGAAACCTCTTAATATATAAACGCACTGATGGTTTTCTCATGGAAATATAGTAATGATCACATGAACAAAACGACGAATATACTAACTGTCCAAATCATGTTTGGCACAAGAAATTTACAGCGTCGACGTTACACCACAAATTTTCCTCACAGAAATGCGAATAGCCGTTATCCAGGTCACGCGCAGCTGAGCCGCTACTTTTAACGTTTTCTTAATGACAGGTGGCACAGAAATCTCCATGAGCCACCTTTAACATACTAACAGTGTCGTGCAGAAAATAAACACTATAAAATGACTGAAATTATGCGTACATATGAAGACTCCCCTGAAATATTCAGCGTCCTTTGACCACCCGTGCGTTTATCCAGGGTTTCATGGACATATTGTGCGTATTTCTTAAATTCAGTTGTACATACCTTTGTCTGACAGCGTCAGTTTTTCTTCAAAGCTGCTCTCTAGAGCCTTGTTCTCCATTTTGTTCATGGTTTGTTGTCAGTCATTCCATTACAGGGTCCAAAAGAGACGCGTAAAAAGAGGAACTCGCAGTTATGAACACACCCGAATGCGGTGGCCCTTTAAATCTGATCAATAACAAACAGTTGAGCTCTATTAAAAGAGAAAAACGATCGATGATAGATTAAATTCGCTATTCCCACTGAACTGTGTGATCTCAGCTGTGAAAACTAAAGATAGAAGAAGAGGGGGGCCCAGGTCCGGGGCCCTGCCCACCACACAGCAGCCGCTCGCTGAATACAGCCGCTCTATGCGGGACGGTCTCTGCCTATCCACTGGACCGCACCATTGACCTGGATGGGGGACACTGACACACAGTTAGCACGTTTAAAAAGGATACTCGTGTTTATATAGACTATTTTTTGGGTTTATATGTTTAATTCACGTCAATAAACGAAGGAAAATACTGGAGTCTTCTCAGGTGCTGTAAAGAAAAAGGTAGGTTTGTAGTTTTTTTTCAGCAGGGCTCCCCCTCCTGGTTTCTAAAAGCTGCATCTGCGGCAGAGGGATGGAGGCACACGTCCTTTAATGTGTCCCACTGGAAAACTGAGGTGGATCCAATATTTTAGAAGTCATCTAATGTACACTATGACCTGGTGGGCCTGCAAACGCAAGATAGATAATAATTTATCTGAACAGTTGTTAATTAAAAATGCTTAAAGTAGCACCTAATAATAATAATATATAACAGTAAATACCCACCTTTTGGATAGATGTTGGCAGGTTGTGGGGCAAGTTGGCAGTGTCTAAGGCTTTAGTTTTAAAACGGATAATGATATATGATTATATATACTGTATATTATATATAAAATTAATGTGTTGCTCATTTACTTTTACACAAAGGCTACAGGTCTTTTATATAGTTCTCTAAAAACACAATAACAAAGATTGCTCTTAAAGGATTAGTCAGAATTAAAATTTCCTGATAATTTACTCACCCTCATGTCATCCAAGAAGTTTATGTCTTTCTTTCTTCAGTCAAAAAGAAATTTAGTTTTTTTGAGGAAAACATTCCAGGATTTTTCTCCATAGTGGACTTCAGTGGGGACCAACGGGTTGAAGGTCCAAATTGCAGTTTCAGTGCAGCTTCAAAGGGCTCTACATGATCCCAGCTGAGGAATAAGGGTCTTATCTAGAGAAACAATCGGTCGGTTTTTTAGAAACAAAAATGAAAAAAAAAAAAAGTATACTTTTTAACCACAAATGCTCATCTTGCACTGCTCTGCAATGTGCCACGCATTATATAGTCATGTTGGAAAGGTCACACGTGACGTAGGCAGAAGTACTGAGCAAGTTTTTACAAAGCAAACGTGCAAAGACTAAGTCAAAAAGCCTTTACAAAAAAAAGAGAGGGTAAAACAACGATGTCGGATGATTTTGAAGTTGGAGGAGAAATGAGATGGAGTTTTTCACCCTACCGCGGTACTTCTGCCTACGTCACACGTGACCTTTTCAACGTGATTACGTAATCTGTGGCACATTGCAGAGCAGTGCAAGACAAGCATTTGTGGTTGAAAAGTATATAATTTTTTTTTTTTTTTTTTTTTTTTTTTTTTTAAATGACAGATTGTTTCACTAGATAAGACCCTTATTCCTCGTCTGGGATCATGTAGAGCCCTTTGAAGCCGCACTGAAACCTTCAACCCGTTGGTCCCCACTGAAGTCCATTATATGGAGAAAAAACTTTCTTCGACTGAAGAAAGAAAGACATAAACATCTTGGATGACATGGGGTGAGAGTAAATTATCAGGAAATTTTAATTCTGAAGTGAACTAATCCTTAAAATAGAAAACATGACTGTAAAGCAGGTTGCCCATTATATCTCAAAATAACTGTAATAAATTAATATTGCATAAATTTATTTAAGTACCAGGCCTGCCTTGAAACAAGGTGTAACAAACTGATAACCTTACTATTTCTCTTAAAAAACATTAAACATCACATTAAATTAGATTTAATTCAAACAATGTTGCAAGAATACAGTTATGTCCTGAAATATAATAGGCTATAAGCACCAATCAAAGACCCTCAGACCTTCTAACTGAGACCACACCAGTCTGAGACTGCTGGAAATGTCATTATGATTCCCACTGGACTGAGTCATGTGTAAGCCAATGCGAGTCTGGTCTTATTTAATACTTTAACTAGAGCATTTAAGAGTTGAAATCAGGCCATTATAGCAGCACGGAGCAAATCAGCCATCTGGTACCACTGATATAACCCAGCCAACAATACCAGCACTAAACTAGTGGAGCATAACTGCATTAAACCACTTACATTTGTGTGAGTCATCTACATTTCCAAAACAAAATCGGGCAAATGGGTAAAAAAGACATGCAGTGTTTATGCAGCTAAAGCAGACATAAAAATAATGCAGAGGTCAAAAACCGCATGCAACGCAGTCAGGCGGCAAGTTTTCTCAGACTGCTTTCAGTCCATGCTTGGGGGTATTTTGAGATAAATGTAGATCCAATCAGTCATGAGTTAAACAATTGAGATCTGTACAGCGCAGGACCCTGGGGATGTGTATCCGGCGTGATGGCGCAGTCATTGCGCACCCTTCCTAAAATCATCCCAGTTATGTCTCGCTGCCATGGAGAATGGTGCAGATGTGATAAAAGAGGCTTTGTCTACATCAGGTGAGAATGCGGTCAGGTTGGTCCACACTGGACTTCCCCAAACCACAAAACAGATTTACATTTAGCTGACGCTTTTATCCAAAGAAACTTACAAATGTGGTGATTCATCTTAAAAACATAAATAAGGTTTGTTTATGATGGGTTTTATATAATCTGTGCAGTGCAGTGCTTTGCAAAGATTTCACATCAAAATTCTCAAGAGAAGCAGAACTAAAGAGGTTAGACACAAAATCTGATAATGATCCAAGGTATTTTGTAATCTTCACAACAACTAACATGCACCATCATCACTGATAAGAAGGGCAAATCTTATGTTGTGTCCCAAATGACATACTATACACTATGCACTTAAACTATGCACTATGTATGTGTGCATGACATTCAGACAGCTAAGGCTCCTCCCCTCCACGGCATAACTGAAACTGTGCAGGAAGGGTGCAACATTCCACACTTTCTGGTTAAATAAGTGCATCATCCAGGTATTTGAAGTGCACTTCTTATTGCACAGAATAGTGCATATGTATGTGAATTGGGACGAATCTTGAGTATAATGGTGTATTTTGGATGTGCTTTTGAAGAAACCCAGTTTGAAGAATCTGTTGGCATCTCCTTCAAAGCACCTTCACTGCACTTCAGTTTTGCCTTGTTCTCAGGTGTGGCCATCTGTCATCTAGTAATGTCAAGAGCGCAATGCATTATCTTGTTTAATACAATATGTTATATAAAAAAACAGTAAATGTAAATAGTTAGAAACACAAAATTCTAATACAAGCAGATTCGAAAATGAGAGGCAACTACATTCTTAAAAAATTAAGGTTCCAAATGGGGGTTTTCTTGCCATAGAAGAGCCAATTTGATTCCCTAAAGAACCTGCAGTGAACAGTTTTTAATAGAAACATTTTTTTTTTCTTAGTGTGAAGAACATTTTAATGATCTTACCTTTAGATTAGAACCTTTTTTGACTATAAAGAACCTTTTGTGGAATGGAAAGGTTCCATGAATGTTAAAGGTTCTTCATGGGACCATCAATGCCAATAAAAGAACCTTTATTTTTAAGAGTGTAGTCTACAAGATGAAAACAGGACAGTTCACCCAAAAATAAAAATTTTGTTATCAATGCAAAATTTGACCATACAGAAATGTGACAAATGTAACAACATTGATTATGGGATATTGTTCACACAAAGTTGGACTACTTTAAAGGTACTTTTGAGCTTTTTTGGAAAACTGGTCACATTCCACGTTCATTATGTGCAAACATCAACAAACAAAAACCTATAGGTTCATCATAAGGGTGAGCAGATTATAAGCAGATGTTTTTCATTTAAAGGTAAACTATTCAATTAAAGGGAAACAGTGCTGAACACAAAAGAAGATATTTTGAAGAATGTTGGTAACCAAACAGTTGATGGACCCCATTGACTTCCATAATATTTTTTCCCATACTATGGAAGTCAATGGGGCCCATCAACTGTTTGGTTATCCATATTCTTCAAAATATCTTCTTTTGTGTTCAGCAGAAGAAAGAACTTCATACAGGTTTGGAACAACTTGAGGGTAAGTAAATTTTCATTTTTGGGTGAACTATCCCTTTATGGAAACCTCATTACAGCGGATCCCTCCTCACATGTGATGTACAATGAACTTTTAGAATGTTGGTCAATAGCATGCTCAGCTTCAACATCACATCACTTTATTAGCTAAGATCAGTTCATGAAATCTGTATGATATGCACATAATAAAGAGAAGCTGTATCGGACAATGGTGAGGTCAGCATTTGAATATATTCACAGCTGCTGACGGGGGTGGTCCGAACAGCTGCGGGGTTTGAGATATCACCAACAGGCGACATACGGGATGGGTGGACAACATTCTGCATTTCTGCACTCTTATTACTCCAAATATTTCAACAACTAGATCTGGTACTGAATGAAGCGTAGTTCTATAAAGCAAACTCTAATTTAAAGGCTTTTAAATAGGAGAATGCATATATATGTTCTTATATAGGTGTTGTTAAAAGCAGAAAGCTCACATATGAAAAACCAGTAAACCTAAGAATCAAAATTCTTAACTTGTTCTGCATCGCCTGCAGAATGACACCTCAAATAATCCAGCTTGTTGGGGAGAGATGAGCAATTACTTCAAAAAAGCTATTACTTCTTCAGAATTTGTCAAATGTAAAATTGGGTGTAAAATTCCCACAGGCTTACATTAAGGGAGGGACTGGATCCATCTAAAGATCAGACAATTAGAGACTTGAGGGTGGCTCATTTGACTTGGGCTAGTAAGTAACCACATAGCAACCACCCTAGCAACTGAACAGCATCACACTCAATATCACTCAGAAGAACACATTAGAAACCGCATAACAATGACCTGGCAACCACCTACAACAAATATGTACAGGCAAAAACCACACAATTTCAAATTTCAGAAACGGAAAAGTCTAAATACAGCCCTGAATTACCTAAAAATAATGCAAAATTAAAATGTTAAAAAGACCTCTACCATAGACTTTTTTAAAAGCTTTTTAAATTGAAGATTTAGAGTATATGTATTTATAATTACCATTAAAAATCACTAGCATATAGACTACCATTCAAAGGTTTGGGGTCAGAAAGTTTTTTTTTAAAGAAATAAACATTTATTCAGCAAGGACACATTAAATTGATCAAAAGTGACAGTAAAGACATTTATAATGTTACAAAAGATTTCTGTTTCAAATAAATGCTGTTCATTTGAACTTTTTATTCATTAAAGAAACCTGAAAAAACGTATCTCTGTTTTCACAAAAAAGAAGTTTTCAACATTGATAATGATATCATCATATTAGAATGATTTCTGAAGGATCATGTGACACTGAGGACTGGAGTAATGATGCTGAAAATTCAGCTTTGATCACAGGAATAAATGACATTTTATAATTTATTAACTTACATTTATTTTAAATTGTAATAATATTTCACAATATTACTGTTTTTACTGTATTTTTTTATTAAATAAATGCAGCCTTGGTGAGCAGACGAGACTTTCAAAAACATGAAAAGTCTTCGTATATATTAGCATGTTGCCAATAATACATTGTGAAATAATAACTGAATAATCTTTTAGAAAAAAAAGCTATTAAACAGAAAATAAACAGTCCTGATGAATCATTTTATGCATAATGTTGACCTTGTGCAGAGGTCATTCACTGAAGCATGAGCGTCTGAAATCCCCTCATAGATTTTGGCATTGTTCAGATGAGCACAGACCTCCACACCCTCCTCCAGTCCCACAACAGCTGCTCCTACCGCTTATTACACCACTGACCCAGGATCAGCTGAAGCACATCACTCACATCATCATGTTCACCGTCAAGCAGGTCCAGGATCAGCTGCTGCGGGATCAAGGGTTTGGAACTCAGCTGTGACTGCTCTGACTTTCAGCTGTTCAGACGTGAGTCAGACCAAGAAAGCAGCTCTACGCTTCTGAGAATGCTTTGATTTGTTCAGATCACTGCAGACATGTCTGCTAGAAGTTCAAATTCAAAGAATTTGATATAAAAAAATCATAATAAGAAATAATAATCTTACTGGGGCTGACATTTTATGAAATAAGAGCACACAAATACTTCAAATCTATAGGTAAATCTTTACTAAAAAATTAAACGTTTAAGCAGGTATCCACATTTTTGCAGGATTATACAAAAATGATGTCTTTGAAAGGACCGCGGGTTCATAGAAACCTGGGAAGAGGAAATTTAGGATATTCAGTACATAGTTACATGATAAAAGTTTAAACTCTTCAGCCAACTACAGCTAAAATAAGTAAAAGCCTCATTTTTCAATGAAGTAGAGATGGTTTAAGTGTTACCTGGACCAGGTATGTCCTGTTCTTTGGCCTCCTGTATCCACCTGCTTGTTCCAGACAGGAAGGCGGCACTGGAGACAAGCTGTTTGGCTGGACGATTGTCGTTCACTATGTCATAGTGTCCCGGGCCGGGGAAAGGTGGGTCTTTGGCGGGTATCAGAGGTGGCGCTGATAATCCCAAGTAGTGTCTCCTTCTGCACAGAGATATAACTTTGATCATCTTATGTGACAAACATAAAGCAGCTATATCATTTTATTATACTAACCATAGTATAAGTGGAATAATTGACTCCGGTCCATTGAATTATTAGAAAATGGTGGTAATGCGGGTGTGCATTATTTTCTAATAATTCAACAGCCTGTCATCAATTATTCCTTACTGAAGAATGAGACATCTGAGGTATCATAATTATCCTTATACTGCTTTTGAAAACAAGTTAATGATAAAAGCAGCTGTTTTATGTAAAATATATTCAAAAGTAGCTGTTTATTCTGATGAAATTCTTTGCAAGCAATATTTAAATGACTAAAAAGGCATTCTATAATAGTAGATGTTCCACCAGTGCATTATTGCTCTTAACAGCATGAAATAAAACGTATTTTATTGGTTTAAGTTTAATGCAGTCCAGTTCTGACAACACTTACGGCAGAACGGTTCTCTTCACGGGTTCTGGAGGTTGATATGGGTTGTAGGTCCCGGGACCGGGGATGTTGTTTCTCACTGGCGGCTGGATCCGGGCAGTGGTGGATTTAAAACAGGAGACAGGAACTTGAGGATTCTTCTGGATCATAACATCACTCACTTTATAGTGGCCTTCAGATCAAGGATAGAGACGGAAAGATTCATAATCTGTGATATCTTTCATTTGTTTGGCAGGAGATAGTTTTAAACATGAACATATGAATGAAAAGATTAATGGCATTACAATATTTGATTGTGATTAATGTGATTAGAGCATATCTAATCGCATTAGACATATCTCTTCTTTTCCAATGAATTCTATACCTCATTTGGTAACACTTTAGTAATGGGAACACATATTCACTATTAAATATGACTTTTCCCTCAATAAACTCCTAATTTACTGCTTATTAATAGTTAGTAAGGTAGTTGTTGAGTTTAGGTATTGGGTAGGATTAAGAATGTAGAATAAGGTCATGCAGAATAAGGCATTAATATGTGCTTTATAAGTAGTAATAAACAGCCAATATACAGGCTAATAAGCAGCTAGTTAAAGTGATAATAGTTCCCCATACTAAAGTGTTACCCCTCATTTCACTACTGAATTTAAAATACCACCCATAATTCAATCTGTACAGTGGCTGTAATAATATGCACATGCAAAGAAACATTCACATTCTTGAAAGGCCGACAACAAATATAATGCTGTTTTTACCTTTGTGTTAATTACTTAAGTGTTGATCATTTTAACAGTTTGGATTGCACATTTAATTATTCTCATCTAAATCTGGCCAAATATGTGAGTTACTCACAGGGAGAAGGTCCTTTAAAGTTGTCCGAGACACTGGCACTACGTCTGGTTTTGGAGCGAAATGCACAGCGAGCTGAAACGGTTGAATTTCTGTCCACGACACTATAACACACCTGACAGCAAATGAATAAGTAAATAAATAATACATTACAATTCAAAAGTTTGGAGACAGTAAGATATTTTAAAGAATTTAATACTTTTATTTTAGCAAGGACGCATTAAATTGATCAAAAGTCACTGCAAAGAAGTTATTTCAAATGAATGCTGTTCTTTTGAACTTTCTATTCATTATAGAATCCTTAAAAAATTATCATGTTTTCCACAAAAATATGAATCAGCACAACTGTTTTTAACATTGATAATAATAAGAAATTCTTGAGCAGAAAATCAGCATATTATAATGATTTCTTAATGTGACACTGAAAGCTGAAGTACTTGCAAAAGTCATATTTAATCAATGATACTACATACATACATACATCATACTGATTTGGAGCAGGATTTTCACTTTTTTGCGTTTCCCTCTTTACTGCAAGAGGCAGACGGAACGTTCTGGATTCTCCTCTGTTAAAATCATGCTTGTGAAGCAGAGACGTCTGGAGGTTATAAGCATCGGGTCCTGGGCTTAACCTCGGAAAGCTACGGGGCACACGACCAGCCTTGAGATGCAAAAACAGTAATATTATTGATAATATCATATTTCAAAGAGCTGCAAGGAATGAACCAGTTATTCAAATTAAAATGCCAAATGTCTAGAGAATACGAGTATATGTTGAATGTCTTAGACTTATATTAAGACCTTAATTATAAAAAAGAAACTGATTAATGCAGGATAAGTAAGTAAAGTGTCTCGGTCTCACTTTTGACGCAAAGCTGCCCGTTCCTCTCTTAGAGAATGAAGGACTGGATCCTTCAACAGATGCATGTGAGATATATGAACCAGGCCCTGGGTTCTCATTCTGATAGATAGATAGATAGATAGATAGATAGAACATTGCTTTTAATGGAATGCCATATACTTGGAGAATATATATTATTAATTATTTATGAAACTCACCAGGTGATCCTGAAGCCTCTTTGTCTGAGAGGAAAAGCCTTTCTTCTCTTCATTACTGATGATGACTATCTGGTACTTGGTAGGAATGGATGAAGCACATCCCTGAGCTACAGAACCAGACACGTGACTCGGAATAAGAATAAATACAGTAAAAACTCTTTAGCAGATTTAAGTAGGTAACTAGAGGTAATTCACTCACACACATATACTCCTTTGTGTAGTTTACCCATGCCTTCCTTTCCCTGATCATGCAGTTTTCTATGTGCAGAGGGAGAAAGAAAAAGATAAACAGAAAAAAGTCAGTTTGAACATCGATAGAAATACCTGTCCTGTTTTCATGCTGTTGCAGGTGAACTAACTCAAGAGTTTGGGGCGGATTTATTCTTTGTTGTCATGGCAACATGTAAACGTCACGCTGTGGGTTCAGAAAAAAAGTTTACATGAGTTTAACTGGCAAACGCAAAAAACAAACAAAATAAATATACAAAAATACCTAAAATAATTATAAATTATTTAAAATAATTTATAAAATTCTATAATTTTATGACCCCGTTAGCTTTATAAGGTTATTCATATTAAATATATATATTTTTTTTTATTAAAATGATAGTTCTTCCTTTCGTTCCACTGTCCTCCATTTACTGGGACGTTTGGCAAGTGCTTTTATAACAAACACTCTGTCGCCGCTTGGTGGCTACTGGCTATATATTTGTGTGTAAAATGACGGAAAAGTCAAAAAAGCGGGAGAAAGCGCGAGATCTTGTTGTGCGGGACACACGAGCTCGAGCTCCATGTTATTGTTGGCTGAAATTTCATATTGACTAGAAAGAAAAAGAACGCAAGACCAAATCCCACGAAGGCGTGGCTTATCCGTTTGTGTCCGTGTTTCATTGGTCAAAGAGGATACGTCACATGGAAACGCCTCAAACGTAATCTCAATGAGTATGAAATCTGATAAATGTTATATTTTTTGGATATAATAATTGTCATTATTATTAGGGCTTTAATAGTATACATACACCTACTGTCAGATTTATTATTATTATTATTATTTTATTTCCTGGCATAAAACGGATCATACCCAAACCGCAAGACCTAAAAAAAAGAGTTAAATTTAGAGGGATGACAACAGCAAACAAGTTTAAACACATACCTTATGAATCGAAAACTGCTATTTAAAAAAAAAAAAAAAAAAAATCAATAAGAAAATCTAGAGAGCGTCCCCTGTTGGACTAGAGGACATGTGCAGTACTGCAGACAGAAGGATCCGCATCAGCTCCTCTCGGTCATTGAGCAGTTCAGTTCCATCATGGCGATGCACGCCAAAGCGACTCCACCGCAGATTCCTGATACCCGCCGCGAGCTCTCCGAGCTGGTCAAAAGGAAACAAGAGCTTGCGGTAATTATACACGTTTCTAAATATCCAAAAGTCCAAAAACCATCTTGATCAGGCACCAAATAATGCGTATATAGACTGGAATACCCGTATCTACGTTAGCATGCTAATGCGAGACTGAAATAAATATTGTACAGATACATTATTTAAAATTAATGCATGTGTGTTTGTATTTAATAATCATTATCCTATTTGTACTACATATATCAAAATGACTTCTAATTACTGCTATATATCTTGTATATTATTGTTAATATGCTAACTGTGTTAGCCGCTTTTGTTATGGCGCCTCCTGATGCACAACATATGCAGCATTAAAGTATGCCACTTGTGCACAGATTGAAGTTTGTGCAGTTTCAGTTTAAGAAAATAACAAGTGAAGAAAATAGAACTGCACAGTGAAATTAATATTATTAGGATGTGATCATGTGTAGGTCATGTATGATTGACAGCTGCAGCTAAAACGATTTTTTTAACGTCAATTTTACATCTTGTTTTTAGCATTAAGCTAAAATGAACACTATGTACAGTGTGTGTGTGTGTGTATATATATATATATATATATATATATAAATTTTACAGATTTTGCGCATATTTTTTTTTTTTTTTTTATCAGGAGACTCTGGTGAATCTAGAAAGACAGATTTATGCATTTGAAGGCAGTTACCTGGAGGACACTCAGATGTACGGGAACATCATTCGAGGATGGGACCGATATCTGACCAATCAAAAGTGAGTGTGAAGAGACTTCATGTGGTTCAACGATGTATAAATCTTAAAGGCCTACAGGTCAGCATGAACTTTCTTCTGCTTTAGGAATTCCAACAGCAAGACTGATCGGAGGAACAGGAAGTTCAAGGAAGCGGAACGTCTTTTCAGCAAGTCCTCTGTCACATCAGTGGCGGTGGGTATTTTAGAAATATATATCAAGAAATAATAACAAAGAAATTAAATAATAATTAAGAAAATTATCTAAATTATTTTTGTGTATGTGGGGATTGTCTGACAGGCTGTTTGTGCTCTTGGAGGGATTCCTGATCATATGAATGAAAAACGTGAGTAGAATCTTGAGCTTCTTGTGTCTGCAAGAAATTTCAGTTAATTGTGTATCTTAATTTATTGTTAAATGAACTGTGTTTTACAACCTAGTGAGCTGTCATTCCCCTCCATCGTAGGCTTATCTGAACATTCAAAATCAAAAGAGACGTCTACGTACTTAGGCAGCATTTTTGGGTATTGGCAGTGAACATAAGACACAAATGAACATTCAGAACATGCATGTGAAGTCCAAAAATGCTGTCTAGGTTGGCAACTCACAAAGTTAAAAGGTGTGTTCGACTTGGAGTGACACTGCGCAGACCGATCGGTGTATGACATCAAAGAGTGGTTAGAGAGCAAACGGCTCCATATGTTTTTGAAACTCACTCTCGCGGTATTTTGATGTAATACACCGATCGGTCTGCACAGCACCACTTCAAGTCAAACACACCTAATGGTACACTATGTAGCTTTCAGCCTTCTAGCAGTTAAAAGACAAAACTGCATGCATTTTGCTGAAGAACATTGTTTTGGTTGTGCTTCCGCTATGCGTGACTGTGCGGACGAATATGGTTATCCTACTGCTCACAAAACATTCACTAATAGTTTTAAGAGATATAACCAGTTTAGATGGAAAGATCTCAAGCTGACCAGCTGAAGACATTACTGTAGCTTTACCCATTAAGACACAGTACTTCCTTGAAAATAAATTCCAGCATAGAGCTACAACAACCATAATGAAATGACCCTTCACAATAGATAATGCTTTACAATGAACTCTGTTA
Organism: Mylopharyngodon piceus; assembly: GCA_039654765.1. Taxonomy (NCBI): domain Eukaryota; kingdom Metazoa; phylum Chordata; class Actinopteri; order Cypriniformes; family Xenocyprididae; genus Mylopharyngodon; species Mylopharyngodon piceus. The sequence goes on from CM077448.1 coordinate 20,632,412, forward strand.
GAGAGCTACATATGGTTTTTTATCTGTTTAATAAAATACTTACCTGTTGACACATCATCTCCGCATCGCTTTAACAACATTTCAAATCCCTCAGTTCTCGTCATCTTCGAAAAGCCAAGCTAATGTTGATTCTTGTTTTATTACGAGCTCTGTTGGGTTTTCTTTTTGTCAGCAGATATTCAGAGGTTTGAGATTTAGCTGCTCCATATCAATCTTTGTCATTTGTTGTGACAACTAACCTATGCCACTCCCAGACTAAACACGCATCAAAGTAGCCGGAGCAACTTTTCTCTATTTACAGATATGACGAAACCCACATGGCGAGTGACGTATGCACTCAATTTCCCATGAAAACAATCCCTTCAGGTCTAAAATATAAACACTTATAATAGGCTTACCATAGTGACGAGATGACTGACAAGACCATGGCGGAGGATTTGTTGCACAACAGAGCCTAAGCTTCTGACAAATGTCTTATCTTGTAGAATGTGCACTCAGCACTGCCGCTTCCTATTCACAGAGTACGCGTGATCGCAAAATCGAAAGTAAAACGCGAGCGCACATTTAAACGCAATTTTAATACCCCACATTTTGAAAGCGGATCCTTAACGCATGCAAATATCTCCCAATATGAAAGCTGTCTTAGGCTGGGATGTGTAGTTGTAACCATCTCGATATGTAAGTTACTTTGATTGTGTATTCAGTGGCCTGATATGTTAATCACTTTATGTTTGTAAACGTTCCTTTTCCTCTGCTCTTATAGGTGAGCCAGGCAGTGGAACAGAGAGCGACACGTCCCCGGACCTCCAGAACCAGGAAAACGAACCCAGCCAGGAAGACACGGAGGAGGCAGACGGAGCCCTACAGGACCTGAAACCCCAGAAAGCTGCTTCCTCTTCCTCTGGAAGCCACCACAACAGCCACAAGAAACGCAAGAACAAGAACAGACACAGGTACCTGATCTCCAGCATGCCCTTGGGGTCCAGGATATAAGATGGTTAATTATTTATGACCTTATTCCAGCTGATCCAGTGCTATTTCAGAACAGGCTGTGAAATGTTTATTGTAATCTCCTGTGGACACATCTGAGTGGATGTGGGAGGGGTTATAAATTAACATATTCATAGATGATTATAACCATGCCTCTTTTCCCAAATGGGAGGGGTTTACTTCAGTTTCATAATGCTGTGGCTCCTGCTCAGTTAAGTTTGCTCTGTATTTTTCTTTGTTCTTTCCTCTCTTGTGGATTTGGTCTAAAGTCTCTTACTCTTTTATAATGTTTATCTAATGCTGTTTTGGTCCAGTTCAGACCTATAAGAGGCCAGTTTGATTAGAGAATAAAACACTCAAATGAAACTGTTTAAAGCTGCCAGACGTCTGTGTTTGTATTGGATAGAGAGAAGGAAGATTTTGAGAAGCTAGTTTTCAACGTCTCACTGAGTGAAGAGTATATATACAGCTCATTTTCTTACTGTGTTTATAGATGATTTATGGAAAATTACTATGGATTGGAAGTTTTGATATTAACAGAGTCTAAAATTAACCTCAAATGTGACTTTCATGAGTAAATCTTGTCAGTTGGCCTGTAGTTTTTTTTTTTTTTTTTAAGGAAATGCACAATATGATATACAGTATGAACAATTTTCAGACTCTTTTGATTTTTTTTTTTTTTTTTTTCTTTATTGTTGTACAAAATAAAGTAAATTTGCAGATATAATCCTGTCATTAAGCCACAAAAATGATGTTGAATCATGATTTTGTCATGTGTGGTTTGCTTTGGAGCAGATGAAGTTTGCATTCAGGATCGTTTCCCATTAAATAAGATGAGCACTAGTTAGGGTCTGATATTGGCCCTATAGAGGATGTTTTAGTGCCTATATATAAACCCAAGTGTTGACACCCTATCTAGTCCACTGTGGGATTGATGTGCTGGTCGGTCTAGCGCACTAACCTCTGATGCTCTCTTCCTTCCTAACGCTGCCCCCTTCAGCCCCTCTGGCATGTTTGATTATGACTTTGAGTAAGTCTCAATTTTACTTCCTGTTTCTCACTCCCGTGTCTTCTGTCCGTTAGCTGCGTAGGGCCGTCCACGTTGCGTGGATGAATGCTGTGCTGCTTGCTTCTACCTCATCATTCGCAGATGTTGCTGCAGATTTGTTTTGGTTTTGTATTTATTTTTCAGCTGCATGCTTGTGGAGTTCATAGACATGTTGGGTTTATTAGTTAGTTGCATGCAGAGTTTTAAACGGGTTCATTAGTTTATCTGACCATGATGGGGTTCATTTGTTTTCTGTTTACAGATTTGACATGAAGATGAACAAGAAACCCAGAGCGGTAAGTTCAGATGTACTTTTCTTTTTTTTTTTTTTTGCTGTTAAATATAATGTTGAAGTTTGAATGTGCCAGATGATGTCACTACAGACCAATCAGTGATGAGAGTATTTGCATATTCTGATGTTATCCTGCTTAAATCTTTTGTTAATAATTTAATGTATATTTGAATTGTCAATGCTTTCACATATATTAGCTCGTCTCTTTATCCAGAGTGTTTTTCTCTGTGTAATAGTTTGATATGTTTGATTCTGCAGGATTACTCGGCCTAACGGATCCCCTCAGTTTCACTCACAGACATTCACACAAACCTCTTCAGTCAGTCCTGATTCTTTCCGGTCCAGAACGTCTGGATCTTCCCCAGTATTTCTCCACTCTTGTGTTTGCTTCTTTCCTGACCGTAGTGAAGCTCTCAAGTGATTTTTAGTCCCTGATGGATTCAGATCCTGTTATTGCATGATATGTATTGCAAACATGTTCCAGAACTGCTCATAATGCTGGAAACTTTTTATTTATGATGTTACATTGATGATGTATCAGTGGATCCAAACCTTTCCCTCCTGCTTTTGGATATCCTCCACTTTTGTTTTGTTAAACTTGTGTAGCTAATGTAAAAAGTTGGTCATGTCATTTTTTTTTTTTTTTTACCATCTTGTTTTGAATAAAACTGAAATAAGACAATGATTTGTTCTTTGGTGGCCAGATTTAAATCATTTGGACAGTAAGCATCTTGATGAATGTTATTAAATCTATTAATACTCGTTCTTCAAACAAACACTGAGATTATGCTTCATATCAAAAAACTCGTTTTGCTGCTGCTATCTTTTGTGTTTGAGAAGTTATAAACCTTTTAACTTGGATCTTGTAAAATCATAGCAGTGTTTCTCAGAGCAGGTTGACTGAACCCTGACTCTACGAGAGCTACAGACCGTCCTATAAAATGTCATATATAAGAGCAACAGATTGACTAACAATCCTTATGACTTTATGAAACATCTATAAGTTGAGCAGCATTTGTCCTGGAAACTCTTCACAGATATCACCAAATAATCAAGATTTTGTAAGTCTGCTAATTTTTCTTCTTTGTGACCTGATAGAAACATCAGTTCCAAATTACAGACATACATGAACCCAACACACCAAATACAGGGACAAATTTAAGTGAAAGTGTGTGAATACAGGAGGAGCTTTGACATCACTGTAGTTCAGAGAGTTTCAGAGAAAGTGAAAGTAACTTGATCAACAACAATATGGACGTCTGAAACGATCAACCTCTTTAAACAACAGAATATTTATTGAGCCGTTCAAAGAGTCTTGTGGACACATCTGATATTCACAGGTAAGAGATAGAAATATAAGAGAGATTGAGCTGAACAGGTTTCTGATGGAAGTGATCTGGTTTAGTAGGGTCTATGTCAAATTGGAATAAGTTCATGAATCAGGCATGTTAAATACTCAACTACTTTAGTTGTTTACTGCACTCAAAAGGTATCAGAATAGTAGGCTATTAAAATTATGTGATTTGTTTGGTTTCAAAGCAAAGTTTGGCATTTCTGTAATTTTTTCACACAGCATAAAGGCTAAAGAAACAGGAAATAAAAATAACTACAGACAGACATGTCTGAAACCTCAAATAAACATTATGTGGTTGAAACACTGAATAATTGTCAAACATGAAAAGTGCTGAACGTGTCTGTCTCTGGCTCAGCTCCAGCCAAAGCGTTTGAATTTAGCAGTGCACTGAACGTTCTAATCGCACCGGTGTGATCGTAGCCGTCAAAGGGTTAAAATCGATCGCATTTCAGGGTTGGAGGGTGGACAAATCAGATCTGAGGGGGCAATGCCCCCTTTTGCCCCCCCTCGTAGCACCAGGTCGCAAACATAAATACAACCAAATATAATTTATTTATTTTTTATGTTAGTGTGACAAAAAAGTACCTCTCAGGATGTTCAGACCCCACATTGGAAATGAATGGGGGTCGATAAAATCAATATTTTTTTAATTTGTCAAATAAAATCAATAAATCAGTCACAATGCAAAACAGCAACACTATAAAACATCCACGCTCATGCTCACATAGCCTACACACACTGAAATTTCATGTTATTTTAATTTTAGAAGTGTTTGTTGTCCAGTAGGGGAGAGTGGGGTAAGATGAGCCAGTGGGTAAGTTGACCTACCCCCTGTATCTTGGCAACCGTACCATTTTATTGTCATGTGACCATATATTTTAGAACCACCCATCATTTCTGCCAGACTGTGAAAAGGAGAAGCACATGGGAGGAGTGGAAGTCGCTTATTTACTTTAAAAACTGTTTTTGGCTTGTCAAAGTAAAATTTCAACATTACAGATGTAATGGCTGTTTCATCAAAGCAAATTTGTCCAGGTCTCAAACTATTTATGATGGATATTGGTGATTTAGCAATGTAAAAAAAACCATGCAAGTCATTTAGCTAAATATTATTCTGAATTGGTAAGCTAGCTAGCTTTTCCTAAAATGGCAGCTATGGGGCAAAGTGAGCCAAATGCTGTGGGGTAAATTGAGCCAGCCTTTTAACTTACCCCACCATAAGGCAATGAATTCAAGTTAAATCTGAAGTATAAACTGGTGTCATTTCAATGTAATATTATGCAACTGGTTTGGTTTATCTTTATTTTCGAGTTTATTTGATAGGAATAGTGTACAAGTACACCAAATCCTTCTCTGATACAAACCAGAGGATGTTTAATCATAAATATCTTTCCACCTGTAGTCTCTAATGGCCTAACATGGTCGACATTGCAGAAAAACTACCATGTCAAGAACCTTTTGACTAAAATGTTTATTAGTTTCAGTGACATTTATTCATTCTTATTTAGTTTTTATTTAATTTTACTCAACAAACTCTCTGTTTAGTCTGTTTATGGGAAGGTTACAACTTTGGTGTTCAACATATTGTTTCAGAAATGCAAACAATTACAGATACTGAAATTTCAACCTCATTTGGTTGGTTTTATGTTCTTTAATTTAGCTTTAAAAAAAGAAATATTTGTAAAATATTTTTACAAAGAATATTTGTAAAAGGAAATTTGATTATTAAATTAGTTTTTAAAATATGTACATTATCTTTAAAATTTCACATGGGTTTGATTCAGATTCAGTTAGATGGTCAGTTTACACCCACCTACTGACTCGGCTCAACTTACCCCTAACCTGGGGTAAATTGAGCCAGAGGAACACTTTTTTTTATAAGAAGCCATATTTTTAGAACCCTTTGTCATAGATGTATTCTGATCATTTAAAATGATAGGAAACATCCTGAAATTACTTTAAATACTTTCAATGTACTTCTGCCTCATTTTCCCTTATCTTGAGGACCACATAAGTAAAAAATGGCTCATCTTACCCCACTCTCCCCTAGATGGCAGCAATCTTCCGCTAAAGTAATTGAGCAATATTATGTTTGTTTAAAAAATTACATTATGTTACAAAAAACTTATCTTACTGTCTGGGGTCTGGGGAGACTCCAAACATTCTGAGCGTAGACCCTAAATGAACAATGCATAAAGGTTAAATTCAGACTAGTAGTGAAGGTGATTTGTCTTCATAATTTCTCTTTCCAGTCATGTCATCCTCCAGCGGTCCACTGACTGAGGAGCTTCAGTGCTCTATATGTCTGGACGTGTTCACTGATCCAGTCACCACTCCATGTGGACACAACTTCTGCAAGACCTGTCTGAATAAGTTCTGGGACAACAGCCAGACCTGCAACTGTCCATATTGTAAAGAAACATTCAAGATCAGACCTGATCTCAAGATTAATACCACACTCCGAGAGCTCGTAGATCACTATAAAAAGAAAAGTCCTGAGAAAAAACCTGAAGTTCTGAAAAAACCTGAAGTTCTGTGTGACTTCTGTGAGGAAAGAAAGCTGAAAGCCCTGAAGTCGTGTCTGGTGTGTCAGAGCTCTTACTGTGAAACTCACCTGGAGCCTCATTTGAGAGTAGCAGGTTTAAAGAAACACAAACTGATCAATCCTGTGAATAATCTGGAGGACTATATCTGTCAGAAACATGAGAGACCTCTGGAGCTGTTCTGTAGAGATGATCAGACGTGTGTGTGTCCGATGTGTGCTGTGACAGACCACAAGAACCACAACACTGTTCCTGTAGAAGAGGAGAGTGAAGAGAAGAAGGTAGAAGTTACTAACAAGCTGATTTTAAAGGGCTTTTATCATGAGGAATCACATGTTCTTTGATATAAATAAATCAATTATGAAAACATATTGTGTGTTCTCTGTCTATAGACTCAACTGATGAAGACACAGAAAGACGTGCAGCAGATGATCCAGGACAGAATCAAGAAGATTCAAGAAGTCAAACACTCAGCAGAAGTCAGAAAAGTGTGTTTAAAATAATTAAATTTGTATAAATATTTGGATTCATTCGCTCTAATGATTTGTTCAAAAACTCTGATTCATTCACCACTACAGTGCGAGTTATTTTAAACTCTTTCTGGTGGTCTAAGTAATTACAGACAAGGTAACTGTCAATAATTTGAATGTAAATTCAAAATGTAAGTTATTTTATAGTAACTTCTTTATTAAGTTGTTGTATAAACGTAATATCACATTCACAGTTGCACTGTTGGTCTGAATATCAACATGTCTGTGATTACCTGATCACTTAGTGAAGTAACAACACATCTCTCCTCAACAAGACTCATGATTTGAGGAATCATTCAGTGCAAACGGTACAGGATGAAGTTTAATACTTCGGTTGAGAGATTTTGAAAACCCCTTAAAACACTTATGAATTATGAGCAATAGTAACACTGATTCTTGTCTTATCAAACACCACTAATAATTAGTTGATTGTCCTGGTTGAGCAGAGAAACACAGAGAAGGAGAAAGCAGCCCGTGTTGAGCTCTTCACTGATCTCATCCGCTCCATTGAGAGATGTGAGACTGAACTGCTGGAGATGATGGAGGAGCAGCAGAAAGCAGCAGAGAAACAGGAGGAAGAGCTCATTGAAGAGCTGGAGCAGGAGATCACTGAGCTAAAGATGAGAAACACTGAGCTGGAGCAGCTCTCACACACTGAAGATCACCTCCGCCTCCTACAGGTCAGTCAACATCTCTCTGATCAATGATAATGCAGTATATGACACCATAACACTCCCCATGCTGAAGGATTTCTCCTCTCTCCTGCTGTAGATTTACTCATCCCTGTGCAGCTCTAGAAACACCAGGAACTGCTCTGAGATCAGTATGAAGACTGATGAGAGTCTGGAGACTCTGAGGAGAGCTCTGACTCAACTGCAGGACACTCTACAGGAGAAACTCACACAAACCGGTACGTTCTTCTGCCCTATTCAAGGAAATCAATTTTATGACTTTTGAAACTTGCATTGTGATCTATGATAACATAAACCAATTACAAAATGATCATATGTAATTAGATGATTAAACATCTGATCAGAACAAGTTATTTGTAATCATAAATGTTAAATCATATTGAATATTATAGCGAATTATATCATATCATATATATTATAGCATTATATCATAGCGAATGTATTTTTCCTGAGAAGAGGGGTGTGTGTGTGTGTGTGTGTGTTTGTGAACTTGTATTTATTACTTTGTGGGGTCAGACCCCACAAAGTATGAATGTTATGGACTTTGTGGGGTCCTTTACTTGGACCCCACAAGGACAAAATCTTTTATATGAGACTAATGTTGACTCAATTCACTATTGTCCTTCCCTACACTAAACCTATCCGTCACAGGAACCTAACATATATATTCTATATATATATATATATATATATAGAAACTTAAAGGGTTAGTTCACCCAAAAATGAAAATTCAGTCTTTTATTACTCACCCTCATGTCGTTCCACACCCGTAAGACCTTCGTTCATCTTCAAACACAAATTAAGATAGTTTTGATAAAATCTGATGGCTCAGTGAGGCCTGCATTGCCAGCAAGATCATTTCCTTTTTCAATGCCCAGAAAACTACTAAAGACGTATTTAAAACAGTTTGTGTGACTACAGTGGTTCAACCTTAATGTTATGAAGCGACGAAAATACTTAATAAAAATTCGAAAAAAAGATGAACAAAGGTCTTACGGAACGACATGAGGGTGAGTAATTAATGACTGAATTTTCATTTTTGGGTGAACTAACCCTTTAAGACATTTTTAAAATGTTGAAACATTCTTATATATGTTAAATTTTAATGTTAAAATTCCTGTTCCTGTGACGGGTAGGTTTAGGTACAGTGTAGGGAAGTGTCAGGGTTCTGTCACTTCTGTCTAGTTTATTTCTTGGTTTTGTGACAGAGCTCTGACACTCCCGTTCTTGTCCTGTTTTTGTGTGAGCGTACGGTCTCGAGTGTTCTCGAGCCGTGCGCTCTCTTGTCTACGTGCCTTTCATGTTGGGAGCGTGGCGTTCGGATCCCGGCACTCATGTCTAGTTTGGTTTCGGTTCCGTGTCGGGATTCGGACACTCGCGCTCCCTGTCCTGTCTTTATTGTGAGCGCACGGTTGAGTGTACTTTCACTTGCCGTGCGTTCTTGTCTTGCGTTTTGTGAAGCGCCTGGTCAGTTCTTATTGGCCAGGCGCTCTTGTATTGTCATGTTTTGTGTAGCACGCGGTTTGTTTCTACCTGCCGCGTGCTTTTATGTTGTGTTTTTGTCTTGTGTTGTGTAGCACGAAGTCTGTGTTTCACAGGCTGCGTGCTCTCATGTCGTCTTGTTTTTTTGTGAACACGTGGCTTATGGGCTCTCTCATTAGCTGCATGTTCATGTCTCGTTTTGTGCTTGTGTTTTTGTTATGTTTGGTGTGAGCACATGGCTTGTCATGTGTTTCTTTGTGCCATGTGCTCTCATGTCTATTGTCTTGACCCCGCCCATCTTGTTACCTCATTATTGGTTCATTTGCCCCACCTGTCCTCCCTCATTACCTGCCTTGTTTGCTCTCCTATTTATTCTCCTTGTGTTTGCAGTCCTGTGCTGGTTCGTCATCGTATGTTTCCCTTTTGTGTGGTTCCCTCAAACCTAGTCTAGTCTAGTCTAGTCTAGTCTAGTCTAGTCTAGTCTAGTCAAGTCTAGTCAAGTCAAGTCTATGTCAAGTCTATGTCAAGTCTAGTCAAGTCAAGTCAAGTCTAGTCTAGTCTAGTCTAGTCTAGTCTAGTCTAGTCAAGTCTAGTCAAGTCAAGTCTATGTCAAGTCTATGTCAAGTCTGTTGATTTAGTCTGTTGATTAGTCTGTCAATTGAGTCCTCGCTCTCATCCATCAACCCAATACCTGACAGGAAGGGCCATACTATAGTGACTTTTAAGATTTACATTCATATATATGATTTTAAGATGTCTTTGTGGGGTCCGACTAAAGGACCCCACAATGTAAATTCCTCATCTCACTATCTTAGTGGGGTCATTTGGACCTCACAAAGTAGTATAAACAAGGGTGTGTGTGTGTGAAATGTCTGGCTAGCTTAAAAAGCTTATAGCAGCACTGGGCTTTAATTTAAAGTTTTGTTTGGTTTTTTTAAAGTTACAGTTTTAAAATGTTGTATTTGCTGCATAATCAGTTAATGATATAACCTTAAAGTTTGTCTATAATTCCACACATAAAACATGTCAAAGATCTGATGATGTTTTATTGTCATTAGTCTCTACAGATCTGAAGAGGATGCAGCAGTATGCGGGTACAGTGTGTGTCTGAACTACACTAGATTACATTCATATACTCACAGCTTCATTACTGACCTACAGGATGATTAAACACTGATTAAATATTAAAAACATCATCACAAAATATCTGTATTAAGTTGTGATTCATATTCTCTGTTTTCTCAGTGGATGTGACTCTGGATCCTGATGCAGCTCATCCTGAACTCATCCTGTCTGATGATGGAAAACAAGTGAGATGTGGAGACATTAGACAGAAACTCCCAGACAATCCAAAGAGATTTGATTACTGTGTAGATGTCCTGGGAAAGGAGGGATTCTCCTCAGGGAGATTTTATTTTGAGGTGCAGGTGAAGGGAAAGACTGACTGGACTTTAGGAGTGGTCAGAGAATCCATCAACAGGAAGGGAGAGATCACATTGAGTCCCATTGATGGATACTGGACTGTGTGGCTGAGGAATGGGAATGAATATGAAGCCATTGATGATTCTCCTGTCTCTCTGTGTCTGAGCGTGAAGCCGCAGCGGGTCGGTGTGTTTGTGGATTATGAGGAGGGTCTGGTCTCCTTTTATGATGTGGAGTCCAGCTTTCATATCTACTCTTTCACTGGTCAGTCTTTCACTGAGAAACTCTATCCATATTTTAGCCCAGAACCTAATGATGGAGGTAAAAACTCAACTCCACTGATCATCACACCTGTCAAATACAATGAATGAATTTACACCCCTAATATGAAATGCATGATGAAGATAATGATTTTTATAATTACAATTCTGAAAACATTATCTATGTGCTGCTGTTCAAAGGATGAAGGATACATTTTTTCATTTGTTTTTAAAATCAATCTGTAATTAATAATCTTATAAAATCAATCTAATTAATAATAATTTTAACAAAAAAATGTAATGCTTGTTTTAGTAAGTTCAACAAATGATGTTTTTTCAATATTTCATAACTGCTCATGCCATTTCCAACCCCCAGCCCCCCCAATTGTTGTATCAAGGCTGTTTCTACCATCTCAATACAAAATGTTCTGTAATATTACTTTAGTACATCAGATGGTAACCTTGATATGTATCACAGAACTGTATGATTATTGATTACCATATTCATATACCACAGTATGTGACACTTGTCATGTCCTGTTTGTGTTTAGTGTAATTTTCATGTACTTTAGCTTGTTTATCTTCATTTACATGTTTCTTTTATTCTATTTTCCTGCTACTAATCTGTTGTTATGGACATTGATTTAACAGGCACACCTGTCTATTTTTAGTTCATTATCATTGTGTATTTAAGTTCCTCTTTGTTCTCTGTTTATCTGACGGTTCTCGTCAATGTATGAGTGAAGTTTGGTTAACTTAATCTTTTGCCTGTTTCTGTATTCTGAGTTTTTTTGGTTTGTAAATAAAGACTGTTTGAATGTATAATCTTTGTCGTGCCAACCAGCACCTCACCAACCCGTGATGACTTCAAGGTACCAAAAAAAAAAAACCCCTCCATGATATTATAATAAAGGTAGTTTAAAAAAAAAATAAAAAAATAAAAAAATTGTATTACCATGGTACCATGTCAAATTTTTACACCACGGTAAAACCAGATAAGTTTTACCATAAGAAAGTAGAATAATTTAGAAGTGAGTTAATTTCTAAAGACAAATTGGGTCCATTCACTGGCCCATCAATACTAGGGGGACAAAAGGTCAACCCTGAAGGCCACCAGGGAGGCCGAACCGGCCCAGAGAAGGGCTAGTCAGGCCAACAACCTGTCTGAAAGAACAGAATCTCTACAAACTTCCACAAAGAGGAAGAAACCTTGTGAGAAGAACTGCAAAAAGGCAGTAACAACTCACCGGACCAGAGATGGGCATCCCTGGGAGAAGAGCTCAGCAAATAGCCAGGAACCCTGAAAGAGGGGAGCAGTCTACTCAACCTAGGATCTACAAAGTGAAGGAGAAACACTCTGGAGGCTAGGTACTCTAGCTAAGCCAGGGGAGGAACAGAGACTGGAGTATAGTAGGAGACAGAGAGTACTCCTAGCATATAAACCTAACTCAAACAGCAAGAGAGTATCAACAGCCTAACAACCGATCCTTCAGGGCGGTCTAAAAAGTCCTTCTACCTTCTGATCGGTCTTCAGGAGCCAATTCTAATGACCCAAAGATAAGGGGAGAACTAAGCTCAACCGGAACGAGCAAAACCAAGCCTAGCAATAAAGAGCTGCGAAACAGCACCAGAAATTGGTGAGGATTCCCAGAAAAAAACCTTGGGGAATCTGAACAGCTCAGAGATGGAGGTAACAGGAAGAGAAACCTACAGCATCTACATAACACACCCAAGGAGGCTCCAAGGAGCCAACTACTTAGACGTGAGAATAGAATTGCAGGCTTGGAACACTCGTTTGCATAGCAAACACAAGCCATGTGCTCAGCATATCACCCAGCAACCCTTCAACGAGGGGAGCACAACATAACGCTACCAGAATGGCGAGGAGGCCTCAAGCAGGGCCTACTACTCCCAGGAAACACGGCCGCGGGCCCGAGTTGCCAATGCTAAAGCTCTAGGGGAGTGAATTTCCAGAACCAGTGAGGGAGAAAAAACGCATTCGACCCGAGCAATGTAGGTGTAAAGCATGCATGTGCATAGAGCTTGAAATAGAAAGAGAGATCCAGAGGATTCTAAGAGACTCAAAGGAACTAGCTCCATATAAATAGAGGCCTCCACAGGAAAGAACCAAAGGAGGCCGACCATTTAAAAAAACACTTGAAACAATCAAGGGGCCACTCGCAATGAGACTACCAAGCTCAGAGAGCGGAGGCTTCAGCAAAAAGCGCACTCTCGAAAACGAGAGGAAGCCTGCAATGCATACAGCGACCACAGGGAGGCTAAATAACAAAAGCTCACTGCTCGTCACTGAGCTAATGCTAAACACCAGGGAACCACATACTCAAACATTGCTAAAATACAGTAGCAATGGAGTAAAGAAATAAAGAAGAGGAGGCCGCAGGGCCTACTACTCGCATTGTTAGCCTAATGCAGAAGGCGGGCCCCTGACCAGAAGCAACCCTGATGAGAGGGGAGGCAAACATGAACTGAGCGACTAGCAAGGGAGGCTAAAAAGAAGCAGCCAACACCAACTTCTGAAATAGTCAGAACAGGTTGACAACATCTGCCTAGGTCGGGACAGAACATGACTTAACTGAGGCTCAGTGGAGGTAAAACCCAAAGTTAAATACACGAAACTTGGGCGCCTACCAGGAGAAAAATTCTAATTACAGAAAAACACTAGCACTCAGCGGGGCAGTGGTTTGAACCTAGCGACTCTAACAAAGAGGAGGCTGATAAATATAAAAAACCCCAAGGTGGCCAAAGGGCCAACGCAGGAGGGAGAAACAGTCTGAAGCTCAAGGAGCGGAGGCCCCTAAAAATCATAATAAAGAGGGCCAACACACTCAGGAATGTCAAGGCGGCCTAATAAAAGGCCGACGCTAAGACAACACCAAGCTGGACTGAGCAAAAAACCACCACCCAACAGGTCATGAGGAACTGGAGCTCAAGGGAGCGGAGGTTCAATCGCTGCAACCTAAAGGAAGGGGCTGAAACAGAGGCCAGAAGGCCTACACAAAAAGAACTAAACTGAAAACTCAACCTGTATAGTAGGCTTCAGAAGTAAAAGGCAGCTAGATGATAAAATAGCTTGCCATACTATAAATCCGTTCTAAGAAAACACTCGCTAGAAACTTCAACAAACTCATAAAGAGAGGAAGCAAATAGCAAGGATGTGAAAAGACAGCCTTCCATAGAGCTCCAGGGCCCCAGCCCCAAAGAAAAGAAATAAAAAGTACAAAATAAAAGCCCCGCCAGCCTAGAGCAGCGAGCCGCGGTCACTGCAAAATAAGAAAATCCCATCTGAGGATCTGAGAGAGAAGCTCACCCAAGACCAACAAGAGTAGAGGCCGAATGTAAAATTGGCCTGCCATACTCCAGTAGTCTAAAAACGGCTGTGCTCGAATCAAGCACTAAGCTGGACCCTCAGAAGGAGTTCCAGAATGTGAACAAACTCATCATCGGGCCCAGGCTTCAGGCCTGATGTCTGAGCATGAACAGGGAAGAGGGAAGGGTACAGGGGGACAGGAGAAAAAGGAGGAGAAGGAGATGGAAACCCCTCACGAGAGAGGGAACACTTAGCGGTGCTCAGCGCGCCGGCTTTGTATCACCTCTCTCAGATCCTGCTTTTTGTTCCTGGCATCGCGCCTTTTCTGAGACCTGCTCCTTTAAGGAGGAGGGGCTCGAGCAGCGACACTAGACCTATGATCCTCAGACCATGACGGGCCAGGTCCCCCTGGCTGCCTCGGTGCAGATTCGGACCGGCGCAGTATACAGGACTTAAATGCTGCTGAGCGCGCTCTCGCCTCCCTAAACTTCCCGACCACCGCCTCGACGGAAGTCCCGAAAAGTTCAAGCGGCGAGACTGGCGCATCGAGGAGAGAACCCTTCTCTTTCTCCCCGATGTCAGCCAGGTTCACCCACAGGTGTCTCTCCGTTGCCACCATTGCCACCATCGATCGACCGATCGCGACAGCAGGCCCTGGTCCAAATCTTTCAACAGGTCGGCCTGATATACTTGAAGCACTGCCATAGTGTGCAGTGCAGCACCAGCCTGACCTGCAGCCGCGTATGCCCTGCCATTCAACCGCGAAGTTGTTTTTAACGGTCTAGGCAGGGCCGGAGCCTTCAATGATGAAGCTCCACCACAGACGAGATAGTTCTCATCGATAGGGGGCATCGCCACATATCCGTGCTCTCGTATTCCCTCGACATTGGCATAGTTTGCCTGCCCAGACCGATGAATACGGGCCGAATAAGGGTTTTTCCATGCCTTCTCAATCTCAGAATGGAGATCGGGAAGGAATGGAAGGCTCTCTGCAGATCGCTCTCGTGAGCCGCCGAATCGCGCGAGAGAAACGCCTTTCTCAAACTTTTTGGCGAGCTCCATCTGCGAGCCCCACAACTTGAGTCTCCTCTCGGCCTCAGCATGAGCAGGACCCGAGCCGCCAGGTGCAGATGCCTGTCCCTCTTCCCTCGAGAAGATTGACAGGCGAGAGCGGAGCGTCCGCATAGGCAGACGTTCACAATGAACGCAAACAGATCCCTCGAGAACTGATCGCGCGTGCTCCTCACCCAGGCAGTGAACGCACAAGTCGTGTGTGTCATCAGGTGTCAGATATCTCGGACACGGATCGGCACAACGCTTGAAACGCTTCTCAGACATGATAACAAAGGTTCTTACCTTGCAACAATCACAACAGACAAAACAGTCACTGAAGACGAAAAGAGGATGTCATGTTTCCTAGGCGCCCTTTATATACTGTCTGGTCGCACTAGTATGACGTCATATGCTGTCGCCGGCCAATAAGATTGCCGTGTTTCCACTTTCACTTCAGACACCTGTCACGCGAGGGCGTTTCCTCATATGCGTTCTAGGACGCAGTGCGAGTTCCCTTTCGAAAGGGAACTTTCTCTTTAACCCAAGAATGCATAAAGGGTGTCAAATTGACCCGTAAACATTTCCTATATTGAATTTTGACTCAAACGTATTTTTGGATACATTTCTGTCAATAATAATATTTATTTTCTTGAAACTTTATGGTTTACTTAAATATCTGTTGTGACTTTTTTTTGTTTTCATAAAACAGAAGGCAAAAAGTACCCGGAAGACCTACTTCTACCAAGATTCTGAAGTTCACATCCAATGGACATTTTACTGTCCATAGGCCATGGGAGGAGAGTCATGAATGACAAGGAAACAACTCACTCTATAGCTCACATGACAATGTGTACATGGCAGTGGATGAACATTCAGATTGCCTTCATACTACACACATTCATGCTTGATAATACTTTATTCATACTATACACATGCATAATTTTTTAACAGTCATGAAGTTCTCAAATGTAGAACCTATTCAGACTATAATTTCAGATGCAGTAGATGAGGAGAGAAAGGCTACAGGAAGGACAGCTGAAGGCCCAAACAAACTCTGCCCAAAAGTTATGCTTAGAAAGTAGCAAATCTTATGTGAAATGTTCGTTCTCTGTCTGAAAAGATCATTTTCACATGGTCTGGAGAGATATATGGGGAGTGAAGGTTCAGACTGAAATATACTTTACAGCAGACCTAAATTAGTTTAGGGTTTGTTTTTTAATCTTTTGTAATGCATATATACAAGGAAAGTAGACAAATAAACGTTTGATATATTAAAACATTTGTGTATCATCAATTATTTTAATTATTTCATTAATAGGACACTTTTTTATTTTTTGAAGAAAACTGATAGAGACTTTAATGTGAAACACTAAAACAATACAAACATACACTCAGAACCAAAAAAACACAATATACCCCCAAAACAACTGACAATAACAAGTCAGTCAATACAAACCAATTTTAGGACATTTGGGAAAAACCTGAAGAAAAAAAACAAAACATGAAGAATTGGCAATTAAAAATGGAAAAATATGGGAACCCATTTCCAAACACTATTTAATAAAGTAGAAACAGACATTGTAAGCAAATATCAAATATCCAAACAAACAATTGGAAATACTAGCAATTAAATACTGGCAATTAAAGATAACCAAAGTCAATTAGACTTCGCCATTAATGTAAAGGACCTCAAGACAAAATTAAAACCCTTAAACCTAAAAAAGCATCTGGACCTGTCAGCTGTTCTGAAATTATTCAGTGTGGTTCTGAGTGTTGGTCACTTCCCTGACATCTGAAATCAAGGACTGAATATACCAATTTTTAAAAATAGAGATGAATCTGACCCTAATAATTACAGAGGCATTTGAGTGAGCAGCAACCTGAGAAAGATATTCTGTAATAATAATGAATATTAATACATGAGCACGGAGAAAAATGACAACAAACTCCCAAGCACAAGGGAGAAATGCAAAAGAATATTTAAAAGGGCTAATAATACTTTCATTACGTTTACGAGCACTGCAGTCTCATGATAAACGACACATAGTTTAACACAGAAAGAATAAAGACATGGTTTATTTTTTTTCCATTTTTCTTTGAATTTTCGATCTAAATCAGTCTTTTGTCTATTAGAATAATCGTGTCATCACGTTCACACCACTGTATCAGTGTCCAGTTTGCACATATATTTCATTTGAAGAAGACTTGATGAAATATGTGTGCATACACCGTGCTGGTTCATGTTTGGTGCAGGAGAATGTGTGAAATATGTCTATAAAAACTTCAAAGGGAGGAGCCAAGGCAGAGTCTTAAATGTTCTACTGGGCGGAGCCTGGGCGTCGACCAACGGTGACCCAAGCGAAGCCACAAGGATGACAGCCCAGGGCAACATCGTAGGCCTGGAGGACCGAGGTGACGTCGTCGGCTTGAGTGACCGAGGTGGAGGCGGGGGCTTGGCAGAACAGGGTGCCACTGGAGGGAGCGAGGACCATGATATGACCAGA
Source organism: Mylopharyngodon piceus (assembly GCA_039654765.1). Classification (NCBI taxonomy): domain Eukaryota; kingdom Metazoa; phylum Chordata; class Actinopteri; order Cypriniformes; family Xenocyprididae; genus Mylopharyngodon; species Mylopharyngodon piceus. The sequence goes on from CM077448.1 coordinate 20,649,910, forward strand.
CCAAAATGACCAAAATATCTGTATTGTGAATTTGTGATTCATATTCATAATCCGTTTTCTCAGTGGATGTAACTCTGGATCCTGATACAGCTCATCCTCAACTCATCCTGTCTGATGATGGAAAAGTGAGACATGGAGACATGTGGCAGAAACTCCCAAACAAACCAGAGAGATTGATCCATGTGTAGGTGTCCTGGGAAAGGAGGGATTCTCCTCAGGGAGATTTTATTTTGAGGTGCAGGTGAAGGGAAAGACTGACTGGGCTTTAGGAGTGGCCAGAGAATACATTAACAGGAAGGGAGAGATCACACTGAGACCCAGTAATGGACACTGGACTGTGATTCTGAGCAGTGGGAATGAATATTGGGCCTGTGATGATCCCTCTGTCTCTCTGTCTCTGAGAGTGAAGCCACAGTGGGTCGGTGTGTTTGTGGATTATAAGGAGGGTCTGGTCTCCTTTTATGATGTGGAGTCCAGCTCTCATATCTACTCTTACACTGGTCAGTATTTCACAGAGCCTAATAATGGAGGTAAAAACGCAACTCCACTGATCATCACACCTGTCAATTACAATAAATGAATTTACATCCCTAATATGAGATACACAATGAAAATAACTATATTGTTGCAAACTATAATGTAAAAATATGCTTGTTTAACAAATCATTTTTTTTTTTTTTACTTTTCATAATTATTCATGCCATTTTTCCCATTTCTACCTGACAATGTGAAATTGCCTGTAATTTTTTTTTATATATAAAAATAAACCACACTTTGATAACCTCGATAAACTGTATTAAGGCTGTTTCTACCATTTCAATTACAAATTTTTCTTTGATATTACGGTATTACGGTAATACCTCAATATATATCACAGAACTGTATGATTACCATATTCATACACAACACTATGGTACTTAAAGGTGCCTAAAACACCATGATATTATGATTTTGGTAATAATAATAATAAAAAAACAAGGTACCAAGTTAAATGTTAACAGCATGGTAAAACTAGGTATGTTTAACCATAAGAATGGAATAGAATAAATTAGAAATGAGTTAAGTTCAAAATACAAATTTCAGCACACATTAGATTAATATAAATGCTCCTTATTGATACAGTTGAGTCCATCTTCAAATAAAATATAGGACTGTTAAATATCTGATGGTGCTGATATGAAGATACAAATATGAAACCTTATAAAAGAGTACCTTATAACATGAAACCTTAAAAATTTCAGGACACACAGTGGGGAAAATAATTATTTGATGCCCTGCTGATTTTGTAAGTTTGCCCATAACCTGCACAAGGCTGGAATGGGCTACAAGACCATCAGCAAGAAGCTTGGTGAGAAGGAGACAACTGTTGTTGCGATTATTCGGAAATGGAAGAAATAAAAAAATAACCATCAGTCGCCCTCTGTCTGGAGCTCCATGCAAGATCTCGCCACATGGGGTAAGGAGCCTGAGAAAGGTGAGGGATCAGCCCAGAACTACACGGGAGGAGCTTGTAAATGATCAAGGCAGTTGGGACCACATTCACCAAGAAATCCATTGGTAACACACTACGCCGCAATGGATTGAAATCCTGCAGTGCCCGCAAGGTCCCCCTGCTCAAAAAAGCACATGTACATGCCCGTCTGAAGTTTGCCAATGAACATCTAAATCAGTGGTTCCCAAACCTGTCCTGAAGGACCCCCAGCACTGCACATTTTGTATGTCGCCCTTATCTGACACACCTACTTCAGGTCTTGCAGTCTCTACTAATGAGCTGATGAGTTGAATCAGGTGTGTTAGATGAGAGGGACATCCAAAATGTGCAGTGCTGGGGGTCCTCCAGGACAGGTCTGGGAACCACTGATCTAAATGATTCAGAGAAGGCTTTGGAGAAAGTACTGTGGTCAGATGAGACCAAAATTGAGCTCTTTGCATCAACTCAACTTGCCGTGTTTGGAGGGAGAGACATGACTATGACCCCAAGAACACCATCCCTACAGTCAATCATGGAGGTGGAAACATTTTGCTTTGGGTTTCTCTGCTAAGGGTACAGGACGACTTCACCGCATTGAGGGGCTGATGGATGGAGCCATGTACCGTAAAATCTTGGACGGGAACCTCCTTCCCTCAGCCAGAACACTGAAGATGGGTCGTGGATGGGTCTTCCAGCATGACAATGACCCAAAACAAAAACATTCCGCCAAGGCAACAAAGGAGTGGCTCAAGAAGTCTCCAGACCTTAATCCTATAGAAAATCTGTGGAGGGAGCTGAAATTTCGAGTTGCCAAGTAACAGCCAAGAAACCTTAAGGATTTAGAGAGGATCTGTAAAGGGGAGTGGACCGAAATCCCCTCTGAGATGTGCAAACCTGGTGACCAACTACAAGAAACGTCTTACCTCTGTGCTTGCCAACAAGGGTTTCTCCAACAAGTCCAAGTCATGTTTTGCTTGGGGATCAAATACTTATTTCACTCACTAAAATGCAAATCAATTTATAACCTTTATATATTGTTTTTTTTTGTTTTATTCTGGATTTTTGTTTGTCTATCCATTAAAATAAACCTACCATAAAATTATAGACCCCTCATTTCTTTATAAGTGGGCAAACTAACAAAATCAGCAGGGGATCAAATAATTATTTTCCCCACTGTAGTAGAGAATATTCTTTATTCCATTCTCCAGCAACTGCAATAACTGAGAACTGGACTATGCACCTATACACCTTCTTCTGGTTACTATTGTTTCTCTACCTCATATACTTTATTCCATGTCTGCTACATGTTGTATTACCCTGTTTATATACTGTGTTATTGCTGATCTTTTGCACTTTATGAAATTGCACTGTCGATTGATGTTCTAATGTAATCTTGTTGTATTTAACAATGACAATAAATTAAAATCAAGCATTCTGCGTTAGTTCAGGCAGGCCTCGTAGTCAAGCTCCGCTATCAGCTGATTGGCAAATTCCAACCCCACTCATATCAGCTGGTCTGATTCCTATGCACTCAATTGGCAACTCTCAAACAGGGCACATTACTTAAATGCAGCTTCCGTCTGCCTGCTTGGCTGCTTCCACTGCACGCTGCTTTGCAGCCCACCTCCTCCCCCAGCTCCTTCTTAAACGTGTTTAACTTAATCAGTGTCATTCTGTTGTCATTGATGCATGCTCTGTTTTCAATGGGGGGATTTTGTGCTGATCTCCCAGTTAAAAATGGGAGGTTGTCCCCAGAAGCTGCTGCTGTTCCCTGTCTTAGCTTTTCATGGAGCTCATGAAAAGGACAAGGAATTTAGAACAGAGCCATACTGCCAAATGTAACTTTAGCAAAATATGCCAATAAAAGCTGACTAAAAAGTTTGTTTATGGTATTTTTTGACTTAAGTGGTCCTGACTGAATTATTATTATTCTTTTAAATATGCATATTTACAAAACAGCCCTGACCCATCGAGGCATGGACTCCACTAGACCCCTAAAGATGTGCTGTGGTATCTGGCACCAAGATGTTAGCAGCAGATCCTTTAAGTCCTGTAAATTGCGAGGTGGGGCCTCCACGGATCGGACTTGTTTGTTCAGCACAGCCCACAGATGCTTGATTGGATTGAGATCTGGGGAATTTGGAGGTCAAGTCAACACCTCAAACTTGTTGTTGTGCTCCTCAAACCATTCCTGAACCATTTTTGCTTTGTGGCATGGCGCATTATGCTGCTGAAAGAGGCCACAGCCACCAGGGAATACCGTTCCCATGAAAGGTCTGCAACAATGCTTAGGTAGGTGGTACATGTCAAAGTAAGGAAAAGTCAGGACCCAAGGTTTCTCAGCAGAACATTGCTCAAAGCATCACACTGCCTTCGCCAGCTTGCCTTCTTCCCATAGTGCATCCTGGTGCAATGTGTTCCCCAGGTAAGCGACGCACACGCACCCGGCCATCCACGTGATATAAAAGAAAACGTGATTCATCAGACCAGGCCACCTTCTTCCATTGCTCCGTGGTCCAGTTCTGATGCTCACGTGCCCACTGTTGGCGCTTTCGGCGGTGGACAGGGGTCAGCATGGGCACCCTGACTGAGTGCAGCTATGCAGCCCCATACGCAATAAAAAACTGCGATGCACTGTGTATTCTGCCACCTTTCTATCAGAACCAGCATTAACTTCTTGAGCAATTTGAACTACAGTAGCTAGTGTGTTAGATCAGACCACACGGACCAGTCTTCACTCCCCACGTGCATCAATAAGCCTTGGCCGCCCATGACCCTGTCGCTGGTTTACCACTGTTCCTTCCTTGGACCACTTTTGATAGATACTGACCACTGCAGACCGGGAACACCCCACAAGAGCTGCAGTTTTGGAGATGCTCTGACCCAGTTGTCTAGCCATCACAATTTGGCCCTTGTCAAACTTGCTCAAATCCTTATGCTTGCCCATTCTTCCTGCTTCTAACATGACGACTCTCTAAAGGGAGAGGAGGCCTAACTACGTTCCACGGTCAGGACAGCTTCCAAGGAGTCTCACAGAGAGCCTACAACTCAGAATATCTATTCAAGCAGACCTAAGGAGTGGAGGCCTCAAAGGACAACTCTCAATAGTGAGAGGAGGCCTAGCAATGCTTAAAAATAGCCATCAAGGAGGTGCACCTTTTTTTTTTTCTTTTTTTTTTTTAAAGTGCCTAGCCACTTGAAACTGCTGCCCGGGTGGAGCTCTGAGGAGTGTAGGCCTCAGCCTCACTCCTTTGTAAGGGCAGTAGTCAAGGAGGCTCACAGAGAGCCTAACAACTTGACACTATTGCCTGGCCGAGCTCAAAGGATGGCGCCCTGAATATGGCGACTCTCTAAAGTGAGAGGAGGATTATCGGTGTTCAACACTCAGAACAGCTACCAAGGAGGCTTCTCAAAGACTAACAACTCACTGTCTGGGTGGAGCTCTAGGGAGTGGAGGCCCATGTCCTTCTATAACAAGAGGGGGCCTAACAACACTCCAGTACTGTAAAAGCAGCCAAGGAGGCTCCCAGAGAGCTTAACAACCTAGCATACTGCCTAGCTGAGCTCTGAGGATGGAGATCTCTGTTATCCGAAGGAGCGGGGCGTTTATGTCCAGACAGATTTTTTTTTTTTATTAAGTCTGTCTCATGCTGCCGAACCAGATCTAATCTGTCATTGGCGCGGGCATAACCTTCCATAACTCCTAAATGTTATAATAATAACTTTTCTTTTTAACAATAGTATTATTTGAGACAACAAGAGGAGCCAAAAAAGGAAACTTCCTGTTTGACTCGTCCCTGCTATGTCAACAACCCCTGTGCTAAATCCTGCATCACCATATGGTGGCTTTTAAAAGCAGCAAGAAAAATTTAAGAACCACAGACAATCACAAGACCATGTATGACACATCACATCTGACACACAGGGGTGTTAACCCTGGCCCTAACCTGAGGCCCCTGGGCTACAGCATTACGGTAGCAAATGTTCACTAGGTGGCGCTATATAGTTTCAGATCAGAAAATACAGACAATACAATGAGGTTCATACAGTCATAGGAAACCTGGAAATATCATGTAATTTAAAAATTGCAAACTGATAAAATGTATCATAAAAAGTTGTATTAAGGTCATGTAAATATGTTTGTTTTAGTTTCTAAATATAGTCCTAATTATGATTAATAATGATGCCTGCACATCTCATTAATGATGTATGATGAATGTATTGGATCCATATTTTTATGCATTGTTTGTGTTTAGAGTATGTATTGCAGTATTCAGTTTACAGTGATTACAGTGTTCAGTTCTGATGGTTTTAACAGAGACTGCAGGACAAATGTTTTGACCACTGAGGTTTAGGACACAAGATGAAACCAAAGACCCCAGAGTTCGGCTTTAATGGGACCCAGAGTCTCTCCTGGGACAAACAAAGCCACAATTTTCATATTTCCATAAACAGGGTCAACTGCATATAAAGGATTGTTCATAAGAATGTCTTAAACCACAGATTATGTTTATAAAGGGTTCTGGAAGATTATTTCTGCTTTGTGATGTTTTTAATCCTCATATTTCTGTTTCTGGATCTTTTTATGTAAAGTAGTTCTATTTGTACCAAAAATGTATATGATTTTCATTAACAAAATGTCAAACCAAGCTTCATTATCAGCATTAAAGGGTTAGTTCACCCAAAAATGAAATTTAATTACTCACCCTCATGTTGTTCCAAACCTGTAAGACCTTTGTTCAACTTCGGAGCACAAATTAAGATATTTTTGATGAAATCCGAGAGGTTTTTTATCCCCCATAGAAAACAACATAAGTACCGCTTTGGCAGAAAGGTACTAAAGACATCATTAAAATAGTCAACGTGACTACAGTGGTTCAACCTTATGAAGTGATGAAAATAATTTTTGTGCACAAAAACAAAACAAAAATAATGACTTTATTCAACAATTTCTTCTCTCCCCTGTCATTCTCCTACGCTGTTTTACGTTCAGCTCTTCAAGGTTCTATGTCAAGTATTGTCCTGATGGATCAGCACATCCACACTAAGGTACCACCTGAACTTCATGCTCTTTATGTTTCAGTGTCCTGCGGAGAAAAACCTGTAGTAATTCTGCCATCAATCATTTTGTGAAATTACATGTTTCTTAGTCATCTTTTAGTTCTGAATGCCCTTATTTGAGTAAAAAATCTGTCAGAAATGTGGCATCTGGTAAAGGGGCAAAAAATAAATGTTTCACACAAGGTTCAAAATTAAGCGTATCTAAAAGCAGTTAGAACGAACTTCACATGGAGGGTTTATACAGATGTTTTATCAGACATTTTGTCTCAGAAATGTATAGATACATTTATGTATGTGTGTGTGTGTGTGTTTTAAAGAGAAAACTGACTAAACTTCAAATGATATTTAAAAGTTGTCATTTTATTTACATAAACATTTTATGGAAGGAAACACAGCAGGAGCGGTTTTACAGAAACCATTCATATTCAAAAATACATTTAAAAAAGTAAAATACATTAAAACTATTCTTTTGAAAGCAACACAAATATGAAGCCACCTGTTAATATTTAATGTGAGAATTATTAAAAGTGAATTTTACAGAGCACTATTTTAATGAACCTATGCTTGTGCATTAAAATAATGCACTGTAAATTTCACTGTTTAATACAAACATTGTCTGTCCACATTCTAAAGCATTATTACATGGTTCAATCCTGCCTCACTGAACACATGCCTTTACATATGAGCAGTCATTTGGGTCAGAGTGTGTTTTGTTCAAATGTGTTTTGTTTCATTGAGGAATGTTGCTGTTGGAGGGAATTTAAAGGCCTGATGTTAATGAAAACACATGGAAAATTACTCAGACGTAAAATCAAAACTATGCAAAGAAGGACTACAATGATGAGAACAACATCATCTCAGGAAACTGAGTCACTTTGGAATGAAACTCATATTGTTAAATTTCTTATTTAAACCCTAACCCTAACCCAATCAAATGTGTCATTCTAGTTTAGAGATTTTTGAATAACATACAGATTTGAGAGAATGTAACACCAAAACTTTCATGTACATCATACATTTCATGTATAAATTATGCCAAACGTTTCATAAATGTTTATTTTACACAAAGGCCTGTTCACAAACAGTTTTAGCACATCTACAGAAGCAGTTGTGGGTTATTTGGCATTGCAGCTTTTGCAGAGAATCTTTGTCCCGTTGGGGAAGAATCCAGCGCCAACCAGAGACACCGAACACTCCGAACACTGAAAACACGGCTGATGCCACTGACGATCCTCAAACGAGACGTACTTCCCTTCTCCAAAACCTGAGAAAACATTGAGAGGCGTTTCATTTTGAGCAGCGCTTTCTAAAATCACTAAAACAACATTATCATGATTTCAAATGAACATCATTTACATTGTTTATAAATATTGAAAAGAAAGAAAAGTCTGTAATAATATGGCACAATGTGCTGTTAATGAAGGAATTTTCTAAATTCACCCATATTTTGAATTATGCATTGTATTGTGTTGTGATTTATGGTTAATAGAAAACTATGTGAATTTAGATGATGTCCTAAAATTGCTAGTGTCTTTCTGTTTTTTAATGGATTTTTTTCTTACAGTGTATAGTTCAGCTAAAAATGATTTACTCAATGATGTTACTCAAACCTATATAGCTGTGTAACACAAAGAAGTTCTTATAGATAAAAAGTGAATGAGGACTGGGGCAGTTGAGCTCATTAAACGACAAACCCCCCCCCCCCCCCCAAAAAAAAAAAACAACAACAACAACATAATGGTTTATACAACTTGTATGTTATATTTTAAGCCATCTGAAGTCACACAGCTTTGTTTGACTACTTTTATGGTGCTGTTACAAAGGAATTTTTTTTTTTTTGTCACTTTTAGAGCTTTACAGTTCCAGTCTCCATTTACTTTCATTATATGGAAAAGAGCAGCATGGACATTCTGCGCTGACCAGACTGATCGGTGTATGACATCAAAGTGCCACGAGAGCGATTAGAGAGCTGACGGCTCCATATGCTTTGATTCGCTCTCTCTGTACTTTCATGTCATACACCGATTGGTCTGCTCAGCGCCTCTTCAAGCAAGTGTGGGTATCTGCAGGTTGGAGTAATGGACATGACGAAAGATTGAGGTGTGGAAAAAGGTCTTTATCATTGGTCATGAAAGCTGTCTGTCAGGGTGTGGGGTAGGGCTAGGGTTTAGTTTCTGTTGTAGCAATTCACCTTTTGGCACTCCCATTACTCAGACCTGCAGCTACCCCTGTCTAGCTTCAAGTCAAACACACCTAATGGTACACTATGTAGGTTTTGGCCTTCTAGCAGTTAAAAAACAAAACTGCATGCATTTTGCTGAACAACATTGTTTTGGTTCTGCTTCAGCTCTGTGTGACTGTGCAGATGAATACGCTTATCCTACTGCTCATAAAACATGCACTAATAGTTTTAAGAGATATAACCAATTCAGATGGAAAGGATTTCAAGTTGACTAGCTGAAGAAGTTACTGTAGCTTTACCCATTAAGACACAGTACTTCCTTGAAAATTAATTCCAGCACAGTGCTACAACAACCATGATGAAATGATCCTTCACAATAGATAATGCTTTACAATGAACTCTGTTAGAGAGCTACATATGGTTATTTATCTGTTCAATAAAATACCTTACTCACCTGTTGAGTAATAAAAACATCATCTCCAGTTTACAACATTTCAAATCCCTCAGTTCTCGACAAGCCAATGTTGATTCTTGTATTATTACAAGCTCTGCTGCATTCTCTTTTTGCCAGCAGACTCTTAGAGGTTTGAGATTTATTTGCTTCATGTCAACCAGATAGATAGATGAACTATTTTTAGAACCTTTCGATTTTTTTCTTTATTGGTGTACAAAATACATTTGCCAATATAATCCTGCCATTAAGCCACAAAAATGATAGCAAATCTTGATTTTGTCATGTGTTCATTGGAGCAGATGAAGTTTGCATCCAGGATCTTTTCCCATTAAATAAGATGAGCACTAGTTAGGGTCTGATATTGGCCCTATTGTTACAACACAGAAGGGTCGAAGACAGGAATTCACAAACAGGGTTGTTTATTGGTACCAGTTGAGCAAAACAGCAGTGCATGTGAGTAAAACTTAAAGCAGTGATGATGAATGGAGTGTAGAATAGTGATACTGTCCTTTTGTGGTTGCAGAAGTGGAGAACTTGAATGACGCTGGAGGATCTTGACGTAGGGGACAGAGAACACTCACACACAGACGGGAATTCACACGAGGACAACAGGAGACGCTGGAGACAGGTAAGTAGATCGCTTGGAGTCCTTAAGGTAAGCATACAGGTAAGTCTAGATGCAAACAAGACCGGACATGGAGTGATGTGTGTGAGTGTTCTTTATACTGTGACTGATGAAGTGGACCGGAGAGTGGCCAAGAGCTACTAGGGTACAACGGGGCTAAAGGCACCCCGGAGTAAAAGGTGAGGTTTATTTTATTTTCCTCTAAATCACTAGATGGCACAAAAACCTGCCGTAGCACTTTCCAAAACATCCACTTTTCAAGATGCACGTAGAAATTCGGCCGATCCTTGATGTGATCGAGGGCAGCAACAAAGTTGATTCTGTGCTAATTTGATCTAATATTTGATGTTTTTAAGAAGGTTGTAAAGTAGCAAATGAGAATCGCTAAATTTAATGAAATATTTTGAGACAAAAGGTCTTAATGATTTTCAGTTTTGTTCAAGGTAATTAGAACAGCAGTTTTTCAATGACGGAAGAATATGTAAAAGTATGTGTAGCGCCCCCTACCTTTCGTTCTTTGAATTAAGTAGGGCAGCGCACCAGATTCATTAAATAAATGTCTACAGATATTGAAGTAACTGTTACGCCCCTCCGATGTCACTAAATGAAATACTTCTCCTGTATAAAATTACTTATAATTAAAATTTATGGTAACACAAGACTAAACTGTCATAGATAAACTCATTTTAAAGAATAAAACTCTTGTGAAAGTAACAAAAGTTAAAGGATTTAATTTTAATAAAATAAGAGTTCAGTTAACTTGAATAAACAAATGTTTAGAATGTAAGTAATTCACACAATCATCAATTTATCTCTTTTAAAGGGGACCTATTATTATACAAGATGTAAAATAAGTCTCTGTTGTCCCCAGAGTGTGTATGTGAAGTTTTAGCTCAAAATACCCAACAGATAATTTTTTTATAGCGTGTTAAAATTGCCACTTTTTGTGGTTGACCAAAAACGTTGACCGCCGTTTCAGTGTGTGCCCTTTAAATGCAAATGAGCTGCTGCGCTCGGCCTAAGAGGGCGGAGTTTCAAGAGCTAGTTCTCTGGTGTCAGGAGTCAGTCAGGACGCACTATAATGATAGAAACTGCGAATATATGCTGCATGGAGATAGAACAGGTATAGTTTAGTTTAATTACGGTTATAACTTATATTGTCTTCTTGTTTTTATCCACTATATTAGTACAAGCCTGTTGTACCGTCCGAATGATGGCCAAAACTTTACAGATGAGTTTTATTTTTATTGTACTTCACACAAAAAATGAAGCGTCCGTTTTCACTCTAGAAAATCACTGTAAGAGCTTAATAAAACACAGTGCAAGTGTGCATTAAAATATTATCCATAAACTCTATTTCCCTTGTATTATCATTAACATACATAGCGAATTACACAGAAACACTCGTTACAATTAACAGTAAACAAATATATAAAGACCTTATGCCTTTTCGGGTGGTGCTTAATAAACTGGTAAACTTTATATCCGTAAATCAACTCCGATGAACTGTAATAAAGTGCTCGCACCTTCATTACTGCTGTATCCAGTATCACTCTGGAGACTGTAAGCTGGATCACGAAAAGTTTGTACTTATATACCCTTGAGTAACACATTTTTAGCACAACCTCTGTTTTGTATTGTCCCTTTGTATTGATATTCGTTAACAAAGCAGTCCGGTGTGAAATGATTCGCGCAGACATAAACGAATTTCGGTAGAGTTGAGGGAGCATTTTCTTGGAAAACAAAATGAATCCACCTGTCTTCAGCGGCTCAGATTTGGGGAGTAAGTGGACGTTCGTGGGCGGGGCCTGTGGCTTTTGTGACGTCCCACTGTCAGGGCTCTGGAAGGCTTGTTCAGAGACACTGCTTATGATTTATGGGGATTAAAAAAAAATGAGTGGTTGGATTTTTATCATTATAGGGTGGTTGTGTACACACACTGCCAACACACATTTATGTCCAAACACCATGCAAAAGTGAATTTAATAGGTCCCCTTTAAATCACAAATTGACAATATCACACCGATAATGCAATACCTCAGGTGATAAAATTGCTGAATTTGTCTGTCTCAAATACACTTTAGATGAATGGTCAAAATAACTCAGATGGAGTATCAAAATGTCACTCTGAATAATCACAGATTTTAAGTGCACTGAATAACACAATATGAATGAATATTGGGTCCACACACACCAGTTATTCACAACCCACCCCATTGACAGCGATGTCAAGTGTTCGGCTTTTTGTCAAGCTGCCTTGGTCGTTGAATTGAGTGTGTTTGGCCTCCTCTCACTATGGAGAGTCTTTCTGCTGAGGCCTCTGCTCATTATTTAGCCCTATTTAGGCCGCTTTTCAAGTTCAGCTTTTTCCTAGCTGCCTTGATTAGTGGTCCATTTTATTGAGTATGCTTGGCCTTTTCTCTTTATTGAGAGTTCCTCTGCAATGGCCACTGCTCAAGTGGATTCAGCTTAGACAGCTATATAAAGTGTTCAGCCTTCTGCTAGGCTGCTTGTTTTAAAATGGAGTGAGTTTGGCCTCCTCTCGCTATAGAGAGTCCTTCTGCTGAAGCCGCCGCTTATTTGAGCCCTATCTGGGCTGCTTTTCAAGTCCGAATTTCTTTAGCCGCCTTTATGAGCGGCCTATCTGTTGAGCATGCCTGGCCTCCTCTCACTATAGTGGTTCCTTCTGCAGTGGTTGCTGCTCTCATGGGTTCAATTTAGATAACAACTTTGAGTGTTTGGCCTTCTATAAGGCCGCCTTGATAAACTGTCTTTAAATTTGAGTGGGTTTGGCCTCCTCTCGCTATAGAGAGTCTTTCTGCTGAGACCGCTGCTCATTTGAGCCCTATCTGGGCTGCTTTTCAAGCTCGGCCTTCTTTAGCTACCTTGTTTAGTGGTATATTGGCTGAGCATGCTTGGCGCTCACGTGGGCTCAGTTTAGACAGCGATATCAAGTGTTCGGCCTTCTGCGAGGCCGCCTTGATAAACTGTTTTAAAATTGAGTGAGTTTGACCTCCTCTTGCTATAGACAGTCCTTCTGCTGAGGCCGCCACTCATTTGAGCCCTGTTTGGGCTGCTTTTCAAGTTCGGCCTTCTGTAGATGCCTTGTTGAGCAGCCTATCTGTTGAGCATGCTTGGCCCCCTCTCACTATAGAAGGTCCTTCTGCAGTGGCCGCTGCTCACCTGGGTTCAATTTAGGCAGCAGCATCAAGTGTTCGGCCTTTTGCAAGGCCGCCTTGGTAAACTGTCTTTAAATTTCTGTGAATTTGGCCTCCTCTTGCTATAGAGAGTCTATCTGCTGAGGCCTCTGCTCACTCAAGCCCTATTTAGACTTCCTTCAAGTGCTGCCCTCTTTAGCTGCCTTGATGAGTGGTCTATTTGCTGAACATTCTTGGTGCTGCTCACATAGGCTCAATTTAGACAGTGATATCAAGCGCTGGGCCTTATGTTAGGCCACCTTGATAATTTGTCTTTAAAATTGAGTGAGTTTGGCCTCCTCTCGCTATAGTGAGTCTTTCTGCTTAGGCTTCTGCTCATTTAAGCTTCTTAGGCAGAGACACTGACTTGGAGTTTTCTGTCTCTCATCTCTCCTGAGATCGTTAGGGGTTGAACCAGATCCCCCTCATATACTGTAGTGACGAAGCGATGGAACTCGTTTTCCTTGCCTGTATTCCCTTAAAGGCAATACTTAACTTTCTGTTTTGTATTATCAGACCTGAGCTCTGCTCCACTTTTGGGCATGAGCTAGGCTTTTTGGCCTTAGGGAAGAGTGTCACTGACAGCCGTGCTGACCTGGTGAGGTAATTGGCTTACGGTATTTTTCCATTTAGCCTTCTTGTGCTTGTCATCCCTATTTAGGCAGTCATTCCCTCAGCATGGCGGCATGGGTATTTCGTTCCCCAAAGTGTTTTTGATGCAGTGAGAGTTCCCATTTGAAAGGGAATGTCTCAGGTTACACATGTAACAATGGTTCCCTGAGAAGGGGAATGAGAAACTTTGGTTTACCCGGCCAGGTCACCTTCAGACAAAATGCTGATGACGTGTACTCCAGGTGGTCCTTTTATAGTAACGGTTGCACTAGACTGACGTCACGGGCTGTCGCAGGCCAATATTTACTTCAGACATCGTCACGCCAAGACATTCCACAAAGTGTCTTTGACGCAGTGTCTCATTCCCCTTCTCAGGGAACCATGGTTACATGCTTAACCTGAGACGTTTTCTGTCCTCTGATTAGCATTGTTCTAGGCTGTGTTCCCCAAAAGCATCAATGGTTTCTTATGATACTTTTGAGAAATGCTAGGTTATTTGTCTAATTCAATGCATATTGTACGCAATAAATTTCCTGTTAAATAAAGAAAATCACTGGTAAAAAAAAAACACACCTTAGTATAGATATATTTTTTATTTGAGTATCAATACTTTCTATGCTCACATCAGTATATATCGATATTCAGCATGGATAGGGCCATCTCTAGTGGTAAAAGACCGCAGAGGCAGCTCAGATGAGAACACCCCAATATTGGTGCTGTGGAATATCTTTGCAGCACTATAGTAGTGTTAATACTATATTAGGCAATTATTTCACAACATTTATTATATACACCTCTGAAAAATACAGAGGTCCGGACCTCGTGACCTCATAGCTGGCTATGGCCATGCAGGGCAGGGTCCGGTAGCATGAAAGCCCTTAAGTTAAGAAAACCATTAGCTATTAGGTTAAGGGTGAAACATGGGTTGCAAGAAAAAAAAAAAACCTAAGGGTCAATTTAAGGCTGTCATTAAGTATTTTCCCTTAATTACTTGAGAGTTCCCTTAAGTTCGGTTATGCATTGCATCAAAGTCCTTAGTAACCATTTAGCCCTTAAAAAATTAAGGGATCAAAACAGCTCCCTTAAGTCATCTGCTGAACTCAAATGTGATGGATGATTTCATGTTTACTGATGAGGATGTGCATATTTAGTGATCGAAATAAGCCTGTTGAAAGTATGACATGAAACCATATGTACTGTCAAAAATAAAACCGAATGAACACCAGTGTTTTCATATTTTTATCACTTCCATGGTGCACTTGAATTAATTATCTCATGCTTTTGTCTTGTGCGCAAGAGTGATTGATTATAGCAGCAGGCTGGGTGTTTCCCACCTGTCTTTAAAAAAGAAAGAAAAAAAAAAAATGCTTTTTTTTTTTTTTGCATGGTAAATTGTCATAAGCGGGTTCATCAGTCAAATTCATTTAAAAATGTAAATTCAGCACATATGAAATATGATCAGTAAGAGAAAAACACTGTTAATGAGAAGACAAGCACTGGACTGGGCAGGTTAGTTGGGAAATAAATATATTTATTATTCAGAATGCACATTTGGATGGGAACATTTCAGCAGGTTCAAGATATGAGATGTAAGCATCCTCAGTTTCGAAAGGCCTACGACAAGAACATACTCCCGCATATTATTTTAAAAGAAGGACTTTCATCCCACCGTATCAGTCTCACCCATGCTTTCCTCAATTCTTGTTTTGTCAGGAAATCGTGAAATTTGAGGTAAGGGTGTTGTTATTTAGAATTAGATTTAGCCATTAGATTTGATTGCCTTGTGATGGGACCAGAAGTAGTGATACACTGCTTCACTTACTAGGTACAGGAAGTGTGATAAAGGCCTAATGAGACACAGCTGAAGACAATCATGGATGATGAGACCGGGCAGTGAGTTATGGGAAATGTAGTGACTGAGTGGCAATAGTCTGGGGCAGTGTGCCCTCTGGTGGCTATCAAGGGCACTCAAGCTGGTGATCGTAACAAAGATATTGTTTAATGGCCATATTCTGTTGTTTGAAATTCTTAATGTTAATGACTGAATGAATGTAAATTCTGCAATTGTGTGAAGTGTAATATGAAATGGCTTCTGCCTACCCCTTTTTGGTCACTGTGGGTTGTTTTGGTAAATTATTTAGAATGATGATTTATGCATATATACTGTTTTAGTTTTTGAGTTTTACAGACCAAAATAAACTAAATAAATATGAATATAAGTCATAGACATATAACTTTGGTTTACAATGAGCCCATTTTTAATGTGCATATGTATGAACAAGGCTTAACACTCCCATGCTGAAGGATTTCTCCTCTCTCCTGCTGTAGATTTACTCATCCCTGTGAAGGTCTAGAAACACCAGGAACTGGTCTGAGATCAGTATGAAGACTGATGAGAGTCTGGAGACTCTCTCAGAGAAAACTCTGACTCAACTGCAGGACACTCTACAGGAGAAAATCACGCAAACTGGTAGCTACATCATCAGATAAATACATGATGTTGTACACAATTCTTTAAATATAACCTTAAAGGGGTCATAACACAAGGAGTCAAATATTCTTTAAAACTGTCATATTTTGCTTGTAAGATGTAATTGTACTAGGCAACTGTACTAGGCAATTGTAGTGAGGCAACAAGAGAGCAGTTAAGCATAGGCTGAGTTTCACTTTTGTGCTGGGGGGATTTATTATTTAGTAAATAATAATAATAATAATAATAATAATAATAATAATAATGATTTAAAGTCGCAAACTGCCCATTCTAGGAAAGACACGAAATAAATCTATCAAGAGTCATGACGAATAACGCATTAACAGTCGCATCCATTACTGTAAACCTTTATTATAATGCTGTGTAACACTGGCCAGCGCAAGATTCTCATCTGTGGCTTTAATATTTAAAAAATAATTTTATGGAATTATGTAATAAATAAAATCCATTTTTGTTGTACAAATTAACTCCGCAATGTAATAAATCATGTCCAAATACAGATACCATTTCAGTTTCTGACGTACTCCATGTGCTTGAGTCTGCTGACAACAGGACAAATGAAAGAGAGTAACAGCTCGTTTGCGTCTCTGTTGACTTCAGAAGGATCCGTTGATACGTTTTCCTTTGCAATGGCATTAACCAATCATAACAGTGGTTTGACTGTTTACTGACAAGCCTTAAAGGAGCCATCAAAAACAAATTTATTAACTTTAGAAGTGAACCTTAAGGTACATTTTAAAATAAAAAAGCAGTGACATGACCCCTTTAAAACATGTCTATAATTCCACACATAAAACATGTCAAAGATCTGATGATGTTTTATTGTCATTAGTCTCTACAGATCTGAAGAGGATGCAGCAGTATGCAGGTACAGTGTGTGTCTGAACTACACTAGATTACATTCATATACTCACAGCTTCATTACTGATTAAAAACTGATTAAATATTGAAACATCATCACAAAATATCAAAACATGTCCATTTTGAAAATCGCTGGGACCATATTATCTACACTCGCTGTCAAATAGGTCACTCCAGACTAACACAAGTTTTTGTTAATGGGTGAAGATGTTTGAAATGAAGTAAAACCAGATTTAGTCTTAGATTTTTTTATCAGAGATAAACTTTAAAATCCACTTAATGTTTTATTTATTTATTTTACTTTTGTTGTTTTATGCTATTTATTTATTTACTTTTTTTTTATTATTAATTTTTGTCTTTTTTCTCGCCATGAATATAGCCATCGTAGCTGAAATGGTGTTAAATTATAAACAATTATCACAAAATATCTGTATTGTGAAGTTGTGATTCATATTCTCTGTTTTCTCAGTGGATGTGACTCTGGATCCTGATACAGCTCATCCTGCTCTCATCCTGTCTGATGATGGAAAACGAGTGAGAGATGGAGACATTGAGCATAAACTCCCAGACAAACCAGAGAGCTTTGATAAATGTCCCTGTGTCCTGGGAAAGGAGGGATTCTCCTCAGGGAGATTTTATTTTGAGGTGCAGGTAAAGGAAAAGACTGACTGGGATTTAGGAGTGGCCAGAGAATCCATCAACAGGAAGGGATTGATCACAGTGAGTCCCAGTAATGGATACTGGACTGTGGCTCTGAGGAATGAGAATGAATATAAAGCCTGTGCTGGTCCTGCTGTCCCTCTGCCTCTGAGAGTGAAGCCGCAGCGGGTCGGTGTGTTTGTGGATTATGAGGAGGGTCTGGTCTCCTTTTATGATGTGGAGTCCAGCTCTCAAATCTACTCTTACACTGGTCAGTCTTTCACTGAAAAACTCTATCCATATTTTAGCCCAGGCCCTAATGATGGATGTAAAAACCCGACTCCACTGATCATCACACCTTTCAGTTACAATAAATGAATTTACAGCCCTAATATGAAATAATAGATGAAAATAATGATTTTTATTAGGGATGTGCCCGAAGCCGTTCGGAAAGGAAATGACGTACTACGGAGCCCTTTAAAGGAATAAATATGAGATAGGAGGAAAAAATATATTTCAATGCTTTCTCTGGCAATTATAGGCTATAGTTGGGTAATTATAATGTATATAATTTGCCAGCATCAGGGAGCTGCTATTAATTTGCAGAGTATTGAAATCACGTTTGAATGCATGCTGCAATTTACTTTCACTTTAGAGATTCGCCATCTCACGTACTGTGTGTATACTAGTGAGCGTCAGTACTACTGACCACACATTTCACAAGATTAGATATTTGTCAGTGGCACTCAGGAACTGCAAACCATTCACCATTGTCCTTTCAGCCGTCTCTAGTTATGTGGTAGGCTAAGTGATGTACTATAAGGTAACAGGCTCCTGCCAGCAAGCAGCTAACCACGTCTCTTTTGGGGCTCCATAGGCTGCGTTTTTCTTTTTCCATGCCTTTCTGAATATGGATTCAGGCTTCAGGCACATACCTAAATTTCATAATTAAAAATCAAAAAACATTAAATTTAAGGATGCACTGATGTTATCGGTATTGGCGGATAAAAGCAATTATTTTCACTATCGGCCATTGGCAGATTGTTCAAGAACAGCTGATGATCAGAATTATACCAATTACAAATATTAAGGGTGTAATCTATTATGTGTAACAGAGGCAAGCTAGTAAGAGCTGTGTGTGTAAACCTCACTCCTCTGGCCTCAAGAGGCATGTTAGCGACTGACAGTATAGACTGTGGTCATTGAGGTGTGTTCACGTCATGTTTTAATTACTGTAACGATTCTGAACTGTAAAAAGCCTTCACATGCTTGTAGAACGTGTAATTACAACTTGCAAACTCATAATTTCTTAAAGAGCTATGATGACCACGTGGCCGCTGTACCACCTGACCACTGCAGATTTAAGGTGTGTTCGACTTGAAGCGGAGTATGACATCAAAGTGTCTTGAGAGCGATTCAAAAGCATATGGAGCTTTATTTGCGGTAATTACGACATGGTGTGAACACAGCATTAGCATCCGTTTGTGCGCCCACCTCCCATGCCCAAGAGGCCGGTTCATATCCCGCTCAGAGCGGGTCGAGTAGGACCAGTTACAAATGCAATTAACAAATCCTCTAAGGCATCTTTACACAACTGAGTTAAGGCTGCTCTGTGCCTGCTCAAAATTCTGTGTAAAGATACAATGCAGCATAAAAGCCAGACTACATTATGCCTGCTCTGACCCACCTCAGCCCCTTGTATAAAAATATGCATTTATGCCACCTCTGAGCAGCATTAAACAGTCTGTCTTAAGACACCTAATTGCCACTTGAAAAGCACTTCTGTGCCACTTCTGCAGTGTTAATGTGGCAATTAGACACTGTATGAAAAGAATTGCACACAATAGACACTGATTGATTTTTAGAGTGTGTTTTCTGTTCATATTTACGGGTATTTTGATAACTTTATTTTCGTTTTCATGCATTCTATGAACTTTCCATGTGTGCCATTTTTTCATGTGCTTTCTAACTAGGTGAAATATATTTTGAAAGGTGGAGCTGTAACATCACTACATCGACTTACTATCTTTTCTCTGTATCACTGCTCTGTGTGTAGGTAATTGTTTTTGTCATATAGCATTTAAGAATTTACTCTGTTTTGTTTAGTAAATGTTTACTGCGAACTGTGTTTTGTAAAGCACTTAATTCATGGTTTTACTAAAAGTGTTATTTCCATTAATTTCATACTACATTTAAGAGTAACATAAAGTGGATGATGTAAGCTATGTAATCAGTCTTATATTCAATATATTAATCTTGCTCCATCCATTCATGTCATTCTTAATTAATGTTGAAAATGTTTATGATCACAAAGCAATACATTTGAGAAGAATAAGACAGAAGGGAAAGAACTGTAACATCACTACATCGACTTACTATCTTCTCTCTTTTCCACTGCTCTGTGTGCAGGCAAATAAATTCTATTATCATCCATGTTCCGAGTACATGTCCTTGTTGAAGGGTGGGACAAACCGGGTCAGGAAAGCCAAAGGTCACATATGAACCCCAAGCATATATTTGCTGGCCAATATATTTGTTTGACAAAGTAAAAGATAATATAGATCGATGGAGGCTCTTCCCTTTATCTATGATTGGTAATGCAATTTAATGCAGTTAATATAGATATTCTATTGCGGTTCCTCTACCTCTTTTAAAATTTGCCTATTTGTATACCTATGTCTTTTTTCAAACTTTTGGGCTCAATCATCATGCCGTTTATCAGGCCTGTAAGACTCCCCAAATAGCAAAAATGCACTTACAGAAACCCACACAGATAGGTCAAGGGCTCCCAGTGTTTAAATTTTACTATTGTGCAGTAAATATAGGGCTGTATCCTATTGGCAGATGGAGAAACCTTTTCAGGGCTAACCCACTATGGCTTAGGATAGAGACAGCATCCCTGACAACATCCTGTCTCCCAGTTTTACTCTTTTCCAAAGTTTCTCCTTCATCAAAACTAATTGGGTCTAACTTAATCAAAAATTCAATACAAATAAGGAAACATCTTAAAGTGCATGACGTTTCTGCCCTCACACCCATGCTAACAACCATTTGTTTAAACTATCTCAGCTTGACCGGGGGTTTACAGAATGGAAAAACAAGGGCTTGATGTCTATTGGGGACCTGATGGAAATTTGCATCTTTTGGACAATTGCAATCATCATTTAATTTTTCGGTATCTACAAGTAAGACATTATGTTCAAATGGTCATCCCACAATTTATCAACAAACCAAAGACTAGTGCATTTGAGGAATGTTTCTTGCCAAATTCAGGCTCTAGACATTTGGTTTCACACTGGGTTAATGTTTTTTAATTGCTTGTGAACACAAATTCTATAAAAGAAGCCTGGGCTAAAGACTTTGATGAGGAAGTGTCTGACGAAACTTGGAATGAAAGTCTTAGTAAGAGTCAAGGCTTCTCAATAAATGTGAGACAGGCTGATTCAGATCAAAGTGGCACATAGATTGAATTACTCCAAAACCAAATTGAGTAAAATATATAATTATATTTCTCGAGTTTGTGCCAGATGTAAAATAGAAGAAGGTTCTGTGTCTCAGATGTTTTGATTTTGTTCCAAACCATTTAACTTTTGGACTGCTGTCTTTGATTTTTTTTTTTTTTTCTAAACTTTTTCAAAGAGAAATCAAGCCTGATCATGGCCTTGCGATTTTGGGATCCTCTGAGACATTAAAAACTCTTTCACGCTTTCTGAAACGACCTCTATTGATGGGCTTGATTCTTGCAAAAAATAAATAATTATATAAATAAAACTGGAAATCTTCAGACTCTCCATGCTTCAAAGCTTGGTTGTGTGAATTGCTTCATGTCATACAACTGGAAGGTATATGTTCTTTAGAACCCAAATTTCACTGCCAATTTCAAAACAATAACATAATACCAAGCTGAATAAGACAGCAATTTGCTACATTTCTACAGTAATATTGTAATGAAATATATTTTGTATCTAAAAACATCTACACAGGTGTTACTCTCTATACAAAAGGAGACAACTTCAGAATAGTTTTGTATTGTGATGTAAACATGGACCCTGCCAGAGATAGAGAAGTGGCTGAAAGAGGAAGAAGAGTGGCTGGGAGAGGGAGAGGAATACATATGCTAGTGGAAGAAGAGTAAGAGGAAGATCAAGAGCTGTAGTCTCAGATGAGATCATAGCTACTGTAATTGATCATGTAATAAGCCATGGTCTCTCAATGAGTGAGGCTGGTCTGCCAAATCTGCAACGCTCAACAGTGGCTTCTATTGTTAGAGTTTTCTAGCAAATCAACAGGTTAGTTGTATTCTGCAAGGGCATCTGACTGAGCTGCACATTATAGAAGTAAATAGAGTAAAGCCTCCGAACCCACTTGTGTGTAATTGCTTTTGCAATTCTTCTTAGAACCCAATGGTTACCTCACACAGGTGGGAGAAGTAGGATGTTCACTGATGTGCAGGAAACTGCAATCCTTGATATGGTCATCAGAAACAATGGCATAAAACTCACTGAAATTCGAGACAGTGTTGGCAGACAACATTACATTTGCAAATATTCACAGTGTAAGCATAACAACTATTTCTAGAGTCCTGAAAAAACTTTAGGTAAGGATGAAGCAGTTGTACACTGTGCATTTTGAGAGGAACTCTGAACAAGTCAAGCAACTCGGGTACCAATATATCCAGGTAAGATGACTATAAAATACAGAACTGTTTTTGAACAAAACCAAACACACACAAAGACAAATTTTAGGTATAATGTATATTACTGTTATAGCCGGTATAAGAGCCAATGTTCTAATATGCACTAATATGTCAATAATTTGTATATTATTATTGTTTGCTTAGAGTGTTGATTTTGCAAGTAAAAACAGTAAGTATCATTTTTGTAACTTTCTTTGAGAGGCAATTCTGATATTTCCTGTGTTTATATATTTCAGTATTATTTCCTGTTTTCTGATGTATAATTTCTGTTCTGTTTTTTTAATGGTTATGCCCACTTGTTGTGGTGGAAGATTGAACTTGAACAGGTTTGGGCAAAGGAAATAAGGGAGAAACTGTTTTCTCACTGATTTTTCTGTCATTTATGGATTAAACTTGTTTAAACGTTTAAGGTAACACAAGATAAAGGTTTAACAAGTGTAATATCATAGGATACAGGAGCCAACGGGATTTTTTTGTATATTTTTGTATTTTTGTGTAACTTCTTTACAGATTCTTGACTGACTTCTGTGACGAGTAAGAACCCATTTTTCCTGCCAATATGATACCACTAAAGTTAACCTAGGACTTTGCATCTATAGCCTAACTCTTGTGTTGCCTTGTGGATTTATTTTAGAGAGTCAAGGAGATTGAAGGCAGGCAAACACCCCCCATATTCATCTTTGTGGATGAGGCTGGTTTCAACTTGGCCAAAACACGGCGACGTGGAAGGAATGTGATTGGGAAGATAGCCACAGTGGATGTCCCGGGCCAGAGGGGTGCCAACATTGCACAGTAATATCCACTGATAAACTGCTGTTACACAAACCTCTAATTGGGCCATACAACACTGAGCGTTTCCTTGCATTCCTGCATGACCTCTATGGAAGGGTCGTGATAGGAAAGGAAAGGGATGCAGTGAGCAGAAATCTGCCAACATTTATAATTGTATGGAATAATGGCATTTCATTACTTCTGTGCTGTCACTGGTGGTTTGCAGCCCATCCCAGGATGGGATGATGTCCCTTTTCCTCCCACCTTACTTTCCATCCCTCAACCCCATAGAGGAATGGTTTATGACCACCATCCACATGATGAAATGTCCCTCCTGGATGCGATGAATGCTGGATGCCTGGACATATCAGCAGAAAATTGCCAGGGATGGATCAGGCATGCCAGAAGATTCTTTTCTAGGTGTATTGTCCTAGATGACATAAGATGTGACGTGGATGAGAACCTGTGGCCAAATGCAGAAATCAGAGTAGATTAGCTTTCTTATTGTATCTGTATTGGTGGATGGCGTGTATACACGTTCTTGTGTTTTGGAATTACTCCGTGCCGGAAAAAATATATTGAAGCCTACTGGATCATGTCTGATTCATTCCAGTAGCATATTGCTGTGAATTCTAAACAGTAGAGAGATGTCCTTGTTTTACAGAATAAAACATTGTATAATACCTGTTGTCAGTATATTTTTTATGTCATTGTTTTATGAGTGACAAAGTGTGTTTGTTGGCTAACAACCTTTGCTAGTGTTATGGAAGAATGAGTTGATTTGAGATGTGTGTTTTGGTAGTTTTAGTGCATTTTGAATGTGAAATTAACTGCTGTGCCAAGATGAAAGTTGAGATGAAAGTGACCCAAGTATTAAAAAATGTGTCCAAGTGATTGTAAAAAAAAAAAAAAAAAAAAAAAAAAAATGTAATCTGATAGAAACATCAGTCTCAATACACAGAATACAGTGACAAATGTAAAAGTGTAAATACAGGAGGAGCTCTGACATCACTGTAGTTGTAGAAAGTGAAACTAACTTGATCAACAACAATATGGACATCTGAAACGATCAGCCTCTTTAAACAACGGAATATTTATTGAGCCGTTCAAAGAGTCTTGTGGACATCTGATACTCACAGGTAAGAGAAATATAAGAAATAGAAATATAAGAGATAGAAATATAAGAGAGATTGAGCTGAACAGGTTTCTAATGGAAGTGATCTGGTTTAGTAGAGTTTGTCAAACTGGGATAAGTTGAACACAACAGGTTTAAGCATGTAAAATACTCAACTACTTTAGTTGTTTACTGCACTGAAATGATATCAGAATTGTATTATAAGTATGTCATTTTATTGGTTGTAAAGCAAAGTTTGGTGTTTCTGTCATTTTGGCCCTATCTTTCCCAAATGGCGCACTTTATGTTCACTTGGTCGCTGCGTGCGCGTGTCCGTTAAGTCCACAAGACCATAGGGTGTCCCATATCATTTTAGGTTTCAGAAGGGTGCTCGCGAGCGCCCCCTTTGCGGCTGCTATGCGCCCTCGATGCGCACTTCTGCTGAGCCTGCAAGTCTGCGAGCTACACAGAGGACTTTACCCGGCAGTCAAAGCAGCATTACGTTACGAAAGTGCGGACTCAGAGGCAGACCGTGAGGGTTTAGGGTGCCATTTGGTCACATTACAGAAAGACTAAAAAACAGGAAGTACGCCTAAATGATCTATAGACAGTAATGGAATATTAATTTTGATAGGGAATAAAAAATAAATAGGCCTAAATAAAATAATTCAAACAAAGGAATATGGGAACACACAAGCTGGTTTTTGGCATGAGAGCTGAACACTCAGCAGCCAGAAATACAGCTTGGGTGAACCCGAAATAAAACAAACAATAAAATAAAAATATGAATAGAGACGTGACTATCATCCATGCATGAATAAAAACAGTAGGTGGCAGTATGTGCCTATGGTGCGGAATAGCCTACGCCAGACATCCAAAGAAGAAGATCTACTGAACACAAACCTGCTACTGCAGCTGAAAATCACGTTTACATTAAACAAAATTAAAACTACTTTATAATATATTTTGTGGATAGATGTTTTATACAAAGAAATATATATTTTTGTTGGAAAATATATCACTTGTAATTTCGTTAATCTAAACAGCAGGTCAGAGTTTAGTCACTGTTTCAAAGCAATGATTGTGTTTCCCTCACTATCAATTCTTACATGAGATTTAACTAATTTAATATAAAATCTGATTAAATGGTCATGATCCAAATTGGTTTTAAGTCTGAAAAAAAAAAAAATAATAATAATAATAAATAAATAAATAATTTAAATTTGAACATCCCTCTCTTTTAGGGGTTAATAACGTTGAAGAGCTCTTTACAAGAGTGAATGAACTGCTTGCTGTTTGAAATGATCTGATGTGAAATAATATTATAAAGAATAAGTAAAACTAAATCTGACTTGAGGTAAGATTTCATTTAAACCTCAGTGACTAAATAAACAAGTATTATAGGAGCAAATTGGCTGAGATGTTCCTTATCAGTCCATTGATCATAGGCTATAATACAATTTCTTTTCTTGAAAATGAAGAGGGAAAGAACAATGGCAGAATCTTCACCAACATCAACAACAGCAAGAAAAACCAGGAGATATAGTAGGATATACCTCCATTTAAGTCTGAAATTAAAAGAACAAACAAAAAAAAACAAAAAACAGATAAGGTGAAGAATGATTTAGTGTGTGTGGATGTCTTTCACTCTTCTTATATAATATTTAATATGTAAAGTTCAGGAATGTACAGTAGCAGATAATGAAATCATTTTAAATAATTCAAATAATATCTTTTATGTATTTATTTATTTGGTAAGTGGTCGTGTAATGATCTTCACATTATGGTTCTGATCACTTTCTCTAGGTTCATTTTGCAGTAATGACCAGCTGACTGTACATGATCTCTTACATATTTGAGTTTCTTCAAAGTCGCCACTCTTTGTCTCTACTCTAGAAACTCTTGAAAAGCTTCATGAGGTGCATCATGAGATTCTTTATAAACAGTAGAAATTAGATCACAAAGTCTTTAAGACTGTGAGAAACTTCTGTGTTTCAAGTGTGTCCAAACTTAAGACTAGGTATTTATCTTCATCATTTCTCTTTCCAGTGATGCCATCCTTCAGCAGTCCACTGACTGAGGATCTTCAGTGCTCTATATGTCTGGACGTCTTCACTGATCCAGTCAGCACTCCATGTGGACACAACTTCTGCAAGACCTGTCTGAATAAGTGCTGGGACAACAGCCAGACCTGCAACTGTCCATATTGTAAAGAAACATTCAAGATCAGACCTGATCTCAAGATTAATACCACACTCCGAGAAGTTGTAGATTATTTTAAAATGAAAGGTACTACAGAACAAGAATGACACATTTCATGCTATTCTATAAAAATGTAATATTTGTTATTTAAGAACCACATTATTGATATTGATAATTGATAACATGGTTATTAAAACATATGTGGAATGTTGTTTGTAATCATACAGTTGTTTTTCCAAAAGTCAAGACAGTAGAGGAATTCTGTCTGTAATATGAAAAAAATCAAAGTCGCCTGGTTTCTGTTGCAAAATTACACAAAGAGTGTCTTCAGCCTAATATAACTTAAATAGTCTAATCTTAAACTGCATGTGAGTTTAAAAGGGGGCAGAAGCACACATAAATATTTAATATAACTTATAATATAGTTTAATATATTTAATATAAAATATTTAATAAAACCCTAAAGCTTGTAATTCCACATATAAAACATGTCAAAGATCTGATGATGTTTTATTGTCATGTGTCTCTACAGATCTAAAGAGAATGCAGCGGTATGCAGGTACAGTGTGTGTCTGAACTACACTAGATTACATTCATATACTCACAGCTTCATTACTGACCTACAGGATGATTAAAAATTCAATATTAAAATTCAATATCATCATTAAACTTTGTGTTGTGAAGTTGTGATTCATATTCTCTGTTTTCTCAGTGGATGTGACTCTGGATCCTGATACAGCTCATCCTGAACTCATCCTGTCTGATGATGGAAAACAAGTGAGATGTGGAGACATTAGACAGAAACTCCCAGACAATCCAGAGAGATTTGATTACTATGTAAGTGTCCTGGGAAAGGAGGGATTCTCCTCAGGGAGATTTTATTTTGAGGTGCAGGTGAAGGAAAAGACTGCCTGGGCTTTAGGAGTAGCTAGAGAATCCAGTAACAGGAAGGGAGACATCACACTGAGTCCCAGTAAAGGATACTGGACTGTGTGGCTGTTCAATTGGAATAAATATGCAGCTTTCTCTAGTCCCCCTGTCCCTCTGCCTCTGAGAGTGAAGCCGCAGCGGGTCGGTGTGTTTGTGGATTATGAGGAGGGTCTGGTCTCCTTTTATGATGTGGAGTCCAGCTCTCAGATCTACTCTTTCACTGGTCAGTCTTTCACTGAGAAACTCTATCCATATTTTAGCCCATCCTTCAACTATTATGGTACAAATTCTACCCCACTGATCATCACACCTGTCAATTAAAATAAATGAGCTTGCCCTGATAAATATGATATAAAAATGTACTTTGATTTTTTTTTTTTTTTTTGTAATTAAAAATCTGAAAACAATATGCATATGCTTTATGGTATGGTTTATGTATACAGCAGCACGATGGCTCAGTGGTTAGAGCTGTTGCCTCACAGCAAGAAGGTCCCAAGGCTATGTACAAACACTGAGATTAATCTGATAGAAATGTCAGTCCCAAAACACTGAATACAGTGACAAGTGTAAATGTATAAATACTGGAGGAGCTCTGACATCACTGTAGTTCAGTGAGAGATTCAGAGAAAGTGAAGTACCCGGACGAATGTTCCTCCCTGACACGGGAAGAACATGCAGGGAGGAACTCCGTGTCAGGGAAGAACATTCCTCCCCTTCACAGTCCAAAGACATGCAGGTTAGGTGAATTGGATAGTCAAAATTGCCTGTGTGTGATTGCGTGTGTAAGAGCCCTGGGACTAGCCATCTGTCCAGGGTGCTTTCCCCCGTCTCTGGCATAAGAAACTGGGATAGGCTCCAGCCCTGAATTCACGGTATACATAAAATATAGGTAATAAAAAGCGACCTACTTCTTCTGCCAAGATTCTGAAGTTCACATCCAATGGACACTTTACTATCCACAGACCATGGGAGGAGAGTCATGCATGACAGGGAAACCACAGTCATGTTAGTTTTAACACAGTTTTAACAGTCATGAAGTTCTCAAATGTAGAACCTATTCAGACGCAGTAGATGAGGAGAGAAAGGCTACAGGAAGGACAGCTGAAGGCCCAAACAAACTCTGCCCAAAAGTTATGCTTAGAAAGTTGCAAATCTTATGTGAAATGTTCTGTCTCTGTCTGAAAAGATCATTTTCACATGGTCTGGAGAGATATATGGGGAAAGAAGGTTCAGACTAGAATATATTTTACAGTAGATCTAAATTAGTTTAGAGTTTGTAGAAAAAGTACAAATGCATTTTAAAAAGAATAAATTTAATCTTTTTTAATGCATATATACAAGGAAAGTGGACAAATAAACATGTTTGATATATTAAATCATTTGTGTATCATCAATTATTTTAATTATTTCTAGAACACTTTTTTATTTTTTTAAGAAAACTGATAAGATAGAGACTTTAATGTGAAACGCTAAAACAATACAAACATACAACATACAACAAAAAAACAATGTACCCAAAAACAACTGACAATAAGTGAGATGTCAGTCAAAACAAACCAATTTGCCCAACGCGCAGCCAAAGATCCGAGGTGGTGGAGAGATGGTGAAGATCTAGGCGGCCACGATGGAGCCGCAGTGACGACATCCTGAGATTGAAGTGGCGATCCGGAGGTCAGAGGGTGAACTGGAGCGAACGAGGGCGGAGGCGGAGCCTGAGGGAGGGTGAAGCAAGCCAAAGCCGAAGGGATGGAGGATCAGAGAGCAGAGGATGGTCCGCAAGTCAGCAATGCAGGTGAAGCGATGTCCGACCCAGGTAGAGCTGACGTGCCGAGGGAGTCCGGCGAGGCTGAATGGCTGATGGTTCATGCTGAGGTCAAGGGTGGAAGGAGCGCAGGCCCAGGAGTCAGGGCGACGGGTCAGGGGAAATCGTAGCGCACCGCTGCTGGAAGTGGAGCCTCAGGCTCCTCATGCCCAGGAGGAGATGGCTCCCAGCAGGTCCGAGATAGTGCCACGCTACTGAGAGGAGGCAGAGGTGGTGCAGTGGGACTGATGGGAGATGGTGATGACTGGAGGACTGAGGACTACTGCCTGACTGCCTTTCTACAAACAAACCTAACTACCGTGATTCTTTGTCATTCGGGTCCTCATCTTCTTCATTCCTGAGCCTGATTCCCTTCCCAGCAAAGATACCTCTTACAAAACGATTTTCAATTTAAGTGTCAGTGCACCAGTATCACTGATCTACTCACCTGCTCAAGTTTGCCTTTGCACCTTTCTGTCAATAAAGCGTGTTGCATTATCGTCACAAGTCTCCTCTTCTGTTGCATGACACCTGTTTATACTTGGTATATGGAGTAGCCTAAACAAATAAATTGCACCACTTGCAGAGAATCCCAACCAGAACAGCATGACTTGAATGAACCTGAATGACTTTCTTCTGTGAATCACAAAAGACATTTAGAAACGTATGCAAATATTTCTTCTTTGGTTCACTTAGGCTATACAGTACAAACGTTGAGATTAATCTGAAAGAAACATCAGTTCCAATACAATCAGACACACATGAACTCAACACACCCAATACAGAGACAAATGTAAATGTGTAACTACAGGAGGAGCTCTGACATCACTGTAGTTCAGAAATTCAGAGAAAGTGAAGCTGACTTCATCAACAACAATATGGACGCCTGAAACGATCAACCTCTTTAAACAACAGAATATTTATCTGTTATTTATCTGTTTATTTATTTGTCTGTCTATCTATCTATTTATCTGCTGTTCAAAGAGTCTTGTGGACACATCTGATACTCAAAGGTAAGTGAAAGAAATATAAAAGAGATTGAGCTGAACAGGTTTCTAATGGAAGAGTTAGGGTCAAATACTAAACTACTTTAATTGTTTACTGCACTGAAATGGTATCAGAATCATATTAAAAGTATGTCATTTGATTGGTTGTAAAGCAAAGTTTGGTGTATCTATCATTTTGTCAAAGGGCATAAAGACTAAAGAAACCAGAATTAAATGATCTCTAGACAGACTGAACACAAACCTCCTACACTGCAGCTGAAAGTCACATTTACAATAAATAAGATGAAAATTACTCCTGACCATACATATATTTTGTGGAGAGATGTATCTAATTGTACATAAAGGAATATATATATTTTTAGTTGAAAGATATATCACTTGTACTTTGTTCTTTATTTAATTTAAACAGCAGGTCAAAGTTTAAATTGTTCAGTGAGTTTATGAGTCTCACACTGTGTTTAAAAGGAAAGATTGTGTTTCTGTCATTATCAAATCTTGCATGAGATTTAACCAATTTAATATAAATATTGATTAAATTGAATCATTAAATTGTCATGAATGATCCAATTTGGTTTTAAATGAAAAAGTAACGCATTTAAATAACTTCAACATCACTCTCTTTCAGAGGTTATAATAACAGTGAAGAGTTGTTCCCAAGAGGGAATGGTTTGTTTGCTCTTTGAAATTAACTTATATATGAAATAATAAGTAACCCAAACTCTGACTCTTGAGGTAATAATTAAACCTCAGTGGCCAAAAATATGCTCATTATTACAAGGAACAGGAAGATGTTTCTTATCAGTCCATTGGTCATACTTTATGAAACACAATATGTTTTTTTTTCTTTTTCTTGAAAAGGCTTGAAGAGGGAAAGAACAATGGCAGCATCTTTACCAAGATCAACAAAAGCAAGAATAATCAGTAGACAGAGTATAGAGCGTAAACCTCCATGTAAGTTAGTCCCCCCCCCCCCACCCCTAAATAATAATAATAATTATTATTAGGGGCCAAGCACAGATTGTATCCGTTGGCGTTCTTCTTCTTCTTCGTCTTCTTCTTCTTCTTTCACTCTGGAAGACTATGGTAGCCCATAGAACCGCTTACGGGAAAGTTGTGAAATTTGGTGCACAGATAGAGGTAAGTCCCAACATTAACCACACCGATTTTGCTGTCTCTAACTCAATCCCTTTAGCGCCACCAACTGTCCAAAGTTTCACTTGCATTTATGCTAATAACTTTTGAACCATAAGGGCTAGAAACAAAAATATTTTTCCCTCTGATTCCTTGACTCAAGCTGATTCAATCATAACAATTTGAATTTTCCAGAAAAAAACCCTATTTTTTCTAACCCTTCCTAGGCCGTTGCTCCGATTTTCATGAAAATTGATCCAGATCATCTTCAGACCATGCTGACAAAAGTTATGGAATTCAAGTTGATTTGTCAAAACGTTTTTGAAAAATGTGCAAATGAATTTACGTATTTTATAGCGCTTGTGAAAATAGACGTAAGGCACTATCTCCTCAATGCTTTATCATATTCAGACCAAACTTGGTCTATGTCACCACAAGCATTCTGCGTTTCAGCGCAGCACCACCTAGATACAAAAATGGCTATTTTTGCTTATAACTTCTGAACGGTTTGTCCAATAATCATAAAAGTTGTGTCGTTAGATTCTGGGAATCATGCCAAGTCATGCCAATGATATCCAATTTTCCCATATCTGCCATTTGGGCGTTGGCCATTTTGAATTTTGTAGTAAAATGCTGTATTTTACAAACGCAAGAACGTATCATGAGGAGACTGAGAAGTTTCGGACCAGCACTGCCTAGTGGTGAAAAAAATATTTACATGCTTAGAACTTTGCATATGGATGATTTATTTTCATGGGAGTCATCTCCTTGGATTCCTGCCAAGTCCAACGATACCAAACATGCTAGGTTTTGCCTTATGGTTAGTACAACGTTGTGATTAGCATTTAACAACATTCGCGAATATCTTAGAAACCACTGAAAGACAAAACCACTGTAGGAAAATTGGAAACATATCATTGACTACATGCTGATGGCCAAATGAGATATCCTATACAAAATGAGATATTTTCACCAAATTTGACACGCTTATGTATGGGGGCACTCTGAGGACACACAAAAAAAGTGGTGGGACTGCCACTTGGCGGTGCTATAATTGAACAAAACATGAAATTGGCTCTAACTATAGTACTGTTGGTCTGATTGACTTCAAAATTGACATGCAGTGTCTTTGTCTTAGTTACTATCACAGTCCATTATGACATTGTTGGTCTGCTGCTAGCTTCCTTGTTTGCTTCTGTTGTGCTTGGCCCCCTACTTGCTGCTTGCAGCAATATTTATTATTATTTTAGTCATTTAAGCAGAAGACTTTAGATTAAAAAGTCTTTAAAATTGTAAGAAATTTAAAAGTGTGTTTTTCCAGCAATGTCATCCTCCAGTGGTCGACTGACTGAGGAGCTTCAGTGCTCTATATGTCTGGACGTGTTCACTGATCCAGTCACCACTCCATGTGGACACAACTTCTGCAAGATCTGTCTGAATAAGTGCTGGGACAACAGCCAGACCTGCAACTGTCCATATTGTAAAGAAACATTCAAGCGAAGACCTGATCTCAAGATTAATACCACACTCCGAGAAGTTGTAGATCACTATAAAAAGAAACGTCCTGAGAAAAAATATGTGAAAAAAAATAACACAGAACTTGAAGTTCTGTGTGACATCTGTGAGGAAAGAAAGCTGAAAGCTATAAAATCGTGTCTGGTGTGTCAGAGCTCTTACTGTGAAACTCATCTGGAGCGTCATTTGACAGTGGCAGGTTTAAAGAAACACAAACTCATGGAACCTGTGAATAATCTGGAGGACTATATATGTCAGAAACATGAGAGACCTCTGGAGCTGTTCTGTAGAGATGATCAGACATGTGTTTGTCCGATCTGTGCCGTAACAGACCACAAGAACCACAACACTGTTCCTATAGAGGAGGAGAGTGAAGAGAAGAAGGTAGTAGAAGTCACTAACAAACTGATTTTAAAATGCTCATCATTTTCAGCCAAGCTGTGACAATGAAGTTTGATTTTATTAAATAAATAATTATAAAAACATATATTGTGTTGTTCTCTGTCTACAGACTCAACTGATAAAGACTCAGAAAGACGTGCAGCAGACGATCAAGGAAAGAATCAAGAAGATTCAAGACATCAAACATTCAGCAGAAGTCAGAAAAGTGTGCTTAAAATAATTTCATTTATATTAAGTTCATTTAAATATTTTTTTTATATATACAAATTTTAGTTCAGATCTTGGATTTTGAAAACTACAGAAACACAGATGTATGTGCAAAAGAAACACCAGCTCTTACCTTAGCAACACAGATAATAATTTGTTGATTGACTTGGTTGAGCAGAGAAACACAGAGAAGGAGAAAGCAGCCCATATTGAGCTCTTCACTGATCTCATCCGC
Source organism: Mylopharyngodon piceus (assembly GCA_039654765.1). Taxonomy (NCBI): domain Eukaryota; kingdom Metazoa; phylum Chordata; class Actinopteri; order Cypriniformes; family Xenocyprididae; genus Mylopharyngodon; species Mylopharyngodon piceus. Next base: position 20,683,514 of record CM077448.1, read on the forward strand.
TCCATTGAGAGATGTCAGACTGAACTGCTGGAGATGATGGAGGAGCAGCAGAAAGCAGCAGAGAAACAGGAGGAAGAGCTCATTGAAGAGCTGGAGCAGGAGATCACTGAGCTAAAGATGAGAAACACTGAGCTGGAGCAGCTCTCACACACTGAAGATCACCTCCACCTCCTACAGGTCAGTCAACATCTCTCTGATCAATGATAATGCAGTATATGACACCATAACACTCCCCATGCTGAAGGATTTCTCCTCTCTCCTGCTGTAGATTTACTCATCCCTGTGCAGCTCTAGAAACACCAGGAACTGGCCTGAGATCAGTGTGAAGACTGATGAGAGTCTGGAGCCTCTGAGGAGAGCTCTGACTCAACTGCAGGACACTCTACAGGAGAAACTCACACAAACTGGTACGGCAATATCAAATACACTGTACAGATACATATATTTATCATCTTTTAAAGGTAGGGTAGGCCATTTCGGAGAGGCTAGCAAAAGCAAGCTAGCTTTGAAAGAATAAGATCCAACCCTCCCTTCAGAGCATCTCCAAAGCCACACCTCCTTCAAAACTTATGAACGCACACAGCAGAGTCTGCAAAGCGTCATGAGACAAGAGACATCGTTACATTACCTCATGTCTCAAACCACATAACATTACAATAATAATGAACGTAAACAACTTACAGAGCTCTTACTTGTACCACCTGACTGCTGCAGATTCATTTTGGCATTGATAGTGCTGACATAGAAACGTATAAATCTGAGTCTAAGGACGTGAACAGCTCGTGAACGTCACGGGTTGCCATCTCGTAATTACGGTTATGACATGGCGTGGACGCAGCATAAGCTCGTTGTTTTGGTTCAGCAGGAACTGTAAAAAGCTGTTGTGGCACTCTGTGACTCTGTCCACAACTCTACATAGCTTTACGGAATGAGCTGATGATGTGTGATGTCTGTGTGAGCGGGTGCGCAAAGGTATGGAAATACATACACTAACTGGCAGGTAGGACATCGTATCATTGCATTCGGACCACTTGTATTATTGATTGCTATCAGGATGTGAAGAGAGTTTCAGTATAGTATAACAAAAAGTGTTTATGAAAAAAATGCCTACCCTACCTTTAATATCAGTAATGAAGAATGATTCTGGTCTGAACTGAAATAAGAGAAGTATGTGATCATGTGTTTGTGTCTCATCATCACCTCACAGCTCTTCTTGAAGAGAGCAGGTCTTTTTTAACTCTAATTTCTGAGCTGTTCATCTTGTACTAGAGGCTTCATTACTATAACCACAACCATAAGAAACATTCATTTTCTATTAACTGTGATTGTTTATGTGATTGTTCATGTGTTATAATGGAGATATTTATGTATGGAATTATAGACAAGGGATAAAGACAAAAGGGATAGTTCACCCAAAAATGAACATTTGCTGTTAATTTACTCACCCTCAGGCCATCCAAGATCTAGGTGACTTTTTTCTTCAGCAGAACAAAGAAGATTTTTAGCTGAAACTGTGCTCCTTGGTCATTCATATTGTCAATAAGTCAACCGCTACCATCACTCTGAGAGTCAAAAAAAAAAAATATATATATATATATATATACAGGCAAAACAAAATTAATACCAGTGTCTTTTGACGTTACATTGAGGTCTTATGTGGAAAAAGTGAAATGATTAGTCTCTGCAAGAAACCGTCCGTTCAAAGGTCTCCCGGATTTTGGTACCCAAATGTTGACAGGTATGGCCTCATCATGCCACGGCTGCCATGCCAGAGCCTCTCCACGCCACGGCCACTACACTAGAGCCTCTCCATGTCATGGCCGCCACGCTAGAGCCTCTCCATGTCATGGCCGCCACGCTAGAGCCTCTCCATGTCATGGCCGCCACGCCAGAGCCTCTACACGTCATGGCCACAAGGCCAGAGCCTCTCCATATCATGAATGCTATACTAGAGTCAAGTCATGCCATGACCACTCATGTTTCCCCAAAGGATTTTTTTTTTTTTTTTTTTTTTTTGGTGGGGAGAGAGACTATGATGGGTACCAAGCTTCAGCGGATGCGGAGCTTGTCCCACCACTACTTCATGATCCAGGCCTGCCATTGCTCCATGGCCCAGGTCATCCAGTGCTCCACAGCCCAGGTCTACCACTGCACCAGGACATTCTGCTCTATGGCCCAGGTCCACCACTGCACCATGGCCCTCTAGTCCACAACCCAGGTCCTCCAGTGCTCCACAGCCCAGGTCCACCACTGCACCAGGACCTTCTGCTCCACGGACCAGGTCTACAATTGTTCCACGGACCAGGTCCGCCAATGCACCATGACCCACTGCTCCATAGTCCAGGCCCGCCACTGCTCCACAGCCTAGGTCTGCCATTGGCGTAGGTGTATCTTTAGGGCATCAGGAGCCGCCCTTAGAGTGGGGGATATGTCACAGTTGGTTTTGGGTCTTGTTTCATGTTTATGATTTCATGTCTTTTATTTTGTAGTTTGATTCACGCTGCTTGTTTGTTCTGTGCTTCCCTGGCTCCTCATGTGCTCCCTCAGTCAATGTGTCATGTGCTGATTGGTTTATTGTCATGTCATGTGGTTATGAGTTCTTGTTGTTCATTGGTTGTCTTAGTCAGGTGTTCCCCTTGTATAAGTATTTAAGCACTTATGTCTGCCATGTTTGTTTGTCGTGTATTGGATTTACATAACCCTGCTGCTGATGAGTTTCATGTTCTTGTTTCAAGCCAAGCCAAGCCAAGCCATGCCAAGCCAAGTCAAGTCTTTGTTTTTGTTTAATTTGTTCATGTTTTGGATTCTTGTCAATAAATTGCACTTGGTTTCTGCAAGCTTGCCTCCAGTGGATCCAAGTTACAGACATATCTGCGGGAGAAACTCACATGTGAGCTGATGTGTTTGTTTACAACAGAGAGGGAAGGCGTGTGTATTGTATTGTTCATGAATATTTACTTGTTCTTATCCTGGATGTCGCAACCTATATAAAAAAAATAAGATTATTTTAACTCCTCAATGTATCATCAGGAGCCACGGGTATTAATTTTGTAAAATTAATATGTTATTTGACTCTCAAAGTGACGGAAGCTGTTGACTTATTGATTATATGGATCACCAAGGACCATGGTTTCAGTTAAAAATCTTCTTTACTGTTCTACTGAAGAAAAAAAGTCACCTACACCTTGGATGGCCTGAGGGTGAGTAAATTAACATCAAATGTTAATCTTTGGGTTAAATATCCCTTTAAAGCTTGTCTATAATTCCACACATAAAACGTCTCTAAGATCTGATGATGCTTTATTGTCATGTGTCTCTACAGAGCTGAAGAGGATGCAGCAGTATGCAGGTACAGTGTGTGTCTGAACTACACTAGATTACATTCACAGCTTCATTACTGACCTCCAGATGATGAACTGATTAAATATTTCAAACATCATCATCACAATCATCTTTGTATTGTGAAGTTGTGATTCATATTCTCTGTTTTCTCAGTGGATGTGACTCTGGATCCTGATACAGCTCATCCTAATCTCATTCTGTCTGATGATGGAAAACAAGTGAGAGATGGAGACATTGAGCAGAAACGTCCAGACAACCCAAAGAGATTTGATTACTGTGTATGTGTCCTGGGAAAAGAGGGATTCTCCTCAGGAAGATTTTATTTTGAGGTGCAGGTGAAGGGAAAGACTAAATGGGATTTAGGAGTGGCCAGTGAATTCATTAACAGGAAGGGAGAGATCACGTTGAGTCCCAGTAATGGATGTTGGACTGTGTGGCTGAGGAATGAGAATCAATATAAAGCCTTTGCTGGTCCTCCTGTTTCTCTGTGTCTGAAAGTGAAGCCGCAGCGGGTCGGTGTGTTTGTGGATTATTCGGAGGGTCTGGTCTCCTTTTATGATGTGGAGTCCAACTCTCATATCTACTCTTACACTGGTCAGTCTTTCACTGGCAATCTCTATCCATTTTTATGCCCATGCTTTAATGATGGAGGTAAAAACTCAAGTCCACTGATCATCACACCTGTTAATTACAATAAATCAGTCCCTCCGGGATTTCGCGGGACTTTTTTCTGATTTTTGCAGCCTAAAATGACTAAATTTGTAGCAGCTTTTCTCAAAATTTGTGGCAATATTTACGACATTTCTTGTGTAGTTTTTCAGTGAAAATACACCACAGTCAACATTCTTCAAACATTTTTATTACTTTTCAGACCTCAAGTTGAGTACTTACAATATCACAAATGTTTCCAACTATTTTGTAAACCGTGAGAAAATCACAATTTTAACCAAGGATATGGGACGTGTCAGGGCCTGTCAATGGCATCATATCCGCGTTACCCTCGGTTTTATTTTGTAGAAACCGTGTAAACACCAAAGACTCTTTAATATATTACATGTTTTATTAGACAAGTGAACAACTGTTTGGTTACATTTATAGACTAATTGTTCTATAGCTCAACACGTTTAGTCTTATTGTTTAAATCTAGTTTTCTTGATTTTCCGAGAGTATCATGCTTACCATGTTTCAGAGAAATACTGTTTTGTCAAGTAGCAAATACAGCATTTTGTCCATCATACAATACATTTTAAAATTAACTGCATGCCATTTATCAACACAAGCCATCCTTATTAATGATATTCTAAAATCGATCTAGCTTACTGCAGTGTGCAAGCGTCTCACAGGAGCCGCCGAGCGAACGCTCAGAGTAACGTTATAACATAATTTTCAACACAGTCAGATGTATCTAATGATAAACAGCGCTGTGTTACTTCATACGCTTGACCGGAAGAAGCGGAAGCGGCGACTGCGGCATAATAAGAGCTCCATTGCTCTTGAGGCGTGTCGTATTCGTCTCTCATTAGCAATTGCTCCAGAGGCCTCGTTCAGCTCCAACATCACTCGGCCTTGCGCTGCTTCATACTACAGTAACGTTAATAATCTCATCCATGAACATGATTTCTGCCCGAGTCCCATCCCGATTCTTTTCCACCGGCTGTGAGGTGAAGACAACATCTCCCAAGAATCGGCGCTTAAACTCGGTGTCATCAAGCTACGCCTTTGTTTTGAATAGGTGACCTCTAGCGGCGAAAAATCTACATATTGTAGCTTTAATATTTAATTTCATATTAGGTATCTAAATTAATTTATTAGTCCCTCAAGGATTCCGCGATTTCAGAATTTAAAGCAAAATTAAGCAAACTTCACAATATTCAGTATTCATTATTCATTATTCAATGTTCATTGCAATAATTGAAAACTACACAATAAAACCGGAAACCGAGGGTAATGTGGCTATGATGCCATTGACAGGCGACTCCCGGACACGTCCCGTATCCTTGGTTAAAATCGCGATTTTCTCACGCTTTACAAATAGTAGGAAACATTTGGGATATTGTAAGTACTCAACTGAACAAAATATATAACACTGGCCCAGTGGTTTTTGGATATTTTACCGCAAAAATGTTACATATTGTGCCTTTAAAATATTGCTTTTTATAGTTAGACAACATCTCGTTCCCTTCTCAGGGTTAGGGAGCCTAACCTGAGACATTCCCTTTCGAATGGGAACTCGCACTGCATCCTCTAGAGGACACTTTGGGGAACTAATGCCCACTCAGCCAGGCTGAGGGAATGAATGCCTAAATTGGCTGTGACAAGCACACACAAGGTCTCAATGAGCTTAAATGCCGGAGTCAGATTCCCTCATTCAGATCCACGGGATTGTCAGTGACACTATTCCCTAAGGCCACAACCTAAGCTCCAAGCCCTAAGAAGGGCAGAGCTCAAAGGTCTGGTAATGTCACTTTTTTATACATTACATTTAAGGGAATACTGGCACAGGAAAACAATGGTCCCCCCGCCTGTCACTCACCCTAACGGAGCTGTCCACTTAAGGGACCCGCTAGGGGGAGACAGCTTCAGCCTTGGTATAAACTCATGAAGGGACCGCCTGCTTGTAAACATACTCAATAAATCAATAAAAGTTCAAATAAAGCTTGTCTTCATTTATACTATGCTAAAAGTATACTTACTGTTAAATTGTAAATTTTAGTACACATTTAACCTGCATGTTTAATTTTTCATTAAAATCAATTAAAATAGAACTTAGTGACAGTCTGTATAAAAATCCACTAAAATTTTATGTAAAGCGTTCAGAGCACATTTTTTAAGTAATGCACTTATAAAACACTGTATATATTTTTTACTTTATATGACTACACTTAAAATCAATTTAAGTGTTAGTGCTAATTAGTGCATTTATATTAAGTGTACTTAAGTACCACAGTTGGGAAAATGTACTTATAACTAGTACATTAGTAATATATTTTTAATAAAATCAATTTAATTTAAACTTAGGATTACTATATAAAAGTCTACTAAGATTGAACTAATTTTTAAAGCATTCAAAGCACACTTTTAAAAATACTAATACACTAATTAGTATACACTAATAAAAGTAAGTAGTATACTTTATTTCAATGCACTAAAAATCAATTTAAGTATTAGTAGTATTTAGTATACTTTTTTAAGTGTACTGAAGTACTACTGAAGTAGAAATATACTTTAAATTAGTGCATTTATAGTGAATAACTTTACAATTTTATTTAGCACAAAAAAATAAGTATGTACTACTTGCATGTATTTAAGTATTTTTTAGTGCATTCAAGAATATGTTTTGTTTTTTTCACCTGGGCATTTACCCCAGTGAGAGCTGAGATGCCCTCCGTGATTTCAGCGGGCTAAGAGGCCGTGACACTAGTGCCAGCTGTATATAGACCTAATGGAAGAAAACAAGTTGAAGTTTTTCTTCCACATCAAATGAAAGTCCTATATATAATATAATCCTATATATAATATTTTGTTTCCTGTAATATGATGCATAATTATCACTATCCATTTTCTTATGTATTTCTCTGATTTACATGTGTTAATTACAGATTTAAATTCGATTTATATAATTATTATCATTATTGTTGTAATCAAAATGTTTGTTACAAATATTTTGGGTTCTATAATAAGCATTATTGCTTCAAATTAATGTTATATTATCTTAGCTAGAGATGAGTGTGTGTGATTGGTTATGAGTGCATGTGCGCGTACCATTGTGGAGGGAGTTTTCGCAATACGCTTTAACGCTTCATTGAAATTGATTCACGGAAAAACAACGGTGAGAGAGCGTGTGAATGTCTATTCATTTCATATCCTCCTTTACATGAGTATTACATTTACACAACAGAATATTTATTGAGCCGTTCAAAGAGTCTTGTGAACACATCTGATACAGGTAAGAGATAGAAATATAAGAGAGATTGAGCTGAACAGGTTTCTAATGGAAGTGATCTGGTTTAGTAGGGTTTATGCTGAAGTGGAATAAGTTGAAAAAAAATCAGGTTTAAGCGTGTCAAATACTCAACTACTTTAGCTGTTTACTGCACCGAAATGGTAACAGAATTGTATTGTAAATGTTATTTAACTGATTGGTTAAGTTTGGTGTTTTTTTACACAACATAAAAACTAGAGAATGAGGAAGTAAATTACCTGCAGACAGACCTGCTAGGCAGGTGAGAGTCACTTTACATAAAACAAGAAGAAAATTTCACTTGGTCCTAAATTATATCTGATTATTTTGATGAGAGAATTAATTATTTGTACTTTTCTAATCAGCAGTCCCTAGTTTAGTTTGTTTTGATTTGTCTCGAAAAGGTTTAAATAGGGGAAGAGCAATGGCAGAATCAGCTTCAAGATCATCAAAAGGAAGAGAGACCAGGAGACGGAGTATAACTCCACCTCCAGGTAAGATAATAACAGAAAAAAAGAATTTCTGCATTACTTTCATTTTCCTCTTATGGAAAACATTATTTAATAGGTGACTATTGCTGAAGAATGTACAGCACAAGTTCAATTTTTGAACATACCTGCTCATTCTGATTAATTATGACAGTTTTCCACACTTCTGTCATAAGAACTACAGTATGAAATAACACAAAGTAGGCCTATGAGAATTATTTAGTGAGCAAAAATGTTAAACAAATCAAAACCATCTTATATCTTCAAAGTAGCCACCTGTTGTCCAGATTCAAGCTCTGCAGATGTTCACATTCTGTCAACCAACTTTTGACTTTTGACTACTATTGATGGTCATTGGTTGTTTATTCTCATAATTTCTCTTTCTAGTGAAGTCATCCTCCAGCGGTCCACTGACTGAGGATCTTCAGTGCTCTATATGTCTGGACGTCTTCACTGATCCAGTCAGCACTCCATGTGGACACAACTTCTGCAAGACCTGTCTGAATAAGTTCTGGGACAACAGCCAGACCTGCAACTGTCCATATTGTAAAGAAACATTCAAGATCAGACCTGATCTCAAGATTACAGTTTTTCACAATCGCTAGGACACATTTCTCAATACTTAGGTCACTTTTTCAAAACTCTTCACACAGTTCTCCTAACCAACTATCATCTTGGCACAGCAGTTACAGTTTTTTACAATCGCTAGGACACATTTCTCAATACTTAGGTCACTTTTTCAAAACTCTTCACACAGTTCTCCTAACCAACTTTCATCTTGGCACAGAGGTTAACTTCACATTCAAAATGCACCAAATCTACCAAAACACTTCATTCATGTCTCAAATCAACTCATTCTTCCAGAACACTAGCAAAGGTTTTCACTGAGCAAACACACTTTGTCACTCATAAAACATCGACCTAAAAACACTAACATCAGTTAGCATTATACAGTTTTCTTTTTTAAAATTTCTTTACAAAACAAGAATGACACTCTCTACTGCTTATAATTCACTGCAGTTTGTTACATGGTCCATGTTTACATTACAGAACAAAATTATTCCTAAGTTTCCCCTTTTGAATGGATGGCAATGAAATTGAAAGACTAATGCTTGTGTAGGTGTTCAGTTTCATCTGTTTTGATAGTATTTGATTTTTGAACTATATTACTGTAGAAATGTAGCAAATTTCTGTCTTATTCAGTTTTGTATTATGTTACTGTTTTGAACTTAAGTTTAACAGTTTTGAAAACAGTGTGTAAGCATGTGCAAATTGGCATGTAGGTATACAGAGTTTGGGCAGTGGTTGTGTCGAAGTGAGAAAAGAATTCATGTCATTTGAAAGATGTAGTCATTGAATGCATTTTGTGCCAAAGCAATGATAAATGATCCACAGTTTAGCCCACATAGATTTCTGTTGTGCTCACTGTGTGAAGAGTTTTGAAAAAGTGACCCAAGTATTGAGAAATGTGTCCTAGCGATTGTAAAAAACTGTAAAGGGATAGTTCACCCAAAAATGAAAATTTGATGTTTATCTGCTTACCCCCAGGGCATCCAAGATGTAGGTGACTTTGTTTCTTCAGTAGAACACAAATGTTGATTTTAACTCCAACCGTTGCGGTCTGTCAGTCGTATAATGCATGTCAATGGTAACACGATCTATAAGAGTCAAAAAAACATGCACAGACCAATCCAAATTAAACCCTGCGGCTCGTGACGACACATTGATGTCCTAAGACACGAAACGATCGGTTTGTGCGAGAAACCGAACAATATTTATATCATTTTTTACCTCTAAAACACCACTATGTCGAACTGCCTTGCGCATCCGGTTGGTGAGGTCTGAACGCGCTCTGACAACGGAAGTGATGTCTCGCACTCATTGAAGTATAAGGCAGTTGGATATAGTGGTGTTTTAGAGGTAAAAAATGATATAAATACTGTTCGGTTTCTCGCACAAAACAATCGTTTCGTGTCTTAGGACATCAATGTGTCGTCACGAGCCGCAGGGTTTAATTTGGATTTGTCTGTGCATGTTTTTTTGATCATGTTCCCATTGCCATGCATTATACAACTGACAGACCGCAACGGTTGGAGTTAAAAATCATCATTTGTGTTCTACTGAAGAAACAAAGTCACCTACATCTTGGATGCCCTGGGGGTAAGCAGATAAACATCAAATTTTCTTTTTTGGGTGAACTATCCCTTTAACTTGTGATTCATATTCTCTGTTTTCTCAGTGGATGTGACTCTGGATCCTGATACAGCTAATTCATATCTCATCCTATCTGATGATGGAAAACAAGTGAGACATGGAGACATTGAGCAGAAACTCCCAGACAAACCAGAGAGATTTGATTCATGTCCTAATGTTCTCGGAAAGGAGGGATTCTCCTCAGGGAGATTTTATTTTGAGGTGCAGGTGAAAGGAAAAACTAAATGGGATTTAGGAGTGGCCAGAGAATCCAGTAACAGGAAGGGACAGATCACACTGAATGCCAGTAATGGTTACTGGACTGTGATTTTGAGAAATGGGAATGAATATAGTGCCTGTGCTTGTCCTCCTGTCTCTGTGTGTGTGAGAGTGAAGCCGCAGCGGGTCGGTGTGTTTGTGGATTATTCGGAGGGTCTGGTCTCCTTTTATGATGTGGAGTCCAGCTGTCATATCTACTCTTTCACTGGTCAGTCTTTCACTGACAAACTCTATCCTTATTTTTGCCCATGCTTTAACGATGGAGGAAAAAACTCAACTCCACTGATCATCACACCTGTCATTTACAATAAATGAATTTACAGCCCTAATGTAAAATACAGGATGAAACAATGAATGTGCTGCTGCTCAAAGGATGAATTGTTTTTTTGTTTGTTTGTTTTTTTGTCATTTGTTTTCCAGTTTCTAAAATCATCTATAGTTGCATATTTTAATGTAAAATGTAATGCTTTTTCAATTAATGAATTTTTTCTCAATATTTCATAATTCATGCCATTTTTTTCTCCCATCTCCACCTGACAAAGATAAATTTCCTCTAAAATGTTTACATCAAAATACAGTAAACTAAAGAAGCAATTGTGCTTCAGGCAACTCAAGTTTGAGTCCTGGCTCCTGGTCTTTTCCTGATCCCACTCCTCTCGCTCACACACTTCACTCCAACTATCTAAAGGCAAAAACTCCAAAAATAAAGCTTAAAAGTTGTTGTATCAAGGCTGTTTCTACCATCTCCCTTACAAAATATACAGTATATACGGTACTTCAAGGTAAAAAAAATACATGATATTATAATCATGGTAATGAAAAAACATGGTATTATCAAGGTACCATGTCGCATGTTAACACCATGGTAAAACAATTTTACCATAAGAATAGAACAGAATAAATTTGAAGCGAGTTCAATTGGCAAAGCTCAGCACAAATCTGTTTTATTCAAATGCTCATTTTTTAAAAGTGATACAATTGGCATTTTATCAAATAAAATATAAGACTGTTTAATATCCCATAGTGCTGAAACGAAGTAGAAATACTACGTGGTTTGAAACTAGTTTATTTGATCTTTTTCATTTGGACATGTTTTTTCTTTTTCTTTTTCTTTTAAAGATACATATTTATGTTTACATTTATTTGCAAATTAATAATGTGATTATTAATGTGTTCCCTATCAATACAGTTCACTCATACTGTGTCGCTAGACACATTGGGAAAACTCCTTTTTCTCTGATTTACTGAAGCCTTATATAATCACACAGTGATGAGCCAATGGTTCGTGCAACTCCGCTGTGCAGCCATTGGTTCGTGCATCTCCGCCAGAAAAAGCCTGCAGAAATGGATGGTGCTACCCATCTATATAAGCGGGCATTCTGCCGTAGGATCTCAGATTAATTCTCTTTCGAAGACCTTCGCTGTTTGGAAGAAAGCCTTCTTGCCGTTGAAGAGCTTTGCAGCAGTTTAAGCTGACTGGTCGGTGCGTTGCAAGCAAGCTGATTGACAGCACTCTCCACACAAGCTGATTCAGCGGTCTCCCCTGCAGCTATCTGGCGATTAAAATAAGAGCAAATTTCTGAGCAAATTATCCAGCGACATTGTTTCAAGTGTCACAACGTGAATGCGGCTCATGCCCTCCTGCACACTGCCAATTAGCACAGTGATTGTGTTGCCTGTCTGGGGAAATCCCACGTAGAAGCCACGCTCACCAAGGCGAGTTGTTCTCACTGTGAGAGCATGAGTCTCGCATCTCTCTCCGTTCGTGGATCATTTTCTTTTCAGAGAGCGGCTCTGCCCCTCACGCTCTCCCGTTCTCTTCCTCCCAGGAACCTCGGAGTAAGAAACAGCAGAGCCAGATAAGTGAGCAATCGGGCACGAGTGAGCTCACGCCAGCGCAGATTACTTTCCCAGATTCTCCAGTACTCTTCTCCCACGGAGACCAGCGCCCCTCTTCTGGTGGAAGTGGCCTGGTCTCATTTGGGGGATCCGAAGAGGATCTCCCTGATGACAGCATGTCATTGTCAGATTCAGACACAGAGGATTGGTGGGCCTCGCTGCATGACTTCATCCCACTGCCATCTAGAGATCCGAGTGACGCTAGAGCTGGGACGGATGCCGAGTTAATCCGAGTTAATGCGACCTGCACCTAAACACATCCACAACACATCCCTGAAGTGTCAGCAGCGATTGTGTCAACTGTACCATCCCCTGTGAAGGCCTCATCGACGACAGCCAGTGGCACAGGTCCCCAACAAACCCGCTCCCAAACCGGCATGATGAATCTGATCTTCAACCAGATGGAACTGGATTAAATATTTTGACTCTTCCGATCCCAGTTTTACTTCTAACCTGTATTGCTGCCTGTATCATTATCATGCGCTGTTTGTTTGTTGGCCAGAGGAGAACTGGCCCCCGATTGAGACTGGTTTCTCCCAAGGTTTTTTTCTCCATTTGGTCACCTGATGGAGTTTGTGTTCTTTGCCACTGTCACCTCTGGATAAATTAACTAAATTAATAACTAATGATTTTTACAACTGAATGAATCAATACTGAACTTACTTAATCTGGACAATGACGCTATTTTCTACAAGAGCTGCTGTACAGCCAAAATTACTCTTCCCATTACCACGAGCATCAGTCCCCTGTCACAGCACAGCGGCCTGTCACCTGAACAACTTCAACCCCTAGCCACCCGGGCCAAGGCATGGGAAGCCATCCCCGGAGTGTCAAGATGGGTTTTGAACGTGATCAGGTTATTCGCTGCAATTCGCTCACAGACCTCCCTGCTTCAGGGGTGTGGTCTACATATCAGTAAGGGGCAACATGGCTCACATCCTCCACATCAAAGTAATGAACTTGCTGGCGAAAGGGGCTGTAGAAGCAGTTCCTCTGGCCCACAGCGAGTCAGGCTTTTACATCCACTACTTTCTCGTTCCCAAGAAAGATGGAGGCCTCAGGCCCATCCTCGATCTCAGGCATCTGAACCGCGCCCTTATGAAATGGCCATTCAAGATGCTAGCACTGAAACAAATCATCTCGCAAGTGTGCCCAGGAGATGCCTACTTTCATATCCAGATAGCCCCCAATCACAGAATGTTCTTGAGATTCACATTCGAGGGGGTGGCTTACCAGTATACTGTCCTTCCATTTGGACTGTCTCTGGCTCCATGCACTTTCACAAAGTGCATGGATGCGGCCCTGTCCCCACTGAGACAGAAGAGAGTATGAATCCTGAATGACCCTGACGACTGGCTCGTATTGGCCCAGTCGGAGACCGAGCTAGACACCCACAGGTACTTGCTCCTCAGCCATTTGAAATGCCTGGGGCTCAGGCACCTGGGGATGGTCTCCAGAAGGAAGGTGGTCTTGACAGATGCCTCCAACATGGGCCGAGTTCTGGCTCCTGGTCAAGTACGGAGAAACGGCTGCACATCAACTGCTTGGAAATGCTGGTAGTCTCTTTGGCCCTCAGGACCTTCCTGCCAGACCTGAAGCGACACCACGTCTTAGTCCGCTCAGACAACATGGCAGTGGTGTCCTACATAAACCAGCAAGGTGTACTCAGATCAAAGCCTCTGTACAAACTAGTAAGACGCATCCACTTATGGGCACAACTCAATCTGCGCATGCTGAGAGCAGCGCATGTGCCGGGCAGACTGAACCAAGGGGCAGACATGCTGTCCCGGGACAATGTGTCCTCAGAAGAGTGGACATTCCATCCCCAGACAGTGCACATGATCTGGATTTTTTTCGGGATGGCAGAGGTCGACCTCTTTGCCTCAGAATAGAACTCTCACTGCCCAATATATTTCTCGAAGGACAGGGACGAGTTGGCCCACAAATGGCCCAGCCTTCACCTATTCCCCTGGTTGCACTGTTCCCTCAGGTCATCAGATGAATCAGGGAGGACAGATACACAGTCCTTCTAGTGGCTCCCTTCAGGAGGAACCAGCCATGGCTCTCAGAGTTGATGCAGCTGCTCACAGCAGCTCCGTGGCCAATTCCCCTGAGGAAGGACCTCCTTTCCCAGGCGAAGGGAACGATCTGGCACCCCCAAACCAAGTTGTGGGCCCGTCATCTCTGGCCCCTCAACGGGAGCTTATGGGCCTCCCCATACTATTTCTGAGGCTAGAGCCCCGTCCACTAGATGCCTCTATGTCCTTAAGACTCTCTTCTCCGACTGGTGCGCAGTCCAGAGTGAAGACCCAACGTCCTGTGAGATTTCACTCTTACTGTCTTTCCTTCAGGAGCCGTTGGACAGAGTGCGCACCCCTTCTATGTTCAAAGTCTATGTGGCTGCCATAGCAGCATATCATGCTTCTGTGGCCGGCCAGTCTGTAGGCAGGAGCAACCTGGTCGTTCATTTTCTGAGGGGGCCCAGAAGGCTGAACCTGCCTCGTCCCCTCACTGTGCCAACATGGGTCTACAGTACTCAATGCCCTCAGGGACCCTCCTTTCGAGCAGCTTCAATTGGCTGAACTGCGACCCCTTCAACTAAAGACCACCCTCTTGCTAGCTAAGTGAGTGGGTGACTTACAAGCACTCTCTGTGAGTGCGTCTTGCCTTGAGTTTGGGCCTAATGACTGTAAAGTCTTCCTCAATGGCTATGTGCCTAAGGTGCCTTAGGCTATGTGGCTAAGGTGCTATCTACTCCGTTCAGAGCACAGGTCATTACTCTCTCTGCTCTTAAACCCTCAGAGGGCAAGCAGGAGTTGCACTTACTCTGTCCTGTTTGGGCCTTAAGAGTATATATTGAGCGTTCTTCCCAGTTAAGGTGGTCAGAGCAGCTTTTTGTGTGCTTCAGATGTCACACTAAAGAGCATCTGCTTGGTTACTAACGTAACCTCGGTTCCCTGAGATAATGGGTACAAGTACTATGCGACTGGCCATGCTATCATGCTGCACGACTCGCCGTTCGTCACTTCAGTCGAATTGAATTGAGATCCTACGGCAAAATGCCCGCTTATATAGATGGGTAGCCCCACCCATTTTGGCAGGCTTTAGCGCCATAGGTTCGTGCAGCTCTGCTGCGCAGCCATTGGTTTGTGCATCTCCACCATATGGCAATTGGCTTGTGCAGTTTCACTGCGTAATTCTACAAGGCTTCAGTTAATTGGAAAAAAGGAGTTTTCCCCAATGCGTCTAACGACACAGTACTTATACCCGTTATCTCAGGGAACAAGGTTACGTTAGTAACTAAGTATGCTCTTTATGAGTGTTTTGTCTGGTAAATAATTTTTGATCGTGCATCTTTAGTCCATCCTGATTCCTGCACCACTCATTAATTAATGATGCACATTTTAATGCACTGTTTGTGTTTTGAGTGTCTATTACAGTATTCAAAATATAATGGATTGAGTGATTACATTGTTTAGTTCTGATGGTTTTTACAGAGACGGAAGGAAAAATATTCTGTCCACTGAGGTTTAGAACACAAGATGAAACCAAAGTATCTCCTGGAACAAACAAGGTAATTTTCATATTTCTATAAACAGGGTCAACTGCATCTAAGGGAAGAGTCATGCGAATTTCTTAAACCAGTGGCTACAGATTTTGTTTATAAAGGGGTTTGGAAAGATTATTTCTGCTTTGTGATGTTTTTAATCCTTATATTTTTGTTTCTGGACTTTTTTTTATGTAAAGTAGTTCTATACTTAAAATGTATATGATTGTCATTAACAAAATGTAAAACCAAGCTGCATTATCAGCATTAAACCTCAGTATCACAGACCAGTCTCCATCAGTCCATCTTTTCCTCTGGATGTGTGTGGAAAGTCTGATCACAGAGATTGGAGTGTCATTCTTCAAGTATTGTCCTGATGGATCAGCACATCCACACTAAAGCACCACCTGAACTTCCTGATCTTTGTGCTTCAACGTCCTGCAGTGAGAAACCTGTAGTAATTCTGCCATCAATCATTTTACAAAATTCCATGTTTCATAGTCATCTTTTAGTTTTGCATGCCTTTACTTGAGTAAAATACCTGTCAGAAATTTAGCATCTGGTAAAGGGGCAAAAAAATTAACGTTTCATACAAGATTTAAAATCAGACTTAACTAAAAGCAGTTAGAATGAACTTCACATGGAGGGTTTATACATGCTTAGAGATGTTAGGGTGGAGTTATATGCAGGATTTCCATAACCTTTACATATTTTAACAGACATTTTGTCTCAGAAATGTGAAGGTACATGTATAGTTTTTTTTTAAAGAGAAAACATAATTTGACTAAACCTCAAATGATTTTGAAAGATTTATATATGTATATTTTTATATATGTAACACATTTTATGAAAGGAAACACAACTGCAGGAGCAGTTTTACAGAAATAGACATTCATATGCAAAAATATATCAAACATTTGAAAAAAAAAAAAAAAAAGTTAAAAGTATTATTTTGAAAGCAACACAAAAAGGAAGCCACCTGTTAAATCATTATTAACATGAATTTTTCATGTGAGAATTATTAAAAGTTAATTTTACAGTGCACTATTTTAATATTAAATAGTGCACTGTAAAATTCACTGCGTTCAATATAAACAACATTTTCTGTCCACATTCTAATGCATCATTACATGATTCAATCCTGTCTCACTGAACACCTTCACATATGAACAGTCATTTGGGTCAGGGTGTGTTTTGTTCAAATGTAAATTTCATTGAAAAATGTTGCTGTTGGAGGGAATTTAAAGGCCTGATGTTAATGCAAACACATGGGAAATTACTCACACTTAAAATCAAAACTATGCAAAGAAGGACTACAATGATGAAAACAGCATAATCTCAGGAAACGGAGTCACTTTGGCATGAATCAACCATGTCTAGAGATTTTTAACAAACAGATTTGGGAGAATGTAACACAAAAACTTTCATGTACATCATACATTTTATGTATAAATTGTCAAACATTTCATAAGTTTGTTTCCATTACACAAAGGTCTGTTCTTCAGCACATCGACGCAGTAATGGGTTATTTGGCATTGCAGCTTTTGCAGAGAATCTTTGTCCCGTTGGAGAAGAATCTAGCGCCAACCAGAGACACCGAACACTCCGAACACTGAAAACACGGCTGATGCCACTGACGATCCTCAAACGAGACGTACTTCCCTTCTCCAAAACCTGAGAAAAACATTGAGAGGAATATGACAATGTGCTGTGTTAAAGAAGGAATTTTCCATATTGATGTTTCAGAGGTGTTTTACCCGTATTTTGAATTACACGTTGTATTTTGTTGTGATTTATAGAAAAGACTTTAAACTTAGCAGATAATGTCCTAAAATTAGTCTCTTTTCTGTTTGTTATGGATTTTGTTTCCTACAGTGTAGTTCTGCTAAAAATTATTTACTCAGTGTTGTTACTCAAGCGCTTGATCATTTTTCACGGCTTTTTTGGCTCATTGTATGATATAGTGAAAATATGCAGCTCAAAAAAAGCAAAATATGTAATTTGGTGCCGTTTCTGATTTTTATGGTTAAAAATTTTGATGTAAATCAATGGGATTGTTATAACAGTATAGACTAATTACATAAAATGCATATAAATAACAGTTGTCACTCCCAATAATATGCTTGATGATATTTGCTTAGTTTTATGATCAAAGCTCTGTAGTTTTTATTGTGGATTTGTAGTTTAACTCTGTAGTTTTTATGTACAATAATGATTGAGAGATGAACAAATAAACTTTCCTCAAAAGCATTATGGATCATATTTGATACTCAAATTTTACACAATTGTGTTTAAAGATGTATGGAAAACTAAGTAAAGCAAGTTGCTTCAGTCCACTAAGTGTTCATCTGGAAATATTCAATACAAAAGTTATTCTTACATTTACTTAAAAAAAATCAGATTTCAGTGTCCACAATCAAGAATGTCAGTGTGTTCATTACAGGTGAGTCAGTTTGATCTACATACTAACAGTTCAAGAATGTCAAACTATTTTCTCCCAACAGAAGAACAGAGGAATGATTCTGACAAACACATTCAACCTCAATTACCTCATGTTTGAAAAGACTGAAGATGTTTTAAAGGAAGAGCAGAAATCTGTCATCATTTACTCATCATGTCGTTCTGAACCGGAGTGACTTTCTTCTGTGGATCACAAAAGAAGTTTAGAAATTCATACAATTTCAATTTCTTCTTTGGTTCTTGTAGGCTGTATTACAAACACTGAGATTAATCTGATAGAAACATCAGTCCCAATACAAACAGACACACATGAACCAACACACTGAATACAGAGACAAATGTAAATGTGTAACTACAGGAGGAGCTCTGACATCACTGTAGTTCAGAGAGATTCAGAGAAAGTGAAAGTAACTTGATCAACAACAATATGGACGTCTGAAACAATCAGCCTCTTTAAACAACAGAATATTTATTGAGCCGTTCAGAGAGTCTTGTGGACACATCTGATACTCACAGGTAATGATAGAAATATAAGAGAGATTGAGCTGAACAGGTTTCTGATGGAAGTGATCTGGTTTAGTAGGTTTATGTCAAACTGGAATGAGTTGAACAGAACCAGGTTAAGCGTGTCAAATACTCAACTACTTTAGTTGTTTACTGCACTGAAATGGTATCAGAATAGTATTAAAAGTGTTTAATTTGATTGAAAAGCAAAGTTTGGTGTTTCTGTCATTTTGTCCCTTGACAGAAAGACTAAAGAAACAGGAAGTAAATGAGCTGCAGGCAGACTGAACACAAACCTGCTGAACTGCAGCTGAAAATCACATTTTTGTTTAAACAAGATTAAAACTACACTTGACTATAATATATATAATATATTTTGTGGAGAGATGTATACTTTTAAAGAGATATATTTGTTGTTGGAAAAGACATCACTTGTAATTTGTTCTTTCATTAATCTAAATAGCAGGTCAAAGTTCAGATTGTTCAGTGAGTTTATGAGTCTCTCACTGTGTTTCAAAGGAATTATTGTTTTATCAATTCATACATGAGATTTAACCAATTTAATATGAATATTCATGGTCCAATTTGAATTTAAGTAAAAAAAAAAGAGAGAGAAAATAAATTATTTAAATAACTTGAACATCACTCTCGTTCAGAGGTTTATAACTTTGAAGAGCTGTTTACAAGAGTGAATGAACTGTGTGCTCTTTTAAAATAAACGTGAAATAATATTATGCAGTATGTTTAAATGAAATCTTACTCTTGAGGTAAGATTTCATTTAAACCTCAGTGACTAAATACACACTCATTATAGAAGCAAATTGGCTGAGATGTTTCTTATCAGTCCATTGATCATATTTTATCATTTCTTTTCTTGAAAATGAAGAGGTGAAGAACAATGGCAGAATTTTCACCAACATCAACAACAGCAAGAAAAACCAGGAGATGGAGTATTAAGGATAAACGTCCATGTAAGTCAACTAAAAAAAACAAAAAAAAAACAAAAACAAAAATGAAGAATGAATTATTGCATGAATGTCTTTCACTCTTCTCATATAATATTAATATGTAAAGTTCAGGAATGTACAGTAGCAGATAATACAATAAATCTTTCAAATATTCAATATTGCTCCTTATTTGGAAAGTGGTGGTGTAATGATCTTCACATCAGGGTACTGATCACTTTCTCTGGGTTCATTTTGCAGTAATGATCAGCTGAATGTACATGATCTCTTATATATTTGAGTTTCTTCAAAGTCGCTCTTTACATTCAGCCAGCTTCAAGAGGTGCATCATGGGATTGTTTATAAACAGATTTGAAGTTCTTAATAAGCAGACGCCATTAGATCAGAAAAGTATTTTAAGGTCATAAGAAACTTGTGTTTCAAGTTTGTCCAAACTTCAGACTTATAATGTAAGTGATTTTCATTTCTCTTTACAGGGATGTTATCCTCCAGTGGTCCACTGACGGAGGATCTTCAGTGCTCTATATGTCTGGACGTGTTCACTGATCCAGTCAGCACTCCATGTGGACACAACTTCTGCAAGACCTGTCTGAATAAGTGCTGGGACAACAGCCAGACCTGCAACTGTCCATATTGTAAAGAAACATTCAAGATCAGACCTGATCTCAAGATTAATACCACACTCCGAGAGCTCGTAGATCACTATAAAAAGAAACGTCCTGAGAAAAAACCTGAAGTTCTGAAAAAACCTGAAGTTCTGTGTGACTTCTGTAAGGAAAGAAAGCTGAAAGCCCTGAAGTCGTGTCTGGTGTGTCAGAGCTCTTACTGTGAAACTCACCTGGAGCCTCATTTGAGAGTGGCAGGTTTAAAGAAACACAAACTGATCAATCCTGTGAGTAATCTGAAGGACTATATATGTCAGAAACATGAGAGACCTCTGGAGCTGTTCTGTAGAGATGATCAGACAATCGTGTGTCTGTCCTGCACTGAAGGACTTCACAAGAACCACAACACTGTTCCCATAGAAGAGGAGAGTGAAGAGAAGAAGGTAGAAGTTACTGACAAAACCAGTTTTAAAGGGCTCATATCAAGGGGAATCATATTCTTTGATTTTATGAAAAAATGAAACATTTCATGTTGTTTTCTGCCTATAGACTCAACTGATGAAGACACAGAAAGACACACAGCAGATGATCCAGGACAGAATCAAGAAGATTCAAGACATCAAACACTCAGCAAAAGTCAGAAAAGTGAGTTTAAAATAATGTAATTAAATTAATTTAAATATTTTTTACTCATCATTTAGTTCTGGTTCTCAAAGAGTCCTGATATACAGTCCAACAGCACTGGGACTTTTCAATGTTTGAGTTGTTTGAAACTCATTTCGGTGGTCAGAGCAAATACAGACAAGGTAACTGACAGTAGATTGTCTAAAATGTCAGTTACTTTATAGTATTTTCTTGATTGAATTGTTGTATAAAAAAAACAATATCACACTCACAGTCACGCTGTTGCTCTGAATAGCAACACGACTGTGATTACCTGATCACTTAGTACAACCCAAATTCCGGAAATGTTGGGACGTTTTTTAAATTTGAATAAAATGAAAACTAAAAGACTTTCAAATCACATGAGCCAATATTTTATTCACAATAGAACATAACAAATGTTTAAATGGAGAAATTTTACACTTTTATCCACTAAATGAGCTCATTTCAAATTTGATGTCTGCTACAGGTCTCAAAAAAGTTGGCACGGGGGCAACAAATGGCTGAAAAAGCAAGAAATTTTGAAAAGATTCAGCTGGGAGAACATCTAGCAACTAATTAAGTTAATTGATATCAGGTCTGTAACATGATTAGCTATAAAAGGGATGTCTTAGAGAGGCAGAGTCTCTCAGAAGTAAAGATGGGCAGAGGCTCTCCAATCTGTGAAAGAGTGCATAAAAAGATTGTGGAAATCAATGTTCCTCAACATCAAATTGCAAAGGCTTTGCAAATCTCATCATCTACAGTGCATAACATCATCAAAAGATTCAGGGAAGCTGTCCCTCTCTGTGCGTAAGGGACAAGGCCAAAGACCTTTATTGGATGCCTGTGGTCTTCGGGCCCTCAGACGACACTGCATCACTCATCGACATGATTGTGTCAATGACATTACTAAATGGGCCCAGGAATACTTCCAGAAACCACTGTTGGTAAACACAATCCGCCGTGCCATCTGCAGATGCCAACTAAAGCTCTATCATGCAAAAAGGAAGCCATATGTGAACATGGTCCAGAAGCGCCGTTGTGTCCTGTGGGCCAAGGCTCATTTAAAATGGACTGTTTCAAAGTGGATAAATGTTCTATGGTCAGATGAGTCCAAATTTGACATTCTTGTTGGAAATCATGGAAGCCGTGTTCTCCGGGCTAAAGAGGAGGGAGACCTTCCAGCGTGTCATCAGCGTTCAGTATAAAAGCCAGCATCTCTGATGATATGGGGGTGCATAAGTGCATATGATATGGGCAGCTTGCATGTTTTGGAAGGCACTATGAATGCTGAAAGGTACATAAAGGTTTTAGCGCAACATATGCTCCCCTCCAGATGACGTCTATTTCAGGGAAGGCCTTGTGTATTTCAGCAGGACAATGCAAAACCACATACTGCAGCTATTACAGCAGCATGGCTTCGTCGTAAAAGAGTCTGGGTGCTGAATTGGCCTGCCTGCAGTCCAGATCTTTCACCTATAGAGAAAAATACGTCAAAGACGACCACAAACTCTTCAGCAGCTGGAAACCTATATCAGGCAAGAATGGGACCAAATTTCAACACCAAAACTCCAGAAACTCATAACCTTGATGCCCAGATGTCTTCACACTGTTTTGAAAAGAAGAGGAGATGCTACACCATGGTAAACATGCCCCCGTCCCAACTATTTTGAGACCTGTAGCAGGCATCAATTTTGAAATGAGCTCATTTTTTGCATAAAATGGTAAAATTTCTCAGTTTAAACATTTGTTATGTTATTTAATGTTCTATTGTGAATAAAATATTGGCTCATGCGATTTGAAAGTCTTTTAGTTTTCATTTTATTCAAATTTAAAAAATGTTCCAACATTTCCAGAATTCGGGTTGTAAAGTAATAACACATCTCTCCTCAACAATACACATGATTTGAAGAATCATTCAGTGCAAACAGTGCAGGATTATGAAAAACCCTTAAAGGATTAGTTCACTTTCAAATTAAAATTTCCTGATAATTTACTCACCCCCATGTCATCCAAGATGTCCATGTCTTTCTTTCTTCAGTCGAAAAGAAATTAAGGTTTTTGATGAAAACATTCCAGGATTTTTCTCCATATAGTGGACTTCAATGGACTCCAAACAGTTGAAGGTCAAAATTAGTTTCATTGCAGCTTCAAAGTGTTCTACACGATCCCAGACGAGGAATAAGGGTCTTATCTGGAGAAACCATCGCTGATTTTCTAAAAAAATATTAAAATTATATACGTTTTATTCATAAATGATCATCTTGAACTAGCTCTCTTCTTCTTCTTCTCTATTAGAATTCCGGCAGTGTAGACACTGCTAAGTGTATTACTGCCCTCCACAGGTCAAAGTTTGAACTAATTGTTATATACTATTGAACTAGCATATTGTATATGACAATTTAGTTCAAACTTTGACCTGTGGAGGGCAGTAATACACTTAGCAGTGTCTACACTGCCGGAATTCTAATAGAGAAGAAGAAGAGAGCTAGTTCAAGATGAGCATTTATGGTTAAAATGTATATTTTTTTTTTTTTTTTTTTTTTTTTTAGAAAATGAGTGATGGTTTCTCTAGATAAGACCCTTATTCCTCGTCTGGGATCGTGTAGAACACTTTGAAGCTGCAATGAAACTAATTTTGACCTTCAACCATTTGGAGGCCATTGAAGTCCACTATATGGAGAAAAATCCTGGAATGTTTTCATCAAAAACCTTAATTTCTTTTCGACTGAAGAAAGAAAGACATGGACATCTTGGATGACATGGGGGTGAGTAAATTATCAGGAAATTTTAATTTGAAAGTGAACTAATCCTTTAAAAACACTGAAGTACAAGAAATAGTAACACTGATTCTTGTCTTATCAAACACCACTAATAATGTATTGATTGTTCTGGTTGAGCAGAGAAACACAGAAAAGGAGAAAGCAGCCCATGTTGAGCTCTTTGCTGATCTCATCCGCTCCACTGAGAGATGTCAGACTGAACTGCTGGAGATGATGGAGGAGCAGCAGAAAGCAGCAGAGAAACAGGAGGAAGAGCTCATTGAAGAGCTGGAGCAGGAGATCACTGAGCTAAAGATGAGAAACACTGAGCTGGAGCAGCTCTCACACACTGAAGATCACCTCCACCTCCTACAGGTCAGTCAACATCTCTCTGATCAATGATAATGCAGTATATGACACCATAACACTCCCCATGCTGAAGGATTTCTCCTCTCTCCTGCTGTAGATTTACTCATCCCTGTGCAGCTCTAGAAACACCAGGAACTGGTCTGAGATCAGTGTGAAGACTGACGAGAGTCTGGAGACTCTGAGGAGAGCTCTGACTCAACTGCAGGACACTCTACAGGAGAAACTCACGCTAACTGGTACGACAATATCAAATACAGATACATTTATTTATTATCTTTTAATATCAGTATAATGACGAATGAGTCTGGTTCAAGCTGAAAAATGTAAAAATGTTCCTGTTAGTACTAACATTAAATATAGTGCAATATAGATCACTTTCATAGTAGTTTCTACATGTGTTTACACAGTTTATTATTATTTATTTATTTCAGAAACCATGGTAAAGAGGAGCATGCTTTTACCTGTGACTACCTTGACCTTACTAAAAGTTGAACTTTATAATTGTTTAAATTTTAATTGAAATAAAATGTTAATTCAACGAGAGTGTGGTGAAATATAAATATTGGTGTATTACATAAACTGTTAAATGATGACAAAAATTTAATAGCAGTAAATTTACTTTAAGGCATCCTTGCTCAAAATCAGTGCTTTACTGTCAAGTGCATTTCTATAAATGCAATAATAATTTTGTCAACTGTATTTGCAGTAAATTCAATAATATCTATAATTATTTGTTTCTGTCCTACTTTATTTATTCAATTATTTACTCAAATTTAAGGCCCTAACACCAGCAAAACATTCATGGGTGAATTCATGGGCCGGATGGTCTGGATTTGTTTTAGCCTCAGTCCAGACCTGTTAACTAAAAGCACTGTAGTAAAATATCATTAAAATCTGTCAATAGAAAGTGAGACGTCAGTTTGTGCATTTGAAAGCAGGGCAATTATAGTTAACTAAAAAAGTAAAACTGAAACTATAGTTAAAATTATAAAAACATTTTCTTTACTTGAAACAAAATAAAACTTTAACTGAACTAGTTTAAAAGGTAACATTTCTCATTTCAATTTAGTTAAACTGTACTAATCTAATTTCTAAAATAATATGCTATAAATTTCTTATGAAAGGTCCAAAAAAAACAACAAAAAAATACAAAAAAAAAAAAACATTATTCTGAAAAAAGGGGGCCCAAAATTCTTGCATACCCCCTTAAATCTGTTCATGGCGCCCCTGTGTGATCACGTGTTTGTGTCTCACTATCATCAGCTTACAGTCCTTCTTGAAGAGAGCAGGTCATTTTCATAATTTCAGAAAACATGCAGTAAATTCATCTTGTACTAGAAGCTTCATCCCTGTAACCATAACCATGAGGCTTTAGTTCATCTGTGAACATGTTTAGATGAGATACAAGATACAACAGAGAGAAACAATAATTTTATATAATTTTCCACTGGCCTTTTCAACTGTCCCATCTAAATTGTGTGAATATGTATCAGATAAAATCAGATTAGTAGTTAAAGAGAAGAAAGTAAAAATTACATACATCACAAATTAAGGATGCAAATTTGTTCTTCTAGAAGAATTTCAGACACTAAATTGCTTTGCAGTGCTGAGCTTTCATTTTATTTTTTTTTATTAAAGTTTAATTTTTGTTGTATTTGCTGAATAAACACAGCAATAATCCACTCCAAAATTGAGATGAGTAACATTAGACAAAAATTATTTGTATAAAACATTCACAAAGTTGTTTTAAAAAAAAGAGGAATATTAAGATCTTAAACTCAAATCTGCTTGATTCTCTAAATATCAGCATATAAACACACATTGATCAGATAAAACATGATGTTGTACAATTCTTTAAATATAACCTTAAAACTTGTCTATAATCCACTCATAAATCATCTCAATGATCTGATGATGTTTTATTGTCATGTGTCTCTACAGATCTGAAGAGGATGCAGCAGTATGCAGGTACAGTGTGTGTCTGAACTACACTAGATTACATTCATATACTCACAGCTTCATTACTGACCTACAGGATGATTAAACACTGATTAAATATTGAAACATCATCACAAAATATCTGTATTAAGATGTGATTCATATTCTCTGTTTTCTCAGTGGATGTGACTCTGGATCCTGATACAGCTCATCCTGAACTCATCCTGTCTGATGATAGAAAACAAGTGAAACATGGAGACATTAGTCAGAAACTCCCAGACAAACCAAAGAGATTTGATCACTGTGTATTTGTCCTCGGAAAGGAGGGATTCTCCTCAGGGAGATTTTATTTTGAGATGCAGGTGAAGGGAAAGACTGAATGGGCTTTAGGAGTGGCCATTGAATTCATTAACAGAAAGGGACAGATCGCACTGAGTCCCAGTAATGGATTCTGGACTGTGTGGCTGAGGAATGAGAATGAATATTGGGCCTGTGCTGATCCTCCCGTCTCTCTGTGTCTGAGAGTGAAGCCGCAGCGGGTCGGTGTGTTTGTGGATTATGAGGAGGGTCTGGTCTCCTTTTATGATGTGGAGTCCAGCTCTCATATCTACTCTTTCACTGGCCAGTCTTTCACTGGGAATCTCCATCCGATTTTTAGCCCGTGCTTTAATAATAAAGGTAAAAACTCAATTCCACTGATCATCACACCTGTCAAATACAATAAATTTATTTACAGCCCTAATATGAAATACACATGAAAATAATGATTTATATAATTAAAAATGTAAAAACACGTTTTGCTAGTTTTTTATTACCATCAGATGTACCACAGTAATATCACAGAACATTTTGTAATTAAAACTTATTCATTCATTTTTGTAATCAAAATGAATTCATTCAGTCAGTGTATCAAGGTTCTCATAATTTATTTTGATGTAAACAATGTTTCAGGCAATTTCATTTTTTTCAGGTGGAGAAAAAAATGGCATGAATAATTATTGTTATTGTTATTATAATTATTGTTAGAAAAATATCATTCCTAGCACATTTTAATGTAAAAATATAATGCTTGTTTAACAAATTATTTTTTTAAACATTTCATAATTATTCATGCCATTTTTTTCTCCACCTGAAAAAAATGAAATTGCCTGAAACATTGTTTACATCAAAATAAACTATGAGAACCTTGATAAACTGACTGAATGAATTCATTTTGATTACAAAAATGAATGAATAAGTTTTAATTACAAAATGTTCTGTGATATTACTGTGGTACATCTGATGGTAATACCTCAATATACATCAAAGAACTGAATGATTACCATATTCATACACTACACATATGTACATGGTACTTCATTATATTATGATCATGGTAATAACAAAAAAAAATAGCACTCTTTGTGAGTGCATGTCTGGTAAATAATTTCTGATTGTGCATCTTTAGTCCTAATTATGATTAATAATGATGCCTGCACCACTCATTAATGGCTGAATGTAATGCACTGTTTGTGTTTTGAGGGTGTACAGTATTCAACACATGATGGATTGAGTGATTACAGTGTTTAGTTCTGATGGTTTAAACAGAGACGGCAGGACAAATGTTTTGTCCACTGAGGTTTAGGACACAAGATGAAACCAAAGACCCCAGAGTTTGGCTTTAATGGGACCCGGAGTCTCTCCTGGGACAAACAAAGGAACAATTTTCATATTTCTATAAACAGGGTCAGCTGCATATAAGGAAAGAGTCAAAAGAATTTCTTAAACCAAAAGCTACAGATTATATTTATAAAGGGATTTGGAAATATTATTTCTGCTTTGTGATGTTTTTAATCCTTATATTTTTGTTTCTGGACTTTTTTTTTTATGTAAAGTAGGTCTATTTGTACTTAAAATGTATATGATTGTCATTAACAAAATGTCAAACCAAGCTGCATTATCAGCATTAAACCTCAATTTTAAGGATCACAGTGTCTCCATCAGTCCATCTTTTCCTCTGGATGTGTGCGGAAAGTCTGGTCACAGTGACTGGAGTGTCCTTCTTCAAGTATTGTCCTGATGGATCAGCACATCCACACTAAAGCACCACCTGAACTTCCTGATCTTTGTGCTTCAACGTCCTGCAGTGAGAAACCTGTACTAACTCTGCCATCAATAATTTTACAGAATTACACGTTCCATAGTCATCTTTTAGTTCTGAATGCCCTTATTTGGGAGAAAAATCTGTCAGAAATTGGCATCTGGTAAAGGGGCAAAAAATAAACGTTTCACACAAGATTTAAAATTGAGCCTACCTAAAAGTAGTTAGATTGAACTTCACATGGAGGATTTATACATGCTTAGAGATGTTAGGGTGAAGTTACACATGCAGGATTTCCATAACCTTTACATATTTCATCAGACATTTTGCCTCAGAGATGTATAGGTACATGTATTTTTTTTTTTTTTTTAATTTAAAAAAGAGAAAACATAATTTGACTGAACCTCAAATAATATTTGAAAGTTGTTGTGTTATATGTAACAAACATTTTATGAAAGGAAACACAAAAAAGCAGGAGCGGTTTTACAGAAATAGACATTCATATGCAAAAATACATCAAACATTTAAAAAAACAAAACAAAAAACAAACATTAAAAGTATTCTTTTGAAAGCAACACAAATAGGAAGCCACCTGTTAAATCATTATTAATATGTGAATTATTAAAAGTGAATTTTACAGTGCACTATTTTAATGCACCAAAGGATGCACTGTAAAATTCAGTGCTTAAAGGTGTCATTTAATGCCACTTTTACAAGATGTAATATAAGTCTCTGATGTCCCCAGAGTGTATGTGTGAAGTTTTAGCTCAAAATACCCCACAGATCATTTTTTATAGCGTGTTAAATTTGTCACTTTTTAAAGGGTGAGCAAAAACGCTCCGTTTATGTGTGTGCCTTTAAATGCAAATGAGCTGCTGCTCCTATGAAGAGGGCGGGGTTTCAAGAGCTCGTGTTAGCAGCGCCGATTACCTCAGACTCACTGAAAATGTCAGAAACTGTTCAGCCTCTTATGCTCAAACCAGAGTCGGACAATGATGGAGAGACTCAAGAAGAAGTGACAACATGTAGAATGCAACAGGACATTTCTGAATGGTTAGTTGATGAATTTATGTAGTTGATGTGGAGTTAACTATCTTAAAATCATTGATTAGCATATTCTGTGGGAACTGTTGTAAGATCCTACAGAGCCAGAGAATATATGCTGCATGAAGATAGAACAGGTATTGTTTAGTTTAATTACGGCTATAATTTGTCATGTTGTCATCTTGCTTTTATGACATGCTATTGCATTTGTGTTATGTACTGTATTGCAATAACATGGCCTCACCCCTTTGTTGCGTGTTCTCGGGGCAGGGTTTATGTGAATTTTAGGGTTAGTGATGTCACCAACCCAGGAAGAAGTTCATTGTAGTCCCTACCAGCCGTTTGTTGTAGTCCTTAAACAGAGAATTCTTTAAAAGATAATATCTCCCTTTGCTTTGAACTTTGAGCGTCGTAACTTTGCAGATGTTGTTTGTGCTCTAACATTACACACTAACAACATTTTCTGTCCATAGTCTAATGCTTCATTATATGATTCAATCCTGTCTCACTGAACACATGCCTTTACACATGAACAGTCATTTGGGTCAGAGTGTGTTTTGTTGAAATGTAAATTTCATTGAGGAATGTTGCTGTTGGAGGGAATTTAAAGGCCTGATGTTAATGAAAACACATGGAAAATTACTCAAATGTAAAATCAAAACTATGCAAAGAAGGACTACAATGATGAGAACAACATCATCTCAGGAAACTGAGTGACTTTGGCATGAAACATGTTGAGTTCAAATGATTTGAGTTTAAAATTTAAATCATAAAATGCATTTAATCAATCAAATGTGTCATTCTAGTTTAGAGATTTTTAACACAGATTTGGGAGAATGTAACACCAAAGCTTTCATGTACATCATACATTTCATGTATAAATTATGTCAAACATTTCATGAATAAATTATGTCAAACATTTCATGAATGTGTTTCTATTACACAAAGGTCTGTTCTTCAGCACATCGACGCAGTAATGGGTTATTTGGCATTACAGCTTTTGCAGAGAATCTTTGTCCCATCAGGGAAGAATCCAGCACCAACCAGAGACACCGAACACTCCGAACACTGAAAACACGGCTGATGCCACTGACGATCCTCAAACGAGACGTACTTCCCTTCTCCAAAACCTGAGAAAACATTGAGAGGCGTTTCATTTTGAGCAGCGCTTTCTAAAATCACTAAAACAACATTATCATGATTTCAAATGAACATCATTTAAATTGTTTATAAACTTTGAAAACAATGAACTCAAAAGTCCATAAAAATATGGCACAATGTGCTGTTAATGAAGGAATTGTTTCACATGTGTTTTACCTGTATTTTAAATTATGCATTGCATTGTGTTGTGATTTATGGTTCATAGAAAAGTCTGTGAACTTAACAGATAATGTCTTAAAATAAAGAATTATTAAAATAAAATTATATATACACACACATATATATATATGCATGCATACATATGTACACACACACACACACAAAGCGCTTTAGAAATAGTTTTTTTCAACAGCTTACACACAAAATCCTTACTTGTCACTCAAACACCAGAACCACACACCAAATCTGCAAAACCATACAGTAATTCTCAGCCTTCGACTCAGTTTTCACAAAAATGTAACAGGAAGTATCTTGATTTCCTTTTTCAAACACAACCATTGTTTCTGTAGATCTACACATGGTTGATGTATTTCTTTTCTTTCGTACTGTGTAATACTGTATTCACAACCACAAATGCTTACAGTAAAAAAATAAATAGTTTGGTTTCAATCTTGCTTTCCTGTTTACCGTGAATTTTTCAACATCTCTCTGCCAATTACTTTCAATCTTGTACAGAAATGTACATAGGAGCTCATGAAAGAAGAGCTTTAGGTTTTGAATAACTGTGTGTGTATGATATATCCAAAAATAGAATATTATGGCAAATGTGTTTGCAATGTAAGACAAATGTTTGCTTTTGAGATGTGTTTGTGATATTTTGAATGCAGTGCTTTTTTTTCCAAGAGATGTGAGGCATTTTGCATTTTGTGTGTGCAATTCATGGATTTGTGTGTAAAGTTTTGAAAATGTGTGTAAACATTTGAAAAAACTGTAATGTTGACTGTCTGACTTGGCTTGTGCATATTTAGTGTGTGTGTATGTGTGTGTGTATATATATATTGTGTGTATATATATATATATATATATATATATATATACAGAATATTTTATATAAAATCAGAATATAAAGTTTTGTGTTTTTGTGTGTAGATTTTTGAGAAATGGAGCCATAGTTAAAAAAAAAAAAAAAAAAGTGTGTAATAAAGCATTTTTGAAAAACTGATGTGAATGACATTTTATGTGACTTCCTTATTCTGAACAAACAAGCAGCACTCAAGACTCAACGGACACGTCTTCTGTCAGGCTCATGAAATGGATTCAGACTATGAAAATTCTGTTTTCGTAAATTCAACAG
Organism: Mylopharyngodon piceus; assembly: GCA_039654765.1. NCBI lineage: Eukaryota > Metazoa > Chordata > Actinopteri > Cypriniformes > Xenocyprididae > Mylopharyngodon > Mylopharyngodon piceus. The sequence goes on from CM077448.1 coordinate 20,715,050, forward strand.
TTGCTTCAGATGAAAAACGCTCTCAAGACAAAGGTAAGGCTGGAGATGTTATCAATATATGCATTAGAATGTATATTTCTAATATTTAGCATGTGTAGTAACCGAGTAAGGTTACTTACGTTCATTCAACAATTACACATTTGGCAGACACTTTTGTTCAAAGAGGCTTACATTGCATTCAAGGTTTACATATTATCCATTCATTCCCTAGGAATCAAACGCTCTCAACACTGTCATTTAAATAAAAAAAAACTGTCTTCCCTGTAGCTCAGACAGTAGATCATGATGATACAAACACCAAGCTCATGGATTCAGAAAGAAGAAAGAGTTCACATACAGTATTGAATGCAATATAATATTTGGATAAAAGCATCTGCCAAAAGCAGAAATATCAGAATCAGAAAACTTCCACAGTACAAACAGAATGACAGTGCAGCAGAGATAATAAAAAGAATAAAAACAGAATAAGTAAATAGGAAATAACAATATACAAAAAAATATTTAATAGTGTTGTGTATTGCACATGTTTATTGCCAGTGGGAGCATTAACTGTTCATGAGGTGGATTGCTTGAGGGAAGAAACTGTTCCTGTGCCTGGGCGTTGTGGTGCTAAGTGCTCTGCAGCACCGACCAAATGACAACAGTTCAAAGAGGAAGTTGCATGGGTTTGAAGGGTCCAGAATGATTTTGCCAGCTCTTTTACTCACTCGCTCAGCAGTCCGGACTATAGTCTTCTGAGATCTGATTTGGTAGATGAGCTGAACCAGGCAGTAATAGAAGTGCAGAGGATGGATTAAATCGCTACAGAGTAGAACTGTATCAGCAGCTCTTGTGGCAGGTTGAACTTCCTCATCTGAATTTGCTAGAGTTTATTAGAGTTTGCGTTAAATTAACTGTGATGTGTGAACTGGTGTGAAGTTTATTATTTGACATCCTGTGACTACACACTATAACACTATCCCCTGGTTTCACAGACAAGGTTTACAGTTTTTCTCAACTGCTTACACACATTTTCAAAACTTTACACACAAATCCAAGAAATGCCTCACATCTCTTGCAAAATGAAGCACTGCATTCAAAATATCACAAACACATCTCAAAAACAATCATTTGTCTTGCGTTGCAAACACCTTTGCCATAATATTCTATTTTTGGATATATCATACACACACAGTTATTCAAAACCTAAAAGTCTTCTTTCATGAGCTCCTATGTACATTTCTGTACAATACATCAATACATCCATGCCTTTCCAAAGGTTGCATTTTGCAATGAAAATTTTAATTGCATTCTAAATGCAGTATAGTACATGAACAAAAACATTTGTGGAGACAAAACAAAAGCATGATTTTAAATGAAAAAAATAATATATATATATATATATATAAAAAACACCTAAGCGTCATCTCTTCGCCTAGCTGGATCTGGCCATAGCACTTCATCCACATCACAGGCGATGTCCTCTCTTGCAAGACAGCGAGGGAAGAATCTTCTTGAATGGTGAATCCATCCTTGCACAGACCCTGCATCAGTTAGGTCACAGGCCTTGCATGGCTTTAATGAGGGATATCCTGACATAGGGCTGGAGATTGTAAACCTTCCACTGCCATGGCAAAAAAAGAAAAAAAAGAAGAAGGTTTAAGGAAGGGACAGTATGGTGGGAGGTATTGGAATGAAAATTGTGGACGCTTATGAAACCAGTTTTGTTGAACACAGCTGTTGCAATATTCACGTTCATCTCTTTAGAAAAACTAAAGTTTTTAGCTCCACTCACTGGACATTTCACTTTGAAACTGTCACGAAACGTGCATGACGCAACATATTTTGCGTTTTGCAATAATGTTCCCACGGGAACATTTTTCTAATGAGCCTGGGCTGTAATAAGCATCTTCTTTGCAGGAGAAAAGCATGCAGATTCTTTTTTTGCAAAATGCAGGAAAGAGCAGTAAACTACTCTAATTATGATATATTGTTTATAAGGTAACAGTAAAGAATTCTTTGTCTTTTACTACAAACTAAAATTACTGTAAATGTCTGTTATGTGCCTGTTCAAATCAAAATTTCTATTTAACTTGGTCACCCAATCTCATTCTTATTCAACACAATGCACAAAAGTTATCTTATTTACAGTTTTTTTCAACAGCTTACACACAAAATCCTTGCCACACAATTTCTGAAACCTGACACTCAGACACCAGAACCACACACCAAATCTGCAAAACCACACACTAATTCCCTGCCTTTGACTCATTTTTCAATTTCATAAAACACTTTTTACAAAACACAACACACAATTCTCTATGTAACGCACAAAAAAAATCTAACAGAAAGTATCTTTTGTTCCAACTACACATGGTTGATGTATTTATTTTCTTTTGTACTGTGCAATACTGTATTCACAACCACAAATGCTTACAGTAAAAAAAAAAAAAAGTTTCAATCTTGCTTTCCTGTTTACCATGAATTTTTCAACATCTCTCTGCCAATTACTTTCAATCTTGTACAGAAATGTACATAGGAGCTCATGAAACAAGAGCTTTAGGTTTTGAATAACTGTGTGTGTATGATATATCCAAAAATAGAATATTATGGCAAAGGTGTTTGCAATGTAAGACAAATGTTTGCTTTTGAGATGTGTTTGTGATATTTTGAATGCAGTGTTTCATTTTGCAAGAGATGTGAGGCATTTTGCATTTTGTGTGTGCAATTCTTGGATTTGTGTGTAAAGTTTTGAAGAAAAAAAAAAGAGATAAAGTTTTGAAAATGAGTGTAAGCAGTTGAAAAAAACTGTAACATAATCAAAATCTCTGCAGGATCAGCCTTTCATTCCATCTCCCATACAAATTCTAGACGTCTTCAGAAACAGAGTATAATATTTAAGCACGTGCAGTTAAAATCATTCTATTTATTCATCACTTTTAGATCACCTATTTCTTGATTTTAAGTAACAATTCAAAATGTCATAATTCTCACAGAGTGCTCCACAGGTGCATATTCCAATTATTTATATTTGAACAATTTCAGTATTTATTTCATAAATCTCAGGATAACAATATAGTTTGTCAAATTTTTAATTTTCCAATCAGAATCAAAACCCATACTAACCATTTTCTTTGAAGAGAGAGCTTCAGAGCAGAACTGCTTACAGCGTTTGCTCTCTTCTGTCTCATTGTTTGTATCAGCACTGATCAAACTACTCGGTTTGTCAGCCATATTTTCTTTTCATTTCCTTATAAATGGGACTGTCCAATCACTCTAGTCTATATATACACTACCAGTCAAAAGTTTGGACACGGTAAGATTTTTAATGTTTTTAAAAGAAGTTTTGTCTTCTCACCAAGGCTGCATTTATTTAATTAAAAATACAGTAAAAACAGTAATATTGTGAAATATTATTGCGATTTAAAATATTTTTTTTTTCTGTTTGAATATATTTTATAAAGTAATTACTTCAAAAATTGAATTTTCAGCATCATTACTCCAGTCTTCAGTGTCACATGATCCTTCAGAAATCATTCTAATATGCTGATCTGCTGCTCAAGAAACATTTATTGTGTACAATTGTACAAAATATTTGTGTACAATATTTTTTTTCAGGATTCTTTGATGAATAGAAAGTTCAAAAGAACAGCATTTATTTGAAATATAATCTTTTGTAACATTATAAATGTCTTTACTGTCACTTTTGATCGATTTAATGCATCCTTGCTCAATAAAAGTATTAATTTCTTTAATTTCTTTTCAAAAAAATTCAAATAAAAATTCTTACTGACCCCAAACTTTTGAACGGTAGTGTATAATGTTACAAAAGCTTTGTATTTCAGATAAATGCTGTTCTTATGAACTTTCTATTCATCAAGGAATCCTGAAAAAAAAAGTACACAACTGTTTTCAACATTGTTAATAATCATAAATGTTTATTGAGCAGTAAATTAGCATATTAGAATGATTTCTGAAGGATCATGTGACACTGAAGACTGGAGTAATGATGCTGAAAATTCAGCTTTGATCACAGGAATAAATTACTTTATAAAATATATTCAAACAGAAAACAGTTATTTTAAATTGTAATAATATTTCACAATATTACTGTTTTTACTGTATTTTTAATTAAATAAATGCAGCCTTGGTGAGCAGATGAAACTTCTTTTAAAAACATTAAAAATCTTACTGTGTCCAAACTTTTGACTGGTAGTGTATATATATATATATATATATACACATAATTTTTTTACAGACCCCATATTCTATGTGTCACTTAACATTGGGACGTCTCCTTACCTAACCGCTGCAGTCATCACTTCAGTTCGTCTTCATATCTGGCTGTGAAGAAAGCCAGTATCTGATCCTTCAGAAATCCTATAACTTCTCTCTTCCTTTGATCCCCTTAATTTATTTTTAGTGCTTTGGAAATATTTAACCTCACTCCAGGAGGTGGAGAGAATTGTGACACAGAGAACATCCATCTGAAAATATCAAACTTCAATTTTATAATTCCAAAACAGACTCACCGGGCAAATATGCCTTCAGTTTCCCTTAGGATTCTTTAAGATTCCGGCAGTGAAACTCTGGGCCCTCAAACATTCTGTCCTCTTCTCTAAAGACTTTGGGGTAGGGAACCAGTCTTTGGAAACCAGGATGATCAGCCTCAAACGTTCTCAGGTCCAGACGAATCACACGCTGAATCCCATCCTCATCGCCAGTTTGTTGTGTAAATTATTTATTTGTTGTTGAGACTGTAATGAAATCTCAGAACTTTGTCTTTAAAGTATTTATTCTTACAAGAATGGTCATTCACGTACAGACAGAGGTTTCCGCAGAGAAAGACAACCTTGCCTAGTGTGGTGTGTTTTTATATACACTCATACATTACCATATTAGAAATGGAAAAGTACTGAAAATGTTCCATTTCTGTTCCTACAGTAGCAGTCAAGCCTAGCTTCTCCAAAAGATAGTTTCAAGGATGTGCACCTGTGTTCACAGACACAATAACAAGTTGTTGCAACTTACTTCTTATCAGTCTCTGCCAGTAAATTTCCACTCAGCATAAACAGACTGCATACAGAGACACGAATCATATAAAGTACAAAACAGAAATAAATGCTAAGAAATTAGTTTTCCACTACAGTTCACAAACTTTAGCCTCTCATTTTTGAGTCAGATATTTAATTACACAAATGCTTGTTTTCTCTAGCAGTGGTTTTGTATGTTTCATTTCAAAAATCCAATTTGAAACTTAGAACAATATTTGTGAATTACTGTATATCCTTCAATTTAAAATTTCAATAAATATTTTTCATATTTTTTGGGTAACAATGATTGCATTAAAAACACACCGGTAAACCTTCTGACAAAAGTCAACCATGAAGGTAGATTTTAACTGAAAGGTTGAACTGAGTTCTAGAATACAATTATTAAAATGTCTGGTTGGGTCAATGTGTTGAAAATATATTCTGTTAAAAATTTATTTTACAGAAATAAACCCAGTGTAAATTCAGGAATAGTTCCAGACAGAAATGCTGCAATGATTCAAGGGTTCAGAAATAATTTCCTTTTTCTCATCAAATTTCTAACCACAGGTAATTTCACTGAAGAACAAGGAAGTGAGAGAAAAGTCAGTCCCTCTAAGTGGACTAAAGCTCTTCTGACTCTTCTGGGTTCGATGCTCGTTTTTACTCTCGGGGGTCTCTGTACTCTCTGGATCCTTTGTGAGTATAACTGATATAGATATTTGCTTTGTTCAAAGTGCATTGACTCGTTACTGAGTTACTGTAAATACTTCTACTTCATCTCAGTGTAGTACCATCATTACAACTTGCAAAGTAATTTTTAGTAGCTTTTTATTGGTAAAATCATACTTTTCAGCAAAGCTGTTTTCAAGTATTGTCAAACAAGCCTCCATATTGGTGTAAAGGTGTAAACTGATATTAATTAAGCCTGCAAAAGTCTTGGTTACGTATGTAACCCTCGTTCCCTGAAGGAAGGAATGGAGACGTTACATCAGAACTGAACCGAAGAATTGGGGGATCGCTTGAGAGACCAATCCACTTCGAGTCTAACTAAACGAGCCAATGCACATTGGCATGTGATTTTTGCATCTGTTGCTCCACCTCACAGTGCAAGTATATAATGAGCAACAGGTGCGTCGCATCTTTGCTTTCCGCTGAGGAGCCAAGATTCGTGGCCCGGCGCGCAGCGATGGTAAGCAACTGTGGAGACAGGACATGTTACGTTCCCCTCCCCGTCTAGGGGTCTGGAGGGGAGGTAACAAAGGAAAACAAAATATGAAAATTAAAAAAGGTAACGCAGAGACGTAAAAATATGTGGAGAACACACTTCAGCCTCAGTCTCAGAGGGAAAACCGCCACGTCTGACTGCTGAGGGGTGACAGAGGAACTCGACAGGGTTCGCCAATCGGGGAATAAGTGCAGTGTGCACTCTCAAAACAGTGAGATAGCTGTGAAAACAGCTGTTGGATTTGCTGAGAGAACAGAGATCCTGGCTGCAAAGCACCGTATGACACCAACGCCACAGATGAAGAGGCTTTCCCCGAAGAACTGACTCATTTTGTAGATTCTTAGCAGAAGAAGCAGGTTAGTAAAACTGTTCGGCTCCGAAGCGAAATGCAAAGATGCGAAGCACCTGTTGCTAATTACATACTCGCACTGCGAGGCGGAGCAACAGATGCTAAAATCGTATTCCAATGTGCATTGACTCGTTCAGTTAGACTCGAAGTGGACTGGTCTCTCAAGAGATCCCCAATTCGCCTGTTCAGTTCTGACGTAATGTCGAACATGACTGACTGAAAGTGAACTTAATTTGCAAACTCCATTCAAACTTTGTTTTGTAGATCATTTCAGTCTTAAGTGTGCATGATATGGACTTTCCTAAAAAAACACATATTTTCCACTGTTGCTTTTGTCTTAATCAGATAATAATAAGCTTGCCGATTTCGAATCACTGAATGAGCAGCACATAATAGTTTCAAAACAACTTGCAGCTCAAGTGATCAACAGCACAGGTGAGAAAACTATATTTCATAAACCGTAGAGCACAGACATGTTTCACTGAGTGAGTGTTCACTGAGTAACTTTATCTGCTTTTTTCTCCATTTTATTCAAGTTATGATAAGAGAACAAGAGGAACTTAGAACCAACTACACCAGAGTTAGAGAACAGCTTCTACTTCATGTTGGTGAGTTGGCTTTTATTTGACATTTTAATAAATTTTTTTGAGCATTTAAAAATGCCATAGTCTTCTGTTCTGACGTCAATTTTCTAAATGGCTTCTAGTTTCTCCTTTACTATTTATTTGTGTTTTCATCAGCCATGAAGAAAGAGTTTAAACAGACAAATACATGCAAAAATACAACAAAATGTCTGTCGGACTTTTCAACTCTTCAGCTCTGCAGCATATTTTGGATTTTTTAGATAATTAGGCATATCTGAATTTAAAAGAGTGCCCTACCCACAAAATGGATAAAAATGGTTTCATTTTACAGAAAACCCCATCAATTTTAACACATGAGTGGAATAATTCATATTTTTTATTGTATTTGTTTACAATTTTATAATGGAGATCGAGGTGTGGGGGTGGCCAAACAACTTCCTTGTTGTTGCTTGGATGACTTGCTAGCTGCCATTCTTCATCACTCAAGTCTAGGCTGCAAAACAAAACAAATTTGTAAATCCTGAATCAATCCTGAAATGCATGCTAAAATGACATGACATATGCACGTAACATATGACATATGCAGGTAATTCTCATATGCACGTAACAGATACACAAATGCAATATGCACATAACATACACAAAGGCAATTTGCATATCCACATAACAGATACACAAATACAAGTGCATGCAAAAAAATAAGCACAACCAATGTACAAAAAATGCACACAATTATTAAAATATGCATGCAACAAAAACAGAAATTTAAAATGCAATGCACTTATACACGAAACAGATGTAAAAATTGCACAAAGCAATGCACTTATGAATGCAATGCAACCAATGAACAAATCATAGACCGTAAAAAAAATATGGACGTAGTGTCCGTGACGTCACCCGTAGGTTCCTGAAGAGCGTTTTTGAAGCCTTAAGTGGGCGGAGCTGGCCATTGCCATCTTGGCAGTGCGTCACCGTGTGTCACTCCCGGATAACTGAAAATGGGCAAAGAGGCGGGACGTGGGTGGAGCTGAGTTGCCTAGCAGGCAGGCGACGTTCACACAGCAGCAGAATACGGCTGTCAGTCCTGTATTTGAATCTTTAATACGGTTAAGTTCACTCACAGTACAGTTATTTACGGGAGTGACAACCGCATTCTATAACCAAACTCACACCGTAAATTTTCAGGACTCACAACTACATTCTTGGCAAACCCGCACTGTGTGAACGGAACCGCACCGGACAACTAGTTGTCTGTCACGTCATACAGTGAGAAAGAGTCGCTCTGCTAAGGGGTTTTGTGTGTGGTTTCACTTTTGGTAACTTACAGTGACGGTGATATGAGCTGTGTGTCATCTGAAGATTATAGATCCAGTCACTTTTCTCCCCTGGAGCGGCTCCCGTCAGTGCAGTGTCATGCGCGAGACGCTGAAGGATGTGAGACGTGAGTGCAACGATTAAATGGTCCGGCTTGCACGTGTTTAGTTTATTGTTCTTTAAGGCTTTATTGTTACTTTAAGGCTTAATATAATTTAAACGGATGAGTTAGAAAAAAATCACCCCCCTTACAGTTGTCATGAAGGGCAAAATTAGCTATATAGACCAAAACCACAATTTGTACTTGGCTGTAAACATGTTTTTTTCTGCTGTAAAGTTGAGCATTTTAACATAGGGCTCAATAAAATTCTGCTCTCTTTTGGAGCCTGTCCCTAGCTGCCAGTCGATGAATTGCAGTTTAAGTCACTTCCGTATTGACTTCAAGAGAAACTGGGGGAGGTTGCCGCTTGGAACAAATACGTGCAACAATACAAATATGCATGCAACACACAATATGAAATGCACAAATAAAACGCTTATAAGTTCGAAATGTGTACTTTCTCAAAATCAGGATCTTCTCCCACATTGTAAAGCAGTTTTTCTGACCGTGTCAAAGCTAGCGTGGCTGCAAGAATTAGTCACTCATGTGATCAAGCTCCTCCAAAATCACACCAAAAAAACACCTCTCGTGAAGCCATTGTGCAAAGACAAATTGTTCCAACTAGTTCCAATGCAATAATTCAGAAAAGAAAAAAAACAGTGTCCAATCTCTCCAACTAGCCTTACATAAACTGTAACTCAACTTCTCGTCCCGCAGGGCGCCACGTTTAAACTGCGCTCAGTGGCCCCGCCTCCTCAACTTTGGAAAGGGAGAACTTGGGCTCTGAATGGTCTAGAACAGTGGTCTCAAACTCAATTTCTGGAGGGCCACAGTTCTGCACAGTTTTGCTCCAACTCTAATCAAACACACCTGATCCAGCTTAGGTCTTCAGAATTACTAGAAACTTCCAAACAGGTGTGAGCTGGAGCTAGTTGGAGCTAAACTGTGCAGAGCTGTGGCCCTCCAGGAATTGAGTTTGAGACCACTGGTCTAGAAGCTTGATCGACATGTCTATGGAGAGCTACGATCGTGAGTTTTATTCACGTAGGACGCAATGCGTGTGTCACAGAGTCAACAACATCAACAGCACCAGACCTCTACACTCCACCCACTCGTTCCCAGTCACCAGTACTAATCACCATCACCTGTCACCAATCACCACCGATCATCACCCAGCACTATATAACTCCAGCAGATAAGACTATTATTCATCTGGTTATCCATCCATGAACTCTCTAAACTTCAGTCACTCACCTGCTCTCATCACTGTTACCATACTTCTGCAAATAAACCAGTTGTTTATACTTTACCTGTGTTGCATCCTTCTCTTTCATAACAGCGTGATGATGTCATCAACAATTGCGGCTAACAAAGATCATTGAAACTAAGGGTAACAAAAGCTTTTGGCTGCATCACATGTTTTGATCTGCACATCTGAGACATATTACTGTGTCGTTTGGCCATGCATGCTCACAGACAAGTGAAAATAGTCTCATTTTGAAGAAAACAACCTAAAGAAAGCTGATATGGTGTTTGAGGCAGAGTTGATATGGTTAAAAGCATTCAGTTATGTCCTCAGCTGGGAAAGTAATTAAATGCTTCTCAGTGTATTATGCTGCCTTCACGTGCCGTCGGAATACTAGTTTCCTATATTAAAAACTTGGACATGAACGCCCTCAAGTCAAAATTTAAATGTGATGAGCTCATAATCACAACTTCAGAAGTGGGAAGTAGGAAAAATAGCATGTGAAGGTGAGAGTAGATCTGTGCATTTGGTCTTAAAGTGACAGCAGCCTAATAAACCCGCTGCTGTCTCTGTCATTAACTGTTAATCAAACAACAAAAGAAAATGAGAGAATCATTCTCTGCTCTTCACTGAATAACATTTATAACTTTAATAAGAATCAATGTAGGCCTATATTTAATTCATACAGTGAAGACTATGCAATGGTGTTTTTTTTTTTACATTTGACTACTTTATTCAATTTCTGAATAGCAGGCTATTATTAGTAGTATGCTAAATTGTTCATTACATTCATATCTATTTTTCGGTTGTATTTGTCCTACTTTTTTTTTTAAATTGTATTACCTAACGTTTCAACTCACAGTTGTTTGTTGACAGTGAAACTGCTCTGAAATAATAGATTAAGGGGTTGGGGGTCATTTTGGTGTTTTTATGAACGCAAAGTTTTGCTGAGGGCCCCCAGAGGTCTAGGACATGGACTGCACATCGATCAGATAAAACATGATGTTGTACACAGTTCTTAAATATAACCTTAAAGCTTGTCTGTAATTCCACACAAACAAAGATCTGATGATGTTTTATTGTCATGTGTCTCTACAGAGCCGAAGAGGATGCAGCAGTATGCAGGTACAGTGTGTGTCTGAACTACACTAGATTACATTCATATACTCACAGCTTCATTACTGAACTACAGTGTGATTAAAAACTGCCCTGGTGAAAAAAAGTATACTTTATTGTATTTCAAATATATTCTCTTTTCAATAGTACATTACAAATATACTATCAAAAATTGTACCATCTTTAAATATATAAAAAGTATATTCGCATCATGCTTTTACCTATTTTCACAATACAACTTTTAACAAACTTTAAAATAATTGTAATCCAGTATATTTTCTAAAAATATATTTAAAAAAAAATACATTTAAAATGAACGTTCTGTGTTTTTTTTTTTGTTTTCTTTTTAAAGTGTACTTATTTGAACATCACTTTAAAATATATTTTAGGTATATTTTAAACTGTATGCTCAAAATAGTCATTGTAACAATGCACTGAAAGTATACATTATTTAATATCCTGAAGTTGTAGTGTATTTAAAGTTAAATTTGAGTATAATTTTTAAGTTTACTTTTAAGTTTACACTGGCAAAAAAAAAAGAATCATGTTACAATTGTACACACAAATCTATATTAAAGGATTAGTTCACTTTCAAATGAAAATTAGCCCAAGCTCACCCTCAAGCCATCCTAGGTGTATATGACTCTCTTCTTTCTGATGAAAACAGAGAAATATTAATAAATATCCTGACGCATCCAAGCTTTATAATGGCAGTGAATTCCAGGAGCTAAATATCATGTTATTTGGGGTCACTTGAACCCACGGACATGAAAAACAACCCGCAGCAACAGTGTACAAGTGGCCCAATTTGGCAACACTAGTTGAGTGGTTGAGTCTTATCGGAATTCAAATGTCTCTTCAACTTGGTCTGTGACCAATCAGATTTTGTTGCTCACTGCCTTCAGCCAATCAGAGCTGCTGACGTCACGGTACTCATCTGAATCCCCCTCGCTCACTCACAGGAGGCTTGCAGATGAAGTATGTCGCAATGCATTATTTATTTAATAAAACATTGAAAGCGCAATACATCGCTCAATCTTGGGAATTCGGACCATTTCAATCAAGTGACTTCGCAGTCTGACCTTGATGGCAACGACAACGGGCTGGGAATAAAATGGCCTACGCGATCCCGGAAAGAACCGGAGAAAAAGTCCTGCTATTTGGAGGTAAGTTGTACTCTACCAGTTATTTCTGATCACTAAACGAAATCTCACAAACGAAAAATTATTGATGCTTAGTTTTGCTTTAACAAACGGAGAATGAGGTTTCGGCTTGATATCTCCTTTTTGAGTTTGTGTGTGGTGGTTTATGGCACACGTATGCAGCACCAAAACGCCCCATTCATATGATCGGTCAAATCGCCCCGTATTCTGTACAATATTAATTCATAAAGAGTCATATACTGTATAAGCTTGACTATGTACTGGAAACAATATCAACACAGTACTGATACAGTTCCCTACTGCTAATCCTCATTTACTGTTCAAAAATAGTATTGGTTCAATGTAGGATTTATGCAGACTATTGTAAATGTGAATAAAAAGTTGAACATGCTGTCTGACCTTATATCTTTTGTATATTCTGTTAACAGATGCTGTTCTTCACGAGTTTCTGCGGTTAACTGCCTCTGATGTGCAAGCGGCCATCAGACCCAAGTGTAATAATGAGCAGCTCATCAGAAAATGGAATATAATGTGTAATTTGTATTTATGTGTAGAGGGTCAGTATGGCCATTGGTCCAACAATATATATTTTTCAATCAGTGTTCTTTAATGAAAAACATGGTAAGTTTTGCTGAAACCATGTGAAGTTTATATGTCTCCTATAGTAAAATGTCTCCTATAGTAATTCAGTAAATTTTATTGAGTGAGATTATGTAATTCAAAGTACAGTAGTCAACAAGTTCATAAGAAGAAGGTTAGGACAACTTTGATGAAAGGTTTTGATCCACTTCAAATGTTGACTACTATATTATATTGTACAAAGTATAGCTAAGTAATAAAGTGTATTGTTATTGACTACAAAGTGTGTAATTTTTAGTATTTGGAATAAGCCAAAGGTACTGAGCATACAGTATACTATTACCTGTAAAATAATATATTCATAGTATATTCCTTGTGTGTTCAGAAGACATTTGCAATTAATTTGTAATGTACTTAAATCACAAATAATGTATACTTATAACACAAAGTATATTTATAACACAAATAAAATATACTTATAACACAAATAAAGTACACTTTAATATCACTAATCATGCATGTAATTAGTCCCTACACAGGCATATACTTATAGTGTACTAAGTATACTTGAAGTTGTTTCAATTTAGCACATAAAAGTACACTAAATATACTTAAAGTTATGCTTTAATATAATTTAAATACAACTAAAATATACTTAGTACAAAATTAGTTGTTTCAAAATAGCACACTTCAAGTTAACTAATCATTAACACACTTGAAGTATACTGATAATTAGTCTGGCTGCAAGTAAACTAGCATACTTTTTTTCACCAGGGATGGTTTAAATATTAAAAACAAAATGTCTGTTTTGTGAATTTGTGATTCATATTCTCTGTTTTCTCAGTGGATGTGACTCTGGATCCTGATACAGCTCATCCTGCTCTCATCCTGTCTGATGATGGAAAACAAGTGAGACATGGAGACATTAGACAGAAACTCCCAGACAAACCAGAGAGATTTAATTACAGTGTATGTGTCCTGGGAAAGGAGGGATTCTCTTCAGGGAGATTTTATTTTGAGGTGCAGGTGAAGGGAAAGACTGAATGGGATTTAGGAGTGGCCAGAGAATCCATTGACAGGAAGGGAAAGATCATACTGACTCCCAGTAATGGATACTGGACCGTGTGGCTGAGGAATGAGAATGAATATAAAGCTCTTTCTGATCCCTCTGTCTCTCTGTCTCTGAGAGTGAATCCGCAGCGGGTCGGTGTGTTTGTGGATTATGAGGAGGGTCTGGTCTCCTTTTATGATGTGGAGTCCAGCTCTCAGATCTACTCTTACACTGGTCAGTCTTTCACTGGGAAACTCTATCCATATTTTAGCCCATCCTTAAACTATGGAGGTAAAAACTCAGCTCCACTGATCATCACACCTGTCTAATACAATAAATGAATTTATAATAAGAAATGCACAATGATATATATTTTGAAATCATGATTTATATAATTAAAAATCTAAAAACATGTTTTGCTATATTTTTCATTTCTAGCTATAATTGCAAATTTTAATGTAAAAATTGTTTACAGTTTTTTTTCAATTGCTAACATACTTTTGTCCAATCTGTAGTCACATTTTCCAAAAACTAAACACATTTAGCACAACATCTGTCTGTTGTGACCATACCATTAACACAATTCATGTCGTTTTCACACAAAATGCAGTCAATTAACACGTTTCTAAAAGGCTTAAATTTTCTTTTCATACAAGTTTACCCCATACCAAAATCATGGATCTTTCTCATCTCATTTGCAAATGCTTAAACACAGCAAGTCAGAAATAAAGACCCAATGTTCCAATCTTTAAATATAGTATAAAAGTATAGTATAGTCAGGTGTTGAAGTTCTTTTCATTACATGGACATACAGTAAAATAGGACTCTTTGAATTGGTTTTGTTCAGTGTAGATGCAGAACAACTGAGGGAAGCAGAGACAGAGAGAGCGAGAAAAAAAAAAATGTCTGGGTGAGGGAGAGGAATAGATGAAAGAGAAGAGGAGTAGTTGGATCAGGACAAGGGAGAAGAAGAGGTAATGGAGAGGAGGAAGAATGTGTGCTGGATTGTGCTTCTCTATGGTTTTCTCCTTTACACATGTGGAACCAATGAAAGCTTATTTCTGCCATGCAGTGACTTTTTTTTCTCTCAAACCTAGTTTATATCTCACAATTCTGAGAAAAAAAAGTCAGAATTGTGAGGTGTAAACTCACAATTGCAAGAAAACAATTAGAATTCTGAGATAAAAATTCACAATAACCTTTTATACTTTTTTATTCTGCTTCCAAAAAAAAAAAAAAAAAAAAAAAAAAAAAGCTTTAACAGTAACCAAAGGCCATGTATGTTGGATTTGTTGTTGTAAAGCTGTAAAGCTTTTACTACAACGATTCCACTACCACTGTTCCATATATGCAGAATATCTGGTCTGCGTAGGGCACTAACTACCAAGGGGACACCATCCCACCCTCTGTGGGGGCACTATCAACACCCAGAAAGACATTTCAACAAAGGGGGACACTGAAGTTCTGCATAGGGGACTCATTTGACCAGTGGCTGCCTTGAGCAATTCTGTTACTTTCTTCTTCTCTTTTTCTACTGTATATTCTATAAAGTAATGACTCAGTCACTTTTAGATAGTATGTTGCCAAGAATGCACACATTCAACACTCAGCCAAAAATGTGGAATGGCTTACATGTAAGCACTCTACTTTTACTGCAGTAAAAGGAAACTGACTTTTAAAAACAATGGATTTCATATTTTTTGGCAGGTAGAACTGAAAGATGACAAGTAATGCCATCAACTGTTAGTATTTTGACAGTCATTGTGCTTTGATTGACTATATGTTCATGTTGGATAGAAAACTCGTGCTAGAGTTTTGACAATGACTCAATTTTGAATCAGGTTTTCTGTGTTTTGATAGAGTTAATATGTAGAAAAAGGTTTTTAGTATTTTGTAGAGTTTGTATTTATTTAACAAAATATGGTTTCGGGCAGAAAATTAACTGTTTGGCTAATTGTGTGATGTAGGTGTGTTGCTGTGTTAATTTATGTATTGGTAAACACTTGTTAGCAATTGTAAAAAAAACTGTAACAAATAATTGTTTTTCAACTTTTCATAATTATGCCATTTTTTCCTCCTATCGCCACCTGAAAAAAAAGTGAAATTGCCTGTAATTTTTTACATCAAAATAAACCAGACAATTAAACTGAATTTATTTGAACTGAATATCTTTTGTCATTGTATACAATGAAATTAATAATGCTACATTTCATTACTGGTGTATTTCACTTAAACGCAACAGTGGATATAATAAAACACCAATAAAACAAACATTTCCATCTTAATAAATAATAAATAAAACTAAAAGACTAAGAAATAGATAAGAGAAATAAAACACATAATGAAAATTAGTAAAAATAAAATTCTAAAACAAAAGAGAACCCAAACTAGGTTAGAATGATACTCTGATACTGAAAATAAGATAAAAAATAACCAGAGCAAGCGCTAAGAAAACTTCAAGAGCACAAACCGGAAAACACCACAAAGCACACAAAACAAATCAGCAAAGACATGAGGGAAAGGAGCACAATATAAAGGGAGCAGCACATGAGGATCAGGTGAACACAATCAAGATAACAGGGAATAAACAAGGGGGCGTGACGAAAGGAGCACATGGCCAAAACAAACAAAGGCTGAATCCCAAATGGCACACTTCATGTGCACTTTCAGTCTTGTGGACTTACAATGGCTGCCGCGCGTGCGTGTCTGTTAAGTCCACGAGACTGTAGGGTGTCCCATTCATCATTTTAGGTTTCAGAAGGGTGCTCGCGAGCACCCCCTTTGCAGCCGCTATGCACCCTTGATGCGCACTTCATCTGAGCCCGCAAGTTTGTAAGCTACGCAGAGGACTTTACCCGGCAGTCAAAGCGCCCTTACGCTTTGAAGCCAAAGACAGAATCACTCAGGCACAAGACAAACAAGGAAACATTAAACAGTGACAAGACAGACAAGACTGTCAGACAGGTTCTTCCTAAGGATCCTCAGGAAGAAAAGTCTCTGCTGTGCCTTCTTTATTAGTGCTGTGGTATTAGCTCTCCAGGTCAGATCCTCCTCAATGGATGCCCAGAAACGAAAGTCTGAAACCCTCTCTACACAGTCCCTGCCGATGAGTACGGGCTGAATGACTGTTTAAATTCTCCTGTAGTCTATGATCAGCTCTTTGGTCTTGGTGGTGTTAAGGACCAAGTTATTGTCTATACACCACACAGACAGCGCTCCACCTCATCCCGATATGCAGACTCATCCCCCTTCGAGGTGCATCCCACAACAGTGATATCATCAGCAAATTGATGATGGCGTTGCTGGAGAGTGTGGGGATGCAGTTGTGAGTATAGAGGATGTAGAGTATGGGGCTCAGCACACATCCCTGAGGGAAGCCAGTGTTAAGGCTGAGGGCTGAGGAGATGTAGGGGCCTACCCTGACTCTCTGTGAGCGAGGCAGATAGAGTGGGATAGTCCCAAGTTTGCCAGCTTGGTCACCAGTCTGTGGGGAAGGATGTTATTAAATGCGGAGCTAAAGTCCAGAAAGAGCAGCCTAACGTAGCTCCACTGCTGCTCCAGATGGATTAGAGCAGTGTGAAGAGCTGTGGCTATGGCATCCTCTGTAGATCGATTTGGTCTGTATGCAAACTGGTGTGTGTTGAATATGGGTGGAAGGCAGGTAATGATATGACTCCGGACCATTTTCTCGAAACACTTAATTATATTGGGTGTCAATGCAACTGGGTGGTAATCATTAAAGCTGCCAATGGTAGGTTTTTTTTTTTGTAGTGGGGCTATAAGTGAGGACTTCAGACACGGTGGAATGGTGGACTGGGATAGAGACTGGTTGAAGATCTTAGTCCTGCAGCCTTCCTCGGATTCACCGCCCTCAGTGTGCGCCTCCGCCATTGATGCATTACTATCAGCAACTGAGAGGTTGCTAGATCTGTGATTGGTCATGTGCTGAATCCCCTCCCACACCTGCCTCGTGTTGTTACTTTGAAAGTGGTCCTCGATTTTCCTCCTGTAAGCAGCCTTGGCCTCTCTGATGCCTCTTTTCAAGTTGGCTCTGGCAGCGCTGTATTGTGCCCCATCACCAGACCTGAAAGCAATGTCCCTCTCCCTGAGCAGGCACTGGACTTCTTGTCATTCATGGCTTCTGGTTGGGATAGATCCTGATACACCTGTCCATGGTGACAATATCCGTGGAATATGTAGCCCAGGACAGCTGCAGTGGACTCCTCCAAGTCCTGGTGTTCAAAAACATCCCAGTTCGTACTTGTTCGTACTCATCCCTGTGCAGCTCTAGAAACACCAGGAACTGGTCTGAGATCAGTGTGAAGACTGATGAGAGTCTGGAGACTCTGAGGAGAGCTCTGACTCAACTGCAGGACACTCTATCGGGGAAACTCACACAAACTGGTACGTTCCTTTGCCCTGTTCAAGGGAATCAATTGACTATTGAAAATTGCATCGTTTTCTATGATAACATAATCCAATTACAAAATGATCATGTGTAATTAATTAGATGATTAAACATCTGCAAGTTATTTGTAATCATAAATGCTAAATCAAATTGATAGGCATCATGTGTTTAAGAGGAGAATGTATTCTTCATGGGAAGAGGTATATGTGTGAAATGTCTGGCTTTTAGCTCAAACAGCTTATAGCAGCGCTGGGCTTTAATTTAATTTATCCATTTTAATATAATTTAATTTAATTTAATTTACGCCACCCATTCCACTGCGTCTTTATGTACAGTTTTTCTTTTGTGTGCAGAAGTCATTCACCAGAGATGATAGCGTAAATTGAATGCCAAATTCAGAAATCACTTGTGCACATCGGGCAGGTAATAATAATAGTAATAATAAAATGAATAATAAATATCCTAAATAGGCTAAATAAATGAAAGTGTGCGAGGCAGCAGACAAAATCAGTCGCCAGACCAGCGGGATTTCTCCCGGAGTTTCCGATGGCCAGTCTGGGCCTGTGGTCATCCCACAATACAAATGATGTTAAATTATCCTAAAAAATCATTATCCTGACTGGGATCAGCTGCTGCCTGAAGTCAGCAGAGATAACCAGTAGAGCCTGGCTGATCTGACAACTCCACAGATGAAGCAGAATCATTTTAACTTGTGCAGTCTTAAAATGGTTCATTGGTTCAATAGCTCACTGCTTTTTAAGTTATTTTATTTTATTTTATTTTATTTATTCATTTTGCGGGGAATGGCACTGTCTGCGTGAACATGACAGTCATCCAATTGTGTTTGTGGCGTTTTTTGGAGTTTAGAGTGTGAATTAGCCTTAAATGCCTTAATAAGCCTACAATTTGCATGATTTTGAGAAATAAATCATAAGTAATAAATCATGTAATCGCACCTGCTATGTTACACATATCTGAATGATTATTTGTGACGTTCTTGAGCTGAAAACACCAGCGAGTGAACTTCCAACTTCGATAACAGACTGCAGCAGAAATATAGTAATTAAAGAGTTATGTGTGACTGTTACGCATACTAATCACTTCTATACTAAATATACTTTATACTAAAACAAATAGGCATAGCAGAGACCCCCACAGATAAATGTCTCTCATGCTGAGAATTATTGCTACTCTGTAATTGGCCAAAATGCGATGTTCGTCTTTTCCGAGAACCTCTACTCTTCCCTGTGGAACCCGGAAGTTGGACCTCTGACCTACTTTCAGTACGATCTGAATTTCTGCGTTTTGAATTTTAGAACATTGAATTTGGTGTCTTCGAATTTGTTTGTTAAAAACTTGAAGCTATATTTTTAAGAAGTGAATATTTGCAGTCTAAGAATTCAGAACAAAACATACGCTGTTTGAAAATACATATGTAAAAAATTATACCATAAAACAATTCAATTTTATTAAATATCAAATGTCCAGTATTCTAGTTTAAAAAAATTCAAATTCAAAACTATATAAAATGGCACTTAATATTCAATTATGTTGTCTTGTCTATAATTCAAATTTACACAATTCAAATTCAGATCATTTTGTCATATTTCCAGCTCCATAGACTTCACAACCCGTACACAAGACACATTCTTTATGCCAGGGCTCATCTCTGTACGTAACACCACCCTGAACCAAGATCTGTGAGAGACAAGACCAACAAAAAACACTGTCATTCACTGGCATACAACTGTCACGGTTGGTGGTGTAGTATTCAATGCACGACGAAGGAGATATCTTCAAATAACATTTAATAGAATACTAGGAACAAGGAACAGGAAAATCACCAGGAAATTATATAACACAACACCATGTAACTTAAACAATACAGGACAAAGACTGGATTGAAACTGAAGGCTTAAATACACAGCAAACAAGGGGTTAATGAGACTAAATTAACAAGACACACCTGAACTGAAGACACTAATTAATCAGTAACTATGATAACAAAAGTAGCAGGAAAAACTGAACAAAGAAAGACATGTGACAAAAAACAGAGTTCAAAACAAACAGACGTGACAAAAACGAGGTTGGCAATGAAATAAAAGCAAAAAATACTCAATATTTAGATTAACATTCAGATACGTGTAGTTTGGATTTCTTTCACCTGTTTGCAGTGGGCGCAGCGTGGGGCGAATCGTCCCTCGTAACAGGGCACTATACGGAGCCCCGGACATGACATGCAGGAAAAAATAGTATGCTAAATTGTGCGCACAATTTAGTAAATCGAGGGAACGAATTAGTAAATCGTGCGCACGATTTAATTTTTTTCTTGCATGTCATGTGCGGGGCTCCGTAGGGCACGCAGTACTAGGCTACTCGCTCTTACCTGGGATGAACGAACATTCCAAAACATTCCTCGTGCCACGTGCAGCCTCTGTACTCCAGCCGCTTGGAGCCTGAGAAATCAAAATAATTTAAAACTAACTGTTAAACACTTCATCTACACTGAGAGTGAGCAAAGCAACATGACAAAACTATTTTTAACTTCATGTAAGAAAGACAATGCAACTACTAATGGGAGCAGGAGCTTTTTCATATGTTTCGTCCAAGCAGGAGGTACTTTCTCATTTTACACTGCAAAAAAACAAGGAGGCTAAAGGCTGCAACCCCTCTACCCCCCTAAACCTTACTCCCATCCGGGTCACGGCACCAATGTAACCCCTCATCCAGGTCCTATTCGCCCCACTCTGCGCGAGCCTCAAACCTGGGTCTCCGGCGTGGGAGTCGGACCCTCTAACAAGGAGGACCTAGCATCAGTCGCTAGAGCATCCCTTGAGATCAGAGGAGTGAGGTTTACTCGCACAGCGACTACTAGCTCCGTTACATATAGACAAATTTCAACACACATTGGTTTTATTTAAATACTAGGCCTTTATAGCATATCTTCAAATAAAAATATATCACTGTGCTGATTTACAGACACAAATGCAAAACCTTATAAAAGATGTGTATTTTTATAATTATTTTTTCCCCTTCTGTTAGGACATAGTAGAGGTGATTTTAAACATATTTATTTTTTGGTTTATTTATTTATTTTAATACGAAAGTTTTGATTATAAAAGGTTTGGTTATATTTTAATATATTAAGTTATGGTCTATGGACTGCTGGTTCTAACATTAGATCGTGATAAAAAATAAAAAAAATCACATGAAATTGTGTAAACCATTTACAGATAGTCACACATTCTGATGTCTGTTGCATGAAGCTGAACAAACTCTGAGTTTGAATTGACAATGGATATTAAAATGTGCATTTAAATTAATACAAATATATAGGCTACATGTTGTAACACAAGAATCAAGGAATGCAGGTGAAAATGCGGCTTTAAGTGCAGGGTTTTAATAGTAATTCAAATCATTAGTAATCAGGAACACGGGGAGCACAGAGAACAAATATCCACAAAAAAAAAAAACAAACAAAAAAAAAACACCAAACAACAACTGACCAGGAACAAAGAAAACACAACGGCTACTTATACACCAGGACTAACAAGGGTAACAAGACACACCTGCAGAACAATCTGGGACCTAGCCAACATGAAAAACTACAAAAGGACTTCAAAGATGGCAGACAGAACAAGAAACAGGAAGTATAAAGGACATATATACTATATATAAGGACATATAAATGCAAGTTTTAATATATAAAGCTTTTAAAATTCAATTCAATTCAATTCACATTTATTTGTATAGCGCTTTTCACAATACATATCATTTCAAAGCAGCTTTACAGAGAATGCATGTCAACATTATAATTTAGAGTGATCTGTTATCAGAGTTGACTGTCCAAATTATGTAGCTAATTTCAGAAATGTACATATAATCACACAGTTAGCTAACAATGTAATAATTTAATTTACAATCACTGTTAGCGAATTAATTTAGGGTAGAAACAATGAGCTCGTGGAAGTAATGATTACATGATAACAATAATTAGGATATATAGAAATTTGGGAATGTGCATGTTGATCCTGAGTTTGCGTCATCTGAAGTGACTAAGCTTATGTGTTTTCTGTTGAGCTCTTTGAGAACTTGTATAAATTATTAAATTCAGCTAACTCACTTTCATTGATATAGTCAGATATTTTCTTTCAGCTGCCCTCTAAAACTTTCACTGCAGCAGCAGTTTATTCCTGCCTTATAAATGACATCACACCCGACACACATAACACTGATAACAGCAGTCATTGTGAGAGAATGGCGGCCTCTACTGGAGTCTTTTGGGAATTACGTCTTTTAATCTGTAATGCAAGACTAAACTATAGAGTGGAGTAGACTCAAAATGATTTGCATATTTACAATGTGTTTATTAATGTATGTCTCCAGAAGCGAGACAGTTTCGTCGGGATGCCCTCTGTCTTATTACAGTAGGCCTATGTCAATTCTCAGACGTTACAAGATTCAACATGTTCAATCTGCGAAAACAAGCCCTGACCAACGGCAACGGATACAGACAGGAGCAGCAACACACTGATCTGACAAAACCTGATGAACCTATTACGCCTGTTTCACACTGCAAGCGTGAGCGGCGCGTGAGCAGCGCGTGAGCGTAACTACATAGTCACTGCAGCTGGAGAGACGCGCGAGTATTCACACTGGAAGCGTTTGTAGAGCGTCACAGCAGCGGTTCGAAGCTACAAGCTTTACAAAGACAGCTATAAATTTGTTTTTATAAGTTGGTCATTTATAAACTTGATAGTCTTGAAAGTTTGTTAACATGGGGAGGTGTACAACATTCGCATATAAACGTAAATAAATAAATAAAAATAAATAAATAAAAGCCTCGTGTCATCCATTGCTGCACACGAATGAGGTAAGCCTTGTGTTTTACATCATCTGCCGCGTGCACATGTTTACAAGACAGCAAACTCGGCGAAAAAAGCCAGCAAACTCGGGTTTGATTTGGGTATGCTAGAGCCTATATAGCTATAACTACAATAATGTTTATATATCATATTTTCTGGCTAGTTTACTTTAGTTTTTTATAATACACCATACTTTAACCCAAACTGAATAATTAAAAACAAGTTTAAATGGGTAAATCTTCTATAATTATTTTTGATTCTTAATTTTCTTTTCTGTCATAGTCAAATTCTAGTTAAAACACATTAGACATGCTTATTCTGTGCATTTTGAATACTTTTTGTGTGAAATTGTATTTGTTTTGTCCATCAAAAGTGTGCTTTCACTTTAATTGAGCGTTAGCAGCGCAGCAAAAATAGACTCGGCGCCGAAACCCCCGCTTCACTGCTGCTTACGCGACGCTCCTGCTCGACGCTTACGCGCTGCTCCTGCTGCCTGTGTGAATGCATCCGTTGGTTAACATGCACGCCGAAAAAAATACGCGCTGCTTACGCTCTGCTGACGCGTGCGGTGTGAAACCGGCCTTAGCGCTGGTGTGAATTGTGAACTGCAAAAGCTCTGAGATCCGGCTGCACCCGCTGGTGGTCCTTCACTGAACTTAGATACACCCAGCCTTGTCATATATATTTACTCCTGTTGCACCACCTAAAATTACGGGTAGGTACAGCTATGGCCAGGCAGGCCAGCATAGACGATTTGTGTTTTACCACAGATATTGATCAATGAGATGCCATTCACATTTTCACTGGGCTAAGAGACTGTGACACTAGAGCCAGCTGTAGACCTAATGAAGAAAACAAGTTGAAGCTGAGATGACGCAAGTTTTTATTCATCAGACACCAGTTATAAAGGTAACATGGCTTCTTAAAATAGGGGGTTATTAATAAATAGTAATAGACCTGTTTACACTTGGTGTATGGAGTATTTTACACAAATTTATGAAGCAAGTTTTATTTTAAATGAGTAGCATCTCTGTAGAGAATCCGAAACAGCCTTTAGCGCCGCAAGCTCTGAAAAAAACACAACAACTGTACCTGCTCAAAGAGATCCGGATCTCCAATGTTACTGAAGAAAGAAGTTCAATAAATTCAAATTCTGTCTTGTTCAGTTATTCATTATCATGTGTATATATGGCCTCAGTTTGTCTTTTCATTCACGAGAATCTGTTATGTTGATATTGTGCTGTTGGATTACCATCTTTGTTTTCTTTGATAATTAAAGTATTTATATTGCAAGATCCTCCTCTCCTCATCTTTTCCTGAGTCAGACGTGACGCATTTGGTGTATAGGCAATTTTTTACTCAGAAATTGCTATTAAATTTCACAATTAATTACAAAGAAATGGCAATTAACACATTGAATTAAACATGATATTCTGAAGTGGAAAACTATAATAGTATTTTCTTGTAAAACATACTCCAATAATCTTTGTTTTATTTGTAACTGTAAAAATATTTTTTTTGTTACAGTGTCCACAATCAAGAATGTCAGTGTGTTCATTACAGGTGAGTCAGTTTGATCTACATACTAAAAGTTCAAGAATGTCAAACTATTTTCTCCCAACAGAAGAACAGAGGAATGATTCTGACAAACACAGACATTCAACCTCAATTACCTCATGTTTGAAAAGACTGAAGATGTTTTAAAGGAAGAGCAGAAATCTGTCATCATTTACTCATCATGTCGTTCTGAACCTGTGTGACTTTCTTCTGTGAATCACAAAATACATTTAGAAATTTATACAAATTTTACTTTGGTTCACTTGTATAGGGTATATATTGCAAATACTGAGATTAATCTGATAGAAACATCAGTCCCAATACAAACAGACACACATGAACCAACACACTGAATACAGAGACAAATGTAAAAGTGTAAATACAGGAGGAGCTCTGACATCACTGTAGTTCAGAGAGATTCAGAGAAAGTGAACCTTGATCAACAACAATATGGACGCCTGAAACAATCAACCTCTTCAAACAACAGAACATTTATAAAACCGTTCAAAGAGTCTTGTGGACACATCTGATACTCACAGGTAAGAGATAGAAATATAAGAGAGATTGAGCTGAACAGGTTTCTGATGGAAGTGATCTGGTTTAGCAGGTTTATGTTGAACTGGAATAAGTTGAACAGAACCAGGTTTAAGCATGTCAAATACTCAACTGCTTTAGTTGTTTACTGCACTGAAATTACATCAGAATTGTATTAAAAGTGTTTAATTTGATTGAAAAGCAAAGTTTGGTGTTTCTGTCATTTTGTCCCTTGACAGAAAGACTGCAGGCAGACTGAACACAAAGCTGCTGAACTGCAGCTGAAAATCACATTTTTCTTTGAACAAGATTAAAACTACACTTGAATATAATATATTTTGTGGAGAGATGTATCTATTTTTATATAAAGAAATTTATATATTTTTTGTTGGAAAATATATCACTTATAATTTGCACTTTCATTAATCTAAACAGCAGGTCAAAGTTCAGATTGTTCAGTGAGTTTGTGAGTCTCTCACTGTGTTTCAAAGGAATGATTGTGTTATCAATTCTTACATGAGATTTGATAATTTTTCTTACAATTTACAATTTATTATAAATATTGATTAAATAGTCATGATCCTTTTGGTTTTAAGTCTAATAAAAATAAAATAATTAATTTGAATGTCACTCTCTTTCAGAGGTTGATAACAGTTTTTCACAAGAGTGAATGAACTGTGTGCTTTTTGAAATTATCTGATGTGAAATATTATTATGAAGAGTAAGTAAAACTAAATCTGACTCTTGAGGTAAGATTTCATTTAAACCTCAGTGACTAAATACACACTCATTATAGAAGCAAACTGGCTGAGATGTTTCTTATCAGACCATTGATCATATAATTTCTTTTCTTGAAAAAGAAATGGCAGAATCTTCATCAACATCAACAAAAGCAAGAAAAACCAGGAGATGGAGTATTGAGAAAACACCTCCATGTAAGTTTAAATAAATAAATAAAATAAAATAAAAACAGAAGAATACTGAATTAGTGCATGAATGTCTTTTCACTCTTCTCATATAATATTTAATATGTAACGTTCAGGAATATACAGTAGCAGATAATACAATAAATCTTTCAAGTGGTCCTGTAATGAGCTTCACATCAGTAATTAATTTTATTATTTATTATTATTATTAATATTTCAGTCCTTTAAGCAGAAGCCAATAAATAAAAAAATCCAAACGTTGTTTCCAAACTTTAGACTACAAGTATAGGTGATTTATCTTCTTCATTTCTCTGTCCAGTGATGTCATCCTCCAGCGGTCCACTGACTGAGGAGCTTCAGTGCTCTATATGTCTGGACGTGTTCACTGATCCAGTCAGCACTCTATGTGGACACAACTTCTGCAAGACCTGTCTGAATAAGTGCTGGGACAACAGCCAGACCTGCAACTGTCCATATTGTAAAGAAACATTCAAGATCAGACCTGATCTCAAGATTAATACCACACTCCGAGAAGTTGTAGATCACTATAAAAAGAAAAGTCCTGAGAAAAAACCTGAAGTTCTGTGTGACATCTGTGAGGAAAGAAAGCTGAAAGCCCTGAAGTCGTGTCTGGTGTGTCAGAGCTCTTACTGTGAAACTCACCTGGAGCCTCATTTGAGAGTGGCAGGTTTAAAGAAACACAAACTGATCAATCCTGTGAGGAATCTGGAGGACTATATCTGTCAGAAACATGAGAGACCTCTGGAGCTGTTCTGTAGAGATGATCAGACGTGTGTGTGTCTGATCTGCACTTTAACAGACCACAAGAACCACAATACTGTTCCTATAGAAGAGGAGAGTGAAGAGAAGAAGGTAGAAGTTAAGACAAACTGATTTTAAAGGGCTCTTATCAAGTGGGATCACATTCTTTGATTTTATGAAAAAATTAATCAATTATGTGAAAACATTGTATATTGTTCTGTGTCTATAGACTCAACTGATGAAGACACAGAAAGACGTGCAGCAGATGATCCAGGACAGAATCAAGAAGATTCAAGATGTCAAACACTCAGCAGAAATCAGAAAAGTGAGTTTAAAATAATATAATTAAATTAATTTAAATATTTTTTTTTCTCGTCACTTAGTTCTGGTTCTCCAAGAGTCCTGATATACTGTCCAACAGCACTGGGACTTTTCACAGTTTGAGTTGTTTGAGTCGTTTGGAACTTATTTCAGTGGTCAGAGCAAATACAGACAAGGTAACTGACAATAATTTGTCTAAAATGTCAGTTACTCTGTAGTATTTTCTTTATTGAATTGTTGTATAAAAACAATATCACACTCTCTGTGATATCACACGCTCTGAATATCGACAAAGCTGTGATTACATGATCGCTTAGTAAAGTAATAACACATCTCTCCTCAACAAGACACATGATTTGAGGAATCATTCAGCCCAAATAGTGCAGGATTATGAAAGCCCCCTGAAAACACTGAAGTATGAGCAATAGTAACACTGATTCTTGTCTTATCAAACACCACTAATAATTAGTTGATTGTCCTGGTTGAGCAGAGAAACACAGAGAAGGAGAAAGCAGCCCGTGTCGAGCTCTTCACTGATCTCATCTGCTCCATTGAGAGATGTCAGACTGAACTGCTGGAGATGATGGAGGAGCAGCAGAAAGCAGCAGAGAAACAGGAGGAAGAGCTCATTGAAGAGCTGGAGCAGGAGATCACTGAGCTAAAGATGAGAAACACTGAGCTGGAGCAGCTCTCACACACTGAAGATCACCTCCACCTCCTACAGGTCAGTCAACATCTCTCTGATCAATGATAATGCAGTATATGACACCATAACACTCCCCATGCTGAAGGATTTCTCCTCTCTCCTGCTGTAGATTTACTCATCCCTGTGCAGCTCTAGAAACACCAGGAACTGGTCTGAGATCAGTGTGAAGACTGACGAGAGTCTGGAGACTCTGAGGAGAGCTCTGACTCAACTGCAGGACACTCTACAGGAGAAACTCACACAAACTGGTACAACAATATCAAATACTCTGTACAGATACATATATTTATCATCTTTTTATATAGTAAAAAGAATCAGTAATGAAAAATTAGTCTGGTTCAAGCTGAAATAAGAGATGTGATCACGTGTTTGTGTCTCATTATCATCAGTTCACAGTTCTTCTTGAAGAGAGCAGCTCATTTTCAGCTCTAATTTCAGAATGCAGTAAATTCATCTTATACTAGAAGTTTCACTGTAACCACAATCTTAAGGCTTTAGTACATCTAAAACCACATTTAGATGAGAAACTACAGAGTGAAATCCTCATGTTATAGTGTTGCCTTTGCTGAACAACCTTGTTACGTTCCCCTATTAAATCTAGGGATGGAAGGGTGCGTAGCAGAATAAAACCCCAATGCTGTCAGAAAACCCACTGTTCAACTCAATCAAGAGCAGCAAAACTCTTATTTACAAGTGAGGGAGGATTAAAAGACATCAAGAGGGGACTCAAGACAAAATAAGACACATAACCCTCTACCTAGATAGGGGGAAAAAACTAACTAAACTACAAAACAAAAAGAAAACAAAAATACAATAAAATTCAATTACTAACATAAACAGGAGAATACAAGATCAAAAGAAAATGGCACCCCCTCTACTAACTCCTTCCCAAATTAACAATATACACTCATAAAGAAAAACAAAACAAAAACAAGAGTATACAAACAAATGTTAACTTACAAACAAAAACAGGATTTCTTGTTGTAGAGGAGTCAGTTTCATCAACTGGAGGATTAATGTAATATCACCAGTGTTGCCTCATTTGAAAGTAGCTAAAACTGGTAGCTAAATGTCTATAGATGACATCATAATGGCAAATTCATTGATCTATATAAATATGAATATAGATCAGTGGGCAAAATAAGAATCTAGATAAGGTTTATCCTAGAAGTTGCTAGATTTGTCCCTAAATTTTCAAAAAAAGTCTCAAAAGGGGTGGGGAAGTCACTAAATCTAGTGACAAGATCACTAAATTGGCAACACTGAATATCACTAAAGAAAACTCATTCAACAAAGTACAGTCCAAAAACAATAAATAAACACTTCTTGGTAGGAAGTGTAATCTCACAAAGCAACCTTCACACACACACAACCACAGTGTTCTATGAGGAAAATGCTGCTTAAATTCCCACTGCTCCCTCTCATCCTCCAATCAGAGTTTTCAGCCAGTCATTACTGACATGTGCAGCCATTACCTCCTGCTAATGAGAAGAGGGAGAGAGAGAGAAAGAGAAAATGAAAAGAAGCAAACCAAAACTGAGATGAATAGCATTAGGCATGAGAGTATCTAAAATAAAAAATATCATAAAAATGTTTCACAAAACATTCACAAAGATATTCTAAAAAGGAGGAATATTTAGAGCTCAAACACAATACTGGTGTTGGAGAAACACATTGATCAAACAAGATAAAACATGATGTTGAACACAATTCTTTAAATAACCTTAAAGCTTGTTTATAATTCCACACATAAATCATGTCAAAGATCTGATGATGTTTTATTGTCATTAGTCTCTACAGGTCTGAAGAGGATTCAGCAGTATGCAGGTACAGTGTGTGTCTGAACTACACTAGATTACATTCATATACTCACAGCTTCATCACTGACCTACAGGATGATTAAACACTGATTAAATATTAAAAACATCATCACAAAATATCTGTATTAAGTTGTGATTCATATTCTCTGTTTTCTCAGTGGATGTGACTCTGGATCCTGATACAGCTCATCCTGCTCTCATCCTGTCTGATGATGGAAAACAAGTAAGACATGGAGACATTAGTCAGGACCTCCCAGACAAACCAGAGAGATTTGATACATGTGTATCTGTCCTGGGAAAGGAGGGATTCTCCTCAGGGAGATTTTATTTTGAGGTGCAGGTGAAGGGAAAGACTGACTGGGATTTAGGAGTGGCCAGAGAATCCATTGACAGGAAGGGAAAGATCACACTGACTCCCAATGATGGATTCTGGACTGTGATTCTGAGGAATGAGAATGAATATAAAGCCTTTAATGATTCCTCTGTCTCTCTGTGTCTGAGAGTGAAGCCGCAGCGGGTCGGTGTGTTTGTGGATTATGAGGAGGGTCTGGTCTCCTTTTATGATGTGGAGTCCAGCTCTCATATCTACTCTTACACTGGTCAGTCTTTCACTGAGAAACTCTATCCATATTTTAGCCCATCCTTAAACTATGGAGGTAAAAACTCAACTCCACTGATCATCACACCTGTCAAATACAGTAAATGAATTTACCCCAAATTTGAATTACACAATGAAAATGATTTCAAAAATTAAAAATCTAAAAACATGGTTTGCTATTTTTTCATCATTTGTTTTTCATTGTTAAAACATAATTTCTAGCTATAATTGCAAATTATAATGCAAAAAACATGCTTGTTTAACCTTTTTTTTTAACTTTTCATAATTGTGCATGCCATTTTTTCTCCCATCTCCACCTGACAAATTGAAAGTGTCTGTAATTTTTTTTTTTTTTTTTTTTTTTACATCAAAATAAACCAAACTATGATAATATTGATAAACTGTATATCAAGGCTGTTTCTAAAATTTCAATTACAAAATGTTCTGTGATATTACTGTGGTACATCAGATGGTAATACCTCTATAAATATCACAGAACTGAATGATTACCATATTCATACACAATACATATGTTCATGGTAATTCAGTGTACCTTAAACACCAGGCATGTTTTATCATAGAATAGAATAAATTAGAAATGAGTTAAATTTAGCAGACAAATTTCAACACATCAAATTAATTTAAATGCTCTTTTTTATTGATACAATTGAGTCCATCCTCAAATAAAATATAGATTTTCAAATAAATATCTGATGGGGCCGATATGAAGTAGAGATACTAATATGAAACCTTATAAAAGAGTACCTTATAAATTAAAAATATTTTCCTTCTTTCAGAAAATAGATTATTCTTTTAAAGATTATAACGCTGTTTATGTTTAATGTATTTTGATGAAAACTGAGCACAGCTGTTTAGTTTTTTTTACAGTAAAGGTGATAATGAAAAACACAATTTTATAGAAAGCTAGTCACACATTCTGGTCTTTCACATTGTTCTGTGTCCTGAGAGAAAGAGTAGAAAACTTTATCTCTTTAAAGTAAATCAGTCACAGTAATACATTTGTCGACCTTCACGTGTGATAGAATAAAAGTATGAATAACAATAACGACTTGTAATGTTTTTACAAAGCAGCAATTCACGAGTTTACACGTACATGAAATCAAAATAAAGTAATTTTATAGTATTTTATGTGTATTTGGCGTGCTGTCCGGGGGAGGGCTCCGAGCTCGGAATTTGGCCCGAACCCAGAGTACTCCCCCTCCTTAACTGGGATAGAAACCAGCCAAGAGTGAGGTGATGGGGTGGTGGAGGGACGCTGTGAAACTTGTCACGGGATAGAGGTGAGAGACGGCTTTATATACCGGCTTCCTCTTGCACTGATTGGTTGATACCTGAACGTGCGCCTCCCGATTATTGTTAAATAAAACTTAATTAAAAATTAAAGAACCCCATTCAATCACAAGATCATGTGTGACGCATCACATCTGACACAAAGGTGCCTTAAGATAACCTGAGGCCCCTAAGCGACAGCATTACACTAGATGATGTTCACTAGGTGGCGCTATATAGTTTCAAATCAGAAAATACTGACAATACAATGATATTCAAACAGTCATGGAAAACCTGGAAATATGTAATTTTAAAATGGCAAACTAATAAAATGTATCTCATAAAAACCTTTATTAAGGTCATGTAAATTTGTTTAGTGATTTGTTTTTAGTTTACTTGGTTAAAAATTGTTATTTGTGAGTGCATGTCTGGTAAATAATTTTTGATTGTGCATTTTTAGTCCTAATTATGATTAATAATGATGCCTGCACCACTCATTAATGAATGATCCACATTTTAATGCACTGTTTGTGTTTTGAGTGTGTATTACAGTATTCAGTTTACAGTGATTACAGTGTTCAGTTCTGATGGTTTAAACAGAGACGGCAGGACAAATGTTCTGTCCACTGAGGTTTAGGACACAAGATGAAACCAAAGACCCCAGAGTTTGGCTTTAATGGGACCCGGAGTCTCTCCTGGGACAAACAATGTGATTTTCATATTTCTATGAACCGGGTCAACTGCATATAAGCAAAGAGTCATGAGAATTTCTTAAACCAAAGGCTACAGATTATATTTATAAAGGGGTTTGGAAAGATTATTTCTGCTTTGTGATGTTTTTAATCCTCATATTTTTGTTTCTGGTCCTTTTTATGTAAAATAGGTCTATTTTAAAATTTATATGATTGTCATTAACAAAATGTCAAACCAAGCAGCATTAAACCTCAATTTTACAGACCTTACCTTTTAAGGATCACAGTGTCTCCATCAGTCCATCTTTTCCTCTGGATGTGTGTGGAAAGTCTGATCACAGAGACTGGAGTGTCCTTCTTCAAGTATTGTCCTAATGGATCAGCTCATCCACACTAAAGCACCACCTGAACTTCCTGATCTTTGTGCTTCAACGTCCTGCAGTGAGAAAGCTGTAGTAATTCTGCCATCAATCATTTTACAAAATTACACGTTCCATAGTCATCTTTTAGTTCTGAATGCCCTTATTTGGGAGAAAAATCTGTCAGAAATGTGGCATCTGGTAAAGGGGCAAAAAATAAATGCTTCACACAAGATTTAAAACCGAATGTAACTAAAGCAGTTAGATTGAACTTCACATGGAGGGTTTATACATGCTTAGAGATGTTAGGGTGAAGTTATATATGCAGGATTTCCATAACCTTTACATATTTTATCAGACATTTTGTCTCAGAAATGTATAGGTACATGTTTTATTTTTGTTAAAAAAGAGAAAACATAATTTGACTAAACCTCAAATAATATTTGAAAGTAATTTTTATATATGTAACAAACATTTTATGAAAGGAAACACAAAAGCAGGAGCGGTTTAACAAGCCATTTTTATGCAAAAATACATCAAACATTTGAAAAAAAAAAAGTTAAAAGTATTCTTTTGAAAGCAACACAAATAGGAAGCCACCTGTTAAAACGTTATTAATACGTGAATATTTCATGTAAGAATTATTAAAAGTTAATTTTACAGTGCACTATTTTAATGCACCAATGAATGTAAATAAAAATTCACTGTGTTTAATATACAACAACATTTTCTGTCCATATTCTAATGCTTCATTACATGATTCAATCCTGTCTCATTGAAGACCTTCACATATGAACAGTCATTTGGGTCAGAGTGTGTTTTGTTCAAATGTAAATTTCATTGAGGAATGTTGCTGTTGGAGGGAATTTAAAGGCCTGATGTTGATGCAAACACATGGAAAATTACTCAAATGTAAAATCAAAACTATGCAAAGAAGATTGATGAGAACAACATCATCTCAGGAAACTGAGTGACTTTGGCATGAAACACATGTTGAGTTCAAATGATTTGAGTTTATCATTTAAACCATAAAATCCAAACGTTTCATAAATGTGTTTATATTACACAAAGGTCTGTTCTTCAGCACATCTACAGAAGCAGTGTTCATTTATTTGGCATTGCAGCTTTTGCAGAGAATCTTTGTCCCGTTGGGGAAGAATCCAGCGCCAACCAGAGACACCGAACACTCCGAACACTGAAAACACGGCTGATGCCACTGGCGATCCTCAAACGAGACGTACTTCCCTTCTCCAAAACCTGAGAAAAACATTGAGAGGCGTTTCATTTTGAGCAGCGCTTTCTAAAATCACTAAAACAACATGATCATGATTTCAAATGAACATCATTTAAATTGTTTATAAACATTGAAAAGAATGAGCTCTAAGAAAAGTCTGTAATAATATGGCACAATGTGCTGTTAATGAAGGAATTTTCTGTATTGATGTTTCACAGGTGTTTTACCCATATTTTGAATTATACACATTACATTGTTTTGATTTATGGTTAATAGAAAAGTCTGTAAACTTAACAGATAATGTCCTAAAATTACCAGTGTCTTTTCTGTTTTTTATGGATTGATTTTTTTTCTTACAGTGTAGTTCTGCTAAAAATGATTCACTCAATGTTGTTCCAAACCTATATTGTTGTGTAACACAAAAGAAGTTCTTATTGATAAAATGGAAGTGAATGAGGACTCGACTGTTTTTATGGTGTTTTTACATTTTTTTTTTCTTCACTTTCATTAATTGGAAAAGAGCAGCAAGGACATTCTGTGTAACATCTTCTTTTGTGTTCCACAGAAGAAGTCATATGGGTTTGGATCAACATGAGGTTGATGGTGCGTTCAAGTCCTCCTGGGAAGTTCGTATTTACGAGGTGGGAAGTCATGTTTACAATGACAGGTGCGTTCAAGTTACTTTCGTCGGAGTAAGATGGCAGTGTACCTTTTTTTAATTTCACACAAAAATACAGCACTTTTACTTATAGAAAATGAATAAAAAGAATGTGAATCAGGTGCGTTTTGCTTTTTTTATGTTTTTAGTTAATTTATGAAGCCACTGTAAACTTTATCGTTACATATTATGTTGTTATGCTACCATATTTTGTGCAGGCAGTTAGCTTACTTTGTTGTAAATATAAAAACTGGACAATATCACTTCTAAATACCTATAATATTGTGGTATTCCACCATGTTTCTCACTGACACGCCCATACAGATCGGGGCTTAAAGAAAATCCCGAACTTCCCACTCGTATTTACAACATAAATGCGATCTTTCCAACATGACTTGAACGCACCATGAGATCTTTAGAAAAAAAATCTAAAAAAAAAAAAAAAAAAAAAATAGCATTTGTGTTTTTTGTTGAATATATTCGATTCGTCAGAATTTTATGGCTAATAGTATGATATAGTAAAAATATGAAGCCCATAATTGGAGGGAAAAAACACCTCAATTTTATTCAAAGGTCCAAACTGAGCAAAAATTTGCAATTTGTTGTTGCTGATATTTACATGCTCCATAAATTGATGAAATTCATCTTCATAACAGCAGACTACATAAAATGCATGTAAATATCACTCTATATCTCCCAATAATGTTGTAGTAAGATGATATTTAAATGCTCAGTTTTATGATCAAATCTCTGTAGTTTTTATTGTGGAGGCAAAACGTATAATGCAATACAATGATGACTGAGAGATGGACAAATAGGCTAAATATCATATTTAATACTCACATTTGAACATGATTTTTTTCTAAAAAAAGATGTATGGAAAATGAAGTAAACCTAAGTTGCTTCAGTTCAGTAAGTGTTCATCTTGAAATATTACTGATAATATAAAAGTTATTCTTACATTTACTTAAAAATAATCAAGATTTCACAGCAAAAAGACGCGAATCACAACCTGAAGAGAGACGTTTTTAGTTAGAATTACACTAAAAGGCCTTTTACTTGCTAAAAATGTATAAACTATCACTCATACAATAGATGGCATGTAATAGATTGTTTTCAGCAAAGTTTTTTTCATGTTTGATAATGTGCTTATCAAATATGATATAGTAGGCTTTACAGTGTTAAAACATATAAACAGTCTAGATGTTTGACTCTGTCTTGACTCAGTCCATGACCGGTGGATGTGAGACTCTTGAGTCCTCAATGCACAAGCACAACTATATTCAAACTGACTCAACAGCCTCCAAACACATGACCCTGTTTATGTGACACTGTCTCTTGTTTGTGACAAAGTGTTTCTGTTAGCAGCTGAGGGGACTGGTAATGAAGAGCGCTCTTGTTATAAGGTCACATTAACACACACTGACCTGTGATGGGTTTGTCGCAGGCGGCACATTTTTGGGCATACAGGTTGCTGAAGCACTTCACACAGTACGGATCTTCACCCTGCGTTGTGAAAGGCTGTCCGGCCAGCTGGACTTTACAACCCGTACACAAGAAACATTCTTTATGCCAGGGCTCGTCTCTGTATGTAACGCCACCCTGAACCAAGATCTGTGAGAGACGAGACCAACAAAAACACAGTCATTCACTGGCATACAACGAGGTTGGCGAGATGGTCCTCACTGCAGAACACAAGATCCAGGGGGCGGGGTTGGATCTATATCCAATTCCTCCCACTTTACATATCCCTAAACCTACCCGTCTCCGCCCCCTGGATCTAAACCTACCTATCTCCACCCCCTGGATCTAGATCCAGCTCCTCCCACTTTACATATCCCTTAACCTACCCGTCTCCGCCCCCTGGATCTAAACCTACCTATCTCCACCCCCTGGATCTAGATCCAGCTCCTCCCACTTTACATATCCCTTAACCTACCCGTCTCCGCCCCCTGGATCTAAACCTACCTATCTCCACCCCCTGGATCTAGATCCAACTCCTCCCACTTTACATATCCCTAAACCTACCCGTCTCCGCCCCCTGGATCTAAACCTACCTATCTCCACCCCCTGGATCTAGATCCAGCTCCTCCCACTTTACATATCCCTTAACCTACCCGTCTCCGCCCCCTGGATCTAAACCTACCTATCTCCACCCCCTGGATCTAGATCCAGCTCCTCCCACTTTACATATCCCTAAACCTACCTATCTCCACCCCCTGGATCTAGATCCAGCTCCTCCCACTTTACATATCCCTAAACCTACCCATCTCCGCCCCCTGGATCTAAACCTACCTATCTCCACCCCCTGGATCTAGATCCAGCTCCTCCCACTTTACATATCCCTTAACCTACCCGACTCCACACCCTGGATCTCGAGTGTTCTGCAGTGAGGGGCTACTGAGGTTGGCAATGAAATAAAAGCAAAAAATACTCAATATTTAGATTCATATTCAGATATGTGTAGTTTAGTTTTTTTCACCTGTTTGCAGTGGGCGCAGCGTGGGGCGAATCGTCCCTCGTAACAGGGCACGCAGTAGTACTCGCTCTTATCTGGGATGAAGGACTGGCCGCCGATGGGCTGCTTACAGCCGCAACAAACAAAACATTCCTCGTGCCACGTGCAGCCTCCGTACTCCAGCCGCTTGGAGCCTGAGAGATCGAAATCATTTAAAACTAACTGTTAAACACTTCATCTACACTGAGAGTGAGCAAAGCAACACGACAAAACTATTTTTTAAAAAAGTCAATGCAACTACTAATGGGAGCAGGAGCTCTTCCATATATATACATTTTTCATCCAAGCAAGAGGTACTTTCTCATTTTACACTGCAAAAAATAAGATTTTGAACATGTATTTTTGACTAATTTTTCTGTTTAAATATCTAAAAATGATTGTGAAAAACAAGATAAAACAAGTGAAAACCAATTTTAAAAGTGTGCTTCAATTAAATTTGATCTTGTTTCAAAGATTTTTACATATTTTTACTGGGAAATTACTAATTTATTAATTACTAATTAAAAAGAGGACCTTTCTGCAGTTTAGAGAGCATATTGGACAAACACCCCTGAGTGCAAGATGAGTCATTCATATTTTTGGTCCGTTTTGCCAGAAGGGAAAGATTGTAAATTTAAAATGCAAATATTTGCTAAATGTTTGTCACCTTTTAACAGTACACTACAGTGTTAATTAAAACTAAAATTAAAATTATTAAAAAAAATTCTTTAATGTAAAAACAAAACAGAAATAAAATAAAATTTGAATATAAAATGGAAAAACTTAAACAAAATTTAGAAATGTTGCAAAATAAATGTTTAAGCATTAAAATTACTAAAACTCAAATTGAATATATATCTATATCGATAGATCGATCGATCGATCGATAGATAGATAACTAAAACTTAAACCCAAATTAAAAGTAAAATGTATAAAAAATATAAAAATAAAAGCCAATTAAAGAAAGCCAAGTAAAGAAAGCCACAAAACTGTTATTTTGATTTCTTGAGGTTTTCAATTTCAGAGGTAAACATCATCTCAGCTTTTATCATTTTTATCTCATACATCATTGCACAATCTGCAAATGTGCTTCTACCTGTCTGCATTGGTTTTCTTCTGGAAAACAGCTTCAGCTGTTCACGCACTACAGGTTCTTCCTCAAGCGTTTTTATTGTGTTGCGGGTGGATAAGCATGTCTGATAAGTAATTAGTCTTTGTGATGCAGAGACTGACTACACGTGTGATGTCACACTACAGTCTGTCTACACAACTACATTCTCACATCTGAACTCGAACTGCTCTGGATCTACAAAAGCCTCTCGAGTGGGTGTTTTGTTTCTGAGGCATGCAAAAGCTGTGGGCTGAAAATTCCACAATGGCTGGTATTTCCATAAAATGTATCTGGAATCTGGAAATGCACAAGTTGCAGATGTAACGTACAGGTTTGGTGGGAAATCGACTCACCTGATCTCTGGATAATGACCGAGAATGGGTGTGAAAATGAGCCCAGAGGGGGACTGAGACGGCGGGTCTGTTTCGAATGAACGAGGGAGGAGAGAGCTGCCAATTTCAGTTTGTAATTTTATCCTTCTGGAAGTTTCGCCATCTCTTATTTCTCTCTGAAAAGCTCCAGAGAGACAGAGGCAGGCGGCGGAGTGTAATTATGGGTAATGTAACGCCCGAGTGTTGGCATCAGGCCTGGAGGCGTGTGTGCGAGTGTGGCCGCAGGGTTTCCTCTCTCAGCTGAGCGTGTCTGTAATCACACTGTCACATCTCTACTGCCGCACCCTGACGCCCAATCAAAACTCATTAACTCGGTTTCTGCTTTAGCAGGCAGGGTGAGAAACACACTTAAACTTCCTTTCCTGTCAGATTACATTTATTTCATATTTGTTGTGTTTATGTCTATACAGCCTGGTACAATCAATTACATGCAAGACACTTTTGATGACTGATATATATACAAACATTTATTTGATAAAAAATACAGTAAAAACAGATGCACCGATATATCGGCCAATAATCGGTATCGGCCGATAAAAACAAATTTCCGCACTATTGGCTATCGGCTGATAGTTTAAAAACAGCCGATAGTCAGGGTCGATATATCCTGTCAATCAAAAGAGGGCAGGAAAATGCACTGAATTTGTGCTTTGTGTAAAGAAAATGCTAAGAAACCAGTCTGATGTTCAATATTAATAGTAATTATATGAATTTATAACATTCAGAAAGTTAAGAAATATTAATTTACTCTTCAGAATTTAGTTAATGTGTGTTAATATTAATTTGAGATACCAGTTACTTTGAAATAAAAAGTTTTTATTTGCATTTTTTTTTCAAAATATAATAATTAAAAATATAATTATTAATTATTAATTATAATGAAATTATCATTAATTTAAAAGAAGGTATATAACGCAGAACCCCCAAACTAACGGTATCATTATCGGTATCGGCAGATATCACTCTGAATTATCGGCTATCGGTATCGGTGGAGAAATTTAGGATCGGTGCATCTCTCTCTCTCTCTCTCTCTATATATATATACTGTAAAAATGGTTGTTTCTACTTCAAAAAGTAAGTGTTTGTGCTGCCTTAAAAATTTTACATTTAGTCAACATGAAATGTGAAGTTGTACTAAGTGACAACTTGGATATTTGAGTTGACTAAACTTAAAACATTAAGACAACATTTTTTGATTGTTTTTTTTTTTTACAGTGATGAAATATAAGCATATGCATATGTGTGTGTAACTGTACCTGGCATCACAGTCTTGGCGCAGGCCACACATTTAGAGGAAAACTCATTGCAGTAACACTCGTTACACACCAGGGCATCTTCCTGAGAGGTGAACGGCTCGTCGGCCAGAGAACGGCTGCAGCGCGAGCAGCGGAAACAGTGTTCGTGATAATGCCTCTCCTCATAATACAGCTCCTGAACACAGACAGCACAGGAACATATACAGATATAGATTTAGTTCAACTGTAAATTATATTAAAACATTCTTGAAAATCATGCGGTACTTCGTTTATTGAATTTAGTTTAGACCTTGTGACCATGCATGAGAGTGACTACCCTGGATGGTTCAAGAAGGCAGATGTGACGTTGCATGTTGTCCATAGAAATGTGCATTTTACTCTATTTAATCAGTTACATCATCAAATTTTGGATCAAAGGTCACTGCAAAGCTGAACAAAAGGTGAAACGAGGTGACACAGCTGGTTGTGCAGGAAGTTCTATGACCAAAAGCATGTTGAAGCAAAACAGATCTTGCTTTTCTCTGTGTCATTTCCACTACCATGAAAGGAATGGTGTCTACACAATGAAAACATGCTTTACTATCGTCCACTGATGCAAGCTCTCAAAGACCAGACGGCTATAAATACTGAACACAGAACAGAAGCTTCTGTTTAACCTCTGCATGTTTGTCTTAGATCTTCCAGTGATGATGTGAGAAATCAGATCTGAGAGATCTCACCGTCTCTATGTACACTATTCTGTTGATGTTAGTGATGGTGTGCCGTTTCTCACAGATGTTGAATCAAAACTGAATTGGGTCAAATCCGATAAAGTCATATTAAATCAAATTTGAATAAAACTGAAATTAAAATTGACATAGAATCAATGTGAATCAGATTGGATTGAATCAAATTAAAATGAAAACTGAGCTGAATCAAATCAGATAGGATTAAACAAAACACAACTGGATCAAATCAAAATGAATCAGGTTATAATGTAAATCAAATCTAAATCGAATCAGATTAAATCAGATACTATTTTTGCTGAAATCCATCCATCCATCCATCCATCCAACCATCCATCCATCCAATGGGATTGAACAATACTGAACTGGATCAGTTCACAATGAATCAGATTCAAATGTGAATCAAACTAATATTGAATCAAATTAACTCAGATACTGTGGTACTGAAAACCATCTACCACAGTATTTACTCCAACAATACTGAACTGGATCAAATCAAATGAATCAAATTAAAATGGAAATTGAACTTAATCAAATCAGATAGGATTAAAAAAAAATACAGAACTGGATCAAATCAAAATGAATCAGATTCCAATGTAAATCAAACTGAAATTGAATCAGATTAAACCAGATACTATTTTTACTTAAATCTATCTATCTATCTATCTATCTATCTATCTATCTATCTATCTATCTATCTATCTAATAGGATTAAACAATACTGAACTGGATCAGTTCACAATGAATCAGATTCAAATGTGAATCAAACTGAAATGGAATCAAATTAAATCAGATACTATTTAACTGAAATACTATCTATCTATCTATCTATCTATCTATCTAATAGGATTGAACAATACTGAACTGGATCAGTTCACAATGAATCAGATTCAAATGTGAATCAAACTGAAATTGAATCAAATTAAATCAGATACTGTGGTACTGAAAACCATCTACTATGGTATTTACATGATACTCCAATTAAACAATACAGAACTGGATCAAATCCAATCAAAATGAATCAATTTCAAATTCAAAAGTGAATCAAATTCAATTAGATTAAATGGAATCTAATTCAAATAATAAAAAAAAAATACAACTGAATCAAACTGAATCTGATTGAATTACAAACCAAAATGAAACTGCCATTTTCACATCACAACTCTTCACAAATCTCCAAAGTGAATTATGAGATTTTGATGCTCACATTCAACCTCAAAATACACAATCCTTAATGAGGATCTCTGACGATGACATCATTTTTTGCAGAACTGCTTTATAGATGAAATTAACTAATTTAATAATTGATGATCTTTACAACGGATCAACAGCCGAAATGCATAATTTTCCTGTTTATCACTGTATCTGCTTTGAAACAATCTGTATTGTATAAAGCGCCATGAAACCCAACAGCCCGTCTTTCAGCCAAATGACCCACAAATCATCACGTCTACAGATGACTGATGGAGAACGAGGGAGAAAAACACAGAAAGAGAGAGAGCGTGTAGAAGTAGTATTTATGTAGTGTGCATTTCTCCCAGTGGATGTGTAAGTCAGACGGTGGCGTCTGCAGCCTGCTCTGTTTGCATTGGCCGTCTGCCTCACTTCTCTGTCACGCGTGACCGTGACCAGCTGTGAGGGTGGAAATCTATGACGAATGATACACAGATACATCTCCTGTAAATAGTAGTATATGGAGTGAATTTATGCCTGTGTGTGTATAAATTCACTGAAGAGCAATCATAAAACACAAGAACACACATCCAAACACAGTACAAATGGAAGCAATTGATAGCAGTGTTTAAAAATACTGTGGATGTTTGAAAGTCACTCACACATAAGAACACTTATGAAAAAGTAACAGATGGTAACATATATAAATCATATGAAAAATACCATGGCACTAAATGGTTACCATAATATTTACATGGTACTCCAGGGCATTTTAACCCTTACTGTGGTGGTTAAATGATGCATGTCCTGATTTTGCAAAGTTAGACGCATTCCTGGGTCATCATATTTTGTTGATCCTGGAACAACATTGCTGTCTGAAAATTTAGTCCTAACCATATCCCAATCCCTAAACCTAACCCTATAACTAACCCATACCTAAAATCAGAGGGAAATGAAAGGTAAATAACACGGATGTAGAAGCACTTAACCCTGATTGTAAGCCTTAACTTGACATTAACTGTAAACTTGTCCCTCAAATCTGATTGGTTGATTGGAATGTTGTTCTATGGATCAACATAGGTGATGATCAGTAAAACACTCACCCGTGAGTTGTGTTCGATGAGCTCTTTGCACTCCTGGCAGGTGTTTGCGTACAGACGGTCGTAACAGGGGACGCAGTGGGGAACGTCATCCACCTGGATGTATTTTCTGCCGTACAGAGACTCCTTACAGCCGTCACAGTCAAACGGTTCTGACATGACGCTCCGCTCCTCTCTGACTCATACAACACTGTCAGCAGATTGAGATGCTCTCTAGTCCTAAAGAAAACAAGATTTAAATAAGGTTTGAGTAATTATCTGTGAGTCTTTCCACATCAGAAAGAATTATATGGTCAGTTGATTTGGAATAAGCAGTAAATACTTTGTCACAGTAGCCTGAAGGTTTTTAATTAAACAACTGGAGAAAATGAAAAACTCAGTGTGTGTGGAGAGAAAGGGAGAGAAAGAAAGAGAGACAGAGAGCAAGAAAGACTGCCAAAGGACACTCTAGGGATCTGAGTCTAGTCCATTATCTCTGATTAAATGGATCAGACGGTCATCAGGATCCAGTGGGGAAACAAGCGGTCACATTCTATATGTGTGTTAAATGTGTGATCATGGCCGATGTTCACTGAGTGTGTCCTGGACAGAGCGTGAGAATAAAAAGATTCCCACACTGAAAACGCATGGAATCTCCTCTCAGTTTTCAAACAGAAACAGCCTTCATAATCCAACATATAACATTTAACTTCTGTAATGTGATATATTGCTGAGTAATACAAGATATTCAATGAGAAAACATGTAGGGCGGGACTTCTTTTAAGCACTGAAAATTGATTGGATCTTAAAAAACAGGCAAGTGTTTGAGGATGCCTGAAACTCGGGGGGACGATAGGTCCCCTCGGCCATGTCCGAATGCCCCTGGTCCCAAGCGCACAGAGCTATCGGGCCTCAAATGTGAAACTTTGATCTTGCGGCCATATTTATATAGGCGTATTTATTTATTTAGCATATTTTATAACGTTAACATATATTACATATAGCAGTCAACATTTGAAGTGGATCAAAAAAGTTCATCAAAGTTGTCCTAAAACCTTCTTCTTAGGCCAACTTAGTTCTTAGGACAACTTTGATGAACTTTTTTGATCCACTTCAAATGTTGACTACTGTATTCTATGTTAAATCAATTAAACTTTCAGTGAGAAACTGTGTTTAATTTAGAAACTCTATTTTGAAAAGCAAGTTAGCGACATTTGGTGGAGGTGAACGTCTTCGCCTGTGAAGACTCCGCCCCCTTTTGGAGTTACATGTGGAGACTCCACCCCCTTTTGGAGTTGCGTGTGGAGACTCCACCCCCTGTTTTGTAGATCTCCTGTCTGCAGCTTAATCTACTTGCCCCTTGCCATAATTTATACCCTCATGTGCAAACTTTGTGGACAATGTGTGGAAGACATTCAATGAAACAAGTAACTGACAAACTCCCAAAAGTCTGCAGTTTTTCTCTGCCCACATCTCTTGTCCCCCCATTCCTGCTCTCCTCTGGCATTCTTTGTGGGAGTCGTTCTGATTGTAGAACATGCGGATCGAATGAGATGTAGAACTCCCCGAGGGTCAGGAACATCACAACTCCCTTTTATGACAGTGATATCGCTGTCTCCCCCTCCTTCATATCCTGTTCTCACCCCCAAATGAGTGAACAGCCTTGTAAACTGGAAACAGTTATGAATCACGCTCAGATTCCCCCCAAACCATCTTGTTTTTGCTGAGAAATGACGAGAGCAATGCAGTACAGCACACTGAGTGACTCTTTATATAAACAACAGAACATTCCTTCATGAGCATCAAGAGGTTTACCAGTCACATGTTTGGACACATTGTCATGTTATCATTATTTTCCACATTTTACAATAATAGTTAAGATAGTAAAACTAACACAATTGGAAGTGTTGGAATTATGACCAAAACATGCTGCTGCTTTGTCTGGATTCCAGTTCTATTCTCTCTGGACATTCATCAACCAACTTAAGTGTATCCATAAACATTTTTAAACACTACTGAAGTCATCCATTCCATAAAAAAAAAAATAAAAAAAAAAATAAATAAATAAAAATAATAATAATAAAATAAGATAAAATAAAAAAAAATAAAATAAAATAATCACACATACATAACACTATTGAGGGAGTTTACATGTATGATGCACACTTGATGTGAAAAGCAATTCACTATCCAGTCCAACTCATCTACTAAATAAAATAATTA
Organism: Mylopharyngodon piceus; assembly: GCA_039654765.1. NCBI lineage: Eukaryota > Metazoa > Chordata > Actinopteri > Cypriniformes > Xenocyprididae > Mylopharyngodon > Mylopharyngodon piceus. The sequence goes on from CM077448.1 coordinate 20,759,975, forward strand.
ATAATGCCGTAACATGTTAAATAATAAAGTAACAACTAACAAAATTATTTAAAAAAAACTAAATAAAAAATAATCTACAATCAAAACATGAAAAATCATTAAGATAAAAATAAAATCACACATCTCACACATACAGAAGGATAAGTATGGAAGCTTGTTTCCGCCACTAGATAAAAGATAAAAAAGGTAATTTCCACTTTTTATCTCACAATTCTGATTTTTTTCTCGCAATTGCGAGTTTTCATCTCACAATTCTGACTTTTTTTTCTCAGAAATGCATTATATAAACTCACAATTGTGAGTTATGTAGTGAGAATTCTGAGAAAAAAGTATTTTTTCCCCCCAGAATTGCAAGATATAAATTCGCAACTGCAAGAAACAAAATCAGAATTGCAAGAAAAAAGTCAGAATTTGAGAGATATAAACTTGCAAGAGTGAGAAAAAAGTCAGAATTGTGAGTTTATATCCCGCAATTCTGACTTTATAACTCGCAATTCTGATTTTTTCTCACAATTCTGACTTTTTCTCGCAATTGCAAGTTTACATCCCGCAATTCTGACTTTATAACTCGCAACTGCGAGTTTATATTCCAGCAATTCTGACTTTATAACTCGAAATTGCGAGTTTATATCTAACAATTCTGACTTTTTGTCATCAGAATTGTAAACTTGCAATTGAAAGTCGGAATTGTGAGATAAAAAGTCGCAATTATCTTTTCAATTGTTTTATTTTGTGGGGGAAACAAGCTTCCATAGACAAAGACAGACAAATGTGTAAGTGTTGTGGAATGAACATTACATTGTAAGCAGAAAGATGAAGAGAATGTGGGAAACATTCCAAGTAACTTAAGATCATAGGTGACATTACTCCCACTACGCTGACATACCTGTCTTTCTGTCTCGCTACGGTAGACGTCTAAGTGACAGCTCATTTCATGACATACAAAAGAGCGTCTGAGTCATTTTATTCCAGTGGAAAAGAACAGGAAAACTTAACACAGAACCACGACAGATCTGTGCTTTTAGCTCACTATTATACAGCTTCTATATCGGTATGGCATGCAACTAAAAACTATTTGAGAATCGATTAATCAATCTGAGAATCGATTAATCAATACATATTAACAATCAATCACTGAATGATGAAAATCCACATATAATCTGATCTGATTCAAACTGACATGCATTAACAAAAATCTGATTTTAATTGCATTTCAAAATGTTTCGAAACAACAAAAACCCATTTGAATCACATTTCTGACTATATTTATCCTCTTTTTCTTTTTTAATGCCTCTCTCCCCTAAAGATCAAACCTGATTTCATTCCAAAGAACGCTTTATAACTTTCTCCATTACCTAAGCCTGCCATCTAAAGCAGAACATTGGCAAACAACTAATCAAATGAATTCCACAGCATTCCCACATGATTAAACCTGCCTCCACAAGGTGCAGATTAATGACTTTGCATAACAAGGAATATTTTCCAATCCACATGTGAACCCTTGTATCAACAAGACAATCTGAGATGCCTGATGCCGCCCATCCAAAAACAGTACGAACTTTCACAGACCCCATGCAATGGCAAATCCAGGAAGGGCGTCTCTGTTCTGGTTCCACCTCATATAGTCCCCAAGCCACAGGTCTTTAAAGAAACACGCTGCTAAATGGTCTGTAAAACCGAACACTAGAACAACAAAGACTTTCTTTCAATGTGGTTTCCACAGGTATTCTATGTACTGGAGTCCAGCTTATTCAATGCATCATGTGTTATGAGAAGAAAATATAATGAACTCCTAATTTTACACAAAAAATTACTCACACTTACTGAAGCACATAGTACGTTATTCAGCAACTGCAAAAGTTTCCAACGCTGTTGTTCAGTGGGTGGAAAATTAACCAGCTGTTGTTCTCTCTCTGTGTGTGCACTTTAGTTGTTTGTTTCCTGAGGTCTATGTGCCAGTGAAATTACTGCTATTGAACACCTGCGGGCCAAATGTCAGTGTAATAAAAACTTTACATTTCATTCTGAAGCCATTCTAAATGAATTCATCAACACATATTAAACTCAATTCATCCCAGATTTAGAGTACCACAAAGAGTACTTAATGTCCACTTGCGTGTAAGCTTGTAGTTAAACTTATACTGCCCATGCATATTTCTGACAGATGTTCAGACTGAGAGTTTCTAAAAAAAAGTTATTGAGAAAGACTTGGAATAAACAGCAGGAAAAGTGAGAAAGGCAAAACTAAGAAGGAAATTAAGCAAACTATAATGACATAATTTTTTTTCCATAACAAAAAGATTAAAGTAAAATCCTATACACTCTTAAAAAAGTTAATTGGGGTTCTATATTATGGAAGCTTGTTTCCGCCATGGAATAAAACAATTGAAAAGATAATTGCGACTTTTTTCTCTCAATTGTGAGTTTACATCTCGCAATTATGACTTTTTTCTCAGATTTGCAAGATATAAACTCGCAGCTGTAAGAAATAAAGTCTGCATTGCAAGATATCTCGCAACTTTATAACTCACAATTGATAACAGTTTATATCACGCAATTCTGAGAAAAAAAGTCAGAATTGCGAAATATAAAGTCAGAATTGCGGGATATAAACTCGCAATTCTGACTTTTATTTCTCTCAGTTGCAGGTTTATATTCTGATTCTCGATTCTGAGGAAAAAAGTCAGAAGTGCGAGATGTAAACTCACAATTGAGAGAAAAAAAATCTGAATTGTGAGATAAAAAGTCGCAATTACCTTTTTTATTTTTTATTCAGTGGCGGAAACAAGCTTCCATACTATATTCTGTAGAACCCTAGGGTTCTTGACTCAATTTTAAAGAATATTTTATGCCAAAAAGCTTCTATATAAGGAGAAATGCATTATACTTTCATGTTAAATAGGTTATTTCAATTTTTTTCAAGTGATAACGTATGTTTACGGACTGTTTAAGTCATAAAATGTAATTAAAATTAAATGTGAATTAAAACTAAATCCATAAAATGATCCCATGATGGAACCCCTAAAAGGTTCTATATGTGAATCACCTGTCAGAACCTTTCTTCTAAGAGTGTAGTTAAAGAGTTAGTAGTTATTAATTCACATATTTCTGACAAATGTTATAGCTGAAACAGTCAGACTGTGAATAAAATGAAGAAACTGAGAAAGACTCGGAATGAATAACATGAGACACGCAAAACTAAGAATTCTGCGAAATGAAGCAAATGTTAATTAAAATGCAAATTCCAGTCTGAAGAATAAATACCAATTTGGGGTATGAAAAAGATGTTTAGTTTTGAATCTAATATCTTGGTTGAGATCTTGGGAGGGTTGTTTACTCTTAAGAACAATGTGTCTTCCTGTCATGGGACTTGTTAGAGCCAGCTTCAGATGTTTAGCAAACAACACAGCCATCATATGATGCTTATTAAACATATCTATATGCCAGACAGGTTTTATTATGTGAGAAGAAGGGATTACATTACTTTCCTTATCCAGTCCTTGGGCATGCTTTTTCAAAGCATTGCCTCAAAAAGCTTTCTCTTCTATCTACACTGATCTTAGACACTAAACCTGATCCAGGATCACTACATTTGACTGGTAAAACAACCATGTGCTCAATATAATGAACTTTTAATTCTCATCTGTGGTGTGAATTACAATTCAACAGGTTTTTGACCTTCAAGTCACCTTTATTTATATAGCGCTTTTTACAATGCAGATTGTGTCAAAGCAGCTTTACAGTGATAACTGGCAAATAATTTTGGCTGCACCTTAAAACTAATGATTTCACACATGCTTCAACAACCACAAAAGATTCAAAGCATAGCAACATGTTAACAGCCACTTAGTCAACATAGCAACTGCATAGCAACGCCCTGGCAACCACTTAGACATTACCTTAGCCATGGCATAGCAACATGCTAACAAACAACCATCCACCATCTCAATTGTAGGTTGCTTTGGATAAATGTTAAACGTCTGCCAAATAAATGTACTTGTAAACCCAGTGTTGTTATCTAAAACTAAAGTATTAAAACTCATTGTCATGTATAAAAATACAAAATATTAGAAAAAAATAAAAATTAGATGAAAAACTTAAAGTTAACAAAACTTAAATTTAAATATTGCCTTGGCAACCAAATGAAATAAAATAAGTTTAAACTGAAAAACTAAAAATACTAAAACTAAAATAAAAAAATAATAATATAGTAATATACAAAAATAACAAAATCTTAAATGAAAATTAAAATGAACATTGAAAACATAAAATAAAAACGAATTCAAAATATTAATAAATACCATAATAGTATATAAACAATACAAAAATAACACTGTGTACACCACCCAGAATACCCAAGCAACGCCCTGGCAACCACTCAAGTCAAAACACCCTAGAATTGTGGCAGTGAGTTTTGGATGTTTAACGATCCGCCTGGAAACAAATGCTGTGACGCCAAACCCCCTCGTGGAAGAAGAAAGCAGCCATGTTTACAACGGTGACAATGAGCGAGTATCAGGATCAACTAAACGCTGGATTTTCAAACGATTTTCAAAATGTGACGTTCGTGGCTCCATTGTTGCAGTAAAGTTGCATAACGTTCTTGAATGAATAATTTATTAGATGCACGTCAGTCTGTTATTGTGGCGACTTTACATTTTCACGCCCCTAAACATGACGCAAAACAAAACGAACGGTGATTGTTTGTGTTACATTTCAGTCCAACATCCTCTCCCTTGGTCAATGAAAGCTGCGAAAGAGTCCAGACTTTCTGCCGTCAGAAGCCACTGTTATGATTGGCTATTGTCAATGGCAATCCGGGACGCCAATAAAAAAAACCATCCGCTTGTTTCTGACGCTTGGATCCTTCTAAAGTCTGTACAAAGATGCAAACTAGCTGTTTAAACTGGATGCATCAATGCAAACGTTCTTTCACTCTTCCATTTGTCTTGTTGTCGGCAGACTCAAGAGTATGTCAGAAACTGAATGTGCATCTGTATACTGTATCCAGTGTAGACAGCATCAATGATTATAATGGGTTTATATTTGCTTAACACGATACAACGCTCAAATCCAGTGTATGCACATGTCAGCTGTTGTGCGACTGAATGCCAGTGGGTGGGGCCTATTGTGCAATGATGTAAAACTATTCATTGATGTCTTTCTCTGGAGGCAGTCAAACGCAAATGTATTTGCCCATGTGACGTCACAGATCGCACAATAGGTGTGCTCAACTTGAAGCGGCGCTGTGCAGACCGATCGGTGTATGACATCAAAGTACCGCAAGAGCTATTAGATCAGTCTGTGCAGCGCCGCTTTAAGTCGAACACACCTAATATCAATACAAGCTGTTTTTGGAGCTTGCTTAAATAAATGCTTTGTTTATAATGAGAAGGATGTTTTAAGCTGACTTGCAGGATGTTTTAATGGTTCAAAGACCTCTTATATGTCAAAAGATCAAGGCAAATTTGAATTCTCATGTTATGACCCCTTTAAAAGTTGTCTAATTTTTTCTAGTTCAGCGTGTCTGTAAGCCTAGTGTTCTTCACTGGCATGTGTCCAGCTATTGTCTCTCTGCCCTGTACCACCCTGTGGGAATGCCACTGTGGTCAGGGCCATGGTTGGGAAGAATTTGATGGTTTCAAAAAGGGCAAACAAAGGCATTTTTCTTCCTAAAAATGGCACATTCCACTCTCCACGCTGAGAAAAACCAGACGGAGTTCTTAGAAGACCAACATTTCTGCAATTTACTCATGGAGAAAGATTACACACAGCATACCAGTTTTTGGGCCAACTAAAAACATTATGTGGTCACAGCCCCCCACCTCCATATACACCCTTCCAATCAGACCCCATAACGATGTGTTTGCTGGATGTGAGTGGAAATATTCCGTTTGGTGCCAAATTCGCTGTATGTCTGGAAGTTGCTGGTGACATCATACACTTAGATGGTGGAAAAACCGTTGTGTGCGAGTGTGGACGCCACAGTCGGCTTGCGGATAGAGAATGAATGCCCATGTTAGTCTTAATTACTCTTTTACAAGCCATATTTACCCTGCTCTATAAACAAGCATCATGTTTACCTACTGGCGCCTTCCCGTAACGCCATGTTCAATCCATGCCTGCCATTACAATGAAACTAAATGAGGCAGCTTTTTAAAGAGAGGTTAAAGTTAGTGTTTCAGTATGTAGCAGTACACAAATAAAGTCAGATATCTATTCTACACAAGAACACAAATGTTGACCGCAAACATGTGGTCCTGTATTACATACTTAATGTGTAACTCATTCAGTAACAGACCTCCGTACTCAAAGGAGTGACAGAGTATAACTGTGCCATTAAAACAGTGCTGTGCATGATAATTTCCCCTTGGACAACAAAGCAATTCCTTTGATAGACAAAATTTTATGCATATTTGATTTTGTACCCAATTAGAAGTTATAGATTAAATTTTGGTAACACTATTTTTCAGTGTACATTTTACACGTTACATGTAGTTACTATAGTAATTACTATAAATTGTGCATACTTACATGCAACTAACCCTAAACCACACCCTAATCCTAACCCTAACCCTATAGTAAGTACATGTAGTTAATTATTATTACTTAGTACTTACAGTAAATGTATAATTACACTGTAATTACAGGGTTACACTTTATTGGTACACTGTAATTATGCATTTAAATACTGAGTAATATTAAATAACTACATGTACTTACTATTGGGTTAGAATTAGGGTTTGGTTTGGTTTATGGTTAGTTGGATGTAATTATGCATAATTTATTGTTGTAACTATAGTAACTGCATGTAACATATGTAGCAATGACACTAAAATAGTGTTACCAAATAAAGTGTATCCAAAATGTGTTTAGCATGTATTAAGTCTTAATTATTAGAATATGTCTATTAAATTACATATCACATACAAATTTTATCTGTCTGGGATTGTAAAAGCATAAGGTGCATACAGTCAATACGAAATTAAAATTGACCCAATTTCCTTTCTTAATATGATTTCGTATTCTACATTAAACTAAATTACATTTAATGTCATTTTCAATCATTTTAAAATTACATTGAAATACTGTATTGCCATAACAACATAGATGTATGGAATTTTTCTTTGTGGGCTTGTAATAACATACGGTGTAAATACAATAATTGTCATTGTCACATGACCAGTATCATTGATGTACTATTTTAGTTGTTGTTAATATTTTGAGTTAGATTTGTTTTTATATGTTCTGTTTTCACTTTAGTGGTGTTTTTAGCTTTGGTATGTATTATGTGTTATGATGCATGCTTAAAGTTGGGCCTCAGAAATCACAACCTTCAAAAAGACTTCATAAGAACTGGTAATGTAATGTAGAGTCCATTCACTGAGTTCTTGGGTAGTTCTTGTAGCATTCATTTGCACGACAGCGTGACTAATTTATTAACGCCCAGGAAAGGGAGATATAAATCCTGCCCATGGTGGAAAGCGCTCTTCTATCCATCAGAGACTTACAGCAGTCTGAAAACTCAGGCTCCATCTATCTTACTCCGCAACAGTGAGCGTCCACAAAACTTCATCCTTTAAATTTATGTGCACCAGCAATGAGCGGCTGTATTCAACTCCAGCGACTACAATTTGGGAAGCATTTCTACCGTCTCTCAGAGGAGCCTCTATTGTTTTTCAGCAGCTTTATTGATTCATGATGTTAATGTTTATAAAACCTTTATTCCTAATTGTTCACATTTAGCATTTTAGAGATGGGTATTGGATAGTTTTACCTCAGAAGTATTATGTACCTTGGTACATTCATTTGGTAATAATCATTTAGTATCATGTTGTATATAAATACACCATGGCATAACCACAGTGCCTTTTGTAAGTACTGGAAAGGAAATCTGGGAAGGAGAAAAGACACTAGGGAACAGCAAAGTGTGGGCAAATTCCATCTTAATACTGGTGAGAAACAGAAACAGAGAGAGAGATACGCTGTGTGTGAGTGTGTGTGTGAGAACTGCCTACATTCTGGACAAAAATAACTCACTTTTCATACTGCCTTTGTCGCCGAGCCCCTGGGGTGCCATACACACACACAGTCCAATGAAACTGTCATTGTTTTATAGAAAATGTAAACTGTACTACTGTAAGTCTATTCCAAAATTACTGTACCACAGCTGAACTGAACAACAGAACAAGCAACAACTGCTCAGGGGCTCATAGATATAATATATTACATTATATATATATATATATATATATATAGAGAGAGAGAGAGAGAGTCAAACCAAAAATTATTCAGACATTTTTGATATATTTTTACTAGTGGGTACAGGACACTATAGTTCATTTATGTAAGTGAGGATAGCAAAATGAAGTAAAACGTGACATATTATACCCAAAAATTCTTCATATATATATATATAACATATAAAATGGACTATAATCTATGAGCCCCTGGTTGAAAACCTATATAGATTATATATAGTTCATTATCTATACAGTGATTTTATATATATATATATATATATATATATATATATAAAATGTATTTATTTATTTTCAATGACAGTTGCCATGTGTGTGTGTGCTTGGCGACAAAGGCAGCAAAAAAAGTGTGTTATTTTTATATTTCATATAGTCAGTATGCCAGTGTTAGTAATCAAAATATTAATAAAAACACAAAATTAAAACAAAATAAAAAAAAACAAAAACAAATAACTATTAAAGCAAATTATTAATAAAATGAATAGTAATAAGAAAAAAAACAAAATCATAAAAAATGTATACTATATTCTTATACTATACACACACAGCAACACATAATTATAACAAAATATACTGAAAATGATTAGTATCAGCTAATAAATATTAATGCAAATTATTAAGAATGTAAAGAAAAGAAAATACACAAACATATATATATATATATATATATATATAAAAAAACACACACATCCATAGAGCACCAATCACATCTCAGAGACTGACAGACCATGAAACAACAGAGAGTTCCTGAACAGAAGACATTATGAGTATTCATTATATTATTCTTCAGCTTATAAAACTGAATAACTGAGTCTACAGCAATTAGTTGACATCTTACCGTGGTATTGAAGTGTCCAGCTGATCTGTCCCTGTGCACAGCCTAAAGTCTCTCTGTGAGACACACTGCAGTTTTTCCCATGAAACGCATCACACAAAGCTGATCCTCCCACTGGGCGAGACATTTGCACTCTCAGCCCGCCCACATCTGACACACCACTACATCTAAACCTTCAACAGCTTTAAGTTGATTCTTCAGCTAGTGTCCAACATGGCAACATGGAATGTCCCTTTGAAATTTAATAACTTTATGGAAAAACTCCCACGCACTCTTAAAGCGCCACTTAGACATTTTACTCAGGGATACCATTTGAATTAACAAATGTTGAGTTGTTTTAAACACTATACATTTACAAAAAATTAAATTAACGTATTGAAAACAAAGTTTTGTCTCTAAATTCATTACCTACTGCTGTTGTCTTTCCTCAGAATTATGTTCAGATTACTTCTACTTACGCGCTTCAATTTGCCGCTTTCGACGGACAGCGACCTCTAGAGGTGACAAGAGAAACACACACAACGCCATAGGTGTACAGACAACTGAGACCACGGATCAAATGAATATAGCTTTAATTTATCAGCGTGCTCTGAGACAAAATATACCATAAGTAAACAAATCTCATTTTCTTGATATTTTACAAGTAATAATCTTTATATTTCAATCACAAAATTAATATCTTATTCTTTTACACTTTATTAGAAAAAAAAAAAGAAACACACACACACACACACACACACACACACACACACAATCATTCTACAATCACATTCAGCAGTGAGTTTCTTACACACAATTACATAGACACACAGCCCACATTATATCAATTCAAGAAAGGGGAATTTTTGAATATGACTAAAACAATGAATCATGTAAAAAAGGAAAAAGGGTTATTTTGGACCCAGGGACTTCACATATGAAAACATAATACCTTTATCTCATGTTCAACAAACTTGAGCATTATTATTCTGTGTTCCCCACGTATCTCAGTATATCAGAACTGTGCAAGAACCATTTAATGGCAAAACACACGCTTCCTGTTAGTCAGGGCTGATGCTTAAAAAAAGTCTCTGTATGTGATTCATTTTGCTGTAAGTTCACAGAAACATAATGACGTTCACAAACGTCTTTAGCCTTTTCTCCCTTTATTTTCCCTTTGTGTAGGTCAGGAGTAAATAACAGCGAGAGCCAACACAATCACGGGACTGGCCAATATTAACAACTGCAATCTTAAAGATGGGGTGGTCTGGGGATTTTGCTACAAAAGGGAGTGAAACAGCATTAACAGATCTGTTTCATGGGTGAATCTAACATGTCTGGGTCATATTTCACCACAAAATCAAAAGAATGAAATGGAAAAAATATTGCTTAAAAGAAAATGAAGCCTATTTCTAATTTAGTTGTTACATTGTGACAATTTTTTAAATGAAAATTAAGCACCATTTTAACCAAATTCTTAATACTGCAAAAAAACAAAAACAAAACTGTATTCTCATTAAAAATGTGAAAAATATTTTTTTGAATGGTAAAGAATTCATATATTACATATTGATCGTACAACATTTATACTGATTTAAATAATACAGTATTTATTACAATAAAAACACTGCATTAAAGTAATGAAAAACTGAGAATTACAAAAAAAAAAGTTACCTTTTTCAGCAATGATGAGAATTTGGGTAAAATGTGTTTTCTTAAAAACAATGTAAACATTTTAATGCACCTAAAAACAGGCTAAATTTTATTTAAGCAATTTTCTCATTTTGATTTTTTGGTGAAATGTCACTTGAACATGTTTTTTTTTTTTTTTTTGTGAGATTCACACTCAAACCTCTGAAAAGTGGGATGTGCCTCATCGAAACTACCTAGAAAGCACTTTTAGCCACCTTAAACACATAAGGATATAAAAAATGATAGGCAGCTCACTAGTTTTGAGTCTAGATTTGCTCAGTGTGACACTTTAGCATGATTCTGACACCATTTCATTGTGCCTCATTCTGTTGGCTAAACTAAAGTTTTCCATTTCCCTCTATAACAACAGCTGATGCTGTGTTTGCACACAATCTCTCTCGCTCTCGCTCTCTCTCTCACACACACACATACATCAAAATATCATAAAAAAGCAGCAATGTAGTCTCTTCTGTATGAGTGTCCTGTTGTGTCTCTCAGGTCCTGGAACAGCAGGTATAACTAGAGAAACGCTCCAGTAATCTCACGTGTACCTTAGCGCATGTTCAGCGCACTAGTGTGAAGGCCCTGTGTTCTTAGAGGTCCATGTGTCCTGGGTTAAACCAGGCTCCTGGGTGTGCCGTTCATTGCTGCTGATTTGAGCCGGGCCAGACCGTTACCGCTGCTGCTGGGGGGGCTGGACTGCACCGCCGCTCCTGTCCTCTGGGTGGAGCTGCTCACCTCGAATACCTCATGGATGGCCTTTCGAAAGCAGTGGAAGTTGTAGTCTATCAAGCCTGTGGAAGATAGTGACGTGAGATATGTTCAGAAGCACATATTAACACACTACTCAATTTAATATGCCGCATCTTTAAGTAACAAACAATACGGGGCCCATAAAGGGACATGGTGGTGGAAAAAATAAAGAGATGGGGGGGGGGGGGGAATGTATTTCAAAACATTTGCTTTCCCCTGAGAAACGTGTTTGCTCGCAAAACTTTTGTGTTCCCCAAAAAAATTTTCGTTCACTTTGATTTACCGAAAGAGCATTTCTGTTTACTCGCAAAACATTTGCGTTTCCACGAAACTTTGCGTTCACTTGCAAAACATTTGGTTTCCCCAAAGAGCATTTTTGTTCGCTCACCAAACATTTGCTTTCCCCTGAGAAACGCGTTCACTCGCAAAACTTTTGCGTTCCCCAAGAAAATTTGCGTTCACTCGCAAAACATTTAATTTCCCCAATGAGCATTTCCCTTCACTGGCAAAACTTTTGCGTTCCCCCAAGAAAGTTTGTTTGCTTGCAAACAATTTACGCTCCCCTGAGAAACGCGTCCCCCCAAAAAAACTTTCCGTTCACTCGCAAAACATTTGATTTACCAAAAAAGCATTTCTGTTTGCTTGCAAAACATTTGCGTTCCCCTGAGAAATGTTGTGTTCACTCGCAAAACATTTGCGTTCTCCCAAGAAAATTTGTTCCCTCACGAAACTTTTGTGTTCCCCTGAGAAACTCTGCGTTCGCTCACAAAACTTTTGTGCTCCCCAAGAAACTTTGTTCACTCGCAAAACTTTTGATTTACCCAAAGAGCATTTCTGTTCGCTCGCAAAATATTTGCGTCCCCCCAAAAAACTTTCCGTTCATTCGCAAAACATTTGATTTCCCCAAGAGCATCTCTGTTTACTTGCAAAACATTTGCGTTCCCTCGAAAAACGTTGCGTTCGCTCACAAAACTTTTGCGTTCTCCCAAGAAAATTTGTTCGCTCACAAAACTTTTGCGTTCCCCTGAGAAACTCTGCGTTCGCTCACCAAACTTTTGAGTTCCCCCCAAGAAATTTTCCTTTCACTCGCAAAACTTTTGCAATCCCTCGGAAAACTTTTTGCGTTCCATCGCAACTTTTGAATTCCCCTGAGAAATTCTGCGCAAAGTTTCTTGGGGGAGTGCAAAACATTTACAAGAGAATGCAAAATCATTATATAATATATCGATATATATTTTTTCCTCCCATTTCATATTTTTGTTCATCCCCATCTCCCTTTAGGGGCTCTGTAAACACTGTGGTGCTTTTATCATTTTGTTGGTTTGAGCTGTCTGTAATGGCATGAGTTTGAGACTGGACTAAATACTTGACCAACCAATGGCAGAAAGACAAAGAGCTTGGGAAAACCAATCATTTTTGCTTATGCTGGTGGAGCAGAAATTATACATGTTGTTAAAAGTCCTCTGCTGACCAGAGTAACTTATCACATCTTGGAAATGATGATTATATGAGTAGCTATGTTTCCATTCAAAGCTGCAAATTTAACTTGTGTGCAAAATTGGAATAGTGCATAAAACATTTGCGAACCATTTCCATCCCATGTGCTCAAGAGAACAAAATAGTCACTTCCTGGGAAATTAGCACAAAATATCTTTAATAAAAATGGAAGTTGCTGGGGGCTTCCCTGAGGCTCTTTTTTTCATGCATCATAAATTGAAACGCAATAAACACTGTCATGTTATCTTTCATTCGGAGGTGGATGGCTTATGTTTGGGAACGCAATCGTCTGAGACAGTACTGGGAGGTCATTAAACCCAACCATTCTGATAAACTTTGGCTTAGGCATTTTAGAATGACCAAACCGACATTTGAGATGCTGTGCGATGAAATTGGTCCGCTGATTAGTCTAGTTATCCAATCACATCCACTGTTGAGGCAAAGTCACATAAGGATTTTTTTGTTGTGCATCAAGGGATTTATTCAGTAAATGTGTTTCCATCATAGTTTATGCGCATGTCTTCTTTTTGGATAAAAAATGTATCTGCCTCAATTAAGCGCATAAATATTTTTATGCACATTTTTAGAATTTATATGTATCTTTGCATTTCAATCCGGACTTTTTTATGCCATACCCTAAAATTTGCATAAAAATAGGTGGATGGAAAGAGCTAGTGAAGCAAAACTTGTCTTTAACAGTGGTTAATTTTTGCAAATTAGGCTGAATTGCTTTTATTTAGGATGTCAAAGGAAAGTAAAATCAATTAAATAAATTATTTAATTCCAGACCTGCAGTCTAAATGACACTAACTTCGCACAAGTCATGCTAATATTCTAGATTGATCGATCATGTCAAATGTCTGTACCTTTCCTCTCGAAGCTCTCCTCTCTCAGGATGCAGACCAGAGCCAGAAACTTGGTGACTTCCTTCAGGTAAAGCACTGTGGTGTTGTTCAACTTTATGATGGCCAGAGACTCTTTATCATAAGCGTTACCGTTGCCGTCGTCTTTTAGACTATACATTCAACATATGGACAAAAAAACAAAACAAAAAAAAGCCTCTTAATAGGATACAATATATTACATTCATCTTATACCTTACACTGTCAGCATAAAAAAGAATACAAGTTCTAAATAATAATATATATTTTAAAATAGTATACACTACCCTTCAAGGGTTTGAATGAATTAAAATATATTCAAAGAGAAAAGATTTTAAACAAGACTTATTTCAAAAACATTAAAAGCATCATACTGACCCCAAACTTTTGAACATTAGTGTATTTTTTATAGAGCATTGCACTGTAGTGAAGACAAATAAAGCTCAAGGCCTTCAGGATGGACATATTCATCAGTTTTGGTTTTCACGTTCACAGTTTCTCACCCGTAAATACACGAGACGTCAATGACAACATCGATCATGTCACAGCAGAGCTCGTACGACTGCATGTCCACTGGAGAGCTGTCTGTGGCGATGTAGATCTTACTGACCACGTCGAACAGGAACGCTTTCTCAATCCCAGAATTCTGAGAGGGAAAAATGCATTTACAAATATATACTTATCAGTTCTGTTATTCATCTGCATCGATAAACACCAATAAAAGCATTTAGAGCTGAGACATTTTATCTAGACCAAGCAAAGTTAGACATTAGTGGAATCTGATACTGGAAGCATTGAAGAAGCAATCTTTATGAGTAAAGCAGCTGTGTACATACAGAGATGAATATGTTGAGGAGGTTTTCCAGCGTGGGCAGTTGAGGGATGAGTTTCTGGACCACCTTACTGAAGGCCTCAAATATGGAGTGATCATAGATGCTGGTGAGATAGAAACTGAAAACAAACAAAGAGAAATATCACTCATTAACGTAACATATTCATTCATAATGCACACATTACATCCAGAATGCCAGGAAATGAGCTTCAAAAAATAAAAAGCCTATTAAATTGAAATTACGGTTTTAAAAATAACATAAAACTCACTGAGCTTCCAAAATGTGACATATTTTTGAGTAGATCAGAAAAGTGGGCTTAGGTTTATTAATTTTCCTGGCCTGTGAGACCTTGGTCCGCAGATTAAAAAAAGATGTATCAGAGATATTCAGTATTGTAAAGAAAATAAAAATGTTTCCCTAATAAACTTACACTGGTGAATACAGCACAATAATATAAGAGACATTTGTTAAGGAGGTTAATAGGGTCAATTTTGATATCATATAGACTTGACCAGTAAAAGGACTATTCATCTCCCCTGGATATATAATATTATGAGAAGAGATTGTATTGTTTCATTACGAGTGTTATAGAGCTGCACAATTAATCGTTAAAAGATTGCGATCTCTATTCAAACACCCACGCAATCTTATTCATAAAAGACAATGATTCAAAGCAAACATTCTAATTTGCACTGGCGCTGCCGCTGAGCTAGAGAGAGCAGTTGTCATGTATGAAACAGCTTTGATGACAGTCTTTCAATCACTTATCATTATTTCTGTGTTACAATCATTAAAATTATCACAGAAGTACTGGGATAAAAGTTTATAGTTCAGATATAAACACTACAGAAGTGATCAAAAGAGAGCAAATCACCTTTTGAAAGTAACGAGACGCTTCAAATAAAGATTGTATCAATTACACCGGTATACCAGTAGGTGGCGACAAGTGACTTTTAAAAAAAATTGTCATTGAATCATTCATTAAAGAGATTTGTTCAAAAACGTCAATTCATCCAGTAATGAAGCAAGTGAAGTCTTTATGAGTGAGTCATTGAATCATTTATTCAATCCTATTAAAATATAATTCAAATTAAATATTTTTAAATAGACTGCAGCAATTAACATTTTGTCAGAAACTCTTGTAAATTACATGTTATTGTTTAGTTGTATATTCAGAATCGTGATCTCTATTTAAACCAAAAAATAGTGATTCTCAATTTATCCAGAATTGTTATTTTAGTATTATTTTATATACTATAACAGTTGTTATTATTATTTTGAATTAGCATTTATTTATATATTTTCAGTTTTCATTGTAAGTTTTAGTTATTTTGTTGTGCTTTTATTTATTTTTTTAATATTTCTATTTAGCTTTAATTTATTTTTATTTCAGTTACATGCCAAGGCAACATTTCTCATTTTCGCTAAAGTTTTTGTTTTTTAATGTAATATATTCATATTTTATTTTAGCTTTATTTCAATTAGCAAAAACAAATTTTAAGGTTTAGTTCTATTTAACAATATCAACACTGTTCATTACACATTCTTGCTGGAATATCGCTGTAGCCCAGCTGAAAGCACAGCATAATCCTATCAAACACTCTTTATCTGTCATTCCACTGTATCAAGGCAAATTGATCAGTACATCAGGACGACCAACCTGAGGTGAAGCTTTTCCAGACTGGCGTCAGCTAGATCATCATTGGCTCTCTGATGAATGTCTCTCTGCGTCTCTATCTTATGATCATCTGATAAACCGTCCACCTTATGTATAAACACCTCGAAATTGATCTCCGGGTTCACCCTGAACGCCCGCGACACTGTCAGATGTAGCCGCCCTAATGCTTCTACATAGTCATCCTACAGGGAGAGACATCCAAACACAAAATCATTAACAGCCAGGAATGGAGCCAATTCTCACGCCGTACAAGGAAAAATGAAAGTAAGCAGTTTGAATGACAAGACAATCACTCTCATATTTTCCTGGTGTCTGTTTACCTGAGCATCGATGACAAAAATCAACGCGCCGGTGCCCCTGAAAATCATCTCGTAATCGAAGGTGGGGTCGAAAAAGTCCACCTGCCCTGGAAAGTCCCATATGTGAAAGTTGACAAAGGAACTGCCGGAGATGTCATCCTTGTAGATCTTGTTGGTGCTCTCCAGGAAGAGTGTCTCATTGGGAGACATCTTATGAAACACCACCTGAGATTCAAAACATTAAACCATAGGCGAATATGGACATATAGATATTAAAAACAGATCTGATGTATTCATTATTTCACACAGCAATAAAATCATCTCATATATAAACAAATGACAAAAATGATATTTCCTCCTAACGCAGAAAATGAGTTCCAAAGGACGGGGGAGTTACATTACATGTTACTTAATAAAAGGAAATATTATTTTACAATTACAGTTCACAACATTTGCAAGGCATTTCACGTGGTTATGTCAGCAGAAATAGCAGATGTTCCGTTAAAAAAATAAAAATAAAAGCATTTGTTTTCTTTTGCAATAACATGGACTGATAAATCGTGATCAGAGAAATTTACTACGAAAGAAAAGATTTTTAATTTTAATTTCATGTTAACTTCAGTCAACAAGTGTTCAATAAAAGTTCCATTCATCTTACCTGGAATAAAAATATAAAGGGGAAATATATATATATATATTACGCTTTCATTACACATTCTTGAGTGCATCACTAGCTGTAATATTGTTGCAGCCCAATAAATGATAATACAAACATATATAATATTTACATAATATATAACAATATTAATATAATTTATTAAATAAGTAATATATTATATAACAATAATAATATATAAATATTAATCCAAAAATATTAATCTAATACAATGATTAAATAAATGAGGGTCTGATCAGAACGTCACATCTGTACTTTACGAAATAGGGATAACCATGGTACTTTTGGACATATTAAAATGGTAATGCTATGATTTTGTACACTACTATAATGTTACACTTATAATGTTAGTAGAAAGTAAGTAATATAGCACAATAATAATAATAATAACAAAAAACATACTGACCTTATAAGCAAGTAGCTACTGTGTCGGTATCATAGTAGTGATGATGGTAATAATGATACTTTGAAATGTACTCTTCCATATTACTTTTAGTAATATGGCACTATGGTAATACCATGAACATGTACCATGGTATTCTCGAACGCACCTCGGTATATATCAAAGTACAAAGGTACTACCATCCGATACCATGATTGTATCATAGTACTGCCACAGTACGTTTTTGTAAGAAATTGTATACCTAAATACTTCTAAGAACACCATGGTATTACCATCTTGGTATTGTCCAAAACTAGTGCATTACCATAGTACTTTTTTTGTAAGTGCAGTGCTGTATCCAAATGGGATCTGACCTTCTGGATGGAGGATTTCCCGCTTCGCCTCAGTCCCATCAGCAGGATTCTGGGTTTATTGTCTGCAGAGGGAGAGTTTTCCAGGTTCTCCTGCATCATGTCCATGTTTTCCACGCCGTAGCCGAAATCTTTAGGGAAAGAGTCCACCAGGCTTCCGGCTAGCTGCTCCTCGTACTCAATCGACATTATAAATCTATTTTTAAGCTTTAAATCCCTTTGATCTGTCTATGTTGACTCTGTATGATCCGTTTGAGTAATTGAGATGGGATCAGTGTGGATTAAATGTTTAGTTTGGATACAGATGAGGAGGTTTCATAGTGAGAAGCGGTTAGCTTGCTGCATGAACACAAACAAACGGGAAGCTGATCATATGACAGGCGCAGAAGAGGAACGCCTGCAGGCGAGCGGAAAGGTCTTACGCGTGAGCAGCCTATGAGTGGAGCGGTCTCTCAGATGATCAACATCACTTTCACATTTTGGAAACATTTTCTGAACATATATTATATGTATGAAATACGATGAAAAGTGTTATTCAGAAGCCCATTTTTTTTTTTTTTTTTTTTTTTTTTTAAACTTTTAATTCCGTAATGTGTTTGTTTGTAGTAGATTGAAACATCCGTGGTACGAGAATTTTACTCTAAAAATACAGAAATTATATTAATGTTGTATTAATATACTACGATTATAAATTAAATTATGAGCAAGTTCATTCAGAAATTTTATTTTTTTCTTTTCCCTCGTTCTTTATATTTATATTTTCTGTAAAGCTGCCTTAAGAGCACTCTGTACTTTAAAAAGAGCCATACAAATCAATTTAATTGATCAGTCCCTTTATCGTATGGTAAACATAATAAAATTTGATATTATATTATTAGTAATGAAAATTGGAGCTCATCCAATAGGGGGCGCTTGTGGACACGAATATGAGTCACACGCCTCTCACAGACAAGACAGAAGCAGAAGAAGCAGCAGTGTAGACAGGAAGAGCGTTTGTGAGTAAAAACAAGCGTTTACACACATATTTTAAACGCATATGATTATTCTGTCAGCATTATTTTGAAATAAATATTATACTTTATTTTGTGGGGTTTATAGCGTACTTAATTGCGCCGTTGTCACATTGATATCTGCTGATGAACTTGAATATGTTTCATTCAAACACGCCTTAGAAAACAGACCAAAATAAACACAAATATGTTACACAAATATATCATTTTGAATGAATAAACAACGATAATTGTTTCATGAAACATACTGAATTCAATAAATTCGTTGAACGTTTCATTGAAGACTGAAACATTTGGCTGTTTGTTCTGCTGGTTTGTTTATATTGCTGCATGTTATAATGCATTCATGTTTTATTCAGTTTATGTTTATGAATATGTAAAATATTACATATTTTGAGAATTTTGTATCACACGGTTCAAGATTAGAAAGTAATTTCTGTCAAATGTGAAACTAATGTAGTTTCAGTTCATTTCAAGTGAAGAAAATTGATGAACAATAAGAGTTTGTGAAATGTCAATCATTTCAATAAGCTCTGATTTGGTTACTTTTGCAGATGTAGTTTTCAGTTTTATTAATAATAATAATAATAATAATTACACACACACACACACACACACACACATATATATATATATATATATATATATATATATAAAATGTATATTAGGGCTGTCAAACAATTAATCGCGATTAATCACATCCAAAATAAAAGTTTGTGTTTACATAATATATGTGTGTGTGCTGTGTATATTTATTATTTATATATAAATATACACACATGTATTATATTTATATTATACACACACACACACACACACACATACACACACAAATATATATATAAATATATATATTAGGGCTGTCAAACAATTAATCGTGATTAATCACATCCAAAATAAAAGTTTGTGTTTACATAATATATGTGTGTGTGCTGTGTATATTTATTATTTATATATAAATATACACACATGCATTATATTTATATTATACACACACACACACACACACATAAATATATATATATATATATATACACACACACATATACATGTAAATATTTTCTTAAATATATAAATATATACATGCATGTGTGTGTATTTATATATACATAATAAAAATACACAGCGCACACACATATATTATGTAAACACAAACTTTTATTTTGGATTTTTATATATATTTGACCTGCTTTATGTAAAATCATCTCTTGTGAAACTTGCCATAATAAAAGAATATGTGGTTTTGTGGATTGTTTTCCTTCTCTAGAGTCACTGTATGCAGACATGAGTGTCCCAGACTACATGCAGTGTGCTGAGGACCATCAGACAGTCCTGGTGGTGGTCCAGCCCATGGGGATCGTCCCAGAGGACCAGTTCTTCCGCATCTACAAACGCATCGTCAGTGTGAGCCAGGTCAGCATACGAGACTCCCAGCGCGTCCTGTTCATCCGATACCGGCACCATTACCCCCCTGAGAACAATGAGTGGGGTGACTTTCAGACTCACCGCAAAGTCGTAGGTCTCATCTCAGTGACCAGCTGCACCACGGCAAAAGAGTGGCCACAGACATCAGATCGTTTCCACGGGCAGAAGGAGGTGTTCGGCTCCACGCTGTACGACTCGCGGCTGCTGGTGTTCGGGCTGCAGGGGGACGTGGCGGAACAGCAGCGCACCGATGTGGCGTTTTACCCCAGCTATGACGACTGTCCTGATGTGGAGAAGCGGGTGGAGGATTTCGTTGAGTCCATATTTATCGTCCTGGAGTCGAAAAGGCTGGACAGAGCAACCGATAAATCTGGTGATAAGCTACAGCTGCTGTGTGTGCCGTTCGAGAAGAAGGACTTTGTGGGGTTGGACACAGACAGCAGGTGAGTTTGGGTTCTGGGAATGTGTTCAAATGATAAACTACTGAGAAATGACCTCATCTTTATTGGTGATCAGCATAATGGTCAACCCATATGAGTTTTTCAATAGTCGATGCTGATATCTTGAGAAGGGTGGCTGATGAAACTTCAATTACCATTTATTTATTATCTTGCTAATGCAAACATCACTATTAGGGATACACAATATAAAGGTACCATATCAGTTATCAGCTGATATTAAAGATGTTTTGGTTACACTTTATTTTAAGGTGACGTAGTTACATTGTACTGAGTAATGTTAATTAACTACATGTACTTACTATGAGTTACGGTTAGGGTTGGTTTACTTTAATTTTAAACAGTAAAATTTATACTTTAAATAGGGTTAGTTACTTGTAATTATGCATAATTTACTATTATTACTATAGTAAGTACATGTAGTAACGTGTAATTACGTCACCTTAAAATAATGTGTTACAGATGTTTTTATTTATTTTTTTTACATTTAGGTGACTTTTTATGGACACTAGAAATTTAATATCACTATTAAATGTAACTTTTGCAAATATCCTAATCAATGTATGTATTTTAGTACTGTACATTATAATGTTATGATGCCTAAATTCATTTTTAGCATTTATATTGATGTTTTCGTTAGTGTTTTATTTTTCATTATTATTTCGACCATGGATTCCCAAACGTTTTTGTCAGCTGAACCCATCTGGCCCAAAATATATACTTGAAGTATTTTAAGTTAATATTTTAATAATTTATAAACACATGGTTTATATATTTATATACATATACATCAAGCCTGCATTTATTTGATAAAAATACAGAAAAAAACAGTAATATTGTGAAATATTATTACAATTTAAAATAATGATTTTGTATTTTAATGTAATTTAAAATAAAATTTATTTCTGTGATGAAATGCTGAATTTTCAGCATCTTTATTCCAGTCTTCAGTGTCACGTGATCCTTCAGAAATCATTCTAATATGCTGATTTGATACTCCGTTATTATCAATGTTGGAAACAGCTGCTTCCATATATATATATATATATATATATTTTTTTTTTTTTTTTTGTTGAACCTCTGATACTTTTTTCAGGATTCATTGATAAATAAAAAGTTAAAAAGAACAGCATTTATTCAAAATAGAAATCATTTCTAAAAAGGAAAAAAATTACTGACCCCAAAATTTTGAACGGTAGTGTATATTGTTATAAAAGACTTTTGTTTTAAATAAATTCTGTTCTTTTTTTAAACTTTTTATTAACCAAAGAATCCTGAAAAAAGTATCACAGGTTATAAAAAATATTATGCGGGACAACTGTTTCCAACTTTGATAATAAATCAGCATATTACAATGATTTCTGAAGGATCATGTGACACTGAAGACTGGAGTAATGATGCTGAAATTTCAGCTTTGATCACATAAATAAATTATAATTTAAAGTATATTAAAATAGAAAACCATTATTTTAAATTGTAATAATATTTCACAATATTACGTTTTTTTTTTTTTTTTCTGTATTTTTGATCAAATAAATGCAGGCTTGATGAGCTTAAGAGACTTCTTTCAAAAACAATTAAAATAGTAATGTTTTTAAACTTTTGACTGGTACTGTATACACACATTTATTTATTTATATATAAATGAATGTATATTATATTTATATATTTTATATATTTTATATTTATTGTTTTAAATGTTTTATTTTGAATTTATTTATATATCATGATATAATTAATTTTTAGCTTTTTATCAACTCAGGAACTCCCTGCTGTTTCCCAACAAACTCCTGTCTGGGAAACTCTGATTTAGACAAAATAGTACAAAATCTTAACATTGTCATTTATTAGTTATTATCCATAACATGAAAATAATTGACTTATTAAAGGATCCCTAATCACTATTATTATATGTAGTTTATACTAACCGTTTTTGGAATGAAGAGATTTAAAAAAAAAAAACAAACAAAAAAAAACAAACAAACTTTGATGTGTAATGCATCCTAAATTAAGACTGGATTTCACAGCGGTAAATACTGGATTCCCAAGAGTCCCACAATATGATGGTTTTGCCTGTAGTTCAACCGTGCATGATCTTCTATCCTGTTTCATGAGTTTTGCCATTTGTTTTTCATGGTTGTTGTTTTTTTCTTCCCTTCTCTTGTTTTGCCTTGTTTTATTTGTCTTTCTTCTTTTTTTCATACTGTCCTGTGAGTTTATTATGGGGTGTGAAAAGGTGAGCTGGTAGTTCTGTCTCCTGCTTTAGTTCATTCTTACCTGATCAGCCTCTTCCTCTTCCCTTCAGTGACACAGTGGTTGGACCTCGATTCTCTTGTGTCTCAGTTTAGAGTAGAAAGGTCAAACTCATTTTTGGGATGAAAGTCAATGTGCAGGAACAGAAAAAAGAGCTTTCAGCAGCGTATAATCTTTGTGTCCTTATGTCGTCTCTGATTCGAAATTTGGGCAAGATTCTTGGGGTCCTGGTGCCTGACAGGGTCAAGTGTTTGATCAAGTATATCGTCTCTCTCTGTCTGCTTTAACTGCAGAAATACATGGATGTCATTCAGTAATTCATGAGTGATTGCACGCAAAGCTTTGTGCTCATCTCATCTACGGTCACGACATGAATTTGAAAATGGCATCCATTTCTAAAAATACTGTGAGTTTAGTTGTATTTGCTCCATTGTAGGATGTAGGTTTTTGATCTAAAGTTAAATATAGATTATAAATATTGATTGTGTCTGTAAGTGTATTAATTTTAAAAGATATAATATAATATATTGTGTTTAGAAATATTATATTAAATAATGTAAAGCAATAATAGTAATAATTCTATTTTTAAATATTTTTATTTATACTAATAAATATTAAATTAATACTTTATATATTATTTATCAATATTAGGGATGTATGGATATAGACATTTTGGCTAATAATATAATATAATATAATATAAATTGTGTTTATATATATATTATGTTAATGTAATTCTATTTTTAAATATTTTTATTTATACTAATAAATATTAAATTAATATTTTATGTTTTATTTATCAATATTAGAGATTTATGGACTTAGACATTTTGGTTAATATAATATAATATAATATAATATAATATAATATAATATAATTCAGTTTCTCTCACTTGAATAACACTTGACCCTCTTGCACACTATCTATAGGGGTCCTTCCACCACAGTTTTATGTTTATAAACATATAAATCCTTTATTTTTTTTAGTTCCTTCATCCCCATGGGATAGACATCAAGTTGCTTTTTGACCCCTTTAGCTGAAATCCCCACCGTTTTGCCTGTGCATCCCCTTCCCTCTGCATTCGTCTTCACCTCCAGCTTCCCTCTCTGTCTGTAAATCCTGGGCTAAGACAGAAGACAAAGCTTAACGCAAAACCACATCAGCATATTTGTGTTCCATATAAGGCGAGCCAAAGGAGACGACATCGATCCACCGCTGATAAAAATAACTTTAATTAAATATGGCTGACGTCACCTGCACTTGGCTGCGAGCGTTAATTAAGAACTGAGCTCTGTGCGTAAACGCTGAATGTTTATCTGACGCCTGTTGCCTCTGTTCCTCCTCAGGCACTACAAGAAACGCTGTCAGGGCCGCATGAGGAAACATGTCGGGGATCTGTGTCTGCAGGCGGGGATGCTGCAGGATGCCCTCGTACATTATCACATGGCCGTAGAGCTGCTGCGGTCTGTCAATGACTTCCTGTGGCTGGGAGGTAAGATGGGGATTAATGATTTATAGGGTGCGTTCACACTTGGCAGGTTTAATTCGATTAAAATGAACTCTGGTGCGATTGCTCTGTTAGTGTGGTTCATTTGAATAAGTGTAAACGCTACCATCCGAACCCTGGTGCGCACCAAACAAGCTCTGGTTCGAGGTTCTCCAACACCGTGACATTCTCAGTCTTTGCCTGAATGGATCTTGCCTTCCCAAAGACCTGCATTAGAACAGTGAAATGGTTTGTGTTTTGTTCCTCAGCTGCTTTGGAGGGACTGTGTTCTGCGTCTGTCATCTTCCATTACCCAGGAGGCACTGCGGGGAAGAGCGGAGCCCGCAAACCTGGCGTCTCCTCTGCTGCTGACGCTGGAAAGAGACACAGACCTGGTCAGTGCAGTCAGACACATCTACAGCATCCCATTTTATCTGACCAAACTGTTTCTCAAAAAATATTAAGACCCCATGATTTTGTTCTTCATATTTTCGTTTTGGTTTCTTGAGAGATTCTTTTGTTCATCTTTGCTTTGATTAATTCATAATGATACCATTAAAAAGGCTTGTGTGATTTTGAATCATGCACCTTTTGTTTGTTTATACACTACTTGCAAAACTTTTTCTTCTTCGCACACTCGCATATATTCAAGAAAGAAAATCTCCTATGGAAACTCAATATGTTTTTATTTATGTGATGAATGAATGTGTGTGAATAAGTGTTTTAAGTGACTACACGAGTGAATGAGGATGGATGTCTCTTGTGTGTCTCAGATGTAATTTACTGCTCTTGGTTTAATGTTTGTTTCTTTAATAAAACATAATTGGGAGTGAATCGTAACCTTTTCTCCACAGACAGCAGCAGGAGTTTAGTCTAAAGCAGAGAGTCATTATTTTCACTCATTCTCATCTGTGAGGGAACCTCAGTTATTCTGATCTAGAACAGTGAAGCGTCAGATTGTTCTAAAGCAGAGAACAAGAGAAATGTCCTTTCCTTTCCTTTCCTTTCCTTTCCTTTCCTTTCCTTTCCTTTCCTTTCCTTTCATTACTTTATTTTCATTTCCTTTTATTCAGTTTTTTTTCTTTTTTCCTTTAATGTCCCTTTCATTTATTTTTCTTTCTTTTCATTTCCATTTCTCTCCTTTCTTTTCTTGTCATTTCTTTCTTTTTATCTTTCTTCTTCATTTTCTTTCCTTTCCTTTCTTTTCTTTTTCATTTTCTTTCATTTTATGTCTTTTCTTTCCTTTTTTCTTTCTTTTTCTTTTTTCATTTTCTTTCCTTTCTTCTTTTTTCATTTTGTCTTTTCTTTAATTTTTTTTCTGTCTCCATTTTCTTTTTCTTTTTTCTCTTTTTTCCTTTAATTTCCTTTTTATTTCCTTTCTTGTCTTTTCTTTTCTTTTTGTCTCTCTTTTTCCTTTCCTTTCCTTTCCTTTCCTTTCCTTTCCTTTCCTTTCCTTTCCTTTCCTGAATTTCCTTTCCTGAATTTCCTTTCCTGAATTTCTTTCTTTCTGAAATGATTTTCATATTCATTTGCTTGTATTAACTTGTAAATAAGTCTGAAAACACTA
This sequence comes from Mylopharyngodon piceus, assembly GCA_039654765.1. Taxonomy (NCBI): domain Eukaryota; kingdom Metazoa; phylum Chordata; class Actinopteri; order Cypriniformes; family Xenocyprididae; genus Mylopharyngodon; species Mylopharyngodon piceus. The sequence continues at coordinate 20,786,312 of CM077448.1, forward strand.
TAACATTTATATTTTCACTCATTAATGGGTACATAATTCATTCACGTTTCATTTGCTAATGAATCCACTGTGGTGAGGTTTGCTTTACAGATTTATGTCTAAAATGGCTTCATAAAAAATACTTGCACGCTTGAGCCACACTTAAAATGAACGTACAATTTGTCAAACCAAATGGCATTTATTTTAAAGAAATATATTTCCAAGTAAAACATTTTACAAAAATGACATTTATGATAAATGATACAAATAGATGCTGTTCAAAATGAAGAGAAAAGCTCTAGATTTGTGCAGATGCCATTTGGTTTGATTTTAAGTGTGACTTAAGTGTCCAAATACTTTTTTTTTTTTTGTTTAACAAGGCTTTGGTAACACATTAAAAACTAAGAGAATGAATAATGTTTTTTTTTTTTTTTAAAAAGCTTGCATGCTTCCTCAGTGAATAGCCATTATATATAAAGAGTCCATCACTCCTCAGTCCTGCTGCATGTCTGACGGCTTTATCACGATGTCAGGATCATAACACACCATTTTGTGCCCTGATATCTGCTGTACTAACACTGCTTACCATGAACTGCAGCTTGTGCCAAGAGTGAACCAGGCTCTCTCTCTGTCTCTCCCTCTCTGTCTGTCTGTCTGTATGTCTTCAGGCGCTCAAGAAGTTCTCATTGATCCAGGTACAGTAAAGCACATGTGTAGCTCCAGATAAGGTTTTTATTCCTGCCCGTTTGTGCTCTTGTGATGTAGTTTTAGTTACTTTGTTGTGCTTGTGCATGTGTGCAGGTGTTTGGGTAGCCTTTTGTGTTTCTGATCTGACAGCAATGAAAATATCTGCAGTGATTTCAGTGCATGGATGCAAATCCTTACTTTTGATTTAAGCTGAAAGGATTTATAGTGCTTTTTTGCAATCATTAGATGGGATATTTGTGTTTTTGTGCCTGATTTTTAATGACTGATTCACCATTAAAAAAATCTGTAGTGCAGATACGTACTGATCAAATTGTTTTGTGCTTTTTATGATAATGCTTAGCTACTAAGAATAGCTAACTTATTAGTAACTAATAGGGTCGACCTGATGATTTATTTAGTTGATAGATTTTATACACACAGACTTTACGCAGTGCAGGACTTGTTTATTCTACAACCTTACAACATCTGCTCATTGCTGCCACTAGATGTCAGTGTTTTTTTGCCATTTGAATTTGAGTTGTATGATCACAAACAGGCTTATTATAGATAAGAGATTTAATTTGCATTAGAAAGTCAAAATATTGAATTTTTAAAATTGATTTCTCGTTACTTTAAAGAGGTTGGAAGATCAAACCAACAATACAGATATAGATTTCCAAAGTGCTGTTTCAGAACTGTATTTATGAAAAACTCCAGAGGTACAGGATGTTATTAAACTGTAATGAAAGATTATGCACTGATGAATCATTCCAAATAAGACCAGGGACATGGATTAATAAAGTAAACAGGGTTATTTTTTCCTCTTGTTTCTTTAATAAACTTCCTGAGTGTGTAATGATTTTTCTCATTCCTCTAAACGTGTTTCTTGATGACTTTCATATTTAATTCAAGCAATAGCTTGTCGAGTTCCAGGTCTTGCATCAGACTATTGGGCTCATTTGCAGCATCTTATATCTCAGAGTAGTTAAATGCAAAGTAAAGTCTTTAGTATTATTACAGATCTTAGGCTTTAAAACATTGAAAATAAGGTAACATTAATGCAAGCATTACATTCGCATGCAGAGAACAGTATTAGCTTTCTTTTCATTTCATCATTGTGCAGTTACCATGGTTCTTTCTTTCGTCTTCCTGTCCAGGTGCTCTGACGACCAATGGCATCAGTGCAGACACGAGCGCTGAGATCGGCCGAGCCAAGAACTGTCTGAGTCAGGAGGACATCATTGAGAAATACAAGGAGGCCATCTCTTACTACGGCAAGGTAACTTTACGCACAGAAATGTGAGAGTTTCTTCTGGTCTGTCTGAGATGATGTTCACTGCTGTGGAGGATCAGTTTTGTTTTCATAAAACTGAAAAGTCCTATCACTTTTGATACGACAAGAGTCCAAATGCGCTTCGAGTTCATCTGTCAGATCATTAACTAATTAGCTCTGTCCATGTTCACAAAGGTTGCATTTTTTTTAAATAAAAAATACAATAAAACAGTAATATTATTTCCATTTAAATTAACCATTTTCTATTTGAATATATTATAAAGTTTAATTTATTCTCGTGATGGAAAAGCTGAATTTTCAGCATCATTACTCCAGTCTTCAGTGTCACATGATCCTTCAGAAATCATTCTAATATGCTGATTTGATGTTCAAGAAACATTTATTAATATTATCAATGTTGAAAACAGTTGCGCTGATTCATATTTTCATGGAAACCGATAAATTTTTTTTTCAGTATTCTTCTTAAATTAGTTTAGAAAGTTCAAAAGAACAGCTTTTTTTTTTTTTTCTAAATAAATATTGTTTTGTAACATTATAAATGTCTTTTAATGTCACTTTTGATCAATTTAATGCATATTTGCTGAATAAAAGTGTTAATTTCTTTCCAAAAAGAATAAAAAAAAAAAAACATACAGCAGATTGGTGCAACAGAAACTATAGTCATTATAGCACTATAGCACTATAATCATAGTTTTGGCTCTAAAATCTGGGTAACATTTTTATAATAGGGTTTAATTTGTTAACATTAACTACATTAGTTAAAATTAACTGACAATTAAAATACTTCTAAGGCATTTATTAATCATAGTTCATGTTAATTTCAACATTTACTGATACGTTATTAAAATCAAAATATTAATTAAAATTATTTAGTGGACCTGAGCTAACAATGAACAGTTGTGTTTTTATTATCTAACATTAGCAAAGATTAATAAATACTGTAACAAATGTATTGCTCATTAGTTAATATTAGTTAATACATTAACGTTAACTAATGAGACCTTACTGTAAAGTGTTACCAAAATCTGGCATGTTCAAAGCCGCTGTAAAACAGTCTTTGCAAAATCTTTCAATAATGAACATGTAGTTATTTATTAAACGTGTATCTTTCAAAGCCATGTATTATAGTGATTTTACCCCAGTTAAGGGAGTTTTAAGTGCACATTTCTTCGTGCCGTGCCTAACAACGCTCTTTTAACTGTGGAAAAACCACTTTAGCACGCAGCTTCTCGTGGGATATTGTTTTATTAAACTCTCAAAGTTCTGTTTCATTATTCATCAGCTCTCGTTCTGAGATGGAAAACCGGGCCGGTTCATTTTTATGTAGGTGTTTCACCCAAAATGGTTCTGCTGATGTGCATCTCGCAGCAAGTAGCCCCTAGAGATGGTCTGGATTCTGGAATTAAAATATCTTTGTATGGTGCATTTTAAACTCACTGTTCCTGGCTCATGTAAAGTCAAGTATTTGACCCCAGTCTTGTGAATGGAGCTGCTCATTCAGTCCAGCTGCTCAATTCTGCCACATCAGCTGTTCTGCCAGCACCCAGCAGGGGACACTGCAGCCTTGTAAATTCATAGATTTGAACAGAGCATTTTGTGCTGCTGTCCACTGCTGAGTTTTGATTTTCAAAAATGATGACACATCCTGCACACAGGCACAAGTGAGACGGACGTACAGCATGACCTTTCTCTGACCTTCAGGTCTTTTCTTTATATTTTAGTCAGTGAGTTTCAGTATTGCTATTTATTATCCATATGGTCTCAGAGTGCAGTTTTTACAATCTGAAATTATATTTTAACACGTGAATAAGCCATGTGAAATGTCAGCATGATCTGGCTATTTATATGGTTATGTGCGAAACCTCATTTCTTACTGTATTAAAAAATTTATTTAATAATTAAATACATTTTAAAAATGATTAAATTTATTAAATAAAAAAAAATAATTCCTGCCCTCATTTTTTTTTGTATTTATATTTTAGTCAGTGAACATCTGTATTGCAAGTTATTATCTTTATGGTCTCAGAGTGCGATATTTATTTATTTATTTTTTGCAATCTGAAATTATATTTTAACGTGTGAATAAGCATGTATGGCAATGTTATAAAAATGTCAGAATGATCTGGCCATTTATATACATTTGCGAATCTGTGCAAAAAACCTTATTTGCTATTTATTTATTATTGTATTAAAATAATATTTAAATATATGATTATAAAATATGAAATAATATTATAAAATAATATTTAATAAAATTTATAATTTAATAATATTTTATAAAATATTACATTTAATAAATAAAAAATAAAATAAATTCTCTACTAATAAATTTATTTATTAAAATGTTTTTTTTTTTTTTTATTAAGCTTAAATTGCTCAAATGGAATATATGTGCGGGCCAGGCCATGATTAATTGCATTAATTTATTTTTTATAATTATTTTTTTAAATAAATAATTAATGCACTAAATTAACACATTGAAATTGACAGCTCATAACTCATAAAAATTAAAATCTTGTCTGTCTTTCAGTATAAGAGTGCTGGAGTGATTGAGCTGGAGGCCTGTATTAAGGCTGTCAGAGTGTTGGCCATTCAGAAACGAGCCATGGAGGCGTCTGAGTTCCTGCAGAATGCTGTTTACATCAATCTTGGCCAGGTGAGTACAGTAAAACCGCAACAAGTCAGTCAAGTTGCTCTGTGAGGAATGGTCCTTCAGGGTTTGTCTGTCTGTGTTCAGCTGTCAGAAGAGGAGAAGATCCAGCGTTACAGCGTCCTGTCAGAGCTCTACGAGCTCATCGGCTTCCACCGTAAATCGGCGTTCTTCAAACGCGTCGCCGCCATGCAGTGTGTGGCTCCCACCATCCCTGAGCCGGGCTGGAAGGCCTGTTACAAACTCCTTCTGGAGACCCTGCCAGGATACAGCCTCTCTCTGGACCCCAAAGACTTCAGCAAAGGTAACACGAGATGTTTCTGTATAGGGCTGTCAAAGTTATACTGTTAGAATGATTGATTTTACGGCTTTTTAACCCATATTACAAATGTTGGTAACACTTTATTTTAGTGTCATTGTTACATATGTTACATGTAGTTACTATAATAATAACTATGCTAACTAGGAACTAAACCTTAACCAATTCAAACCCTAATCCTAACCCTATAGTAAGTACATGTTGTTATTTAATATTACTCAGTACTTAAATGTATAATTACAGTGTAACAAAAACACCTTAAAATAAAGTGTAACTCAAATGTTTTATTAAGTTCTGTGTGGTTTCTGAAGACTGGTAGGAGTACAGGTGTTTCTCAGTTTATCAGTAAATGGAGACTTTCCTTCAGGCGAATTTATTGACTTTTTCAAAAATAGTGATTCACAGACATTGTATGGTGGATTTTAAAGATGGTTTGAAGGACCGTGTGTCTGAAGTTCAGCCAGTGGGTAAAAAACACTGCACCTGCACATCAAGTACATCAACTTAAACTTTGAAAAAAAAGTTTTTTAAGAGAAATGTTGCCTTGAAAAAATCAACTGAAATAAATTAAGTTTTTCTATCTAATAATTATTTTATTACAGATTAATTTCAATTAACGGAAATTAATTTGAATAGTCTTAGCTTTAGTTAAGTTTGTACATAGCTGTTTTTAACATTGATTATATTAATAAATGTTTCTTAAGCGGCAAATCAGCATATTAGAATGATTTCTGAAGGATCATGTGACACTGACGACTGGAGTAATGATGCTGAAAATTCAGCTTTGATCACAGGAATAAATTACATTTAGAGATATATATTCAAAGAGAAAACTATTATTTTAAATTGTATTAATATTTCCCAATATTACTGTTTTTACTGTATTTTTGATTAGATAAATTCAGCCTGGGTGAGCATAAGAGACTTTTTTCAAAAACATTAAAAAATTGTACCGATCCCAAACTTTTGAACAGCAGTGTATATATAAACACATGTATAGTCAAACCAAAATTTATTCAGACACCTTGAACATTTCATTCATTATTACAGTTTATTCACTATAGTTTAAAAAAATGGTAATAAAATGGTAAGATCTCAGAGTTAAACTGTGTCAGAAAAAAATAATCTTAATTATGTCAGATAACACTTAAGCAAAACATGGTCAGGTCAAAGTGTCTGAATCGGGAGGTTTGAATGAGTTTCAGTGTCTATTTCACCTGTTAGTTTCACCTGAAAGGCATCATCCACCTCCATGTCCTCAGGCCTACTTAAGACAGACTCCTGTTGACAATAAACAAAGAAGTAATGAGCATGCGAGTCTGGAATAGAAATGCAGCCTGCATGCATTATGGTGCAAGTGGTGTACGTGCCAGTGTCTCAAGGTTTTTGAACCTGGATAATGACATCATCCCCCCCCCCCTTTTTTTCATGGTTGCTCTTTTAATTAGGTTAATGCTGTCATTTGTTTAATAAATGCATGCTGTTACTGTGTTTTATTTCATGGTTGTCCTCTCGACCTGTTTTACCTCTGTTTACTGACGTCTTTCGCAATACAAGAGCAGAATATGAATAGTTTGAATTGCTCATTTTTCTTTAAATACCTCTGACTCATAAACGGGCTTAGGTTGATTTGTAATCTGACCAGGCAGCATTGAAGTAACCTTGTCCCTCTTTGTATGCTTTTAAAAAAGCGTTGTGTGTTTTGAAGGGCTCTTCTCAGGGGTGATATTTATTCCGTCTGCTCTTTGTGTTGGAAAACAGCACCGAGAGGAGATCTGACCCTGAGCTGTGATGTCAGACTCTGAGGTGCATTACTTTAGGGTCCTTAACTATATTCTCTTTAATATGAAATCCTCTCAACCTCCTGCCTGACTCGCACACATGCATGGAATAATAAAGACGTTTAGATTTAGACGCATACTGCCTGAGGGTCTGTCTATAACGTTCAGAATCCTGCAAATTGGGAAGAGAAAGTCATTATTCATATTCTTTGAAGATGACATAAAATGTCATTTGCAACACATTTAACTTCCATAATGCGACACATTTCAGAACAGAATATTTAATATAATAATATCTAAAATATTATAATGTATAAAAATAATAATAATAATTATTATTATTAAATAATTTTATCAGGATTTTGGTTCAAAATAATTCCTCAAATCATGTGGTTTGTGTGCTTTTATGTTAAATAATTTTTGCAATTTTCGCATTGTGGCCTCGTCATGTCTAGAGACCAGAATATCAGAGAATTGGCAAAGAGCTTTTTTGACTTGACAGTAAGTAACCGTCCATAAACCCCTAGCAACCACATAGCAATGCTCTAAATACCATTTAGAACACCTTAGCAAGTGCATAGCAATGCCTTGGCAACCACCCAGAAACCCATAGCAACCACATGCTCTAAAAAACATTTAGAACACCCTAGCACGTGCATAGCAATGCCTTGGCAACCACTTAGAAACTCCTACCACATAGTAATTCTTTAAAAACCACTTAGAACACCTTAGAAAGTGCATAGAAACGCCTTGGCAACCACCCAGAAACCCCTAGAAACCACATAGCAATGCACTAAAATCAATTTAGAACACCTTAGCAACTACCCAGGAACCCCTAGAAACTGCACATCAATGCTATAAAACCATTTAGAACACCTTAGCAAGTGCATAGCAACACCTTGGCAACCACACAGAAACCCATAGCAACCACATGCTCTAAAAACCATTTAGAAAACCTTAGCAAGTGCATAGCAACACCTTGGCAACCACACAGAAACCCATAGCAACCACATGCTCTAAAAAACATTTAGAACACCCTAGCAAGTCAAGTCAAATTTTATTTATATAGCACAAATTTAACACAACTGTAGTTGATCCAAAGTGCTTCACAGTAAATCAGAAGTTAAAATAGAAAAGGAGGGAAAAAATGGAGATAAAGGTCAAATATCAAAGTCAATCAAACAAATTGTATATACATACAGTACATAACATGGAGCACCAACTATATAAAAAATAATATATATATATATATATATATATACATATACTTGCACAGCATCACTCGAATGCTAAAGAGTAAAAATAAGTCTTTAAACTGCTTTTAAAAACATCCAGTGATGGAGAGGCACTGATACACAAAGGTAGACTGTTCCAGAGCTTTGGGGCGGCTACAGAGAAAGCTTGATCACCTTTTGATTTGCAACGAGAACGAGGGACAGATAAAAGTAACTGATCACAAGATCTTAATGACCTAACAGCTGTGTATGGCTTAATAAGATCAGAAATATAATCCGGGGCCAAGTTGTGCAATGCTTTGTATGCGAAAAGAAGGATCTTAAAGTCGACTCTAAATTTTGTGGGGAGCCAATGCAATGAGGCAAGGACAGGGGAGATATGATCCCTTTTTCTAGTTCCTGTCAGCAATCTGGCTGCCGAGTTCTGAACCATAAAGAGAGTTGCAGTAGTCCAATCGAGAAGAAATTAGTGCATGGATCACAATTTCAAGGTCTTTACTAGAAAGAAAGTGTTTCACTTTTGCTACGGATCTAAGTTGAAAAATGCTACTCTTTACAACTGCATTTATGTGCTTGTCAAATTGGAAAAGAGGGTCAAAATAGACACCAAGCATGATTGTGCAGGTTGTTACTTAAAGAACCTAACTATGTTGTTGGTAGCAGCAGGACCCAGTAGAAGCACTTCGGTTTTATTTTCGTTCAGTTGCAGTGAGTTATTTGTCATCCAGGACTTGACTTCATTGAGGCATGAGAAGAGATGATCTAATGAAAAGTCATTTCCTTGTTTGATTGGAAGATATAGTTGGAGGTCGTCAGCGTAACAATGATAATTTATGTTATATTTCTGGAATATTGAGCTTAAAGGGAGCATGTAGAGGGAGAATAAAAGAGGGCCGAAAGCAATGCCTTGCAAGTGCATAGCAGTGCCTTGGCAACCACTCAGAAACCCCTACCACATAGCAATTCTTTAAAAACCATTTAGAACACCTTAGCAAGTACATAGTAATGTCGTGGCAACCACCCAGAAACCCCTAGAACCACATAGCAATGCACTAAAATCCATTTACAACACCAAAGCAACCACCCAGAAACCCCTAGAAACTGCACAGCAACGCTCTAAAACCATTTAGAACACCTTAGCAAGTGCATAGCAACGCCTTGGCAACCACACAGAAACCCATAGCAACCACATGCTCTAAAAAAACATTTAGAACACCAGCAAGTGCATAGCAATGCCTTGGCAACCACCCAGAAACCCATAGCAACCACATGCTCTAAAAACCATTTAGAACACCTTAGCAAGTGCATAGCAACGCCTTGTCAACCACTCAGAAACCCCTACCACATAGCAATTCTCTAAAAACCATTTAGAACACCTTAGAATGTGCATAGCAATGCCGTGGCAGCCACCCAGAAACCCCTAGAAACAGCACAGCAATGCTCTAAAACCATTGAGAACACATTAGCAATTTGGCAACCACCCAGAAACACCCAGTAACCATTTAACAATGCTTTAAAATCCATTTAGAACACCTTAGCAAGTGCATAGCAACGCCTTGGCAACCACATACAGCAGCCTAGCATCATGGCTGTTAGTTTGGCTTGGTTGGTTGGTTAGTTAATATTATTTTTCCCTTGCCTCAAAGTATTGGTTCTGTCAGCAGAAACATTATTTTGAGAGGCAAGAGAATTTTATTACATTTTGATAGAAGATTTGAATAATGTGCAATGATGAATCTTGCACAATAAGACCTGCAGAATTTATTAAGGAAATAAATAGAGAGTCAGTTTTGATTTCCCGTTGACTTTAAGCAAGATTTGTGAATGCTGTCTGAATGCAGACACAGCCATTCCCTCATTCAGATATGTTTATTCTTATATCTTAGTCCTGTATTTATTTCAGGCAAATCAGCTGATGATGTGTGGTTTTTGCATTGAATCTGTGATGTCATTGAGAGCAGGAGGGTGTGTGTCAGCTGAAGCTGGGGGTGACCCTGGCTTACTGAAGCTTGAAGTGAAAGAGAGAAGAGGACTCGGGTCAATAGAGACACCATGGAGTGCAGAGAGAGAAGAGAAAATGGGTTTTTAATTGGCCTGGGAGTTCTCGAGCTCAGCTCTCTTTACGCACAGAGAGAGAGAATATATCATCAACCTCTGATTGATTGCGTTTAGCTCAACCATTGTGCGCAGGGATCTAGAAAGTCCAGTGAAAACACAAAGACCGAACACAGAACTACAGCAGACCCTGGAGTGCTGTAAACCGCTTCCTGGAGTCTCAACGGCCTGTTGGCACCAGCCGTTATGATCCCTGAACTGCAGCGGGATGTATTATTTCTAGTTGAAGAGGGAGTGAAGTGGCTGTTTTTAATAGACAGCTGCTAAATGTGTAGTAGCTGTTTGTACATAGTCTCATTTTTATGGGGTGATGTGTTGTAATGGTTAATGGGACCTGATGAATAAATGTTGGGTATGAACAAAATTGGTGTTGAAAACTACATACTTTTATTGGTCCAAATAATGAACTGATGATTGAATTATTCCAAACCATAGTACGCATAGTACCACATTTAAAATAAAAGTGCTTCCTCATTTGTGGATCAGATGTATTTTATAATAAATTTAGTTTTTTTTTTTTTTTTTTTTTTTTTTTTTAAATTTGCAAGAAATAAAGTCAGAATTGCGATATAACTGACATATAATTGAGATATAAACTCGTGATTCTGCATTTTTCTCACAGTTCTGAATTTTGTTCTCGCAATTGCGAGTTTATATCTCATAATTCTGACTTTATATCGCGCAATTCTGACTTTTCTCGCAATTCTGACTTTTTTCTCGCAATTCTGACTTTATATCGCGCAATTCTGACTTTTTTTCTTGCAATTCTGACTTTTTTCTCGCAATTGTGAGTTTATATCTCGCAATTCTGACTTTGTTGCGCAATTCTGACTTTATATCGCGCAATTCTGACTTTATAACTTGCAATTGTGTATATATCTCGTAATTCTGATTATAACTTGCAATTGTATATCACAATTCTGAGAAAAAAAGTCAGAATCGCGAGACTTGTCACAGACACACCAGGCTCCACCATCCACCAATCACAGCGCACACCATCCCCGGAGTACTAATCACCGCCACCTGCACCTCATCAGCCCATTCATCACACTGCACTACTTAAGACACACTCTCACACAGTCACATTGTCCGGTCTCGTTTGCATCGAAGGACTTACCTGTATGCTTACCTCAAGGACTCCCTGTGTTACTTACCTGCTATCTTGTCTCCGTGTTTCCCCGAACGTCTCCTCTCCGTGTGTGAAGTGTTGTCTGCAGTCATCGTCTCCAGTCAGCAATACTCTACATCCATCTGCACTCTGCAATTACAAGGACAGTATCACTCTCTATATCACTCCACGATCAACATTCACTGCAATATACTCACCTGTTGTCACCATCTTCTCTACTTGTGTTTCAATAAATACCTGTTTCACTATCTCCTGTCTCCTGGTCGGTCCTTCCGTAACAGAAGACCGGACCAAAACAGCGAAACACAAGTATGAGTCAGCCCGATCCATTCCAGGACCTGGTGGACGCTTTGCGTCGCACACTCTCCACTCCACCACCACCGTCAGCGCCCACCTTCACTTCCGCAAACACCGTCACTTCTCCTTCACCGCCAGTGTACGTCAGTCCCATGGCCAAACCAGCGCCCTACTCTGGTTCGGCGGAGGAGTGCAACGGATTCATCTTGCAATGTTCTCTGACCCTGGAGATGCAACCGCACTTATTCCCCACCGAGTACTCCAAAGTGGCTTTTGTTATCTCCCAACTCTCCGGCAAAGCGCTGCAATGGGCTGATTCCATCTGGTCCCAAGACAACCCTGTGCTACAATCGTTCTCCAGTTTCATCGAGCACTTCCGAGAAGTTTTCGGAAAACCTTCATGGGACACATCTATTGGTGAGAAATTATATAATTTAAAACAAGGAAACATGTCTGTTAACGATTATGCCATTCAATTCAGAACCCTCGCTGCTCGTAGTGGATGGAACGAACGAGCGCTCATGACCACTTATCGCCAGGGTTTGGATCCTCGAGTGCGGTTGCATCTCGCTGCATACGAGGATACCATCGGCCTGGAACGGTTCATCCAACTCTCCATTCGTTTCGCCACTCGTATGCAGTCGTGTCTCGATGAGCACCAGGGTCAGCAACAGCTGAACACCTCCCTCTGCCGACCAGAATCCGTCAGCGCCCCAGAACCAGCCCACGAACCTATGCAAGTGGAGTCTAATCGTCTGTCACCCGCTGAACGGCAGAGAAGGCTGACCCAGAAACTGTGTTTGTACTGTGGATCCCCTGGGCATGTACTCTCCACATGCCCAACACGTCCTCCTCGTCCCATGGTGAGTGCTATCCTCCCTCATACCAACACCTCTAAGCCACTCACCACTATTGTGCAACTTACTGCTGCCGATATCTCCGTTCCAGTTACCGCCCTCCTCGATTCTGGGTCAGCGGGAAATTTCATCTCCGGCGCCCTCTGCCGTCAGCTTGGGATCAGGACCCAATGCACGCCATCCACCTACCAGATTCAGTCGATAACCGGTAAACCTGTGAGCAGAAGCCGCGTGAGCCGGAGCATTGGCCCCCTACAGCTTCGGGTTGGCATTCTGCACGTCGAGGAAATCCATCTGCTGGTTCTGGAGGGTTCCACCGCTGACGTGATACTAGGGCGTCCCTGGTTGGAGCAGCACAACCCCATCCTCTCATGGAAGACTGGAGAAGTCCTGAAGTGGGGCGACACCTGTTTTCCATCCTGTTTCTCCACACTTCCTGTTCCTCGGCAACCCACCTCTCGTTGTCTCCGAGTCCAGGCCACGTCTATCGAGAGCCCCATTGAGAAGAGGTCAGTGGATATTCCGTCGTGTTACGCCCCCTTCAGCGACGTTTTCTGCCCCATGAGAGCGTCCAAGCTGCCTCCACAACGGCCATGGGACTGCGCCATAGATCTGCTTCCGGGTGCGTCAGTGCCAAGGGGACGGATATACCCCCTATCCGTCCCGGAGGAGAAGGCCATGGTGGAGTACATCGAGGAGGCTCTGGCTCAAGGATACATTCGACCATCTACCTCCCCTGCTGCTTCCAGCTTCTTCTTCGTGGCCAAAAAGGACGGAGGCTTGCGGCCTTGCATTGACTACCGCTCACTCAACTCCGTCACAGTCAAGTTCCGATATCCCCTTCCTCTCGTCCCAGCGGCCCTGGAACATCTCCGTGGTGCCACTGTATTCTCCAAGTTGGACCTCCGCAGCGCGTACAACCTCATCCGGATACGCGAGGGGGACGAGTGGAAGACCGCCTTCGTCACGCCCACCGGCCACTACGAATACCTCGTCATGCCGTATGGCCTGGTCAACGCCCCCTCCGTGTTCCAGGATTTCATCCACGAGGTGCTCCGGGAGTTTCTCCACAAGTTCGTTCTGGTCTACATCGACGACATCTTGATCTACTCCCGGAGCATGGCCGAACACCGCCAACACGTTGCGGAGGTCCTGAAACGCCTGAGGGAGTACCAACTCTTCCTCAAAGCCGAGAAGTGCTCATTCCATCAGACCTCAGTGCAGTTCCTTGGGTACCACATCGACCACAGTGGCATCCGGATGGACGAGGGGAAGGTGGAAGCCATTAAGAACTGGCCCACTCCTACCACCATCAAGGAACTTCAGCGATTCCTCGGCTTCGCTAACTTCTACCGCAGATTCATCCAAGACTACAGCTCCATCTCCAACCCCCTTACTGACCTTCTACGCAACAAGCCCAAGTCTCTGTCCTGGACACCAGCTGCCACGGAGGCCTTCAACCACCTGAGAGAAGCCTTCACCACCGCTCCACTCCTGGTACACCCAGATCCCCATCGACCATTCGTGGTAGAGGTCGACGCCTCCACGACCGGAGTCGGAGCGGTTCTGTCACAGCAGCAGGGGAATCCAAGCCGCCTCCATCCATGTGCCTTCTTCTCCCGCAAGCTCAACCCGGCGGAGAAGAACTACGACATCGGCAATCGAGAGCTACTGGCAGTCAAGTTGGCTCTCGAGGAGTGGAGGCATTGGTTGGAGGGAGCCAAACATCCCTTCCTGGTTCTCACCGACCACAAGAACCTTGAATATCTCCGATCCGCTAAGAGACTGAACCCCAGACAGGCCCGCTGGGCGCTGTTTTTTACTCGTTTTGATTTCACCATCTCCTATAGACCCGGTTCCAGAAACATCAAGGCCGACGCCCTTTCCAGACTCCATGCTCCCGAACCTGTCACAGAGGACCCTGAACCCATCCTTCCCGAGCGAGTTGTGGTCAGCCCCATCACCTGGTCGGCGGAGACTTTACCCTCCTCCAATGCCTCCACCAACACTCCGCCGGGTTGCCCACCGGGCTTGCTTTACATCACCCGCACACGGCGCACTCCCATAATCCACTCTGCACATACTTCGCTTGGCACTGGCCACCCGGGGGTCAATGAGACCCTCTCGCTGCTAAAGGAGCGCTTCTGGTGGCCCAACATGGCTGCCGATGTCAGAAGGTACGTGCAGGGATGCAAGGACTGCGCCATCTCGAAGAGCCCGCGCCATCTACCATCCGGCAAACTCCTTCCTCTGCCCGTTCCCAACCGACCCTGGTCACACCTAGGAGTAGACTTTGTCTCCGACCTTCCTGCCTCCGACGGATACACCTGCATCCTAGTCGTGGTCGACCGCTTCTCAAAGTCCTGTCGTCTTGTCCCTCTGAGAGGTCTACCTACTGCCATGGAGACAGCAGAGATCATGTTTAACCAAGTATTCCGCTACTTTGGTATCCCTGAAGACATCGTATCCGATAGAGGACCACAGTTTATCTCACGGGTATGGAAAGCCTTCTTCTCACTCCTAGGTGTGACCGTCAGCCTCTCGTCTGGATACCACCCTCAGACGAACGGGCAGACGGAAAGGAAGATCCAAGAGATCGGCCGCTACCTCCGTACCTTCTGTCATGGCCACCAGGACTCTTGGAACCAGTACCTGGGTTGGGCCGAGTACGCCCAAAACTCCCTTCGCCAGCCATCCACCGGACTCACCCCCTTCCAGTGCGTACTCGGCTACCAACCTCCACTGTTCCCCTGGACCGGGGAACCATCTGACGTACCATCTGTGGACTACTGGTTCCGAGAGAGCGAGAGGGTCTGGGACTCAGCACACCACCAACTCCAACGAGCACTCCGGAGGCGCAGGATGACAGCCGACCTTCACCGGTCCGAAGCTCCCTCCTATCAACCGGGACAGAAGGTCTGGCTGTCCACCAAAGACATCAGGATGCGCCTCCCTTGCCGCAAGCTGAGTCCCAGGTTCATTGGCCCATTCACCATCCTGGAGCAGATAAATCCTGTCACCTACAAACTTCAACTACCTCCAGAGTATCGCATTCACCCCACTTTCCATGTTTCTTTGCTTAAACCTCACCACCCTTCTGTTCCTCTCTCCACAGAGCCTGGTGTGGCCGAAGCCGAGCCCCCCCTTCCACTTCTACTAGAAGATGGAGCTGCATACGAGGTGCACGAGATCTTGGACTCCCGGCGCCGTGGTGGTCAGCTCGAGTACCTCGTAGACTGGGAAGGTTATGGCCCAGAGGAACGCTCATGGATCCCACGTAACGACATCCTAGATCCCAACCTGCTGAACACTTTCCACGCTGCTCATCCTAACAGACCTGCCCCTCGTGGAAGAGGTAGACCACCACGACGTCGGGGTCCGCGGCCCTCAGGAGCGGGCCGTGGGGGGGGGGGTACTGTCACAGACACACCAGGCTCCACCATCCACCAATCACAGCGCACACCATCCCCGGAGTACTAATCACCGCCACCTGCACCTCATCAGCCCATTCATCACACTGCACTACTTAAGACACACTCTCACACAGTCACATTGTCCGGTCTCGTTTGCATCGAAGGACTTACCTGCATGCTTACCTCAAGGACTCCCTGTGTTACTTACCTGCTATCTTGTCTCCGTGTTTCCCCGAACGTCTCCTCTCCGTGTGTGAAGTGTTGTCTGCAGTCATCGTCTCCAGTCAGCAAAACTCTACATCCATCTGCACTCTGCAATTACAAGGACAGTATCACTCTCTATATCACTCCACGATCAGCATACACTGCAATATACTCACCTGTTGTCACCATCTTCTCTACTTGTGTTTCAATAAATACCTGTTTCACTATCTCCTGTCTCCTGGTCGGTCCTTCCGTAACAAGACTAATAAGATATGACATTCTACTTGGATGTAAAGGTAACAGTAAGCTTATACATGTTGCATGTTTTATTTTACAAAAGATATTTCAGTGATATGCGGATGTCAGACAGTAGTTTTTTTCTTATCTGCAAAAATGATATTTACAGTCTTTATCGTCGCCTAATGTATTTCTGATGCTGATAGTACGCTCTAGTATCTGTTAATGGGTGTCTGGATGGAAAATGCATATGGAAATTATATGCAGATAAGGTTATGCATAATAAAAAGGCATAAGATCCATTTATGGTTGACTCCAGGAGGAGACAGAATGGGGATGTGCATGTAATGTTTGCTAACTGGGATTTGGACAGAATCTGGTCTTCATAGGGTTTTATTGATTTATTTTTTATAATATACTTCTTTGATTTTCAATAACAGTATCTCAAGACAGCATATATAGAATTCACTAGCTAACACTCCCTACACACAATCTGTGTAGGAACAGGGCACATCAGAGTAAGGAAGATAAAATAAAATAAAATATAAAATAATATTAAATACAATAAATATAAATTACTATAAAATAAAATAAAATATAAAATAATATTAAATAAAATTAATATAAAATAATATTAAAATAATACATAAAATAAAATAAAATTAAATTAAATAAATATAAAATAATATTAAAAAATAAATGAATAAATAAATAAAATGAAATAAAATAAAATGATTTGAGGGTTTTATGACCCTCCAACTTTTGTGCATGCACACAATCTGCTGTTTATGTGTATACACTTTTAGGATGCAAGTTTTATACGTTAATCATGTGTTGGAAATATTTTGGGACAGTCTTGGGACGTACTACAACAAATTTTGCATCTTGATACCACTGATCTGTTTCTTGCATACTATTGCATTTGCCAAATTCTCTGATTTGGGAAACACTATAATCTCACATGCCATTTAGGACATGGTGGTATGCAAATAAAGATGCACCTGTAATTGTGGATGTACGGCAGAAGATCTCATTAATTTGCGTGTTTAATTAAGCGAGTTGCACCCAGTTCTCATCTTGGAAGTTCTTATCTTGGAAGTTCTTATCTAAATATGCCTTACACTTATAGTGAACAAAGAGAAGTTAAGAATTATGATTGCTTCTTGTTTGAGCTCATTGTGTTGTGGAATATAGTGTCTAAATTTCACATTCTGACATATGCAGTAGGTTACCATTGTATCCCATGCGTATAGACTTTTGTAGTATTGTAGTGTGCTGTTCTTGGAGTTTCTTGGAGATTGTTGATTACTGTTTCTTGATAAAAAGCATCAGCAGAAATGTTGCAGTTTCTTGTCCTTTTTTTAGATACTCTCTCTACTGTAAAGCTTAGTGTGGATTTGCATGAATTGAGTGAAAGGTGAGTGTGAAACAGACGGTCATGTGAGCGGCAGAACTGTTTGGAGTGATAAATCCTCACAATCATTCCTGAGCTGCTGCCACATTCTTCAGGAGCAGCACGGATCAGCTTCACCTCTCTCTCTGTCCTGTGACGGCCGTGTTAGTCGCCTGATGGATGAGTTTTGTAACTCAGCTGTTGTATCATGTAATTTAGGAGTGTAAATTTTATGACGCCTCTTTGACAGTGTGAGCAGAAAAAGATGCTGTATGTACAAACAAACTTGACCGAGTTTGACCCTCCTGTCACATTATATTTCATCAGTTAAAGAGGACGTGAAGACGTTTTTTGTTGTTGTTGTTGCAAGAAACCATAACTACCATGAACTTCAGGAGAGGAAAGGTGAATAAAATGCTGCAAGAGTGTTGAAAAGGGCCTTTTTAACTGTACCATTGGGACAAAAACAGAAGGTGGAAACGCGAAGGCTTATGTGAACTAAATCTAAAAGTGTTGTTTTGTGTGTGTTTAAATGCTTTCTCCTTCTCTCTGTTTGTAGGGACCCATCGTGGATGGGCGGCAGTACAGTTGCGGTTGCTTCATGAGCTGGTTTATGCGTCTCGTCGTATGGGGAACCCAGGTCTGTCTGTCAGACACCTCTCTTTCCTGCTACAGACCATGCTGGACTTCCTCTCGGACCAGGGTAAGACATGGGGTGTATGCACAAATGCCCTCAAACCTTTTCACCCAAAGTTTTTAATACCTCCTATTGAGGTTTTGGGCTCATTTGGCATTTTAGGATTTTAAAGTGCCCCAGTTATGCTCCACATTACCTCATTTCACACAGTGTCTGAAATGGTTCGATCAAGGATTCGGTCTCTCTAAACCCCGTCTTTCCGCGAGCTACTCTGCTCTGATTGGTCAGATGGCTCAGTCTATTGTGATTGGTTGACCGCTTACAGCACGTGTCAGAAATGAAATGCCCATTACCATATCTGAATTTCAGCTCCGAATCTTCCTCAGCACTTGATACACAGTGATACAAACAATAACAATGGCTTTGTTTTTTACTGTATCAATTTGAGCCCGAGTTCTCATACTTTTGAAGTGCATGAAAAGCGGATTCGGAGCGCTGAAAACAGCATCTTCTCAACATGTCGAAAACATGAACCAAACACTTCCAGGCCTCGGTTAAAACTACAGTGTTTGAGGGCGGGTCAAAGTAGACGTTGTTCGCTGGCAGCCAATGAAGACCATATCTTATAATAACTTTATTTGTTGTGGACTTTAATCTTTAAAACTTTGCAGACCTTTTACATTCACAAACAACTATATTAATATTCAAAAAGTAACATTAGGTAATATTCGGAAAAGCACAACGGGGCACTTTATTTTAATTAATGATTTTTTTTGGACCATTTATGAACCTGTTTTTGTTCCTTTAGTTGGTTTATTAAATTTGTGAAGACTGTTTTTCAGAAATGTAGCCCTCAAACGTATCAAAACAAGCAAGACCAAAAGCCCGTAGTACAGTAGATGCTGTCAGCCTATTCAGACACCCACCATGTACCCAGAGAGATTCAGAAAAACAGACGGTACTCATCTAAAAGACAAGAGATGAAAAGAAAGAGACCATAAATATGAAATGTTCACTAGAGTGCATTTATGTAGATGGATTCCGCTGCGGCTTGACGACTTGTGATTGTATTTTCAGGCCTGTATTTTATGGAATCGTCATATTATACTTTCAATCATGCTCTTTTTAGAGGGTCATCACTCCTTCTGCACAATGACTTATTTTCTTTATTCCTTTAGAAGCCTTTGTGTAAATGTTGAATGCAGGAAGCTACTGGGGAAGCTACTTTAAAAGTGCAGTTCACCAGGGTGTTCAAAGTAAAGTTGTTAAATTACAGTGAAGTTACTCTTTTGAAAAAAAAAAAAAGAAAAAAAAAAAAAACCTCAAATGGTAAAAGTAGTTGTAGTAATAGTAGGCTAAATAGTAATAGAGTTTCTAACAAAACGTACAATATTGAAACTCCTTAAGAGTGAAATATATGTTTAATTTTACCACACTCAGAGATTATATAATATAAAAATATATAATTTATTTTTACTATATAATGTTTTAATTATAGTGTATACTTTATATTAATATATTAATTATAGTTTATATGAATTATAGTGAAAAAAATTGATAATTATTCATTAAAAATAATAATAATAATTAATAAACTACAACTAATGAAATGAAAAAAGGTGTATAACTACATTTTACAAAATATGTAATGAAGATGTTGACTGTTTTGGGAACACGTATTGAGTTTTATTTTTGCTTTTTTTTTTTTCTTGATGATGAAATTATTGAACTAAGTTCATCATAATGATTCAGATTTTGCAGTGCTACTTCAGAGAGGCACATTTGATTATTGCCTAATGTTAAAACTATTTTACAGGGTTGGGATTTAATAAAATATCAAATAATGGAAATACCCTGGAAATTTCTACAGTCATTTTTTCTAGTTGTACTAGTACTAGTTGATCTTCATTTTTCAAACCGGGTTCAAACTAGGTTCAGTGGTTCATTAGCGAATTTGTCTGAATCAAAATGATTCAAAAATAATCTTTATTTAGCAATTTTGCATATTGTCTTGCTACACCACAATGTTAAATATAAATGGCTTTTACAAGAACAGCTAGATTGTATTGAATTTGAAAAGCAGTGCTACTGAAAATGTGTTTTGGTTAGTAGTGTCACTACTTTTAGTGTCACGAACACTGGTTAAGTTTAAAGATGTATGTGCTTGTGTGTGTATGCATGTGGGTTTGTGTATGAGTGTGTGTTACCTGGATTTTCCTGAAAGCCTCTGTGTCTTTGAAAAGAGATTGATGTTGTTTTTTTGTTGTTCAGCCATGGTCCACTTCACAGCATCCTGTCCCCACAGAGGTGTGCTGTAATCCTGTCTCTCTCTCTCTCTCTCTCTCTCTCTCTCACACACACAGTTGGGCCTGCAGCTCTTGGGTATTGAGCTTTGTCAAGCTTATCATTTCCTACCAGACAGAACAAATCCAGAGTTCCTTCAGCTGAGCTCAGGCATTGGTCGAACGCTGTTTTCAACACAGTGTCAGAGGAACAATGGCTCCCTATGTTCTGATAAAACCCATTTCTACAGTCCTCTGAGAGCCAAACCAATTACTTATTTTATTTAACGAGCTATGTGATCTGTTTTCGGGACATTAATGGAATTTTGGGCCTTCTTTTGGAGTTTAAACAGAAGTGTAAACTCTTCAAGTTGGAGTCTTATATTAGAAATCTTAAATGTTGTAATCTGGCATTATAGTGTGTCCATTGCTCATGACTTAATGTATAATATTAATAATGTTTTTTTTTTTTTTTCAATTTAGGTATACATTGCGTACAAATTATTTATTTATTCTCATACTTTTTTTAATTTAATTTTTAGTATTGTCCCTCGACAGGAGATGGATCGCATGACTTCTTCACTCTCATTGGTAGTTGCTTAAAGTCAAACTTTTCCCAACTTTTTCAAGTCGCAGAAAACAAACACATCCTGTCCCTATATCTTATATTACTGAAAGTTGCCATTTCTTATTGACAATGAATGATTTTACATCGTTTTATCACTACAAGTCCCTGGGGCTTTAAGAATATCACTCGCTCTGGCTTACAGCTCAAATTTAGTCCTTTTTTAAGCTCAAATTTAGTCTACATTTAATTGCGTTTATGTGAATGCACACTTGAGCCGAGTTGAGAAGTTTAATTCATTTTTAGCAAACTGGATTGTTTGTATAGTGTTTGTTTCAGTCAACCAGCTAAAAAACAACTGTTTTTAGTCATCACTCAAACATTTGCCATTTTCCCCCCCCACTTTTTTCAGTATTTGTTGAATGATGCTCAATACATAGATTGTCAATCACTAGCGGCGTTTACCTGGATCCTAATAATCGGAGTGAAATCGAACAAGTAGCGCAGTTGGAATAAAAAAGTCTCATGTAACCACATCAATTGGAATGAGTAGGCTAAATACGATTGAAATTTCATTCAGATTGTAAGGGGAGGTTTAAACCTGTTCTAATTCTTTTGATAGGACATGTACACACTTGATCGGATTGAACACCGAAACTGGAAAGTTCTGCGCATGTGCAATGGTGTAGAAATGGCATAATGATGTATGACGCACCAAATAAGCTGTTGTTCTTGTTGTCATTCTGAAATTCTCCTTCCGCTCATTGTCTGTGAAGTGCTGCAGGAAAATGTTGTCCCACCAGTCCTTGCTTCAGACTTTCATCCACAGAAGCTTTGTTTTGGGTGTGGGAACTGGTGCTTTTACTGCTTGATAAAAATAAGCATCATGCCACAAAGCTTAATGTGCTCGTTGTCTCCTAATTAGGACCTGAAATAGATAAATATTAAGTCTGCCTTTTAAAACGAAGAAAAGGAGGATGGTTAGTATGCAACAACAGCGGGAAACTCTTATACACATATATAGAGCTGCACGTTTCTGGATAAATTGAGAATCATATATTTTTTTTTTTTTGTTTAAAATCGAGATGATTCTCCCACGATTCTGAATGGACAACTAAACAAAATAACTTCATTTACTAGAGATTCTGACTAAATGTTAATGATGAATGAATGATTCAATGACTCGATCATAAAGACTTGCTTCATTACTGGATGAATCAGCGTTTTTAAACAAATCTTTTGAATGAATGAGGCCTGCTGAAGTGCCTTGGAATGCGCAGCATTATTCAATGTGTTGACGTAATTTCCATTGAAACAGGAAGACAGGGTGGGACATATCGAACAGCTCCCTCCCCTTTTTTGTAATAGCCAATAGCGTTTTGTTTATATCACAGCTCTGCCAGAGCCATTTAGCTCCGTAAAGCTTTAGTTTCCTTCTAATCTCTAACCGTTTCTCCTCCATATCGCTTTAAAACATAGCATTCTGTGGAAAATTCAAATGGGTCTGATACGTTTTGTGTTCTGTGCCGACTCGCGCATATGATCCGCTCTGTGCTCTCATGTCTCTGGACCGGAGCAGACTGTGCGCGCTGCGGTGGTTTGCGTGACACTAATGTGAAACCAAAATTCATTCGCGTCAATGGAAAGCATATTTACACTTTCTTAACCATTCCCTATCCCCTATATAGTGCACTATGTGCCATTCACCATTTAGAAAGTAGTAAATGTGTGAACAAGTGACTGATTTCAGTCACAGCTTCAGCATCTATTTATAGTGAAGGGGGTGGGACACTTCAGATTCTAGAGAGCATTTGATTGGTCAGAAAATCTGATGAGAAGCTGAAGTGCAGGGTGATGTCATCAAAACCGTTGATCCATATTGGCGGAAGTGACGGGACTGTAAGTTTTGAACGCTTATATCTTATAAATGCGAATTTTGTCATTGTTTTGGAGCACACTAGCTTATAGATAATCTTAAGGCTAACATATCCATACCTAAGGCCAAAAAACTTCGATTTTGATTTCATGGCGACGTTAACAGTCACTTGTCGCCACCTACTGGTGTAACATTGTAATTGGTACAATCTTTACTTTAAGCGTCAAGTTACTTTCAAAAGGTTTTGATTACTACCATAGATATCACCGAACTATAAACTTTTTTTTATCTCAGTACTTCTGTGTTATTCTGAATGATTGTAACACAGAAATGATAATACTGTGTGGTTGAAAAGACTGTTTGTGAAGCTGTTTCATACAATACAATACAGTTCTGGCAGATCTGAATGTTTGCTGTGATCGTACTTGTCAAAAGTTGAATAGACCTATAGCCGAAACGCTGTGATTTAGGAATAAGATTGCGTGGATGTTTGAATCGAGATCATGATCTTTTAATGATTAATCGTGCAGCTTTACTCATATACTACTATCATATACTATGTTCGGATTCATCAGTCAAAATGATTTAATTCTAATTGAAACATGCAAACGTAGCTAGTGTTGACTTTCCAGAAATGCCCCTCTGTGCTCATCTGAACTGCAGTAAGCATCCCGCTGTTGAAATGATTGATCTTTGATTGAGGAGAGCTGCTCAGTCCACCTGAATTAAAACTGTGTGCCATCTGAGAGGTGAAGAGACTTACAGTTACAGTCAGCCTCCTGAGGCTTTTCTTGATTTTGTCACTGAAATCATGTCCAAAAGAAGAAAAACAGACAGTACAGTCAGATTGCCACCCGCCCTGATATACACTACTGTATAATGATGAATGATTTCCTGCTAGCAGCGGTTGTTAGGAACGCCCTCAGCACAAAGACACTTTACAGAACGGAGGCGTCTGATTTAAACATGTCTACTTGACATTGATCAGTGCCAATCTGGACTCTTGACGGGATAACAGAGCAGGAGATTCTGAGTTTCTTTTAAGTTAGCACATGAGGGGTACCGTCTTTTTCAGTTCCTGACAGAATGATATTAGAAGAAAAGATGGGGATGTTTTATTCAAGGCACAGCTTTGTAGTAAACAATTGCTCTGCCTACAGATAACAGGTGGATGCTTGTTACGAAGTGATTAATGCAGATAGAGAGAGAAAGAGGTGGAGAAACATTTACAAATGTGGCAGATACATGCTTCCAAAATCTAGATGGAAGAGATAATGAAATATAGAATTGAAGAGATGTTAGATTGGGTAGAGAGAATAATCGTGTGTAATTTTTCTTTCCTAAACATAAATGAAATACCTGGATTATTTTATTCTTTAATTTGTTGTTTTTAAGAACAAACTGTCCCTTACCTCACTATACTACATTTTCCTCTAGTTTAGAAGTTCATTGACAGGATCTCAGAGGACAGAGAAAAATTATAAGTAGAAGACTGAAACAGGCTGAAAGAGATAGTGAGGAAAAGAAAGTGATGTTGTTGGTTAATTAGTATTTTGTCAAGTTTCATTTGCCAGAGCTCTCGTGTCAGCAGGGGTTGTGTTGTCTGAACGGAGCAGTGTGAAATAAGCTATTTGAGGTATGTGTTCGGCGGCTATTTTTGACGACGTTTGTGAAGACAAATCAAGAAAGCCAAATAAAGAGCTTTCATTTAGAGAGCTGGCGAAGGCACTTGAGAAATTCTCACCGGATGAAAGGTGTAAATTGCAACACAGAGATTCATTTTCAGCTCCGCTCTGATGTCTGCGGTGTTAATTTAGTTTTATTTAGAAGTTAGTAGCACATTTTGTGAATGGATGTCCAAATAACCTGACAAGGCTTTACCTGCAGGAAACACTGTTAGCAACACTCTGATTCTATAAATGTAAACTGTATTATTGTTCAGCTCTAATGTGTTAAATACAACTATAAGGCCTGGAAATATTAAGATATTATAAACATTATCATCATGGTTTTATGTAAAGGTGTTTTGAAAAAAAATTGACTTGACTATATAGATTTGTTTTTTTTTTGTTTGTTTTTTATTTACATGTGCAAGATGCATATCTATCTATCTATCTATCTATCTATCTATCTATCTATCTATCTATCTATCTATCTATCTATCTATCTGTCTGTCTGCCTTTCTATCTATCTATCTATCTATCTATCTATCTATCTATCTATCTATCTATCTATCTATCTATCTATCTATCTATCTATCTATCTATCTATCCATCTCTGTGTTTGTCATTCTCTCTCTCTATCTATCTATCTATCTATCTATCTATCTATCTATCTATCTATCTATCTATCTATCTGTCTGTCTGTCTGTCTGTCTGTCTGTCTATATATCTATCTATCTATCTCTGTCTGTCTGAATTATAGTTCTTATTATTTTCAGTGTGATTGTCTTTATTACAGTATTTTTACCGTATAACAGTCCTGAGATAATTGTATTATGAAATTAGGGGGAAAATATGCTTAAATGTCTCTATTATTGAAACTGTCACAGTTTAATTAAATCAACAGTCGTAAGAATAGCAATTATTTTCTTTTATGCAAAATATTATGTAATAACAATATAATAACTTAATTTTATTTCAGACTTTTGAATTGTGACCTAGGTATGTTGAAAATAAAAATCCTTAGACTATTTTCTTATAAAAATAAAAAGATATACATTAATAAACAAAAAAAAGTGATTTAATTTTGTGATATGTTATCCAGAAATGTGTGAGATTCACCCATATGCAGTGAGGTACATGGACTTAAAGTTTGTGTGTTTGTTTGAATGGAAGTGTTTTCAGACTCTTTGAACTGAATATAAAAAGCCTGGCCCCTCTGGTCTCTGTGGCCCTGAGCTAATCTCACTCTCATACAGCTTTAAACAAACACACTACCAACCTTTACAGCCCTTACTAACACACAAACACAAGCAACACACTCACTGGGTCTCTCTCATGGCCCACACACACACACACACTTGTGTATCTCACTAAACAACCTCTTTCTCACTTTCAGGCTCTTGCTAAAAGCACCCTTGTCCCTGAAATATTAAGCGCAGGTCTGGGGAGACGGAGAGAGAGGTATTTGTGACAGAAACACAGACAAGCAATTTTAAAAGGATTTTAGGGATGATGTACCTGGTGAACACATTCAGAATATTTAGTGCTCTTTGCTAAGACAAGCATAACTATTGGGATTGCTAACAACTGCATAGCAGTGTACTAAAAACCATTTATAACATTAGCGTTAACATTAACGTTAGCAATGCCCTAGCAACCACCGAAAGCACACTACCATAGCAATACACCAAACTGCACAAAAACACCCAGAACTGCTCATAACAACCGCATTGCAATACCCATTTTTTTAACTTCAACTTAAACCTATTTTATTTCAGTTAGTAACCAAAGCAACATTTCTATTTTTCGTTTGTTTTCATCCAAGATTTATATTTTATTTCATTTTTATTTCAATTACTGAAAACATTTTTTATTAGTTTTCGTTAATGATAACGACACTGGCTGTTACATGTTTGTCTTGACAAGAATAACCACCCATTTATGGTGATTAGAGTTTGTTTATCTTAAGAGTGACATATAATGGTGTAAATGCTTGTGATTGTATGTTTATTATTTTTCTTCCCTGGCCTTCTGTCATCTAAAGCCTCTCCCTCAGGGGCCGAACCCTCTCATTTTATACTTGACTTGAATTTTTGCAGTATATCAAGTTAGTGACTTGCGCGCCGTCTCTTAGGAAGCCGCGCAAAGTCGGTAATTATACCCTGATCAGACGGCATGCAATTACGTTCAGTCTAACCATGTTCTGATGCCTTTTTTGACTCTCCTCAGTTACAGACGAGAGAAACGGGACATAAACCCTCATCTGAACATCTCATAAATTGTTTAGCGAGTCACTTTTCCCTCAGTGATCCTGTCCTTCGCACTCTAAGCATGTTGATGGTTTCCATAGCAACAAACCCCTTTCTCTCGCAGCCGAAAGATGCGGACGGCGTTCTGCGGACCTTTGCGATGGACTGTAACGTCCAATCCATTCCTCCTCACTGCACTGCTGTAAACAGCAATTTTCTGAGTCAGTTGTCAGTTTGCCGTCTCCTCCCAGCTCTAGTGGCTCTCAATTTACAACACACTTTTTTTGCCTGCATTTCTACCTCTCCGATTGAGAAGTTTGACACATTTGTCAGCATGTTGCTTGTTTGTTGGGTTTAGTTGCTCGTCTGCAGTCTGTAATTGCATTGCAGTGGACTTCAGCGCCCTGCTTATACATTATTCATAATTTATGTGACAGTCATCTCTGCTTATATCCTGTCAGCAGTCCTCGCATCAACCTGAGCACCCGAGTTCATCTCTTTCTACAGCTGCAGGCGTTTTACCCCCTCAGTCATGTTTTAAGAGTTTTTGTTGAGTCGATAAAATGTTCGCATTACACACTTTTTCTTTTTTTTCTGCACTGACCTATTAGAAATGCTTAAGTAAAGTGTTCTGGTAGATAGAATATTGTTTGTTCTTTCAGCACGCAAAACTAAGGAGTTCTGAGGTGATTTAAAAAAAAAAAAAAAGTTTTTGTTTTAGTGCTGTCAATCAATTAAAAAAGAATTAATTAATCACACATTTTTCTGTAATTAATCGCGATTAATCGCACCTAATATTAAAGTTTTTAATTTTTTTATATTGTAATAATTTCACATTTAATCTCCAAATTAATATAGAAACAACATAAAAACAGCATATTACATTAAATATTTGATCTAACAGGTAGGAAATATCCAGATTCAAAGCAGTTATCAAACACTTCACAGTCTGCACTGCATAATTTAGATTAAAATATAGATTAATTTTTATTAAATCTACCTAAGTTATTCATTTAAGAGCATTGAGTGATTTCCTTTTTCTTTTGTTCTTTGATTAACATTAATGGCAGACTGTAGCAGGTTTATTAGGCTGCTGTCACTTTAAGAACTGCTGTACATGACGCGAATCTGCATCTAATTTCCTCACAACTCTTTGTTCATTTAAGACTTTATTTAACTCATCTAAGACTGTGCTTACAAGGATACCCGACAAAACGGGCATTTTGGTATAATTTTGTGCATTTTGTCCATTTAAGCACAAAAGAGAACTCGATGCGACTGGGTGTTCCGCCGAATAATGCTACCCATCAGATTGTGACTATATACACTATATTTGCATTGTTTTTGGGGTAGGGGTAGATATGGACATTAATAAAACCTCAAACCACATGAATATGATGCTGGTAGCACAATCTGATAGGTAGCATTTTTCGGTGTTGAATTGTGCTACCTACTGTTTTAATGGTAGGTAGCAAAATCTGAGCGGGTAGCACAAATCGTCTGCCATGCTGTCTAGTGGCTTTCTGTGTGCACGAGTCGTGTGTGTCTGTCACACAGGCGGGAGATTCACACAGACAGCGCACTAGTACCGCACTGAGTTCTCTTTTGTGTCTTGTAGCCCTGAAATGGTTTAAAAGCATTTGCATGAATAAGAGCACGATCATATAATGAAACACTAGCTAAAGGATGATGGAAAAAAAATGGATGCTACATTAATTGCGTTAAATATTTTTAACGCGTTAACGCATACGATTATTTTTTTCAGTTTAGCGCATTAAAAATATTTAACGCGATTAACGTAGCATCCGTTTTTTCTGTCATCCATCATTTTGACCGCACTAATTTGTTTATTCACTTATATATTTACTTATATATATATATTTTTTCATTTAATTTTTCATTCCAATTCCATTTATATTATTTGTAGTTTATATTTTTTTATATAGGTCTGTATTTATAAATATATTTATAATTTTGCATGTTGGCCATTGAAGAACATTTGTAAATATATTATGGAAGTAAAATGGCTTGTGAGCGCTACTATTTATATATTAAAGGATTAGTTCACTTTCAAATGAAAATTACCCAAAGCTTTACTCACCCTCAAGCCATCCTAAGTGTATATGACTTTCTTCTTTCTGATGAACACAATCGTAGAAATATTAATAAATATCCTGAGGCATCCAAGCTTTATAATGGCAGTATGCGTTACCAAACGAGTATGAGCTGAAGAAAGTGTCTCCATCCACATCCATCTATCATAAACATATTCCACATGGTTCCAAAATTTTAATAAAGGCCTTCTGAAGTGAAGCGATACCTTTGTGTAAAAAAAAAAAAAAATCCATATTTAACAAGTTATGAAGTAAAATATCTAGCTTCCACCAGACCGCCTTCCGTATTCAAATTACGGAAAAAACGGAACTGCCGTCGTGTCAATTCCGTAAGTCGAATAAGGAAGGCGTAGGACGTACAGCGTAAGCGTTTTGAAGAATACGGAAGACGGTCTGGCGGAAGCTAGATATTTTACTTCATAACTTGTTAAATATGGATATTTTTTTTTACACAAACGCATCGCTTCACTTCAGAAGGCCTTTATTAACCCTCTGGAGCCGTGTGGAATATGTTTATGATGGATGGATGTGGATGGAAGCACTTTCTTCAGCTCATACTCATTTGGTAACGCATACTGCCATTATAAAGCTTGAATGCTTCAGGATATTTATTAATATTTTTACGATTGTGTTCATCAGAAAGAAGAAAGTCATATACACCTAGGATGGCTTGAGGGCGAGTAAAGCTTGGTTTAATTTTCATTTGAAAGTGAACTAATCCTTTAAGGTTTATAGTAGTTGTAATGCACTGGACTCTTTTGTGTTTAGTTGTAGACTGGTTTTAACAGCTTTTTGTCCGGATTTTCCACTGAATTTGCATGAATTTTGATTGTGTGTTTTTATATGCATTAGTGACACAAATATCGTCTGTGAGATTTAGTTTTCTCTGTTCAATAAGAGCTGGCAAACATCTATGTGAGGTATATTTCCAGCTTAATTAATCACTTCACACAAAAGAAACAGTTTGATTACCATTGAAGTCGTACAAGAAAATCTCAATGAGCGATTAACATTTTTTCCACCCTGTTAATTGGGGTCACATGCAAAGGCCACATCAAAAACTGTGAATATATCATATGTTGGGCTTCTTTTGTTGTAATGTTTTTGATTAATGTTGAGAACCCATAAAAGGAAGTACTGTGAAAATTACATGAGAACTGAAAAACATTTTAAAATGGAAAAACTCTGCCTTGATGCAATGTGGGGATAGAAATGTGATTCAAGCCTACTGTGTTCTGTTATTATTTTTTTTGTTTTTTCACAAAAAATTAGGCTAAATAACTACAGAGCAATAACAGATAATTTCCTCCTTTTGATTAATTTAAATGCTGAAGTTTATTTAACTTTTGTGGTTTGAGATTATCCATGTAGCCAGACCCTCCTCGTCATATACTAAGAGAAATATATTCACGACCCACTTCTTCTCAATCTTGCAGACCTTTTAGTGTCCATTAGTAAGAATATGAATCACTTTGACATCTGTTCACTGACAGACGGCTTTTTAATCTAATTCTCTTTCTTCTCATTTATCTTTTTCAAGATCATCTTCTCAACCGAGAAAGACTGAAAGAAACCTTAAATTTCTGCATTGGCTAATTTGAAGCAGAAACAAAAAGAAAAGTAAACTGACCATTGTGGCAATATTGCATCTGACATATGCAAAATAGAGAAAATGCATTTTACTTGTTGTGAACAAGTAATATGTATATATATATTTGAAGATGGGCATGATTGATCAAATGGAAGCAGGAGGTTATTTTTCTGTCTTTTTATAATTTGACTTCTAGCTTTCTGTAAATAGATCCTGTCAGTTTGAAAATTCTCCAAGATGGACTGTAAGTGTTTCGCTTTGGTTTTTCCTGTTGTTATTTGAGATTAGTGTTATATAACCCAATTGTAGGCAGAGATCCTGTCCAACAGAGACCCAGAGATGCACACGGATGTCTTTCAGCGCTGTCAAACGAACAATACACAGGGAGAGAACATCTATTAAATTGTGTTTTTAGATCTGAACTGTGTGGTTTGGCAGTATGTAAGTGCATCGTGCAGTATGTAAGTGCAAAATGTCTCTGTTGTTGTAGGCAATTTAAAGACAAAAATCCCTGCATTTTTGACTTCATGTTCTTTTTGAATTTTTTTTTTTACTCAGAAAATGGCATTTAATATCATTAGCTGCATCACACTCATTCTTCAGATGAATGAACCACCTTTAACCTCATTTCAATGTGCTAAAATCACAAAGGATGGATTTGATTTGTATTCTATTTTTTTGTACCCTGGTTTCAGAGTCATATGAGGCTTTCTGATCTATTATTACCTCAACATGAGAATGAGTTGTGAAGGATGTCTATTACTCCCCTTCTCATCCTCTCCTTCCCCTTCACCACTTCACCGAAGAGCAGCTGCATCTCTGTGTAGGGAATGAGAAATATCGATGGGACTGATCTTTCTTTAGGTCATGTTAAATCATTATTGCAGCTATAAGTTAGTCGCACCTTCCCATCTGCCACAGGGGCCGGCAGTCTGCCAGCAACTATTTTATGATGCTTTCAATTCCCATCTGTTCAGGGTGCGAAGGATTCCTTTTGTTTGTTGAAAAATTATAATTTAACTTAATGATGATGATGATGATAATGTATGATGATGATGATGATGATAATATACATATTTATAATATTCTTCATTATTGTTATTTATAAAGCTTTATTTTAAATATGAAATATTTATAATAAAATATAATAGTAATAATATTTTAGATTATTTATAACATTTATTTTATATATATATATATAAGTTTTTAAGTTGACTTTAACTGGAGCAAACTAGTTCGGTTAACTTAAAAAGTTGAGTGCGATAGGTTGCCCTATTTTTTCAAGTTGGCTCAACTCGTTTTTTTTTTAGTTGTCTTAACAAGAAGTTTTAAGTTCAAAGATTACCTGGTACTAATTAGATGAACAAAACTGGAGTGGATTAGTTGAGTTAACTTAAAAAGTTGAATGCGATAAGTTTATCATATTACATATTTTAAGTTAGCTCAACTATATATATATATATTTTTTTTTTTTTTACAGTGTATCATTATTGTAAATATTTTATATATAATTAAATTCTTATAAATAAAAGAAAATAGTATAAATAATAATAATAATAATAATAATAATAGTAATAATAATAAAAAATCTAATTATGGCTGATACCAATATGGCCATCCATTATATTTATTTTGTCTCTAATGTGTAGCATGCCTATTGCTCAATGCAGCAGGGATTCTTTCCGAGCGTTTGGATCCGATTCAGACTGCACCGGGATCATTGGTTTTATCGGAAGGGCTGTGAGGTGTGAATTGATGGCAGAGTGAGGCCGTAAACATTTTTATAGACAGAGCAGTAAGTCAATACAACGCTCACCTGTGGAAACAGAGCTTAAAATAGACCAGATCGTTAGCCATGCACGTCTCCCCTCATGATGTACGGATGCTCCGATTATTTGCCTTGTTAAATTTATATCTTGCTCTGGGCTAGAGGCCTGTGAGTGAGGATTGTGGGTAATTTCACCCTTGGGGCGCTCGGCTCACTTTAGATACATTGATGATCTACTGAGGTGACGTGTTGGCTCTTAAAAAAACAGCGATGTTTCAGGAGGAATGCTAGTTTTGGTAGCTATTTTATTTTATTTTATTTTTTATTTTATTTGCAGTATGTATTTTGTTGCAAACAGTATTTAAACACAAATACACATTACCGCCTTCTCTCCACAGAGAAGAAAGAAGTGACCCAGAGTTTGGAGAACTACACGTCAAAGTGTCCGGGTGGAATGGAGATGATCAACCTTCCTGACGGACTCAAACTTCCTCCTGTTCCATTCACCAAACTGCCCATCGTCAGGTGAGAAAGCTTAAATATCCAGGATTGTTTCAAAGGGGTCATATTGGTCATATTTCCCTCTGATGTCTTGCACCAAAAACAATCACTTAGATTTGTACGATCATTTCCTAGTACTCTGATCTTTATTAAACAGGTTGATTGTGTTTCTGTCCCTTTAAGGATCTATTTATGAAGTTAATTATATGCATATATATATGTGGAAGGTCATATGTTAATGAACTCATGGTGGTCATTTTATGCAGCTTAGATTCAGTTAATGGTTTCCTTTTGTGAATGTTATTGTACATCAATCTTTTTTTATGTCAATTTTTCCATGAAATGTGTCCTTTAGTAAATGTTTTGTTTATTTGAACACATTTATCTCAGTGTCCACTCGCTCACAGCCTTTTGATGGTGTTTTTCCACAGCTCAGTGTCTGAAAAATGACTCCTCTGAACTCGAACTGTTGTTCAAAACATTTTTGAAGTTTTTTGGCCTGTGAACCGTTAGAAAGCTGTATGAAAATTAAAAATGCAGAGTCTTTTGTTTTATTCTCCCCAAATTAAACATTTTAAAGGGAAGCACAAAACTTCACATATCCTTTCATCTGTCCCAAGGAAGCGGCTGATGTTCAGCGGGCGTAAGAAAGAAAGGCCTATAAATGTGTTTAACAGATGTATTTCATAATCCCACCAGTGGGTGAAGCTCAACATGTTCGCTTGATTGAAGTCTCCATTTCTCTGAACACTTCTCTCTCAAGATTTTTTGAGTCGTTAAAATCCCTTAATTTATTCTTAAAGGGATATTTAATTGTAAAACTTTAGATGAGCCGTGTTTCTCCTGATATTTATCTCCCTTTCCGCATGTTGTTAACATGCAATATTCATGCAAATTCTGCTGGCAGAATTTACACAGAGGGTGTATTTTAGGCATATCTTTAAAAAAGTTCCATAATGAAATCTTGCCGTCTCATGGGAGAGATCGTTGTCTTGTAGGAAAGAGTAAATGTCAGTATTAAACTGGTCTGATTGCTGTTCAGAGATGTTGTTTCTCTGGCAACAGTGTTATGAGTCGTTTAAGCTCAAGTTGTGCATTGTTTGGAATCAAGTTAAAGTTCAGAATGATTCTTTTTTTTTTTTTTTTTTTTTGACTCCATGTGTCCTTTTCTTTGAATATCAGGGAACTGGATGGATAGAAACAGAACTGAAGAGTGTTGAGAACTGGTGATCAGTTGAGAGCTTGATTTAGAAACTCAGAAAGAACAGGACTTATGCCAGTATGTTCTTAGAAGACACAGTCTTGGTTTTATTTTAATATCCCTGTTTCTTGCATCTTAAATATTGCATTTTAAATTTCTTGGGTGTTGTGAGTGGTTACTAGGATTTTTAGGGTGTTTGGGGTTGTTACTAGGGTGTTGTGAGTGGTTACTAGGGTTTTTATTGGGTTTGGGGTAGTTACTAGGGTCTTGTGAGTGGTTACTAGGGTTTTTATT
Organism: Mylopharyngodon piceus; assembly: GCA_039654765.1. Classification (NCBI taxonomy): domain Eukaryota; kingdom Metazoa; phylum Chordata; class Actinopteri; order Cypriniformes; family Xenocyprididae; genus Mylopharyngodon; species Mylopharyngodon piceus. The sequence goes on from CM077448.1 coordinate 20,820,644, forward strand.
GGGTTTGGGGTGGTTACTAGGGTGTTGTGAGTGGTTATTAGGATTTTTAGGGTGTTTGGGGTTGTTACTAGGGTTTTTATGGTGTTTGGGGTGGTTACTAGGGTTTTTATGGTGTTTGGGGTGGTTACTAGGGTGTTGTGATTGGTTACTAGGGTTTTTATGGTGTTTGGGGTTGTTACTAGGGTTTTTATGGTGTTTGGGGTGGTTACTATGGTGTTGTGATTGGTTACTAGAGTTTTTATGGTGTTTGGGGTGGTTGGTAGGGTGTTGTGAGTGGTTACTAGGGATTTTAGGGTATTTAGGGTGGTTGCTAGGGTGTTTTGGGAATTTAGGGTGGTTGGTAGTGTGTTGTGGGTGGTTGCTAGGCTGTTTTGGGGTGGTTGCCAAGATGTGAGTTGTTACTAGGGCGTTTGGGTTGTTGCTAGGGTTTTTAGGGTGTTGTGGGTGGTTGCTATGGTGTTTTGGGGTGATTGCTATGGATTTGCGGTGGTTGCCAAGATGTTGTGGGTGGTTGCTAGGGTTTTAGGGTTGTTCCTAGGGTGTTTGGGGTGGTTGGTAGGGTGTTGTAGGTGGTTGCTAGGGTTTTTAGGGTATTTAAGGTGGTTGGTAGGGTGTTGTGGGTGGTTGCTAGGGTGTTTGGGTTGTTTTTAGGGTGTTTGGGGTGGTTGCTAGGGTGTTGTGGGTGGTTTTTAGGGTATTTAGGGTGGTTGGTAGGGTGTTATGGGTGATTGGTAGGGTGTTTTTGGGTGGTTGCCAAGATGTTGTGGGTGGTTGCTAGGGTGTTTGGGTTGTTGTTAGGGGTTTTAGGGTATTTGGGGTCGTTTGTAGGGTGTTGTGGGTGGTTGCTAGGGTTTTTAGGGTATTTAGGGTGGTTGGTAGGGTGTTGTGGGTGGTTGCTATGGTGTTTTGGGTGGTTGTCAAGATGATGTGGGTTGTTCCTAGGGTGTTTGGGGGTGGTTGCTAGGGTGTTTTGGGTATTTAGGGAGGTTGCTTGGGTGTTTCAGGGTTGTTGCTAAGGTGTTTGGGGTGGTTGCCAAGATGTTGTGGGTGGTTGATAGGGTGTTAGGGTTGTTGGTAGGGTGTTAAGGTTGTTGCTAGGATTTTTAGGGTTGGCAGGGTGTTGTGGGTGGTTGCTATGTTGTTGTGCCTGGTTGCTAAGGTGTTTGGGGTGGTTGCTAGGATGTTTGGGTTGTTGTTAGGGGTTTTAGGGTGTTTGGGGTGGTTGGTAGGATGTTGTGGGTGGTTGCTGGGATTTTGCGCCTGGTTGCTAGTGTGTTTGGGGTGGTTACTAGAGTGTTTGTGGTGGTTGCTAGGGTTTTAGATGATTGCTAGGGTTTTTGGGATGATCACTAGGGTGTTGCTTACTGGCTTTATAGCAAAATAGCCAGAGTCTTCTGTTCTGATCTCGAGATATGGCATTTTAGCCCATTTTATTGTCTGCCAGATGAAAATTTCAAGTTTGATAAAATAGAGTAACAGACGAACTCTTGAACCATAGTGCATATAGCTAAAATTTGTTTTTAATCAGGGTTACAATGCATTTTGACTACATTTTCTAGTCAAAGATTCTCTTCTTTCTGAGACCATATTGTTATATTTTTGATTTTGTTAATCAAAAGGCTCACCTCTGAAACTCTATTTGCATGTTTGCTTCTGGAAGCATCACCATGCTGCTTACTCAACATGTGAAACAGGCCTAACTCTCTCTGTTTTTGTGACTGATGTTTTAGATCTGTGTCTCTGCTGAACCTGCCGGTGAGTCTTCGTCCTCATAAGGTGAAAGGCCTTCTGGGACAGGGGATGTCCACCGCCAGCCCATTCATCTACTCACCAATCACAATGCACAGCAGAGGAGACGAGCGCTCCAAGAAGATAGGTGAGTTTTTTCCTCTCAGAACTCTCTTAAACTTTCTCTGTGTGTGTTGTTGTTTTCTCTGAGACTTTAATTACGGTACATTAGCATGATCTTTGAGTTTTAACCTCACACTCTGTTTATGCGGGGTAGTATTGCTCTGATGGGCTTTCGTAGCGATCTTAATTACTGTTTAAAAGATTCGAAACTAAACACACACCATTGTGCTTCCACGTGGTCTGTTTGATTCATGTTTATGACAGGAGCTGTCATTAAGTTGTCTCTTTCCCTGTTGGCAGTCGGAGGCGGTTGGAAGGAGTTGAAGTGTTTTCTGGAACTCTTAAGCAGCATCACACGGCACAGGCTGTACTATTTATAGACTTGTTAAGGCAAATAGCAGAACACTTTGCCACATTAAAAATACTATGGCAGTGTAGTCCACTTTCTGACTTTTTTAAACACATACCATGGTGACTAGCTGGCACAGCGATGGTATCACATGCTCAAACTATATAGTACCATAGTACTTTGAGAATACCATAGTACTGCTTGATTATTAAGTTCATATACCTTGGTGTTTTATAAAGTACTAAGAAAATACCGTGGTAAATATTGAAATTAATCATTCAGTAACATGATAAATATACACTGCCAAAAGAAGAAAAAATTGATTCATACTTCATTAATGTTACATTCATATTTCATTAAAAGGATTTAATCAGCTTTAATGTAAAAGACGTATCATTGTAATAATCGTACACTCAGTCTTATGTCAATAAAATGTCTATTTGTAGTTCAAGCTCCTCCAGATTCATTTTGAATTCCTGGACTGTATCTAATCTCTCACTCTGAGCGTAACTTTCTTGAGTTCTATTGTTTTGTTGTGGATTTTTTGGGTGTATTTTTGGATCTTAGGGGCCCTGAGGAACTGGCAGGAATCTTATGAAGACAGATGGCTGTTCAGTGTGAGGTTGCCCGACTTTTCAAACAAATCATGTTGTATAAGAGTCAGATGGCTGTTTCCAGCCTGTCTTATTTCATTCTGCCAAAACCCACCAACGTCTGCTGCGAGTGCCCGTTTTTTTTTCTTTTTTCCTCGTGTGCTATCCCATGACCACTTGGATACTCCCGATGGTCCCGATTTCACTCTCAATTACGTTGGAATGGTTAGTCAACTGCTTCCGTCACGGGTCGTGATTAGTCACAGGTGGGCGGGGAGAATCGACACAGGTGGGCACTTTGCTGAAGACTCCGTCTTTCTGCTGTTGAGGCAAGATTTAGAGTTGCCTCAATTTCCGGTTGATTACACAAGCATCTAACCTCAAGAGATAGTTTACCCAAGAGGGATGGAGGGAGCAAGAGAATGAAAGGACGAGGAGATTCACAATCAAAACTGATTCACTCTGGTCGTTTACATAATTGAATCATTTCCAATCAGGGTTAAATTAGTGCCACATACTTCAGAAGGGTCGGTTTCGAGTGCGGCTTCACTGAAATGCCACTTGGACTTGTTTGGCTTTGGCTTCAATTAAACCAGTCAGATCCTGCCATATTTTCTTTTAAAAACGTTGGCCTTTTGTCATTTTTATGATGTTTGCTAAGTCAACTCTATTTCTATTTCTTATGCTTATTGATAGGGTTGTCAAAAGTACCAGTACTTCGGTACCAAGTCGGTACTGAAATGTTAAAAATGTGACGATAACAGCATTTCCCCCTAGCATTTTCAGCGCTGTTGAACGGTTTCGGACTAACTTAAACACCTCTGATTGGCCATTGTGTTTACTCGCTCATCAGATATGTCTGTGATTGGCTACAATGATCAACGCTTCAAAAACATGTTGTACACCGGTCCGCTGATAGACACCTGCTTTCAAAACACTTTCAAACGCTCCCGTGCATTGATCATTGTAGCCAATCACAGACATATCTGTTGAACGCGTGAACACAATGGCCAATCAAGACCCCATTTCCGGGTGCCTCAGAGGCAGAAGTCGTCATAGTTGTGTAAACTTATATAGCGGTGAATGAGAGACTACATTAAATATATTTTTTTTGTGTTCCCATTTGCTCAAATAGCAAAAGAAAAACTCCACAAAAGTGTTTTCACAACTTTCAAAAAGAGGAAAAAAATAGAGAGAGATTGATAACGGCAGTCAGAAGAGACAAAGATGTGAATTTTACCGTTACTCCCATAGCCGCTGTACTAGAAACACCCTCACAGCAGTTAAGTACTTTTTTGTAATTTGATGCAAAGTTAATACAATATAAAGTATAGTGTTATACATGTACATACATTTAAAAAAAAAAAAAAAAAAAGAAAAGAAAATATAAACTTTGTAGGATTTATGATGCTGATGACCATTAAAACGCGTCATCACAGTCTGTGAAAAGGGTCAATTATTAGTGATTTGAACAATAAAACAGGAGAAAAAATCATTAAGAATTAGTGGGTCACTTGGCTTCTTCTTTTATTTTAGTGACTTGTTAGTTGGTTCTTTTGAATTGGGCTACTTACACTAAGTTTCCACTCAAAGCACCCTAAAATCATGTATTGTAAGACACTACAGTGTTTTCAATGGCGATGCTCTGCAAATGACTCTTATGAGTTGATTCTTTAAATGAATCGTTCATAAATACTCACTAGATAGAAGTTTGAATCAGTCTGATGAATCCTTTACTGAATTAACTCACTGAATCATCTGCAAGTGCAAGTTTTCATTGCTCATATGGGTTTGGATGTGCATGAGGGCGAGTGACTGATGACAGAATATTTATTTTTGGGTGTACTATCCTTTTAAGGTTCTTGAAACTTAAATTAATTTTATTACTATATTCATATTTTGTATTAAATGACAGTGATGGGACGTTACTCTCCAAAAAGTCTATTTAGAGCCTTTCCAGGTCTGAGAGACTGATGCCATATCTGACATCTGTGTCCAATAACCATTTATTCGCTCTCCATTTGCACTGCCATCTAGTAATCACCAAAGTCCTTCACCTCACAGTCGTGACAGGACGTCACTGCTCTCATATTCCTCCAGCACAGGCAGTCGTGTCTGAAATTCTCAAAGTCTCGAGTTTATCGAAACACACCCTCCTGTTTTCCACGTTTAACAATTTCAATTATTCATTCGCTTCTTGCTTAACGGCTCCTACGCACTTTGCGGTGTCAAACATGGCTTGTAAACGAGCCGCATTATACGATCCTCCTTCTTGTTTGATTGGTACGAGCTGCTTAATAACTTCCCAGAATGCCACAGGGAGGAGGGATCTGTCACGCCTGTCTCGGGGTAAGTCGAGCACCCAAGGCTAACGTCTCTGAGTCACACACTTTCCCTGACAGAAAAATCTTTGGGCCAATGAAAAATGTCACTTGTTTGTTGTTTTGCCGTCAAGGCTCCATTGGTTTGAATATTTTATGTGGCGATGATGTGCTGCCGCCCCGCACGACTCTAAATTTGGCGAAGCTGCATGTAATGAGCACCCAGGTAAACACTCTGGTTTGATATGAGAGCCGAAAAGAGCATGTTTGCATTGATTTCGGATTGTGTCTGTTTCTAACTCTGTGGTGTTGATATGTAAGCTAGTTAGTCCGTATTTGTTCGGAATCAACTATAGATGGTGTTTTCTTTGCTTTTCTGTTGCTCTCTCGGTCTTGCCAGAAAGCAGTCTGACTCACACACACACACACACACACACACCAGATGTCTCTGGAGAGAAGACCTTTATCAAAGCAAGCAACCTCCACAAACACACACACTGAGGGAGAAGTTACTTGAGGTAGTCTTGCATTAACTAACTCAACGAGGTATACGTGCATAATTGTATTTGACTTGGCAAACAAGTAGCAAATATTTTTGAAGCGTTTGCCTTATTTCATGTGTGACACTTGAAAAGAGATGATGGGAATTAGAAAGAAATTATTGATTCTGGTTTCGTTAATTATTCTTATAGTACTTTTGAGGAAGAAATATTATAAAAAATGCAATTCCTTTGCCAAATTATGAGAGAATTTGTATACATTTTTATAATGTTTTGTAAGTTTAAGCAATTCTTGCAGAAAGTGTTTTATGCAGATGTTTAGGGGTGGTGTAAGTTTAATCCATATTTTGAAAAAAATATCTTTTTTCTTTTTTTTTGGTCCAATGGGTATAATGTCATTTTGAACATTTGATCCAACAAGACTTGGCTCATCAGAATCATTTATTGGGTAATATATTTGATTCTGTAAAAAATAACCGGCTCATAAGAATAATTTGTTCTGAAAGGATTTAAATAGCAAAAATCTAACCCATTCATAAGAATCATTAGTATCATGTTGTTTTTTGATGCACATAAAAGAACCAACTTATAAGAATAATTTTTTTCGGGAATCTGAAATGATTTTAATTCAGTAAAAAGTACCGGCCCATAAAAAATCGCTTGTTTTAAAATGTTTTTAAATGGCTAAAATGAACTTATAAGAATCATTTTTCTGGAATCTAAAATCTGGAAAAACAACTTTTGAAAAACATATTTTTTTTCCCCCCATTTGATGAAAGTCAGTGGAGTATAATGTCATTTTGTACATTTGATTCATTAAGACCCAGCTCATCAGAATAATTTGTTTGTTAATATTTTTGATTCCATTAAAAAGAACCGGCTCATAAGAATCATTCATTCTGAAAGGTTTTTAAATCACAGAAATAGAACAGATTCATAAGAATAATTCATTCCATGTTGTTTTTGATGCACTTAAAAATAACCAGCTTATAAGAATTATTTGTTCGGGAATCTGGAATGATTTTAATTCTGTAAAAAGTACCGGCTCATAAGAATCACTTGTTTTGAAATGGTACTAAAATGGTACTAAAAAGAAGTGGCATAATTTCTTCTGGAATGTTTTTATTCACTTAAATGAACTGGCTTATAAGAATCAGTTGTTTGGGTGTCTGAAATGGTTTTGATTCACCAAAAAGCTTATAAGAATGATTTGTTCTGAAATGTTCACTCAAATCAACTGACTTATAAAACCATTCATTTGGAAATAATTTGATTCACTTAAAAGAACCGACTCATAAGAATCATTTGTTCAGCAGTGGTAGCTATAGATGTCATGCTGTAGATTCAGTAGTCGTTTTGTGGTGTCACTTAATAGTACTGCAGGAAACTCTGTAAAGGGTATTTTAGGTACGGTGTTCTGTCCGCCTATGCTGAAGTCCATCTACAGTTAGATGTGGGATATTCCTTCTTGATAACTCAAGGCACTCATTAACCTGACGTTTGGGAAGTTATGATGTTTAAAGAATCAAAATGGCAATTCTACCATTTGTCTTGCAGGTGTCAACAAAGAAGTCTCTTGGCACACTTCAACCAAATTGTAAAAAATAATTGTAAAAGTTAAATAATTCTATGTAATGCTAGAATTAGTTGTTTTATAGCTATCTGATTATCGACAGATGATTATTTAGTGTGTTTACACACCTGTCTCTGCCTGTATATCTCATTTACATTTACACTTTAATCCATATCTCAGCAGTATTGCTTGTACTACATTATTTTCTAGTAGCGTTTAAACTGTAAACCCTGTTTACACACCTGTGATTCAATCTTTCTGACAGCTTGCAGTTCTCTGGAGCCGAAGGCATCGGTTTGGCTCAGCACGAATCTCGCACCTTGTTCCAAATAAAATTACAGGAAGTTCCATTGAAATCTTCTCAAGCTTTGTCTCTCTAGTGCTTTCCTTTTTAGAAAGTTTGACAGCCTCCCTCGCAGCTCACAAACGCTTCCGTTAATTGTAGTGCTTTTTGGTTCTCTGGGCAGAACCGAGAGTGAATTGTCAGCTCTGAGGGGCATTTAATGTTTCGGCCCGTTCTCTTCTCCTCTTCCTCTCTCATTTCTGCTTGTGATCAGATATCAGAGTAAACAGCCGCCTCTGCTCATCTGTCCAGCACCGTGGCTGCAGACTAACAGAATATTTAATGCTCTATGTTGTGCTTTGCCTTCCATGTCAGATTCTATAACCGAGATTGATGTTTGCTGTAAAATAAAGGGGGTTATATAACAGGAGATGGGTTTTCCTATAATTGCACAGGCGGAGAATGGGTTTCGAGGCCGCCAAGTTCTGCCTGATTCTGTTTGCATCTTGAATCATAAAAAGAGCGATGTCTTTCTTGGCTACGTAGCAAAGTCTTACCAATGGAGGGAGGGAAGATTAGGTCTCTCTTGACGTAAAGTCAATTTCTTTATCTTATGGAGTGTGTGGAGTTTTGTAAGGTTAGTGATCAAAGTCACCATGTGAATGTCTCCTCAAAATGCCATCGATTTTAATTCGAGAGATCATTATTTCTGCAGACTGTTTTGCTCAATGAAACCAATAAACGTAAGCAGGCTTCTTTTTCTTTAGTATTATGACTTTTGTTTACCTGTAACTACAGTAGAATTCACAGTAACATACACTAGCGTTTAAAACTTTGGGGTTGGTAAGATTTTTTAAATGTTTTTAAAAGAAGTCTCTTCTACTTACCAAGGCTACATTTATTTGGTCAAAAATACAGTAAAACTGTAATATTGTGAAATATTATTACAGTTTAAAATAACTGTTTTCTATTTTAATATATTTAAAAATTTCATTTATTCCTGCAAAGCTGAATTTTCAGCATCAGTCTTCAGAGTCACATGATTCTTCAGAAATCATTGTAATATGCTGATTTACTGCTCAAGACACATTTCTTCTTATTATAAATGTTGAAAACAGTTGTGCTGCCTAATATTTTGTGTAAACTGATCATTTTTTTCAGGATTCTTTGATTAATAAAAAGTTTAAAAGAATCATTAATTGAAATATAAATCATTTGTAACAATGTAAAAGTCTTTACTGTCACTTTTGATCAATTTAATGCATCCTTGCTGAATAAAAATATTAATTTCTTTCAAAAAAAAAAAAAAAAAAAAATGTATTGAACCAAAACTATCATTGTTAATTTCATTGACAAATAATTTTCTTCATAATTTTCATCGACAACATTTTTTTCATTGACGAAAACGAGACGATAACTAAATAAAAAACACTTTGACAAACTATGACAAAAATCTGTTGGCATTTTCATCAACAAATACAAACAAGATGAAAATGTTAGGGAGGGACAATTTAGGAGGAAATCCAGTCAGAACTGATGTCCTGTGGTAGATGCGCACATTTGAACTATAACGTGCCGATCTACCCGGCGGGGCATAAGTTGGCATACACTTGCTGCATGTATCATAAAACATTCAAAAATGTAAACATCTGAGAGAAAGAAAAGAAAAGACATAAGGATAAATCTGAAAAAGCGTGTCAACGCGAAAGAGAGCTCAATTCAGGCCGGTTGTTTGTGCGCACACAGAAAGCCGCCTCTCAGACAGCGTACAAGTATTGAATTGAGCTCTCTTTCGTGCTTGAACAGACAAATACACAGAAAATTGTCAAAATAACCATTTTGGTGAGTATTCATGTAAACAGTTGGTTATGTCTTAAGTGAACGTAAACAGTTGGGAGAATATCGGATGTGTATCAGTGTATTGGATCCGTGCATTCGGCCTTAAAGTGACAGCAGTCTAATAAACCTGTCACTGTCCGTTGTTAATGTTAATCAAACAACAAAAGAAAAAGAAAATTACTCAATGTTCTTGACTTTAATAGCTTTAATAAGGATTAATCTATATTTAATTTATACAAATAAATATACCTGCTTGAAAGAATGAAGCATGTTGTATGCAAGTAGTTATAAAGAATGCATATATCATTAATTGAAAAGACCATGTTCTTGTTTGTTCTTTTCAAAGGAAGGTTTTGCACTTTTGTTTTACTTTAGTTTTTTTGTTTAGTTTTGATACTAAACTAGTCAATATTACTCTCTTGCTGTTACGATAGATCTTAAAACAGACTTTTCAAGTAGTCCTAGTTGTCACATCAGGGTGTATATTTGCCAATTTTAGTAATGAATATCATAAAGTTCAGATTTCCTGAAATCATGAAAGTGATGCTCTCTGGAGGTGTGTTAAACTCTCTTGCCTAACAACCTGATGTTGATGGCTGTTTAATTTGGGGCTCATTAGACAAAACCACACATGGCTATTGGCTGTTTTGATACAGATGAAGTATTCATTATTTTATGAAGAACGGATGCGTAGCGGTCGACTCCCTCCAGAGCAGAGAATTAGACTTCAGCCATATCAGAGCAAACTCCCCAGCAGCCCGATAGAAAACCCCAAACACCGTTCAATCTCAGCTCGATCCACAGAGCCAAAACTCATTTTCTAAATGTATAACTTGTTGTCGTCCCTGTGCACGTGGAGGAACCATCTGCCTTCAAGCTGCCTTTCATACAGTGAATATATTTACTCTTATTCCCAGAGAAGAGACCAGCATCCTTCAGGTGTGTGTGAGATAGATGAGCCGAAGAGAAGTCTGTAGCTATTTTCGCCCATGCTGGATATTTACGATTGGATTGACTACTACTCCCAGATGCAGAGAATTTTCACTCATAGCCGATACGAAACTTTAGGCTTTGATCAAGATTCTGACTTCATTAACCTGTCGGGATTCTGTCTTAAAACTCTCCTCCAACTTCAGTCTGTCTGTTAAAGATTTTCAAAAATACATACACTCCCGTTCAAACGTTCCAAAGCTTATTTGTTCATTAATGTCATAATCAGCGACTAGTCGACGTCGGCTCGACTTTCATCACATACAAATGTCATTCAAGTCATTCAACCTCTAATGTGTATGTGTGTATATATATTCTAATTCTAACATATAATTCTTTATATATTTATTTGTTTGTATACTCATTTCTCTACCATTAAGACCCATCTCAACTGTCAGTAACATAATTTTGATTGATTTTGATTGTGAGTCTCTGATTATACTGCAGAGATCTCCGCTCTGATGCAAGCCAGCACATCTGAATATTTGATATTCGGTCCAAAAGGAGCTTCTTTGTATGCAATGGCTGTAAGACTGCTGGTTATGAGCCAAACAATTCTTCTCTCACCTCAAGGCTGCTATTAACAAAACACCCTGCTGCAATTTTAAACGGCACATTCAGAGATGAAAACAAGCAAGCTGCATATAAAGATTCCCTTATGCAGTGAAAAGAATGTTTGTTCATTTAAGGGCCTCAACATTTGGAAAAAAAAAAAAAGTACACATAGGAATTCTCCTTAATTAGTAATTGCTTTGGAAAGATGTTTATGAGTCTCTATCTTCACATCAAACCACAAAGGCCATAGTATGAAGTGCAAAATGGAATAAGCTATTTGTGCCGTAAAACAGTTATTCAACTAAACAGTTGTTTCCCTGCATCCAAGTCTTCAAACAGTTAGTTTCAGCACATCACTGGGTGATCTGGGTCTACATTTTATGAAATCTGTGTATTTGAACATTCAACGCATGTATCATCCAGCTTTTTGCATACTAGGGAAATATGCACTTTTGGATGTGGGGATGGTGTTTACACTCTACAGGATGCCTATTTGATCCTATGAATGGTTTATATATTCACATTAATGTGGATTTGGGAAGGTATTTAAAAAAGAAACTATCATCCGCATTAAATGGTGGCAGCAAAAACTAAGGTTTAAAGTACAACAAGCCTGTGTAATTATCTCTGTGACATCTAATGACCTTGTGTTCTTTTCTGAGTTATTCTGTATGATCTTATCTAAACTGTTCCTGTTGTAAAGGTTTAATCTGACATCTGGATCTGCGAGCATGACAGAGGAACTAACTAAAAGAACAGAATGAGTAGATGTACTAAGTGTTGTGTGCATGACAAACACAAGTATTTCTGCAGTACTAGACGTCTGAGCTCACGTTGTAAAGGACACATTAACATAATCGATTAATAGCTATTTGAAATTGTCAGTTTTTCCAGTGAATTCAAATTTATTTGTATAGCGCTTTCACAATGCACATTATTTTAAAGCAGATTTGCAGAAAATCATGATGTTAAAGGGATAGTTCACCCAAAAATGAAAATTATTCCATGATTTACTCACCCTTAAGCCATTCTAGGTGTATATGACTATCTTCTTTCAAACGAACACAATCCGAGATATATTTAAAAATATCCTTAGTCCTCCAAGGTTTATAACGGTTGTGAATGGTAGGCCAAATTCTGAAGACAGAAAAAATGCATCCATCCATAAAAAAAAAAATGAATCCATACGACTCAGGAGGGTTAATAAAGGCCCTTTGAAGCAAAGGCATGCGTTTTTGTAAGAAAAATATCCATATTTAAAACTTTATAAATTCAAATAACGAGCTTCCGGCGAACGACCGTACGCATACTGCGCACGTCAATTTGGGCGGAAGAGCAACCTTTGACCTGACGCAATGACGCACACGGAGGCGCAGAGGAGAGAGCAAAACAAAACACTAGTCATGAATTAGAAGTTTAAAATGAGAAATTTTAAAGAGAAATGTCGGAGGATTTCGATATAACAGAAGAGAAGGAGCTTGAGTTTGTTGCCCAGCCGTATTTGTTTGAACCGTGAGAGGCGTCTAAGCTTACGATACTCCTACATCCTGCGTCATACATCGCGTCAGAGGATTACTCATTTGGCGCAAGTCGATTTGCGCATTCTGCGTGCGTTTTTTCACTGGAAGCTAGTTGTTTGAATATATAAAGTTTTAAATATGGATATTTTTCTTACAAAAACGCATCCCTTCGCTTCAAAAGGCCTTTATTAACCCTCGGGAGTCGTACGGATTCATTTTTTTTTATGGATGGATGCATTTTTTCTGTCTTCAGAATTTGGCCTACCATTCACAACCATTAAACCTTGGAGGATTGTGTTCGTCTGAAAGAAGATAGTCATATACACCTAGGATGGCTTGAGGGTGAGTAAATCATACTGCGCAGAATGTGTCTGTGTTTTAGCTCAAAATACCCCACAGATCATTTATTATAGCTTGTCAAATTTGCCCCAATTTGGGTGTGAGCAAAAACACACCATATGTGTGTCCCTTTAAATGCAAATGAGCTGGTGCTCCCGTCTCCCTTTCCAGAAGAGGGCGGAGCTTTAACAGCTCACGCATTGGTTGCTCAACAACAACAAAGCTGGAGAATCTCACGCAGCTAAAATGACGATTGTCAGTAACTGTGTTCAGCCTTACATTGTTCAAACCGGAGTCGGACACTGATGGAGAGACTCAGGAAGAAGTTACAACTTTTAGAATGTAACTAGACGTTTCTGAACGGTTAGTGGATAAATTTATGTAGTTGCTGTGGAGTTGATTCAACTCATCGACTATAGCATGTGCCGTCATGTTAATCTTTTGTGCAAATCCATTGTTGAATCGACCCTCGTTTGTGAAGCAGTCCGGCGTAAAATGACGGCATGGGAACAACACTCTACTACAACAACTCTTCCTCTTCTCTAAAGCAGCCCAACATGGCCTCACCCCCTTTGTTGTGTGTTCCCAGGGGCGGGGTTTATGTAAATTTTAGGGTTAGTGATGTCACCAACCTGGGAAGAAGCTTGTTGTAGTCTTTAAAAAGCGATTTCTGTAAAAGAAAATATCTCCCTTTGCATTGAACTTTGAGCGTCGTAACTTTGCAGATGTTGTTTATGCTCAAACAGTAACATTACACACTAACTAAAGTTAAAAAAGTGAAATCATAATCAACCACCCCTTTAATATCTTCACGCCTTATAGCAGATTCATTTACATTCAAGCAATAAATATAGTGTTCATTAATATGTTTTCCTCTTGTTAAATTTCCTGTCTGGTTTCCTCAGGGTTCAATTAATGACAACATGATTAATTATGCATTTAGTGTCTGTTTTACAAATATTTGACACATTTGCGAGGGAAACGGAATATTGAGTTAGAACTAAACTAGGGCGGGGCTTGATTTTGTTCATCAGGATTGGATTATATTGTGCTTTGTTAGGTTTTGATATCGTTGATTATTATTACACAGCTCTCAAGAATACTTGATTTTGATTGGTCAATTTTGGCTCAATTTTTATTTCATGTTGACTTTAAGTAAAAGTGTTGCTGTTTAATCTAGCAATTCATGCAGGTTTCCTCCGAGTGAGATGATTTTATCAGCTGTAGCCGTGTTGATCCACCGTGGCTGCTGTCGGCACTATCAGTTCATGAACTCAACCAGCCGTGCTGCTTACGTCTGGTGTAACTTTCTGGAAATAGATACAGTGAGCCGAAAAAGGATTTGAACATGAATGTCATTTCATTAGATATAAAATATCAAACTAAATTCTAGATCTTAACTAACTTCACTTTTCTTCATCAGTTTTGCTCAATGATTTTTAATCAACTGTGGTTTTGATGATTATAGTGGATGTATGAAGTCAGTTCTCTTCATGTTCACACTAAATTTATTGTTTAAGACCTTGCAAACATCTCTAATATAGAAATGCTTTGCTTAAAAAGCATGCTTGAGTTATGTTTCTTTACATTTTCAACATGCAGTGACATTCAGGTTCAAGTGTTTAAACACTTTGAGGCCACTGTATACGGATGTATACATTTGTACTATAACTATTGACTAGAAGCTGAGCTGTTGAGGTGTACATTTATTCCAAACATTCAGCAAAATGTAGTTTTTGTGGTTTTATTTGAAGTGATACACATCTCATAGAGTAAACTATGTTTTCAGAAGAGCCAAAGGGCAGCTATGCTCTGGATCTTAGAAGCGGTGCAGGTGTGTGGAGTTGTGTGTCTTTCAGCGGAACAGCAGGAGGAGAGAGCTTTATCCTGTCTCCTGAACGGATGGCTATTGCAGGCAGAGGGAGATATCTCCTCCTCCATTATGCACGTAATGAGGCATTAAACACTCTTTAACATCTTTATCAGGACTTTGTCTCAGGCGGCCTCTCGGCCTTATGGTGTTTTAGTGGTTTGTAAAAGCAGTCCAAGTTCAGGGAGATTGACAAATTAAAGAGGATATATCAGTGGAAACAGGATTTTTCATACTGTTTTGAAGCTTGTTGTACTATGTAGATATACACTAACATTCACCATGCACGCAAGGCTTTAACTGAGACTTTATTTATTTTTAAATTATTTATTTATTTTAAATCATTTATTTATTTTAAGTAATTAATTAATTTATTTGTTTTAAATCATCTTTTTTATTTATATTTTAGTCATTTATTTATTTATATTTATAAATATATTTATTATATATTTATATTTATAAGTCCTTATTTATTTAAAATTGTTATATATATATTAATTTATTTAAAATGTATTTATTTTTAAATCTATGCATTTTAAATATGTATTTATTCATTTTTTTAAAAAAAAAATCATTTGTTTTCTTTATTTTTAAATCTATTTATTTTAAATTTTTCATTTCTTATTTATTTTAAATAATTATTTATTTATTTTAAACAGTTATTTATTTTTAAATGATTTATTTCAAATAATTAACAAAAATAAATATGATTGTAGAAGATAAGCATAGGCATGTGGTTGTTTTTTGTTTTTAATCTATTTTTAATATATCTTTTTACTATAATAAGCACTATAATTCAGGAATTAATATGATAATGACTGTTATTGGTCATCTTAATTCATTTATATTTCATATTTTGAGTGGTATCTCGGTGTGTGTGTTGCGTGGGGGAGAACAGCTGCTCACACGCTGTGCGCGTGCTGATAATCAGCACTTTCTAACGAGCCAATTCATCTCTCATTAACATTTGTTATGACCTGCAGGAGTTCCCACGCGGGGAGTTCTCGCTCTCCCCAGATTTTCAGGGTTTACAAAACTCTCGCTTCCCCAGATCTGCAATGTGGCCACCGGGCTGTCGTCGTAGCTGGAGTGGCCAGGCAGCATTGCTACAGGAAAGAGACCAGTGTGAAAAAGGTGCTTGTTAGTGAACAGATGGAGCAGCATTTCAAAGGTTTCCTTGCTTTCCCCACACACTGTAAAAGCCCTGGAAGCTTCCTGACCCCTGCAGATGGGATTCAGAGACACTGACAGGTGCATCCATCCTGTCCTGATGACACCGTCTGCGTCCTGAGGCCAGGTCTGTGTATGTCTTCACCTGCCAGATCTCAACACCACTTAGAGCGGTTTATCGTGAGGCCACGCTCAAAAGGGCAAATATTTGACGTGGGATGGACAGTGCGCCCACTCGCTCTCACACCAGCAGATGTCCTTAGCAGACCCACAATCCATGTTTGCTAAGCTGTAATGGACGAGGACACAGTGTGGGGCTGTAATGACTGCCGTCCTGCTGTGGACAAACACACTCATCCAAAACCACAGGTCATATATAAAGAGACATTTTTAGCACAGAAGCATCTAATGTAAGCTAGAAGGGCTTCTTAATTAGTTTGTTCTGGCATGTGCAATTGTATGACCTTGGGTATGTTAGCAAATTTCCATTATATCAAGTATGCAGAGCACACTGCATAGGTACTGTATCCCACAATGCAATGCTCTCAACTTCACCTATTTTATTGCATTATTTGATCAGACTGCAAAGACATTTTACAAAACTGTACATGCAGAGCAACAGTGCATATCTGAATTACAATTCACATTTCATTGAAATTACCATAATTACAAATAATGTTCTCAGATTTTTTTTTTTTTTTTTTTTTGTGACAGAATCATTGCTACAGTGAAAACATAAGTGGCTTTGTTACTGACATAAACATACTTAATTGCTACATTAATTCGCATATGGGTGAATTTCATGAAGTGGTTTCCAGGTCATATTTTACCCCTAAGAACTTAAAGAACAATATATATATATATATATATATATATATATATATACCTATATAGCAGCAATTACCTCAGAATTGCTGCTATAGATATATATATATATATAGCAGCAATTAAACTATTTTTTTTCCTCCCCATTTGTGATTACTATAATGGAAAATACAGTCTTTAAAAGCAGAAATTTTTTTAAATGGCCTTTTAATTAAAAATTAATTGACTTTTTAAAATAAATAATTTCAAAACAGTTTTTTTTTTTTTTTTTTTTTTTTTACTGTAATTTCACTGTAATACATAAGAGAATGTAATGAGATTCATCATTGAAAATTAGGCCCATTATTATTTTAATGATAATTGGGTAGTAAAATGCCCAATTATCCTGAAAATAATGATACATTGCAATTCCAAGAATTCTAAAGACTTCAGTTTATTTTTGCAAAAGGTTTCCTTTTTTTCCTTTGGTTTTGGTGGTGAAGTGTGTTCTTGAGCTTTCTTGACAGGTTACCTCAGAATCATACATATTTCTTGTGAAATATTCGA
Organism: Mylopharyngodon piceus; assembly: GCA_039654765.1. Classification (NCBI taxonomy): domain Eukaryota; kingdom Metazoa; phylum Chordata; class Actinopteri; order Cypriniformes; family Xenocyprididae; genus Mylopharyngodon; species Mylopharyngodon piceus. The sequence goes on from CM077448.1 coordinate 20,837,768, forward strand.
GATATAAGAAAACATACATCAGCTAATGGTAATATGTGCAGCAGTATCTCCCTGACTTTGTTAAAATGCCTAGTTCTGTCACGAAACTCTAGATGGCACAGGCTGATGGGTCCTTAACGCAAACTGATGATATTCTCAGCATTAACTACTTGGCGCAAGCTGGTTGGTTCACGTCACGTCTGCACCCAATGAGCTTGCTGCTCACAACATTTAAATGGCTGGTTAGCATTCACTATAGCAGTTTGCAACGTGCTTTCAGAGTTCCTCTGAATCCCTCCACCTTCCCCAGCTCCACCTGTATAGATCTGCTATTTATATAATGTTATTTGTGAAGCAACATTATGTCTTAGGGGGCTTTCACACTGGCAGTTTAGTTTGAAACGAGGCACGGTTCGCATGAAAAATCGCTAATGTGAAAGCTGTCATGTGAACCCGGGTGCGCACCGGGGTAACGAACCCGAGACTACCTGAAGGAGGTGGTCTGAGTTTGGTTGCACTCGAACTGTGCCGCGGTTCGCGTGAATATGAAAGCAACACGGACTCAGGTGCGCACTTGTTCAGGAAGTAAAGTAAAGCCGATTATAATATATTTACTAAAATAAAACACATGTAAGAGATGATAGTGTTGATGATTTACCTTGGATTCGAGCAGGAGTGAGCCTGCAGTGTATTTGCCCTTTGCGAGTGCAATCAGAGCGGCAAATGAATAGTAATCAGCTGTCTTCCTCAAAATAGTCTGTTTGCAAGCAGCGGAAAAACTTCTACATGCGACGCACTAACAGTAAACTCAAGTGTCGTTTACTCTTCTGCACACAATAGCACCAAATTAATAAAAACACAATTTACTGACCCGCGTTCTGTTTTCTGTCATGCGCCGTGCATGTCTGTGATGACGTAAGATGAACATAAACGCACCAGGGTTCGATATAATCAATTTGAGTGTGAAACCAGACCAACGCTGCGGGGGGCACCGGGAACAATCGCACCCGGGCTCGGACCGCGGCAAACGAGCCCTGTGTGAAATCCCCCTTACATAAGCACAGCAGCCTATCATCGTATGTATTGGCAGTAGCAAGTTCCTGTACTTGCTCTGCAGCAGCAATAAGCCGCAGCAGCAATAATAATCTTCAACAGCAGCAGCAATTCAGCAGCAGTAATAATCAACAGCAGCAGCAACAGTATAGGTAGAATACAGTATATACATTATTTAATTTACATTATTAAGTAAGCAGTAAGCTACTATTTCATTATGAACAGTGCATCTCTTTGTTGGCCTGTGAGTGTTAAAACATCCCCAACAGCTTTGTGTACTTATTTAAAATATATTTCACTCCACTTGTAGCATGCGCTCATACACTCAGTGCTGCGTTATAGTAAACAGTTCTGCTTTTGTGTAGCTGCAGAGGTTTGAAGAACATGAAGTTCAGCTCGATGTGAGTCACTCAGGAGAGCTCCTCACACATGCAGAACAGCAGAGATAGAGAATTGATGGTGAATCTCTGCGGAGGTTTCGTTTGGAGAGGTGAGTCAGCTGCACTTGAGCAGGGATTCCTGTCGTCCTCGAGCGCCTGCCACATGAGTGTCTGAGTCACTGCGGAGAAACATTAATGCAGAGTATGCTTGTGCGTGTTTGGATTTTGTTTTGGTAGTCTGTCATCAAAACGTAATGGATTGCTCTTCCTCTGAAACACTTAGACCGTACATGCTATATGGATACTGTTAAAGGGATTGTTCACCCAAAAATTAAAAGTTTGTCATCATTTAATCACCCTCAAGTTGTTCCAAATCTGTATGAATTTCTTTCTTCTGCTGAACACAAAAGAAGATATTTTGAAGAATGTTGGTAACTAAACAGTTGAATGGCCCCATTGACTTCCATAGTATGAAAAAAAAAAAAAAAAAAATACTATGGAAGTCAATGGGCATCAACTGTTTGGTTCCCCATATTCTTCAGAATACCTTCTTTTGTGTTCAGCAGAAGAAAGAAATCCATACAGGTTTGGAGCAACTTGAGGGTGATTAAATGATGACAGTTTTCATTTTTGGATGAACAATCCCTTTAACCTAGAGTCAAATAGCTATTTAGACATAGCTTTAGCGAAATTGTATTTGGTCGGGCTCCATAATAGTAGAGCTGCTTTTCACAATTTAATAAATTCCTGATGGTTAAAATCAAGAACTTCCCCAATTTTAATTGTTGAATGTCTTGTGAAATTCAGCAATACGTCTCATAACAGAGTTCATTTGTGTTCTGAAGATGTTCTGAAGGTGTTTTGCCGTGCAGAACTCTCTGCTATCATGCCTTAGTGTTGTTTTTGGTTGCCAGGGCATTGTTATGCAGGTCATTGCTATGCTGTCCTAAGGTGTTCTAGGTGATTTGCAATGTTGTTTCTTACTGGCCCCCGATAAGTCTTGATGATATTCTGTTTTTTTAAATAAAATCCCATATTTATTTATTTTTATGTAATTGTTGTTCTATATATTTTGATTTATTTACACACTACCGTTCACCAAGGTCGAAGGAGCTAAAATTGTAATATTAACCAACACTGAAAAGCTATTTAGCCTTTTATTTTAATGCCACATTACAGAAGTAAATTGAATTGTGATTGCTCTTTCATGTTGACTTAAACTGCCGGATGTTGGACTCAACATGTGGATTTGTCTGTGTGTCATTGCTTTGGCTTCGTTCACATCCTCAGAGCCTTTGGTTTCCATAAGCCACCCATAATGCTCCACACCTCCTTCACAGCAGTGCACAGGGCCTTTCTGTGCCGTCCAGCTCAGATGAAATGCTTAAACCGCCCCATGGGCTTCTTCCTTAAGTAGGATATTATATTTAATTGGCCTGGCCTGACCCGTCCTGTCCTCTTCTCATCATTTCAGAGGTCTGTGCTGTCTTCTGATGCATTCTTCATATGGAAAACCGTCTCCCACACCAGGAAGCTCCTTTTTCAGCCTTGCTTTAATTTCCCTCAGGAGTGAAGCTTGCCGTTTACTCTGCGTCAGTTCAGTGTTGCCCAACAGTACATTCACACTGGATTTATGAACCAGTTTGAAATGGAATATTAGATTCATGATGGAAGTGGAAAAACAAAGTATTTGGAAGAGAAAATTCACAATGACTTGGATTTGGGGAGACTTTAAACTATCTGCCCTGAGCTAATACATTTATTTATTTATTTATTTATTTATTTATTAAGGGACCAAAGGGGTGGCCATTACTTCTCACACACACTGATGATTGTTTTTTACATTTATTTATTTTTTACATTTATTTATACATTTATTTATTTTAAGTATTCATATTTATTTATTTTCTTATTTATTAAGTGTACTTGTTTGTTTTGTTAATTAACTAATTTTATTATTAATTTTATGTACTTTTATTCACTTGTTTAATTAATTAATTTTATTTATTTATTTACTTTTTATTTATTCACTTTTTTTAAATATACAACAGCATATCAAAATTTATCTTCTCACAAAATTTAAACTCAATATCAATATTTCATGTCTATTATTTACTTATTCACTAAGTAGCTGTCTAAAAAGCTGGATAATGTACAAATTGAAAAAATTGAATTTTTTTGTGGAATTACCATGTGACTGTACATTCTGCCTTTATATAATTCTTTTTTTATTAGGAATTCAACCCAAAATGATTTGAACTGTCTATATTATGCCTCCTTTTATTAATAATTTGTGCAGTTTTAAACTCTCCAGCAACATAGGCATCACACAATGGCAACCGTTTCTTTAAGGTGTGAATTTTCAGATTGTAATTCATGAGAAATGTCAGCAATAACTATATTTCAGAGGCGACGGACAAGAATAGATACTGTTGGTTTTCATTCTTTGAAAATAACTCATGCGTTCTAAACTCCATATGGCCTTCAGCGGCGGATGATTATTAGTGTGAGACGGGGCTCTGGTTAATTTGAGCGTGAAATCTGCGAGCATACTGTAGATAATACAGTGAATATATCTCCTCCCGAGGGAACGAGGGGCCATTGTTTGGAAAAGCTTAATCAGTATAAGACTCCGTCTCTGGATTAATGGAAAAGCTCAGCAGTGAAATGTAGTCTGCTAACTTTCAGCTCTGAAGGATTTATGCAAAAACAGAGAGCAAAATTCAACTGAAAGATCAGGTGTAGTAGTTTATACCTTGAATGCAGATGGATAAAAGCATCTGCCAAATGCATAAATGCAGATGTTATATCAGGTCATCTTATTGCACCCCCAAGGAAAATTAAATATTTACAATCGCTGCTGGCTTTTTGGTTTGACCAGATTTATAGAGCAGTTCATGCAAACATACTGATCAGACCTGTCAACATCAATGAATCTTCTTACGTTTAAGAGCTAAATGTTTTTCTGTCTTTATGCATTTATACAGCATGCAGCTTTTTCATAAATATTTGTGTGTGTGTTGCAGATTTCCAGTGGGTTCAGGGCGATGTGTGTGAGGTGCAGTTAATGGTCTATAATCCGATGCCATTTGAGCTGCGGGTCGAGAACATGGTAAGCATTATCTATCTATCTGTCTGTCCCTCCCTGTCTGTCCCATCCATCCATCCATCCATCCATCCACGAGTAGCAGTGCGATATGGCTGTATATCAGCACGGCTGTGATTCGGCTGTAGGTAATTACAGCGTGCTGATATACAGCCATATCGCACGGCTACGAGTGTGATATTGCATTTATACAACAGTTCAATGGCACAAGTGTGTAAAGAAATAAGAATAACAACGGAGTATCTTTAAAAACCCTTTTTGTGCAGAACTACTTCCACCATGGATTCAAATCTCAAGAGCCCAAACCTCCGTTACTAATTCTAAAACGTCACTTCAGAACTAGTAATGAAGGAATGTTGAGTCGCTTCATTGAAGCTTATTGTATTATGTAGAGTATAGTATTATGGTATTATGAGAGAGAGAGATCGACTAAACACTCGTTTTACCTGCATCTGATATAGCATTCATTCTTCAGGTCGATGTCCGTATTATATCCATTATAAAGAAATCAGTTTGAATGTCCGCAGATGAAAGCGACATCTCTTTGACTTTGTCCTTTTTAAAAGTTCCCACAGCGCTAAAACAACTTTCTGACTCACTCATTAAGAGAGTCTTTGCCACCATCTAATGGCGTAATAGTGTAACTTTCACTGATACTACTGACGTACCGTTTCTGAAAACCAAATACTGCATATTATTTATGTAAAATAATATTTATTGAAAAACAATATTTAAATTAACAACATTAGCCATTATAAAAGACATAAACACAAACAAACAATAAACACAATCAAATAAATAAAAAACACAAGCAAACAATTCAGTCAAAAGTACAAAAGTAGCGCTTCAGTACAGGATTTAAGTAAAATATAGCCTAAATATAAAGTTATGAAATTTAATTTTCCCCTTAACCCAAATCGTTTTGCTCTGGAACAAGTAATAGATTAATAAGACCAAAGATTGCCCGTTTGATATACCCCAAATGAATTATATTTTTAACCACTATCTACAAAAGAACCAGCGAATACCCGAAGGACTGGCCGAGATGAAGCTGTTCTCTGCGGGTACACGAGCACTGAGCGGTCGCTGACGGCCTGAAGCTCGGATCTGCAAAAGCGTCAAAACAAATAGTAAAATAGGCGCTATGTTTATATATGAGTCACATATTTGAGATCTAAATAACTACATTCTCACCTAAAAAGTCTTTTAAACTGCATTTCATGACATAACAGTAGTATTTATAAAAAATATGGTAGATTTGCTTGACCGCCATGACAGTCGCCGCAAACGGAGTGATACAAACGGTGAAACGGTACCAGTGCTGATACTAGAGAACCAGAAAGAACTGTTGTATAAATATATATATGCACACAGTAAGTGTGAAACAGAATCCAGCCATGATTAGATGTTAAAAAACAAACAAAAAAAGATGACTCTCTTAGAGAATTTTCTTTTTTAATTCTCTTTTTTATATCTTTTTTTTTATTCTACTGTTTTAAATGTTTATTTTTTGTAATTGAAAATGAGAGAAAGGTAGTGAAAGAGAGAGTCCCTTATACACACTGACATGTTAATGTTCTAATCACAGTAGAAAACAAGATTTTACATCAGAACCCTGCAGAGGCTTTATGGTGTTACTCTTGACGTTCATCACGGTGGGAGAAAACGCTAGGAACAGATTTTATTAGTGAATACTTCTTTTTGAAGTGTATAAAAATGGACAAAATTGTGCTGGAAATGTGTTACATTGCACCCACTCAGGACATGGTGTTTTTTGACAAGGCTCTGGTTGGTTATATGATGTTTCAATTGTGTTTGTTTGTGATTGTGCACTACGGCGAACAATGGAATTGTAATGCAAATGTCATTGCCAAAAATCTTTTGTGTTTTCCACTCTACATATTAACTGCACTTTAGAGTTCAACCCAGAAAGCTGAAACGAGGTGGTGCTGCTTATTGGTGGCTTGAGGGCCATTTTGGTCACCAAGACCTGATCATAATGACAGGGGAATAGAGGCAGAACCACCCTGAAGTGAAGAAGACAGTTTGTGTGAATGTTGGAGAGGGTTTACAGTGTCTTTCTGACACTATAATGGGCCACTCATATAAGACCCAATTATCAGAATCCAGCCATGTGGAGATGTTCCTAAGAAACCAAGGTAATTGTGTATCAAATGTTGGCTTTCCTAGTTCTGCCTGCTCTCTAGGCGGTTCACGTAGAACACATTCTTGTTCCATCGGAGCTATGGATTTTAGGTCATAACAAGGTATCTTAGAATTTTAGCAACTATTCTTTGTTTGTTTATTTTTTTTAGTTTTTGTTTGTAATTGTTTGTATTTGTATTGTTTTATTGTAGTTATTTTTATGAAATATTCTATTTTTATGTCATGCAAATACGTACTGTACAAATTGCTTGCTGCAATGCATTTGTGGGATTTTTGCAGTATTTCACATGTGATGCCTTAAAACGCTGTCTGGGTAGGCAGCGCACCGAGTTTAAGAACGGAGCTATATTTGTATTTCCCAGCGCAAATGAATACCCACTTTTCATCCCCCCCATAAATATATATATATATATGTAATGACAGTCTTTTAGGAGCAATTCTGGGGTTAAGTTTATTCTCAAGGGCACAATAGTGATAGAACAGGTCTGTGATTTTAATGACTGTTAGATTGAATCTACTGTCTTTATGTTAGCAGCCCAGATCCATAACCATTAGACCATTGACACCCCACAGACTCAGGGCGCAGGTGTTCGCTCCAGCTAGAGGTTAAACTCATCCAAAGGGTTTTTTTTTTTTTTTGTCCTTTCCCTCCAGGGGTGGACTTTAGTGTGGATGTGCATTTGTGTGAAAAGGAAAATGATTCTGTAGGTGAGTTGTGTTGTTCCATACATGCCCAGATCTGCCCCCAGATGGAATCAGCATGATGCCCTATAAAACTCCTCTGCCAGGTGTCAGATGGCACCACGGATGGTGCCAGGATGAACCAGTGTGACCTTACTGCTGACCTTACAGTGGCCACACAGAATAAATCCAATGTACCACGATGCTGTCTGTTCTTTCAGCATATAATAATGTAAATATTTAACCAATAAAGGCCCGGTTTCACAGACAGGGCTTAGACTAAGCCAGGATTAGGCCTTAGTTCAATTAGGACATTTAAGTAGCTTTTATAAATCTACCCTAGAAAAAATCATTACTGGTGTGCATTTTAAGACAAAACAATGGCACTGACATATTTTTAGATATGTCAGTGCAAGTTGCTTTCAGTTAAAACAGCTCAAATATGCATTTTAGTCTAGGACTAACTTAAGCCTTGTCTGTGAAACTGGGGGGAAAAAGTATTAAAAAAGCTTGTGACTAAACTCCACAACTCCATTGGATCGTCAAACTGTAGTACTATATATATCTTTGTTACTACTAGGCCTAAGATGTTTCATTTTTAATTTATTTAATTTATAATTTAAATAATTTTGTACTTTATTTAATTTATATAGACATTACAAACTGTTTTACTACATATAAAATATTAATTGCAAATGTCTTCAGTGAAACTTCTTTGAAAATATTTCTCTTCAATTCACTTTGGTCTCAGTTTAATTAAGTGTATGATTATGGTACGGTGCTTTTGAAAATGGGTTGTATAATTTTTGTCAGGTGGAGCAGGGGGAAAAAAGACTCACAAAGAGCAAATATTTCCACAGGGTCTTTGTAGCAGCCGATGAAAGTCTGCCGTTAGACATCCAGGCCAGAAAAGAAGAGATCTTTAGCATTAGCTGTCAAGCTAATTAACCTTTTCAAAAAGGAAATGCAAATGAGTTATTTCAAAATATGCTTATACAATAGTGAATCCCTCCACATAATATGAGCCGCAGGTTTTACATAGTAAACTGTTTTACAGGTTAGGCACTTATTGCTAGCCTTCAGAGCTGAACATGGGATTGTAGCCTATGGCTAATTAAGGTTTGACTACTACATAAAACCAGATATCTTGAATTGCATTATTATGTGTCTTCATTACAAAGCTGCTCAAGTGTTCAGAGTTTGAATGAGGAAGACATCTTTGAGTCTTTTGATTCTCCCTTGTTTATGGTTTTTCGGTCTAGACAAATGGGCGAACTCGGTCCTAGAGGGCCACTGTCCTGCAGAGTTTCACTCCAACCCTAATCAAACACACCTGAACCAGCTAATCAATTCCTTAAGGATTACTAGAAGGCTAGAGGCAGGTGAGTTTTATCAGGGTTGAAGCTGAACTCTGCAGGACAGTGGGCCTCCAGGGCCGAGTTTGCCCATCCCTGCTCTTGACAGTGGAGTCTAGAGTTGCTGCAAGCAATTTCAGGCATTTTACCTACTTTAGCCAGACTTTGACTTTACTGACAGAACTTGAAGTAGACTACCATCATCCTTTCAACCTTGTCACCCAAAAACTTCTCGATAAAGCCAAATGCTCCATTGCATTGCTCCGAAGTGTAAATACAACTGGTTGTTAAAACCACATATGTAAATTTTACTCCTCCCAAAATGTTAAAAAATAAACATATGAGAGTGTTATAGGCTATATGACATGTTATAGCCAGATATGACAGCACTTCTGCACCAAGCATCGACTCTTGCATTGTCAATACAAGATCTTGAAATTGATGCACCTCTTGATGGAAATAAATGTTGTGATGTTATTTCCATCAAGAGGTGCATACATTTTTGTCAAGATCTTGTATTGACAATGCAAGAGGTGAGCACTCTGTAAAGTCTACTCCAGCACACCCCAAAGACTTTCAAAGAATTTAAGTTCTGGACTCAGAGGTGTCAATTCATGTGTGAAAATGATTCTTCATGCTCCCTCCCAACCGTTCTTTCACAATTTGAGCCTGAAGAATCTTGACATTGCCATCCTGGAATATAGCCATGATGTGTCTTACTACATGGTTGTTTAAGAAATGAAAAGCTACACACTAGAGATAGAAAAGTTTCATGTCACAGAGACATTGGACACTGGGCAGACCGAATATCAGGGGAAATGGAAAATCCTCTTTCTCATTTCTTTTACTGTTGAGTCCAGAGTTTAATGGTTTCATTCAGGCTAATATGGTAAAAACCCCATAAAGCACATTTGATGGACTCTGAGTGGTGTCTCGTGTATGAATAGAAAGCGGGAAAACTCTCCGCGGAGAGCAGCTTGACTTCTGGAGGTATAGTAATAATCGGCCCTCACCTCCACATCGAAGGTGTAAGCGGCTGGTTTTCAATCTGTCTCCGTCTCTCGCTCTCATCTGCCGCTGTGATTCTGGTAAAGCTGGTTCCTTTCTTTGTAGTTCTGTGAACAAGAGCAATTTTCTCCATGGGTAATGGGAAGAGCATGCTGGGAGTGATTTCATCTCCTCCATATCAGATGGATATCAGGATGATTGATTATATGATGTTTGGAGTAAAAAAAAAAAAAAAAAGAGAAAGAGCAGAGAAAGAAAACTCAAACCTTGGTCTGTCATCAATGTTTTTTTTTTTCATTGATTCATTTGTCTTTACATTCTGCTTTTGGCTTCTGTATTTGTCTCTTATCTCTTTATTCTGATGTTAATGTTAATGTAAAGACAAAAGCAAGCGTAAAAAAGCATAAAACTGTGAAAGATTGTGTATTCTGCCAAAATAAAATTCCAATTAGTAGGTTACAGTTGGAAAAACAAAATGCAAAACAAAATATTTGTTATTAAGATCTAATGATATGCGTTTCTTATTTTAGTTTTGCTTTTTAGCTGTATTTGTTAAATATTCATTTTCAGTTGCTATTTATGTTAATCAACTCCTTTTTGGAGATTGAATGATGCATATTTTGGAGATTGCTCAGGAGCAATATATTATTATTTATACAATTTACTGAGCTAAGAATAAAATAGGCTTTTTTTCTCACATTGTTAGTATTTATTTGTTCAACCATTTGTTCATTTATTTGTTTTATTTGATTATTTATTTTATTTATTTGTGTTGTATTTCGTTATCTATCTATCTATCTATATATATATATATATATATATATATATATATATATATATATATCTATATATATATCTATCTATCTATATATATATATATATATATATATGTTTACCAATGTGTATTGACCACTATGTACTCTGTGTGATTGTGTTCATCAGGGTCTGTTGACATCAGGTGTGGATTTTGAGTCCCTTCCTGCCGCTCTGTCTTTGCCAGCGGAGTCTGGCCTCTATCCGGTGACTCTGGTTGGAGTTCCACGCACCGCAGGCAACATCACAATCAGCGGTAAGTTTTACAACACCTTAAACACAACATGAAACTGAATATTCAGTGTGGAAATAATGATTTTTATCAATTGGGAATTGATTGGCTTGTGAATATGTATTTTAGGGGTGTGCAATATCACAATTTTTGATCATGAACAATTAAAATGTCTTCACAATCTGCTTTTGAAGAAATGGCGTAGTATTGTGCTACAGTGCACATTCTGTCAGTTGCAGTTCTGGTGCCTCTGTCTCAACATACTGTACAGCTCGACGTACATTCACATCACATGTTAGGTAGAGTTATGCTGAAAGTTTATTATTTGCATGCGTTTTAAAGTCTTGCCAGTTAAACATTTTATTCACATGCTGTTCTGACTTGCGTACACCCGAAGCGCACGCACTCTAAAAGACTGTCAAACAGCCTGTGAGTACTAAACTAAGCTATCTTTCGCATCTTATTGCGCTTAAACTGTCAAATACACACAAGGTTTACATAAATACAGCCGGTTATGTCTTAAGTGAACGTAAACAGTTGGGAGAAAACCGGATGGGTGTCTGTATATTACATATATTAGTTTTTTTTACAGTCTATGGTAGGCCTATATTATATCCGTGCATGATGTCTTAAAGTGACAGCAACCTTATAAACCTGCTGCTGCTTGTCATTAATGTTAATCAAACAACAAAAGGCAAAGAGAAAATCACTTACTGCTCTTCAGTGAATAACTTCAGTTGCTTTAATAAGAATCAGTGTATAATTTATACAGTGAAGTCTATATTATTTTTTACACAATTTCTTAAATACTAATGTTAAATAAAGCACTAGTTCATTTGCATATTATATTGTATTTGTAATGTGCATCTTTGTTTTTATTTTTAATAACACAGATGAAATAATGAAATAAAGATTTTCATCTTCGCCCACCCCTACTTTGGCCTAAATGGTGTCATTCTTTTTTATTTTATATTTTGTTACCTTAGGGAAATTAGTTTGGCTGTACTGCTCAGTCACTTGCAAAATAGTAAAACCAACATGAAAAAAACATTTTCCTGAAAAAAAATTGTGATATAATATTTTTGTCATATTGCCCACCGCTAATGTATTCTGTTTTTTGCTATAGTATAATGTGCAGCGAATATTATTGAGTAAATATTGAGTACATTAAGTAAATAGGATATACATATTAAATAGTAGGTAAATGGGGTTGTTTTTGAATTCATTAATATTAATATTCTCGGCAGTTTTTTTCTAGTGCTTCGAAACCAATGGACTAGTGAAGGCAAAAAAAAAAAAAAAGTTTTTACTGAACATTTATTCTGGTTCATAATGCTGTAATAATGCAGAAATCGAGACTGCCTCAAACTGAAAAACAAGTAAAGTGTTTCTCTGCTTGAATAAACCAGCTAAATATCCTCTCATTAAAATATGATAAACTCATTGATCCCTGCTTTATGTCCATTCCAGCAGTTCTTAACATCTACAAATCACGATCGTGTTTCAGAAGACTTTAATGAGCTCTAATTGCCTTCAGATCGTTAGTGCGGTCTGTGATTATGGAACATTTTTAAATATGATTTTTCCTGATATTGTTTGTTGTGCAGGGTATCACACATCAGTGTTTGGGGTGAGCAGCGACTGTCTTCTGGAGGGTCTGGTGGGGGTGAAGAGCAGCGGCTGTATGGTGGAGGTGGTGCCATCACTCCCACGACTGCAGCTCTGCACATCTTTACCAAGGTTCAGATGCTTTCCTTCTTCAGAATGTAAAATAAAAATTAAAAATAATAATAAGTTGATTTAATTATATCAAATTCTCCTATGATAATATTTTAGTTGCTGTAGCCTGCTTGCAAAACACAGTTTTATAGAGATGTCACTTTGCTCAGTGCTGTCACAAATCAGAGGAAGCGTTCAGGTGGTTATTCTCAGCCTCAGACAGCATGCCCGATTGCTCATGGAAAGCCCACGGAGTGCCTGATGCATATTGCACACAAAAATAAAGTGCTGGCAAGAAATCTGTTGTGATTGGCTGGCTGCTGTTGGCAGGTTTTGGGAGTCAGGATTGCAGAGGTTTTTATCAGCCTTCCAGATAACAAAGTTTTGCCGCAAACTTCATGCCATTGATTCTTTGAAACGTATAATATATTAATGGTTCAAAAAGATTATTAAGGCGATAGTTTGAATAAGCCACCACATTATTCATTGCCAGTAATAATCATAATTAATATTTGAAAATCAAAATATTCTAGTTATGATTACTTTAAAAAATATTATTTCCATGCTTTTATGTGTGCTAATAAATGTAATAAATTAATAAATGTGTATATAAAAAAAATGTAAATATGAATGGGAATATACTTCACAGATATTTTCCTAAAAAAAATTTCTAGGGGTGCCAATAATTGTGGCCAACGTGTTTTGGATAAAAACATTTATTTCATAATGTGATTTTCCCCCCACTTTCAATTCTTTTCCTTCAATGAAAGGTTAGATTTTTGCTAATTAATTTTATGAATTAAAGATCATAAGGATAAACAATGCAGATTTATTTTTTACAGCCATCTTTGATCATATTTATCAAGGGTACCAACAATTTTGTCCACGTCTGTGTGTGTGTGTGTGTGTGTGTGTATATATATCATATGAAATTATGTAAAAATATAATTAAAAATTGGATTAAACAGTTATTTATTACTGGATATATTTTTTAAAAATATTAAAAATGAATTATTTATTTAATGCTTTGGACTATTTTTTTTAAAAAAAAAAGAATTTTCAGTTTAATTTAAAGTGAATAATAAAAGGTGATTGTTCAAGCTACCACCGTGGTGCATGCCATATGACAGTAGTAATCATAATATAAATAATAATGCATTATTACACGAGAACCATTTTATGTACTCGTATGCAGTTATTACAACAAGAGACTCTCTTTCCCCCTCCTTTTTCACTTCTTTAATATGGTTTGTTTGAGAAGATTTTGGCTGACTGAAGACTCTGGAAGATTAATAATTCCTTATAGACACACAGACACACACACACTCACACACACACACACACACACACACAGCATTATACTCCATTTGACAGGATTGTCAGTCATTTTAATCACATTTAGCTCTGCAGAGGCTGCTGTAAACATTTATTCTCAAGTACATTCAGAATATTATTCTTCAAACTTAAATGAGTCAGTCTGAAATGACATTTAGAATTAAATGAAATGAAATTGGTTGATTTAGTGTGGCTCTGCTGGAATAAGGGTTTGGTCAGAGACATTGTTTGATCAGAGACATTGTCTAAAAAATGAATGGATGAATTTGAAACGCCAAATATGGCGGGTGTATAAATCCCAACTTTCAGTTAAAAGTGCCGGTTACCTTTTATCATACTTTAGAACATACATATGAATTAAGTTTACCCTCCTAAAACTATATTGTTTTAAGCAAAAATGCATGACATCACATGACAACAGTTTTGGAGATTTTGGCCTTTCCTGTTTAAGTAGAAGTGAACTGTTTTTTCCTTAAAGAAACTTCGTTTTAGTCTTTTTATGGCAAGAAAATTAATTAATTCATGCAAATATTTTGTTGTGAATAGATGTGTCAGAAAACAAAACCTTGAAGCTCTCATTTTGATCTGACACTCATTTTTCATTATTTTACTTTCTTTTGAGCTTCTTGAAGGGCTTTTTAGAACCAAGCATCAGTGCATATGCTTTTTGACAAAAACGACACGGTTCGAAGACATGAAAAATGGATTAAAACCTTTAAATGATTGACTAAAGGTTGTTTAGACACCCTGAGAGGAACAATCACCGCGATTGAGGGGAAACTGATGGACTGTTTGCGTTAAGGGCTTTGCTCAAGCCTCTTGAGACTTTTGATTTTTCATACACAAAGGTGAATCTGAATTTTGCAGCATGCTTTTGCACATCCTCATGATCTTTTTTTCCCCATTTAACTAGAAGCGTGTTTGCCATTGCTAAGCCAGAGGTGATATAAGGGGACAAGCCACATGAGAAATCACTGAGGCGAAGCCCTAATAAGGCGATTGACTCTTTTAATTGAAAAGCGGCTGTAGAAAAAAAAAAATCCACCTTTCAATTAAAAGAGCCATTGACCTTATTGACACTGTCATTGGCTGGTCTTTACGATAGTCCTCTAGGGCGTGCGTTATCTGGACCAACATAAAAATACATTTAGCATGATTTTGAGCTAAAGAAACAAATTTAAAATGTTTTTTTGTTTGTTTTTTTTTTTTTTGGTGACATGTTATGGTGACATGTTATCTAGCTATCCATCTGTCTGTCTGTCCGTCCGTCCGTCCGTCTGTCTTTCTAGCTGTCTTTCTATCTTTCTAGCTATCTTTCTTTAAGAACATTAGAGATGTAAATGCATAAATCTGATGTAATTTCAATGCAATAAATATGCAAATTAATAATTGATTATAATAGCTATAATAATACCCAGTGTTTTATATTAATTTATTTAGCAGACACTTTTCTCCACAGGTGCACTCTGAAATTCTTTGATTATTATCCAAAGTAATCAAAAGTGTTTGTCTATAGTACTTTTAAAGTAAAACAAAAAGTATAAGCCTTTTAACCCTCTGGTGCTCTTCGATCATTTTTGACTGAAAACTTTACGTTTTTTTTTTTTTTTGTTTGTTTTTTTTTAAGAATTTTTTTACTTCGTCGGAATGGTACGAAACTTGGTAAAGGTTTTGGCACTTGCTATGTGAGCACACACACACACACACACACACACACACACACACACACACACACAAAACAACATGGACATGATTCAAAAAGGTTAAATGTTCCTGAAAAAAATAGTCATACTTGTGCTCCTCTTGGTCAAAAATGACTGCATTGGAAATGAATGAGAGACAAATTTTGTCTAGTAAAAACTTTTGGTACTGCGGCCGAACTAAATCTTACTGAAAGCTCATTTTTTTAGATATCAAGCTCAAATTTGGAACACAGCTTGTTTATATTTATGGCTTTGATTTTCTTGCCATTTTAGAGTAAAATGTGTTTTTGAAAATATATATTTTATATACAAATTTTAAATAATATTTCTGTGCATTTTTCATAACAATAAACGTAAAATTCTGTAACTTTTTTTACTTCAGCAATAATTTGCCAAATGTAGATCAAAATTAAGTCTGTGCTCTAAAGCATTCAAAATTTATGACAGTTTAAGTTGGAAATTTCTTTTTTTTTAGGTCTATGCTCAAAAAGTGAAGAATAAATGTATTATAACTACATCGTAAATATAATTTAGTACCATAAAATCCCCTAAAAATACAAAATATTAAGTAAAAAACATTATTGAACTAAAACATAGTACATTGATTTCATGTGACAATTTCATGATGCATCACATAATTTAATAAAGTATCACAACTGAATTGTTGTCAAAGCAATTATTTACACCCCTAATGAAAATTTATTGATTTTCTTCTTTGTATTTCTTGTCTTGGTCCAGGTCGGCTCATCTGTCCAGTGAAGATCTGTCCACTAGCGTGTCCCTGCAGCTGTTTAATGGAGAGACCCAGCAGTTGACCATCACACTGGAGAATATCGGCACAGAGACGCTGAACACGCTGGAGCTGACGTCTAAAACTCTCAGCACTAAAGGTACCCACAACATACAGTCTAAATGTCATCTCGCTCTTTATCGAGCGGTAAATGCTGCGGCGGTTTTGATACAGCGCACGTCCTGTAATGGGACTGCGGTTCAAAGGCTGCGCTGATTGTTCTGAGTTCGTAATAGAGTCTGTGCATTAGTCTGATCACTCGTGCCCATCTGAGATTTCCCCGTGACTCCACTGTTTTGATGTGCTCTCTCTTTGAATAAAGACGTCTGCTTTTACGCACATCCGTCTCTGCGTCTTTGAGGATGGAAAATAAGACCACGCCGTGCTCTTAGTGGTATTCCACACACATGCGAACATGAAAAGCGTTGTCTTTGGACTCCATGTCTCTGTGTGTGTGTGTCTTCTAATCCCTGACAGCTTTCAGCATCGGTGACTGAGCAGGTGGCCTCTACAGGCACAGACACACACACACTATCTTTTCTTTGAAGTTGTTGTGTAGATGATGTCCTTTGACCGAGCCGTGTGTGTGTGGATTTACTTAGCAGTACTTTAGTGATGGATTTGTCCCCAGAAAGAGATAAATCTGACAAAACCTTCCTATGGGGACATTTATGAATGTCTTCAATTGGAAAAACACAAATGGATAATCACTGGTAGATTAACTAGTCGGCCAACAATCATCTTATCGATTAGTGATGTTTATCTTGGTTTTGTTGCATATTTATGCAACTCACTGAGTTATATGCTTTTTGAAGCGATTTTGCACATGCCTATTCGGGTTGAGGTTTGGATTAGGGAAAGTTTCTAATTATTATAGTTAGCTTTATGTAAGAAGCAAAACAAAAAAATCTGAAGAAAATGTCAAATGTGAACCCTAACATGTTGTTAGAGTGTTTTGAGTGGTTTCCAGTGTGCTGTTTTGTTGTTGCTAGGTTGTTAGTGGTTTTAAGCATGTTGCCATGGTGTTCTGGATGGTTGCTAGGTGGTCCACCCTCAAGTCTCCATGATATTCTTGTCTCTAGATACGACTTGGGATCTTCCTGTAGTGAAAGTGCAGTTTTCTGCCATATTTATTGTCTGGCAGGCAAACATTGTAGAGTTACACTCCGAAGTTTAATAGTTAAAGTTTAAGGCTTGTTCAAATCACTGACCCAAAATATGAGCAATAGTGATGCTTGACTTAGTAAACACTACTAATAAATAAATAAAAGGACCCAAGTATGAATTACTATCATAAAATGGAAGAAATGAATCTGAGGGAGAATGTTCAAAAATGTGTATTTTCCGAGAAGAATGATTTTGTGTTTTACTGTTATGTTTTATGTAAGAAGGTCTGTTAAGCTTGAGCGGTTCTATCTGATGGGACATGATATCAGAAATAAGAGAATAACCAATGTCGCTTTCTTCAGACATCTCAAGTTTTTTGGGATGTGTTTCTCTACAATCAGGAAAAGAAAAAGAGTCATGTTCCTATTAGTCTGAAAGAGTCAATCTTTTGACTATTGGCAAGTCTGGTCCACTTTGCAGGTTATTTTGGCCAAGAATCACCCAATTAGACAGAAAGTGTTGTTTTTAATTGCTTAAATCAAATTTGTTTGGTCACACCTTCAAAACACCTGCAAAAAGCTCCTCTGTGGTTTTCAAGCAGCCAAGAAACTGGATTTGAACGGCATTTTGTTGGTTATTAATGCTGAAAGATATGGATTAGATGCATCCCAGTAGAGCTTTACTCACTCAATTGAATATTTCATGGCAAGATTTTTCAAAACACCCTTAGGGTGAGTTCACACACATTTGTTTGTATATCATCTCTTTCTTTTGGGAGTTGAAATGCCCAAGAGTAGAGCGAACGAGAGAGAGAGAGACAGTGAGGAGATCTCCTGAAGGCTGCAGTGGGACTATAAATATCATGTCTAGTTTCCTACTAACAGTTGACATGGCCAAAGGAAAAAGAAACCAGGAGAGAGAAAGAAATATCCATGAATTGTGTCTCATTCGGATCTGGAAATGTCAAAGCGCTTGCCTTCCCTGCTGTGCATAAACCAGGATCTCCAGACACTAACTAGCTCAACTATCTGTTTCGCAATTTGTTTTTTTTTTCTAAACTTGAGAAATACTTGATCTCTTAGGAGCCAGGTGCTTCAGTTAAGTTATTAAATTATTATTGCTATTCACACAAATGAATATCCATAAAAATAAACAGAGGTACCAAATGCCTAATCCTAAAATAAAACTTTGGGCATTTTTAAAAGACTGATCTAAATGTAATTAATATTTTATTTAATTTGTTTATATTTTATACATTTTATAAATCTTTTGTTAGTTTATGTAATATTGAAATGCATTGACAAAAATAGCATTAAAAACTGACCTTATTGTGTGTGTGCGTTTGTGTGCGTGTGTGCGCGTGTTATATATACTTATGCTAATTACAGTATCATTTCATTGGCTTAACAACATCTTAAGGGACTCAAAGACGTATTTCAATCAAAAGCAAGGGAAGTGATAAAGGGATAAGGAACAGGAAGTGGATTTAGACAAGAAATAAGAAGCCAGAAACTGCTGTGGTTTAATTGAAGAACGTATCTCTGGACAGCCATGATTGAATTCTCATCAGGCCACTTCAGCTCTACATGCACTTACTGTTGTCTTTCTTTTGTCTTTATTTCTTATTGTCTCTTTCTGTCTTTCTTTCTATCTCTCTCTTTTCTTCCCGTATTGCTGAAGTGAATTGTCCCTGTGGCAATTGACCCTCATGTAGAAATCAAAGTGGTTCTTTATTGCGGCATGAAGCTAATGATGTTTTCTTCCTCTGCTCAACACCCACCAAACATCCACAATTATCTTATCCTGACTCATTACAGAAAACCTCTCCAGTGGGTAGCACATAATGACTTTTACTGTGTTTTTACCATGGTATGGTATGTCATTAGTGTTTTTGTGTTTAGTGTTGACACTCTTTTAGTCTGAAAATGTCTTTTCAGATTCATTCACATGCAGGTGTTGAATTTAATGAAGATGTTTTTCAGTGCTGATATACGATAAGATGTATTTGCAGGTATGATTTTGATTAATTGTATGTAAATATTCACTTTGTCCATTGCTATTTTTTGTCTGTGTTCTAACATTTCTAAAGTGCATGAGTAAACTATACAAATGATTCAGGCTGAATCATGAACTGATTTAGACTGAACAGCAAACTTTTTCCGACTGAACCACAAACTGATTCTGACTGGATCACAGACCATTTTAAACTGAATCACAGCTCGATTTGGACTAAACCCATTCGGACTGAATCACAAACTGATTCAAATTAATTCACAAACCGATTCAGATCTGACTGGTTACCCGTTTAACAAATTTATTGAAAAGAACTGTCTCAAAAGAATGATTTGTTTACAAATAAGACCTCAGTAGTGCTGATTCTAAATTGCAGTTTTACAGTGTGAGAAACTGCTCTAAATTATTCAGTATGTGAGTGAACTCTCCAAATGTTTCAGATTCAACCATGATCTGATTTTGCCTGAACAGCTAACCTTTTCAGAATTAGCCATGATCCAATTCTGACTGGATCACAAACTGTTTCAGGCTGAATCCCGAACCAATTTGAGCTGAATACCGAACTGATTTGGGCTGATTCTAGCTGATTCATGAACCGATTTGAGCTAAATCACAAACTAATTCGGGCTGAATCAAAAAAACAAATTTAGGCTGAACTACCGTACAAACCGATTCGGACTGAACCACAAACCAATTTGGACTGAACCACAAACTGATTTGGGCTGAATCACAAACTGATTCTAGCTGATTCATGAACCGATTCGAGCTAAATCACAAACTAATTCGGGCTGAATCAAAAAAAACATTTCAGGCTGAACTACCGTACAAACCAATTTGGTCCAAACCACAAACTAATTTGGACTGAGCCACAAACTGATTTGGACTGAACCACAAACTGATTTGGACTGAACCACAAACCAATTTGGACTGAACCACAAACTGATTTGGACTGAACCACACACTGATTTGCCTTGAATCTCAAACCTTATTTTCTTACCTGTTTGTCAAATTCATCGAAAGGAACCGATTACAAAGAATGAATTATTCACAAATTAGGCTTTGCTAGTTTAGATTCTAAACAGCTGACAGAAAATACAGAACACCAGATCTGATTTCTGAAGTATTTCCAGGTAAATTGTGGTGTGAAAATGCCCTTAGTGTCTGTCTTTTCACCTGACATGTTTAGTGAGAGGATCTGTCCATGTTCTCGCTGCTTGAGAAAGGGCCACTGTGACAGAAACCGTCAGACTCGGCAGCTTCTGGACATGTCTTTACCTCATTTCTTTCTTTCTCACCTTCTCTCTTGTTTCTCTGTCCTCTAGTGAGTCTCTACAGGTACTTGAGCACTCAACAGCAACCCAAGCTTGTTTTTCAGGCAGCCTGAAGGCAAAGGAACACACACACATTCGCTTTCCTCCATCGCGGGTAGAGCCAGAAACCGGCGTTGTATTTGACATTGAATATGACTGAACAGAAAGCTGAGGAATGAGATATGGGGATGGACCGCATCCTGTGCCGCCCACAGCAGTCTTTATTTATGCCACCTGATACAGAAACCTCCATACCTGCACCCATATGCAGCGCTGCCTGCCTCTATATTTCACCCCTGACAGCATGTTCCAAATGAAAAATGATATTTCTCAGGTCTTTGTGGTGTTGGAAGAAAACATTTTCCTCCGTCTTTGTGAGGATTGCACCAGCATTTCCTTTTGTTAGTTAACTTCAGTAATTACTTAGGCTGGAGTTTTCTTGTTTCGACTGAGTCCTGGCTTCAAAACTCATAACCTGATTTAGCTTGTCCTGTCTTCCTACGTGTATCAAAACAGCAACTCGGGACGCAATCATAAATCCCACTGTCAAACTTTATCTTCTATAAGCTCAGCATGCAGTCTGTCTCTCTGGGACGGATGTATCTGCAGTGTGATGCGATGCAGCTTGACTGAAGTTCATTCCACTCCGGTTGGGACACAAGGACATGCACTTCACTTCCCTTTCTTAGCTGTCCCCGTTATGATTGGTGTACTGTCACGCTGTCAAAACACGCACACGTATGGTTCATGACCTGCTGTGTCTGATCGCGACCTGGCTTCGGTGAGCAGATCTGTGAATCACCTGCAGTTTTGTCTCTTGCCATCTCAAAGATGTTCAAGTACGTCGCTTCACGTTTGGTAGTTCCTTGTGTTCTTGCTTCCTGTTGATTTCGTTTTCAGGCGTCTTCTACTGTCTTCTTTTGGGAAGGTCTCAGTATGTTTGTAGCTTTATTTTAAAGGGATAGTTCATCCAAAAACGAAAATTATCCCATGATTTACTCACCCTCAAGCCATCCTAAGTGTATATGACTATCTTCTTTCAGACGAACACAATCAGAGATATATTTACAAATATCCTTGGTCTTCAAAGCTTTATTATGGTAGTGAAGGGGGGGCCAGATTTTGAAGCCCAAAAAAATTCATCCATCTATTATAAAAAAAGTAATCCATACGGCTCCAGGGGGTTAATAAAGGCCTTTAAGCAATGCGATGCATTTTTGTAAGAAAAATATCCATATTTAAAACTTTAGAAATTCAAATAACTAGCTTCTGGCGGATGACCGTACGCATACTGCGCAAGTCGATTTGCGCCAAATGAGTAACCCATGATTCGATGTATAGTAGCGTAAGCTTAAGGCCCTGATATACTTCAAACAAAATTGAAGAATGAACTAATGTGACATCATTTTGAACAAAATCAGGCCAAAACGAAGTTCGTTTTGTGTTTGTTTTGGGAGTTTGAAACGGCTTGCCAAAGCGAACTCTCAGGAAAAGTTTGTTCCAGCTGCAAAACACCTTCGTACTACCATTAGTCCGTGACGATAACGTAATAGGAGGTGTTTGCTCAGGCTCCGCCTTCTTTCACATGGAAATCTTTTCTGGTTCATTTGGCCTTATCACTACGTGGAGCACACTGGAGAGCCGCTTTATAGTAGAAAATGAAGTTTTTCTTCTGATGAAATGAGACACTGACATTGTTTTTCATGTTTGCTTAAAATCAAGCAGCTTTATAGTATTAATCTATTGTATAAAGTGCTATATAAATAAACGTGACTTGACTACTAGAGTGCCGAAATGCAGAGCTTGTGCAAACATATCCACATTTCTATGATGATCAGATACTTTTCTTATTCGTTATTAAAAAAAAAAAAATAGCTGTTTTCTCAATTTTTGTTGTGTTTATTTTGTTATTAAGAGGAAAGCACGCAACACATATTTACATATTCATCTAACCGTCACTCTCAGCCGCGTGGGTGGCGTCAGATGTTCGATAACAGTAAACCGCTGCTCAAGTATTTCGTTCTTCATTTAACCCCTAAACGAAGAACAAAAAAGAACTTCGCCATGAGTATACCGGGGCCTTTAGACGTCTCTCGCGGTTCAAACTAATAGGGCTGGGCAACAAACTCAAGCTCCTCTTCTCTTATATCAGAATCCTCCGACATTTCTTTAAAAATGCAACCAGTTATTTGTTTTGCTCTATCCTCTGCGCTTCCACGTTCACCATTCCGTGTCCAGTGAGGGGTTACTCTTCTGCCGTAAATCGATGCGTACGGCCGTCTGTCAGAAGCTGTTTATTATAGTTAATAAAGTTTTAAATATGGATATTTTTCTTACAAAAACCCATCGCTTCGCTTCAGAAGGCCTTTATTAACCCACTGTAGCCGTGTGGATTACTTTTACGGATGCATTTTTTTTATTTTTTTGGGGGGCTTCAAAATGTGGCTCCCCCTTCACTACCATTATAAAGCTACGAGGAGCAAGGATATTTTTAAATATATTTCCGATCAGTGGTCAATATTATTGGTAAAGTTACTTTAATCATTTACTTTAAGAAATGATAATAAATGTTTCTTGAGTAGCAAATCAGCATATTAGATGAGTAATGATGCTGAAAATTCAGCTTCCCATCACAGGAATAAATTACACTTTAAAAGATATTACAATAGAAAACATTTTTTTTTTTTTTTTTGTAATAATGTTTGACCATATTACTGTTTTACTGTATTTTTGATCACATAAATTACGCCTTCATGAGCATAAGAGGCTTCTTTTAAAAACATAAAAAATCTTATCGACCCCAAACTTTTGAATGGTAGTGCAACTCAAAACCCAACACATAAAAATATTCCCCTTTTTTAGTTGTGTGTGAAATAGTCTGTACTTTATCTCTTTTGACATTCTGTTCCTCATTGGTCTTAAATTGTGGTCCATCCATTTCCGATTGCACCACCCCAAATACCCCAGACATGACCCAGGTTGTACTTTCACTTCTGCACTACATTCAGTTCCCCTGGTGAAATGCTGGGTCATGATGGAGGCAGTAGATCAGATGGCAGCTCTCTGTGGGCTGAAGGAAGCTTTGAACCCCGCATTCCCCCTGTTGCTCCTGCCAGCACTCTTAATTAAAACAGATTGCTAGACGCTTCAGTGAGCTTAAACACTACTACTATTCTGGCAAGCCTAAATTGTCTGTAGCATCAGAATGCTGACTAATGTTTAAAGGATCTCTGAAGTTCTTACATTGCAGAAGAATTGTAGAATCTTTATATATAGCACACAATCAGGACTTTCACATAACCCGGGGTTAAAAGTCTTTCTCAAGAGCGCAAACAGCACGTTATCTTCCAGCTTTGAGACCAAGAATTAAAATGTTGTAATTTAGGCTGCATTTACATACAATTTATGTCCTGTAGCTCTCTTCACATTGTGTCAAGCTTAGTATTATTGGTCGCATGTCTCATCGCTAATTGCTGTATGCCAAGTTTCAATATGTGCTTGCATTAATGAGAGTTTCCACTGTTGCCTAAACTAATCCTCTAACCGCTACACCGCCCAACAGTGCACTACAGAAATGGTACGAAGCTCCGTAAAGGCTTTAGAACACTCTGTAGTGTTTCAAAAGTCTCTGAAAGGATTCCAGAAGAGCCCGGGGAGCTTTCTGTGCGCTCTCCATCCATGTGCATACACAGATTTGCTTGTAATAACTCTTCTGTGCGATGCACGCGCTGCCTTGAGGGGCTCAACCAGCATGTAGCGGTGGATGGTCCAATTAGGGCCTCTAATTACCCAGCGGTACTGTAATACATGGGTACAGAGCCACTGTTAGGATAAAAAGCTCTCGCTGCTCTTATTGTTGTTGCGGTCTAAGTGCTTTCAAAATCTTAGCCGAATTGACAGAAGACATCAAAGTCACAACTCAGACCGGATATCACTTCTGGTTCATATTTATCCGTGTTTTCTAGGGTTAAACGCATTAATCATCAAATTGTGACCCCTGAAGTGTGGAACCTTTGCTGAATGAGGTGTGTAATGTGTATTTTACTCTTTTCCATCTAGTTCAGGCTATTTTTAGGACAGGAATACGTAAGAATGAATGTCTTCTGGATCAGTGACGTCCATTTTTAAATGTCACCCCTGATATTTTTGATACAGCTTGCTTTATTCTCCCAGACCAATAAAAGTTCTTTTACAGAGGTTTCAGTTCTTAGTTTTATTATGATGACATTGTGTCTGATATCTTGGTCTAGCACTTTTTTTTCTTTTCTTTCTTTTTTTTTTTCTTTTTTGGGTGAGACGAACACAAAGTTAATTTGCATCCCCTGGAATGAATACTGCTATTATACAAGACAGCAGAAGAATAGTATTAAAGTTGTTTTTTTTTTTTTAAATGATACATTTTCTAGTGTTGATAAAGAATTAGCAATAAGCTTACCAGAAAATACCACTCATTTAGCCAGTTTATATGGAGGAAAAAAAAAATAATAATAATTTTTTTTAGCTGTAGTTTTCAAACTTTTTAATGATTTTTATTTTATTTTATTGTTTTATTTTAGATTTTTTAATTTATATTATTTTATTTTTTATTTTATTTTATTTTATTTATTTATTTATTTTTTGCTTAGCTTGCTAACATGTTTAACACTATATTTCTATTGCTCTTTGACAGCACAAGAATGAAATCCATAGATAAATCATTGATTATAATTTGAATTCTTTTGCTCTTCATGAAACCAAAAGCTTCATGTCTTTGCCCGAAGCGAAAAATGCCCAACATGTCGTATTTATTTGCAAAGTCAGAACTTCCCAGGAGAACTTGAAGTCAGAGGGAGATTTTCAAACATACAGAGAAGATCTTGGATATATTTGTACAAGGCTTTTGGAATTCTTGGAAAGATTGTGTTGGTGTCCAGAGACATGTGAGAAGTTCTGGATGGAGAGGATTTGGATTTCTGATGTTCGTGGGTGGTTTTGGATAAAGGCCAGTGATGGATGTAGAAGAAGCAGATGGCAGCATGTCTTAACTAAGGATGGAGGCCCACCAGGAGCAGCCAAGGTCACCATGAACTCCGAATCACACACAGAGACTGATCCGCTGGGTTTAGATTGGTGGGTGTTGGCTGCAGCACCTTTGAAACTCTCTCTCTCACATACACACACACACAGCGGTTGTTTTGGCTTGTCTGCAGCATGGTCTCCTGTAGCCCGCACAAGCAAACAATGAATAAAATATGAGCAGAGAGAGCTCTGATGAGACATCTGTGTACAAACACACGTACACACTTGCACACTACAGTTTCTCCCTCAGCCAACAGAGGGCAGAGATACCGTTGGGCAAATGATGCCTTCTTAAACTCATAATTTGCATGCTTATACTTTACACTAGAATTTTTTATACTTTACTAGCAATGAAAAGGTTAATACTTTTGATTGTATTCTAGGATATTCATGCCCTCAATATATATATATATATATATATATATATATATATACTTCTATTTTAGGTTAAGACATCTAAAAACTGTTGTGGCTACTTCAACCTTATACTACTTCAAACAGAATTTTTTTTTTTTTTTTTTTTTTTGCTATTATAATTTAACATAGGGAAGTAGAAAGGAATTGAATTTCGTCCAACTGCAAAAAGACCTTGAAAGTTTTAAAAGTTATAAAGTTTGAAGGTTTTATAGATGGATGGATGGATGGATGGATAAGTAGACTGATGGATGGATGGATGGATGGATGGATGGTTGGTTGGTGGATGGATAAGTAGACTGATAGATGGATGTGGATAGATGGCTGGATGGATGGTGGATGGATAAGTAGACTGATAGATCTATAGATGGATGTTGATAGATGGCTGGATGGATGTAGATTGGATGGATGCATGGATGGATGGATGGAGGGATGGATGGATGGTGGATGGATAAGTAGACTGATAGATGTATAGATGGATGTTGATAGATGGATGGATTGATGGATGGATGTAGATTGGATATAGATAGATGGATGGATGGATGGATCAGTCGTTCTACCTGTCTTTGTTTCTGACTCCAGAGGTTATTCAATGTTGGTCTGGCTGTTTCTGTTTTTCATATAGATGTATAATTTATGACCTTGGTAGTCACAGTCTGTTTGATATCAAGCTGTGATTGATGGATGTCAGATTACATCAGCTGTCAGACTTTTTTGAAGTTAGGGATGATGCTTTTCCCTTTGACAGTGACATTTGCTGTGTGTAACATATGGAGCAAGATCAGGCAATGAAACTGTTTTATAACTGAAGGCTGAGAGACCAAAGGTCATTTGAACAAACCCTCACCCCAAGAATAAATGAATTCTGATTAGACTTGATTATAGACTTATGACATTCACCTGGTGGAAGTAAAAATATAGACTTAAATTAAAAAAAGATTCTTGAGCTAGAGATGAAAAATCTGGTGGGCTCTTTTGACCACCCAGAACACCCTAGCAACCATGTGGAACACCATAGCAACTATTAGCAACCACTCAAAACTGGTTGAACTGCTTAGAAATTGTGTTAGTGATATGCAGGCAAAACCCACTCACACTTACTTAAAAAAAAAAAAAGTGAAAATGTAGTTAGTATGTACGACAATGACTGCAACAGATATAGATGTTGTATGGATCATGGCACGTGAAACCATGTCCAGCTCTCTGTGAGAGTCTCATGGCTGAAGCAGTGACCTTTCACTGTCTAACCAGCCACACGCACGTTTAGCTCAGGGGTTTAGATTTGTCCGCTGTGTGTATGTGTGTAGCTTCTTGTCTTTTATTTTTTTCTAGACTGGAGAGTTCTTCTTTCCGGTACAGTGAGAAATGATCAAATGAATGAGGCTGTGTTGCTTTCACTTGCACACACACACAGTGTGACTTTGGATTTGCATTTTTTGAAGGAAATGGCACTGCTCGCAAAGCAGCAAAAATAATAATGTTGAAGTTTTTGATACATTTTTTCTTTCTTTATTATTTTTTTAGGTAGATAGTGGATGTTGTGGGCTCAGACCTCTTTATGTGTGTATTTCTCCCCTCCAATGAAATATTAGAGTGCTATGTACTTAATTTCTGAAATGTTGATAATTGATATCATTTATATAAAGTGAATATTTCATTATTTTATTTTTTAAAAATATTACTAGAGCTAAAACATTATTATTATTATTATTTAAAATATTACTAGAACAAAAACATTATTATTTTTATTATCATTATTATTATTATTTAAATTTTACTAGATCTAAAACATTATTATTATTGATTTTTAGTATTATTAATTTAATACTTTTTTCCCCTTTTTATTTTATTTTATTTTTAATTTTTTAAAAGGGGACCTATTATGCCCCTTTTTTTACAAGATGTTAAATAAGTCTCTGATGCCCCCAGAGAGTGTATGTGAAGTTTTAGCTCAAAATACCCACAGATAATTTTTTATAGCATGTTAAATTTGCCAGTTTTTGGGGGTGAGCAACTTTTTGCACACTTTTTGTGTGTGTCCCTTTAAATGCAAATGAGCGGGTGCTCCCAGCCCCCTTTAAAGAAGAGGGTGGAGCTTCAAGAGCTCATGCTCCAGCATACCGGCAACAACAAAACAGTACAATCACACGCACTGAAAATGTCAGAAACTCTCAATAGCGGTGTTCAGCCTCATCTGTTCAGTCATCTGTCATCTGAATTTTATTTCAGAATTTTATTCTTTCTCTTTTAAGTGCAGTATTTTAAATGATTTTCCACTTTGTGTCAGAATAAACAGTTTGATTTTAAATTGACAGTCATGATAAGTATAAATATTAACTCTACTCCCGATGCGTCACTTTTAAATGGCAAACATTGTCAATGCAAGCCAACTGGAGATTTTCACACTTTAATCTTAAATGTATTGTAAAGTGTATACAATAGACAGCACACCTAAGGCTGAAATTATCACACAGCATTTGAATGAAGTCTGTGGATGTGGTTTGGGCTGAATTAATTTCAGAAGTGTTTGCAGAGGAAGATGAATGAGAAGAGGAGGAATTAAAATGCCGTGCAGGAGCCTGTAGAGTAATTCTGATGCTGGAAGAGTAAGGCAGATAAAGGTCGTGTATCAGAGAGAAGAGAGTGTTGGAGTAATAATGTTTTCTTCATGCTGATGGAGGATTATTATCCTCATTCGTGTGTCTCTCACAGACTCTCCTGCTCTTCAGTATGTTCTTTTCATGGTGTGTTTTAGATCTGGTTCTCTCTGTGGTGAGAAGTGATCTGAGCACTATTATCAAAGTTTTACCTTAGTCTGATAGTGAAGAAGCATTATGGAAGCATGTTTCTGCCACTAAATAAAAAATAAAAAAGGTAATTGTGATTATCTCATGATTCTGACTTATTTTCTCACAATTGCTAGATATAAACTCAAAATTGCGAGAAATAAAGTCAGAATTGCGAGTTATAAACTCACAATTGTGACTTCTTTTCTCAGAATTGTGAGATATAAACTCACAATAGCGAGATATAAAGTCCAATTCTGTGGAAAATTCTTTTTTTCTCAAAATTGCAAGTTTGTATCTCATAACATGAGTTTATTTCTCGCAATTCCGACTTCATATCTCGCAATTCTGACTTTATATCATGCAATTCTGACTTTATAACTCGCAATTGAGTTTATATCTCGCAATTCTGACTTCATATCTCGCAATTCTGACTTTATATCATGCAATTCTGACTTTATAACTCACAATTGAGTTTATATCTCACAATTCTGACTTTATAACTCACAATTGAGTTTATATCTCACAATTCTGACTTTGTAACTCACAATTCTGACTTTATATCATACAATTCTGACTTTATAACTCACAATTGAGTTTATATCTCGCAATTCTGACTTTATAACTCACAATTGAGTTTATCTCTCGCAATTCTGACTTCATATCTCGCAATTCTGACTTTATATCATGCAATTCTGACTTTATAACTCACAATTGAGTTTATATCTCACAATTCTGACTTTATAACTCATAATTGAGTTTATATCTCACAATTCTGACTTTGTAACTCACAATTCTGACTTTATATCATACAATTCTGACTTTATAACTCACAATTGAGTTTATATCTCACAATTCTGACTTTATAACTCGCAATTGAGTTTATATCTCGCAATTCTGACTTCATATCTCGCAATTCTAACTTTATATCATGCAATTCTGACTTTATAACTTATAATTGAGTTTATATCTCACAATTCTGACTTTATAACTCATAATTGAGTTTATATCTCACAATTCTGACTTTGTAACTCACAATTCTCACTTTATATCATACGATTCTGACTTTATAACTCACAATTGAGTTTATATCTCACAATTCTGACTTTATATCACAATTGTGACTTTATATCACACAATTCTGACTTTATAACTCACAACTGAGTTTATATCTCACAATTCTGACTTCATATCTCGCAATTCTGACTTTATATCTCACAATTCTGACTTTATATCTCACAATTGTGACTTTATATCATACAATTCTGACTTTATAACTCACAACTGAGTTTATATCTCACAATTCTGACTTCATATCTCGCAATTCTGACTTTATATCATACAAGTCTGACTTTATAACTCACAATTGAGTTTATATCTTGCAATTCTGACTTTATATCTCGCAACTGTGACTTTATAACTTGCAATAGCAAGTTTATATCACGCAATTCTAAGAAAAAAGTCAAAATTGTGAGAAAAAAAGTTGCAATTATACTTTTTTACATTTTTTTTATTCAGTGGCAGAAACAAGCTTCCATATGAAATTATTTGCAAACAAGCATAACATGTTATACTAGTATTAACTGTCTGTCTGTCAGTCTATCATTCTTTCTAAATATTGTTCTTTCTATCTATCATCCAATATAATGTTCAGTGTTTTTTTATCATTCAATCATTCTATCCATCTTTCTTTCTGTCATGGTCTATTCTTACTATCATGCTATCTATCATTCCATCTTATATTCTGCCATTCTTTCTCTGATTGTAACTTTCTATTATTCTTTCTTTCGTTTGAATCATCCACTCCTATAGTGTCCTTTCATTCACTCTATGGTTCTTTCTGTTATTCTGACGTCCTTATCATTTTATCATTTTATGTATTGTTTTTGTGGTTATTTATCTTTTATTCTATATAATGTTCTATCTATCTATCTATCTATCTATCTATCTATCTATCTATCTATCTATCTATCTATCTGTCTGTCTGTCTGTCTGTCTGTCTGTCTGTCTGTCCATCTATTTGTCACTGTTTCATTCTGTCTATCAATTTCATTGTGTTTCTGAATGTCATCAGAGTGGTTCATGTGTTGTGTAGTCGTCTGAAGGAGTTTTCTGTCCTGTTTCTGACAGACACCTGCTTGTACATCAGGATCTATCTGTCACTAAAGTACCATGTCATCACTACTGTCACAGTTTCCAGGATTTAAACGCTGAGAATTGAGAGGGATATGTACCAGAATGAACTACTTTTCAGGTCAATGTACTGTCAAATGGGGTCATTTTTTGAGTTTTATATACACATTTTTTTAATCAGTTTTAATCATTTTCAGGTCCTATAGCAAAGACAGACTGTTTGAGAGCCTGATCAGAGAGAGGGTGGAACATTTTCATGAATTTATAACTATATTAGAAACCTTGACAAACTTTTATATGTTCAATTAAAATGTTTTTATGTCACCAATGCCAGTTGAATAAAAATGCGCAAAGTAATTCACAAAGTTTTCCATGCTGTATGTTTTCTGTTCACAAACTTCTCAGAAATGTTCAAATTCCCCAGAAATGTCCTGGTCATTGTCTTGTTTGTCACCTCTGTTTAACACATGAGACAGCAGAACTCTGTGTCTCCTAGCAACTGAGTTTCAAGCCCGGCTGTACCTTGGTGAATTATGGTCACTGCTCAGCTGTTTATAAAGCCGACTCGCCCGTCTACACGCTGTTTTTAGCATTCACTCGCACAGAATAATGAATTATTGAATATTTGCGTCCCCAACAAATTAGTGTGGAGAGCTTGAGCTGTGGGTCTCGCTTCTTTTCTTCCTCTCCTCGGCTTTTGGGTTTGAGTTTTATGGCATTTAACTGTTATTTTGAATAATTTAATTGTACACAGAGGCTATTTACAGACTAGTATATATGAAAATTAGTTTCACGCAGACAGGCTTTTTTTTTTTTTTGTTATTGAAAGTTTCAACTTTTGAATATCTTTCAAAGATTCCATGCCTTGGAAGCGCTCATCTTGGCAGCTTGGGAATATAAAGCAAGCGTGACTGTTTTTTCTGTTTGGTGACTCTCAGAAAATGGGAGATAAACATAAAAAAGGTTGAAAAAGATTCCTGTAAATCATGTAAAGCTAGCCAATCTGAGATTATGATTTTGGAAAGCTCTATTATTATGCACAATATGCTTCAGATGATCCATGTGCGGTCTGTCATCATTGCCTCCTGAAACGGAGACTGTATGAAATCGCCAGTTATAATGTAATGTTTGGAAAATCACAATTAAATCTAGAGAAAATCACTGGAAAAAAAATGTCATGCCTTATTTTTGTGTTCTTAACTTTGTTCCACGGGTTTATAGCCTTATTAGCTACATGCTAATTGTGAATTTTGCCTTTTGCGGAGACTTCAGCAGTTAAACTCGTGCTTTGAGTCCCCCAGGCTCCAAAAAACAGATTGTAGCGTTGGCAGCCGTGTGTGTTCAGGATGTATGTAGTCTGCTGTCCTGATCCGTCCAGGACTGCTGCCAGGAAGAAGCCCTCCAGGATGACGGCTCACAGGCCCGGGAGCATAGTTGTTGTGGAACGGGGTTTAACATCTGTCTGGGTTGTTTATTTCCATCCGTGTTGTTCTGAAGAGAGGATCATGGCTCTTGAGAGACAGTTGGAATAGATAACCGCTATGGGAAGAGCAGACATTGAGAATTAAAATGCTAAAACTGTTGATACAGTAACATGGGTTCAGTCCAGTTTAATATTTACTCTGTTTAGTGTACTTGTCAGTGTAACTGTTACCATAATTAGTGTTATTTGGCCACTTTTAACCCCTTAAGCCCGAAGTGTACTGCTGGCGTTACGCCCGCGAAAAAAAAACAAAAAACAAAAATAACAACTTTATTCAACAATATGTTTTCTTCTGTGTCATTCTCATACGCTGTTTACGTCCAGTGCTTTCAGGTCCTACATCAGAACGCCGACTCATTATTGGCCAGCTCCTGCATCAACATCACACAAATGCATTGTGCTGCTCACTTGATCAGCTTTGGCCAATACTGAGCCTGCGTTCTGACGTAGAAACTTGAAGCGCTGAATGTAAACAGTTGTTTTGTTTTTGTGCACAAAAAATATTCTCGCCGCTTCATAAAATTAAGGTTGAACCACTGCAGTCACGTCGACTTTTTTAACAATGTGTTTTGTACCTTTCTGGACCTTGAAAGTGGTGGTTAAATTGCTATCTATGGACGAGTCATATACCTCTCGGATTTTATCAAAAATATCTTAATTTGTGTCTTACGGGTGTGTGTGGAACGACATGAGGCTGAGTAATTAATGACAGAATTTTCATTTTTAGGTGAACTAACCCTTTAACATGATGGAGAGCAGCAGGTTTATTAGGCTGCTGTCACTTTAAGAGCCAAAGTCCCTTTAAGACAAGTCATTTCACTCGGCGGCCATCTTTGAAACGCCTCTTGGGCATGCAAGTGCAGCTCCTATCTCTTTGAATGAGGAAAAATCAAATTCTCCAAAGCTGTTTGCCAAGCTTTCGATTAAATTTCATATTTGAAATCACCAATGAAATCTGACAACAACTGCCTCATAAATTTTGTTTCTAAACGCTCGAATCATGACAAAAAACATGTTTTTTCAGGCTGGATCAATCTAATGTGCATCTCCTAAATGCGCATCTTCTGTGTCTCATTTCGGAGGCGCGCGTCTGACTGTTTATAGGATCCGGAGCTTCTAACGGCCGCTGTAGTGACGCGATGACTTTACCAATTGGCGATTGGCTCTTATTTAGAAGGCAGGACTTATTCCGCCATATTGCGCCTTGCACTTTCTCCCATTCAGAACAATACGAGTAACACGTCTTGTGTTATTCTATAGTCTTTTTTAAGAGCTCATGCGCGGATCCAATATACGGTTACACAACATGCGTCTTTCTCAACTATTTACCTTCCCAAACTGACTGTGTTTACCTGAATACTCGTCAAGACAGGCATTTTGACATAATGTTGTGTGTATTTGACCTTTGAAGCGCAATACGCCACGAAAAACAACTCAATTTGGTACTCGTGAGCTGTTTGAGATGCGGCTTTATGTGCGCGCCACTTATGTAGATCATTGGTGCTTGTGGTGTGAGCGAGAAACCTGCGGGAAGGTGTAAAATTATGTGCAATAAGTATTCGACCGGAGCGAATGAGACGAGTGAGTGACAGAAGGCGGGTGCATGTCAAACTGTATTTCACAGTTGGAGAGAAGAGAGAGTGAGAGCTCGCAGCTGGTATCGGTGTATCGATACTGCAGAAAAGGAGTATTGGAACTGTTGCAGATATTTCAGTATTGATACATATTGAAATATTGATATTTCATTTCTTTTTTGATATATCATAAAATGTAATTTATTCCTGTGATCAAAGCTGAATTTTCATCAGCCATTACTCTAGTCTTCAGTGTCACATGATCCTTCAAAAATCATTCTATTATGCTGATTTGATGCTCAAGAAACATTTATTATTATTATCAATGTTGAAAACAGTTGTGGAAATGTGGAAAACGTGATACAAATCTTTTGTAACATTATAAATGTCTTTATTGTCACTTTTGATCAATTTAAAGGTGTAGTGTGTAAAAAACAAGAATGAAGAATTGCACCTTTTGCTTTAGCACCTGATTCTCTAAATACATTATGCAAATCATGAATTATGCCACGATGAATACAAAATGTACATGCTTTTTAATTAAATCTTGTTGCCCGACAGCTTTCCATCTGATATAATAGCACAATGCTGATTGAGTTGCATTGTGAATCTGATGCATTCTATAATGAGCCTGATTTACATAGAAATAAGGTGTGTGTAACCAAAAAAGAATAATTTAAATATGCAGTTAATATTTAAATAGGAACTCATACAGGTTAATTTGGACTGCAGGCGTTAATAACATGTACATTTTACTCTCCTTTATATTCTATATGTTCTCAGAGATATTTAAGATTTCCTGCTCCATAAACTGTGGTTGGTTGGTTGGTTTGCATGTCAGTCAGACAATCTCCTCCTAAATCTCCTCCAGAATAAGCTGCCGAGTCATATTAAAAGTCAAGCGTCAGACTTTCAAGAGTCTTTTTTTGTGACTAAAATCAAGTCAATGTTTGTAGACCTGAGCTTGGAGTCATTATGGATCAGTTTTACCACGGCTCATAGACACTAACTTTCAGTCTGTTTATGCTAAAACGCACATCTGGTTTATTAGCGTTTACTCTGACCTGGTCAAACCCTTCATCAGGCCTCAGACAAACAGGTGGCAGGTGTTAATATGAGTCAGTGGGTTGATTTTGAAGTGTTTTCCCGTTGAATCTCTCACGACCGTCATTGTAATGTAGCCCCTTATTCATGCGTTTTTCGGCCTTTCATGTGGAAATGAAAATCAAAGCTTTGATTCATAAGGATCATGTGTCTGTAGGGCAGACGCCTCATTTAAACGCTCACAGACGGGTTTTGCAGCAGTAATTTGACTTCGTTATTTGGCCTCTGTCTATTATTCATTCTCAGGGAGGTTTGGGAGCTTTTAGCATCTGAATAAAGCTTTGAACAGGCGTTTCTTGTGTCTTCACACACACTGGGAGACGAGAAGAACAGAGAGAGAGCGAGTCTGTAAGATTCTCGTTACGCACTGGGATCAAACTCTCGATTGTGCTTCTCCTTAGGCGGCAAGTTTAGAAAAAACATTGAAAACAGGTGAACAGAACCTGAACTAAATAGCACAGTGGCAGCACAGGTAATGAATGATTACTATAAGTTATGTATTGTTGCAAATACATGTCCAAAAGCATGGGAGTAGGTTTTTTTTTTTTTGTTTTTTTTTTTGCACATTTCCAGGTTGTTTTCCTTTTGCTGACTCATCCAAACACCTGCTGGTGATTTGTTCACATTTTCTCACCTCATCTACGATTTTTTGTGCCTTATTGTTTTTTATTTGATTTGATTTGATTTGATTTGATTTTTATTATTTTTTTATTTATTTTTTTGTTTTTATCTTTTTAGTTTTGTTTAATATTATTTCAGTATTGTTTTTAGTTTTGTTTTAATATTCAGATTTTTTTTTATCTTATTTTAGTTTCCTTTTGTAAATATTTTTTAAAATAATTTTATGTTTAGTTTTAATACTATTTTATATATTTTAATAATAAATGTTTATTTTAATATGAATTTATTTTTTATTTGTTTAAATGGTCAGCATTCAAAAAGAAAATCTTGACTCACATAATGGAGAATTTTAGCAATTTAGTAAAATTAATATGCCACTTCTATAATGATCGTTTAATTTATTTATTTATTTATTTAGAAATCATTTTTAAGTCTTGCAACAGAAGAAAAAATATAATAAAAAATAACCTGAATACATAAATAAATAAATAAATAAATAAATAAAAAATAATAATAATAATAATAATAATAATAATAATATCAATTTTATTACTTATATATTTCTTATTTCTTAAGCTGGAGTTCTAAATTATTATTATTATTATTATTATTATTATTATTATTTTATTTTATTTTTTTTCCATTATTTAAAAAAAAATCCTTGTTTGTCACTGACCAAAGTGCTGTAAACAAAAATATTTCTCTTTTTTTTCTGTATTACAGAGAAGCTGTTTGGTGAGTTTGTGAGCTGGGACCTGCAAGACGCTCTGTCCCACCTGCCTCTGAAATCCGGTCAATCTGTCTCCATCCCTGTCAACATATCCACCAAACTGGACTTTTCCGGTCAGGAGAACCTGTTACATGATCTGAACGACGGTAAACATCCACACGAACACAGCTCACATACGCTGACACGCAAAAACAACATCATTTTGGTCCGTTCTGGTTTGTCCCGTCCAATTTGCGCTCAATTTCTGCGAGTGCATCACCAGAGCCATCACACTATAATCAAGATGGGCCTGATTGCTCTCTGATAGATAGAAAGGCAGTATTCACTTTGCCCTGTTATGGTAGATCAGATCCAAGGGAGGTGATTTGAAATGGTGTCTGTACCATCTCATTTCACATTCAACAGAGACATCGCTTGAGCTGCCGTCTCTCTTCTGTATTACCCTCTCTCCGTCCCCTCTGCCCTCTGTAGTTCCTCTCTGGATTCATATCTATTTCCTCTTCACATCTTGTTCCTTCCTGGCTATATTACACTTATACCTCCTTTCTTTCTGTCTCACCTCTCAGTTTAATGCCCCTCTCATGCTCGCTGAGAAGTAAAAATCACCATTATCCGAAGTTGTAGACAGCAATGAGATGAAGTGGAGAGCAAATTTAGGTTTACACTTTACTTAAAGTCTTTATAAAATTATTTTAATGCATTAATTATGCCTTGTAATACACCTTATATTGCATTGTATGGTCTCATGAATAATTGTAACCACAGTTATAATACATTATCTATTCACTGAACACATGCATAATAAAGTATAATGCATTTAAACATATGACAAACAGCAAATTTCAGAATCCATTTTACAATGGTTACAATTATTTATGAAAAGATATAATGTGTTATTTTATGAATATATTTATGATGCATTATAAATAAAGGCTTTAAGTAAAGTGTTACCCAAATTTGCTTAATGTCATATCATACTTTTTTTTTTCTTCAGTAGACCAATCTTCGTTCACATGTGCACTATATCATTCAAAAGTTTGCCGTCAATAAGATTTTTATTTTCATTTTTTGAATGAAATTAATACTTTTATTCAACAAGGTTCCATTAAATTGATCAAAAGTGACAGTAAAGGCACTTGTATTTCAAATATATGCTGTTCTTTTAAACTTTCTATTCATTAAAGAATCCTGAAAATATGTATCAGTGTCCACAAACTGTTTTCAACATTGATAATAATCAGAAATGTTTCTTGAGCATCAAATCAGCATATTAGAATGATTTCTGATAATGTGACATTGAAGACTGGAGTAAATTCAGCTTTGATCACAGGAATAAATTACATTTTAGAATATATTAAAACCGAAAATAGTTCTTTTAAATTGTAATAATATTTCAAAATATTACTGTTTTGCTTAGGGATGCACCATATTGGTATTGGCCGATATCTGTTCATTTTTAATGCTATCATTATCGGCCCGATAAGAAAATTTGGCCGATATATTAAAGCTGATTAAATAATGGATTATTTTCTTCAGCTGAGACACTTCAGATGCACACTGTCCGCCATTATGATTTTGAATTGCTTGAAATATGATTGAAATCACTTCAAAAAGGAAAATACAGTTAAGCGCAACATATAGCGGAAGTCTGTCATATATGCTACATAATATTATAATGAAAACATTATAATTGTGTGCTTGGGACATGGCTTTTAATGGTGAGACTTTTGTTTTTGTCATCACGCTCTCAAAAATTATATAAAAATTTTTATTTAGATTTATCGACCAATATATCGGGTATCAGCTTTCAAATATAAAGAATTATCGGTTATCGGTATCACAGTATCCAAAATTTTCATATCAGTGCATCCCTAGTTTTGCTGTATTTTTGATCAAATAAATGCAGCTTCTGTGTGCAAAAAGAGACTTCTTTCAAAAAAAAAAAAAATAAAAATAAAAATTTTGGAGATTTGTTTGAATAAATGGACTTAAAAGGGAAAAAAGTTAAACTTTTATCTCAAAAGATGAAGGTTAATTCTCAATATGATCTCAAACATTTCTGCTATCCACATCAATTTCACAGCTTTTTATTATACTGCATGTCAACAGTTGACTATTTTTGTCTGTTTTTAAGTATTTTGAGAATAAAGTTGATATGCTATTGAAATGTATTTGCAACCTCTTCTGAGCTGTGAAAGAGTAAGCTCTGAGAATTGGAAACGTCCTCCAGGTTCTCTTTGTCTCAGTGTACGCACATGTTGATATTAAGGAGACATGAGGAGAGCAGACTGTTGCAGACGAGTGGCGGTGTGCGTCTGTCTGCTACGTTTCTGCTTGAATTACAAACAGGTGCAAGATGAACATCCTCCTTCCTCTCTCCTCTCCGGGGTCTCTCCTCTGATGTCGTTAAAATGTTTTAATTATTGTTGAAGTAATAATTTCTCTGAATTAGGCTGATAAGACAGCTTAAATCCCGTTCTATTAGCGCAGCATGTAGAGGGCAGTGAATTGTAAACATTGCTGATGTTATCGCAGGTGATAATACATTATTGCTGTTATTTAGTGGTAATATTAGCACTGTTTGACATTAGTTTTCTCATCATGGTGGTTTGTAACTGTATAAACAATTAAAACAAGTCATTCAAATTTGTAAGTGTTTGATGTGGCATTTTCTAATCTCTGATTGGCTCCTCATCCTACTCTCCATTGTGATGTCATAATGGCATGCGAGACTTCCCCAGTGTTGTATATTTTGCATGAAGCGGCTTACAGGCTGTTTTAAAGTCAACATCAGGGATGTGATTTTTTCCATATTTATACAAATTTTCCAAACTGAAATATGACCCATGTGAATATCGTAAATCTGAGAAAAAATGGTGGATATTCAGCATATCTAACATGTATTTATGAATGCAACATGCGGCAACCATTGTTTATGAATCTCTTGTCAACAGATTTAGGGTCTCCCAGCAGTTTTCTGCCAAAATAAAAGCTCTACAGTTTAGCATTTGAAAGACAACCATAAATATTAATATAGTAGTTTTACTGTTGTTCTATAAAATAAAATAATAATAATTATTATTATTAAATACTAATTTTTACTTTACACTACAATAGTTTTATTACAATTAATACATTTCTTTATTGTGTGTGTGTATATAATAATAATAATAACAATAACATTAAATACTCATTTTTTTATTTTACACTATTATATATATATATATATATATATATATATACACACACACACACACACACATATATAATATTTTGTTATTATTATTGTGTCATTATATATAAGCAAAAATATTAAATAATAATAATAACATTAAATACTCATTTTTTTTATTTTACACTGTGTGTGTGTGTGTGTGTGTATATATATACATACAGAATCACACATTTTATTGTAATTATTATTATTAGATACTCATTTTTATTCAACACTACAATAGTCTTTATTGATCATATATATATATATATATATATATATATATAATATTTTGTTATTGTTGTATGTCAATAATAATAATAATATTATTAAATACTCATTTTTTATTCAACACTATAATAGTCTTTATTGATTATTTATATATAAATTAAATATAATTTAAAGTATAATTTAAACAATAAAACAATATTTCATTATTGTTATTGTATATCATTTTTTTAATAATAATAATCATAATCATAATATGTGGAAATTTTTTTCTATTTTTAGAGGTTAAATTAATATATTTGTTGTTAACTCCATAAGTTGTTAGACTGATTCAGATAATCAGTGAGTTCACTCAAACTAATTAAAAAAAAAAAAAAAAAAGTCTTATGCAAAACATACAAGTTAAACACACCATACGTTTTATTTCTGTTCCTCTGTTTCTTTTAGTTCTTGTCTTTCAGTTCTTTCATCTCTTTCTCAGTGTCTGTCTCCATCTCTCCTGTCAGCATAACTCATGCTGTGATGGTGGTGATGTCATCACTGTGATGCAATGCTCTGTCTGTCTCTCCGGAGGCCGTTGGGTTCAGTCCGTACGAGAGTTTCTTAAACACGCCGCTACGTTCGTTCGTTCGTTCGTTCATCCGTCCTCTATAAATCGTCTCCCCATCAGAGTGCGAGGGCCAGACAGTCAGACTAAACACATTAGTGCCTGAATGTTAAAATGTCAGCGCAAGAACAACATAATGAGAGAGGAGAGCGGCTCCATTAAACTGGACAGCTCCCCCCGCTGAGAGCTCGCTGGAGGTAAACGTTTACCCTTCATGCGGGACGTCAGCCGACCGCTGAGTGCGGATGATGTCACGCCGTCACGTAGGGATGAACTCGCTAGCCTCATTGGGTAACGCCTGGCTATTGCTGAGCACCACATTTTGAGGGTTCAGTGCGATGCGGCCCGCTGCGTTTTACTTAAGCAAGGAAATAAATGACGTCTGTTAATCATAGGCTGCTCAGGACGTACATTATGTGGATCGTTTGAGTTGATATTGAGCTCCTTTACCCCCTGTGGAGACCCCCTGTTATTTCACTTATATGCTTTGAAAGGGTAAAATCAAAATATGACAGAAAAAAGAATCAAGACTGCAATGCTAGTATGCTGTTGATTATATTTTTGATGTAGCCTGTCTATCATCACACTCCCATTTCACTCTCTAGGCCTCACCCTTACACTCTGTCTTGTTATTGTCCTTGCCTCGCCCTCATCTGCTCTTAAGCTCATTTAAAATTTGTATTGCATGTACTCTGCAGAACTGATTACTGGTGATTTAAAGGAATAGTACACCTAAAAATAAAAATTCTGTCATCATTTACTCACCCTCAAGTTGTTCCAAACCTGTATACATTGTGTACACAGAGGAAGATATTTGGAAGAATGTTTGTGACCAAGCAGATCTCGACCCCCATTGACTACCATAGTAGGTGAAAAAAATACTAAGGTAGTAAATGGGGGGCGAGATCTGCTTGGTTACAAACATTCTTCCAAATATCTTCCTTTGTGTACAGCAGAACAAAGAAATGTATACAGGTTTAGAACAACTTGAGGGTGAGTAAATGATGACAGAATTTTCATTTTTAGGTGAACTATCCCTTTAAGAATGCTGTCTGACTTGATGTGACATCATGCAGGCATATGCCAAAAAATAAATAAATAAAAAAATAAAAAAAATATTCTAGCCCTGCCGAGCAATTGGCTCTGAAAATTTTGGCCACATGACAGTATTTTTGGTATATGTCAGCATGGTGTCACATGGAAACTAATGAAGTCATGGGAATTAAAATGTTAGCCTGTTAACTCTATTATCATATTTATTGTCTGGTTTTGTTTTATTTTATTTCATTTTATTTTATTTTATTTTATTTTAGGACAAAGAGATGCTACCTTTAAACACACTACAGGTGCTGGTCATAGAATTAGAATATCATCAAAAAGTTGATTTATTTCACTAATTCCATTCAAAAAGTGAAACTTGTATATTATATTCATTCATTACACACAGACTGATATATTTCAAATGTTTATTTCTTTTCATTTTGATGATTATAACTGACAACTAAGGAAAATCCCAAATTCAGTATCTCAGAAAATTAGAATATTACTTAAGACCAATACAAAGAAAAGATTTTTAGAAATCTTGGCCAACTGAAAAGTATGAACATGAAAAGTATGAGCATGTACAGCACTCAATACTTAGTTGGGGCTCCTTTTGCCTGAATTACTGCAGCAATGCAGCGTGGCATGGAGTCGATCAGTCTGTGGCACTGCTCAGGTGTTATAAGAGCCCAGGTTGCTCTGATAGTGGCTTTCAGCTCTTCTGCATTGTTGGGTCTGGCATATCGCATCTTCCTCTTCACAATACCCCATAGATTTTCTATGGGGTTAAGGTCAGGCGAGTTTGCTGGCCAATTAAAAACAGGGATACCATGGTCCTTAAACCAGGTACTGGTAGCTTTGGCACTGTGTGCAGGTGCCAAGTCCTGTTGGAAAATGAAATCTGCATCTCCATAAAGTTGGTCAGCAGCAGGAAGCATGAAGTGCTCTAAAACTTCCTGGTATACGGCTGCGTTGACCTTGGACCTCAGAAAACACAGTGGACCAACACCAGCAGATGACACGGCACCCCAAACCATCACTGACTGTGGAAACTTTACACTGGACCTCAAGCAACGTGGATTGGGACCCTGATTTCCAAAGGAAATGCAAAATTTACTTTCATCAGAGAACATAACTTTGGACCACTCAGCAGCAGTCCAGTCCTTTTTGTCTTTAGCCCAGGCGAGACGCTTCTGACGCTGTCTGTTGTTCAAGAGTGGCTTGACACAAGGAATGCGACAGCTGAAACCCATGTCTTGCATACGTCTGTGCGTAGTGGTTCTTGAAGCACTGACTCCAGCTGCAGTCCACTCTTTGTGAATCTCCCCCACATTTTTGAATGGGTTTTGTTTCACAATCCTCTCCAGGGTGCGGTTATCCCTATTGCTTGTACACTTTTTTCTACCACATCTTTTCCTTCCCTTCGCCTCTCTATTAATGTGCTTGGACACAGAGCTCTGTGAACAGCCAGCCTCTTTTGCAATGACCTTTTGTGTCTTGCCCTCCTTGTGCAAGGTGTCAATGGT
This sequence comes from Mylopharyngodon piceus, assembly GCA_039654765.1. Lineage (NCBI taxonomy): Eukaryota > Metazoa > Chordata > Actinopteri > Cypriniformes > Xenocyprididae > Mylopharyngodon > Mylopharyngodon piceus. Next base: position 20,881,037 of record CM077448.1, read on the forward strand.
CGTCTTTTGGACAACTGTCAAGTCAGCAGTCTTCCCCATGATTGTGTAGCCTACAGAACTAGACTGAGAGACCATTTAAAGGCCTTTGCAGGTGTTTTGAGTTAATTAGCTGATTAGAGTGTGGCACCAGGTGTCTTCAATATTGAACCTTTTCACAATATTCTAATTTTCTGAGATACTGAATTTGTGATTTTCCTTAGTTGTCAGTTATAATCATCAAAATTAAAAGAAATAAACATTTGAAATATATCAGTCTGTGTGTAATGAATGAATATAATATACAAGTTTCACTTTTTGAATGGAATTAGTGAAATAAATCAACTTTTTGATGATTCTAATTATATGACCAGCACCTGTATATAAAATAATGTATTTTAATAATAGTAAATTATAATTATAAATTATAATTGTCAATAATAATTAAAATATTATATTATTTTAATAATTATTATTGACAATTATAATATGATAAATGTATAATTATATATGCGGTACAATAATGACGACTCTCGGAATAGTTTTATCATGTTATTGAATATGGCGATATTGGTCTTGGTGGACTATATCTGTTATACTGCTGTTGATTATTGCTGCTGCTGCAGAGCAAGTATGGACTTGCTACTGTCAATAGATACACAGACATGCTGCTGTGAGCATGTAAGACATGCTGCTGCTGCATAAATAGAGATACATAAAATCCTGTGCAGGTGGAGCTGGGGGAGGTGGAGGGTTTCAGAGGAACTCTGATAGCGCTGCAGGACCAGCTTACAGCAGTGAACCAGACTATTTAAATGTTGATCAAGCAATCTCACTGGCTGCAGGATCAGTAGAGGCAAATAAACGTGCCATGCAGTAATGACGTGATTGCTTTGCTCTAAGCCTGCGCCTTCTAGAGTTTCATGACTGAACTATATATTTATCTTAGCTCCACCCTCTGTGATCACGTGTCACTCTCTTAGCTCTGCCCTCCTTTTATCTCATGTCACTCTGTTAGCTCTGACCTAGTGTCTGGGCGTCTGAGACTTGTAAAGTTAGCAGGAGACATTACGACATATGGTGTCAGACACTGTTGAAGGGAAGTGATGTCATTTCAGATGCCATGGGACTCGTAATGAGGACCGTAAGTTCTCTCTGTGTCGAGTGATTGAACAACCTCTTCTTCCCTTTCGGGTGGTAAAACAGACACGTACTGACCAGATCTTTTCTGATGTGTGCTTCTGTGTACAGTTCTCTTTTACTGAGCAGCAGAGGGACCGCATTTGAAAGATGACTGTGGCTCAGGTGAAAATCACATGCTATTCTACAGACATGCGTTTCTATTAGAATAGTGATGAGCCGCATTTTCGTACATGCACTTTTCACCTGGCGTCTCTTCCGCTCTTCTTCCTCTGTTGAATGTCAGAATCCATCCGAGTGTATTGAAACATCTGCGTGAGATACAGAGAGCAATCTGTGCACGGCAAACGCTGCAATTTACCCTCATTATTCTCCCTCAGACAGAGCCAAAGCAGGTCAAATCCAGAAATGTCACCGCAACCGAAAGACCTTCATTAGAGCAATGGCTCTGTGTGGCAGACAATGCAACCTCCATGTTTTAGCATAGCTTTTATTTATTTATTTATTTATTTATGCATTTATTTATTTATACATTTATTTGTTTGTTTTTTTTTCTGTTTTTCCTACGGTGGCCGAGAGAGCTCAATGCGCTGCAAATGAAGAAAACACATGCAAATAGAAAAAACCACCAGCAAATACAGAAAACATCATCAGTTTGACAATACATGCGCTGCAAAAGTTATTTTTCGTTAAAAATATTATTAATAATAAATATTTTTTTAATAATTTACTTGATTTTATGTCTCAAATCCCAGTCAATTATTCACTGCATAAAGTGAAACTAAAAACTCAGCGATGAGAGCTCTACTTCAACATGTTCTGATAACACTATTTAACCTTAATTTATTTCTTAATATTTCTCTTGTGGCCCGTACGTAGTGAAAAAAATGAGAAGAGATGTAGGTGTTAAACAAGTTGTTGTTTTTTTTTTAAACGAGGAGTTAGCTAAACTTATTACAGCGTGTCGGTTATGCGTGATGCGTTATAAATTATTGCGGGGCAAATTAAAATATTAATTTAATTTTAAAGGTAACCTAATCATATCATTCAGATCATCGCAGAGGCCTGGTATGTGCTATTTGCAGCACGTTTCTGTATTTGCATGTGTTGTGAACTTTTGCAACGCGTTATCGCTGTTTTCCATGTTCATGAAGTAAATATGTTTACACAGCTTTTTTAAAAATGCCAGATGCCGGTGTTTGATATGCGTTTGACCAATCAGCGTACACTCACGTCACTGATAGCTCCTATAGTGCTGGTTTAGACCCTACTCTGAAGTAGGAGCTAATTTAGTTCCCCCAAAAGGAGTTCCTAGAACTAAAATTGTTCCTAGTTCCTAACACGGCAAAAATCCGGGTACTTCAGCCAATAGTTCTAGGAACTATGAAAAGGTTCCTCCGGTGCGAAAGCCCCTTAATTTAATAAATATTTTGAACTTTTTCAGTTTGAATTGATTGACAGAAATAAATTGCACTCTCCAAGTTTAAATTAGAGACAGAATTAAAACAGTATTAAAGTATTAGTTCACTTTGAAATGAAAATTACCCCAAGATTTACTCACCCTCAAGCCATCCTAGGTGTGTATGACTTTCTTCTTTCTGATGAACACAATCAGAGTTATATTAATAAATATCCTGACGCATCCGAGCTTTATAATAGCAGTGAACGGGACCAACAAGTATGAAGGTCAAGAAAGTGCATCCATAAACGTACTCCACACGACTCCAGGGGGTTAATAAAGGCCTTCTGAAGTGAAGCGATTCGTTTGTGTAAGAAAAATATCCATATTTAACAAGATATAAAGTAAAATATCTAGCTTCTGCCAGACCGCCTTCCGTATTCGGCTTATGAAGAAAGTGTAACGCCTCTCGCAGTTCAAAACGCTTACACTACGTCCTACGCCTTCAGTATTCAACTTACAAAAAAAGCGTAACTTACACGACGTCAGTCTGGCGGAAGCTAGATATTTTACTTTATATCTTGTTAAATATGGATATTTTTCTTACACAAATGCATCGCTTCGCTTCAGAAGGCCTTTATTAACCCCCTGGAGCCATGTGGAGTATGTTTATAATGGATGGATGCACTTTCTTCAGCTTCATATTGGTCCCGTTCACTGCCATAATAAAGCTTGGAATGCGTCAGGATATTTATTAATATATCTCCGATTGTGTTCATCAGAAAGAAGAAAGTCATATACACCTAGGATGGCTTGGGGGTGAGTAAAGCTTGGGGTGATTTTCATTTTAAAGTGAACTAATACTTTAATACTCACAAAACGTTATTGACACAATCTATAAGAAACATATTGTCCGAATAACATGGTAAAATCATCACAATGTTGCTTAATTATATATAAGCAGAAAAATAATTGCAGATATATCATGAATATGTCATATATCACCCATCCATACTGCAGCTGATGTCGCACATTTCTGTTCTTCAGTTTATTTGTTTTTATGTTCTTGCAGGCTTTCAGGCCGTTCCTGCAGACCGTTTAAGACTGTGTTGATGAAAGTTTCATTCGTGATATTTATGTCCCGTTTCTAAAAATAACCCAGAATGTTACTTGCTTGAATGAATTTGTGTGTGCGTTTATAAGTTTATGCCATTATCCGTATGTGCTGGAGAGATAACATTTATCCACCTGAGTGTGTTCCAGAGATCCACTGCGGCACACGTACTCCTTCGCCTTATTTATTACCAAGCTTTTCCACCTCATCATATTTCAAACTGTCAAGTTATGGATTTTAATTTTATTTCGAGCACTAAACACCGGACAAACAGATGCGCTGAGAGATAGAAAGGTGGATGGAGAGAGAGGTGGAGAGGAAAGCGTTTGAGCAATGTTCACAGCCTCTGAATGTGAGGAATTATGGCTGTATAATAGCGTCCCCTCTTCACATAAGTCATAGAAGATAGTGATCTCTCTTTCCACTTCCCCTTCTGCCTCCTCGCTCTCTGTTTCTCAGGCCTCTGGCTGCTGTGTTCATGTGCGCCGTATGTTTAATGGATATTGTTGTGTGGTTTCAGATGGTATCAGTGTAACAGGTCTGCCCGTCTCCAGCCCGCTGCGGCAGGTCCTAAAGCCACGCTCCGAAAATAAACCAGTCGGCACTGACGCCAGCAAGAACGAATACAATCACGTCAAGGTAGGAATACTGTCCTCGACCTATGCACGCTTTATTTTTCTGCCCACGCTCTGCTCTAGAGCTATATTACACTTCATTACTGTAGGACACATGTTAGTGTGCTAGGTAGGTGTGAGGATGTTTTGATGGTTACTTGGGTTCTAATTGTGACATCACACTGAAATGCTCCGCCCACATTCAAGTCTTATAGAGTGCAACAGTGCCTGCCCACTTGTTCTGTGGCTTTGGTTCCAGAAGTATTTTTTCCATTCATTTCTCTCATAAGGATTTCAAAAAAGTCTTCATTAAAGCATTTTAAGCCATCTCCCTGGACCACAAAACCAGTCATAAGTCACATGAGTATATTTGTAGCAATAGCCAACAATACATTGTATGGGTCAAAATTATCGATTTTTTTCTTTTATGCCAAAAATCATTAGGATATTAAGAAAAGATCATGTTCCATGAAGATATTTTGTAAATTTCCTACCGTAAACATATCAAAAATTTATTTTTGTAAGTAATATGTGTTGCTAACGACTTAATTTGGACAACTTTAAAGGCGATTTTCTCAATATTTTGATATTTTTTGCACCCTCAGATTCCAGATTTTCAAATAGTTGTATCTCGGCCAAATATTTTCCTATCTTAACTAATTATTCAGCTTTCAGATGATGTATAAATCTCAATTTAAAAAAAAAAAAAAAAATAGCCTAATGACTGGTTTTGTGGTCCAGGGTCACATATATAGTTTATTGCAAAATATGCATATATATGCAAATATTGAAGTATTTTGAGAGTGTAGGGATTACATAATTTGTGGTGCTTCATGGGAGTGGGCAGAGCTAACAAAATCTTTTGGCGCATTTTGCTTGTTTCGACTGTGATTGGTGGAATTTCCTGTACAGCATCATGGGTAATGTAGTTTTTCACCATGAATTCTGCTGTTAAACAAGATTATTTTAAAACTAAGTTGAAATAATGCAGCCTGATGTCTTCAACAGAAGCAAATACCATCGATTAACAACCTTGTAGCTCACAGTAAGTTTGTCTTTAAAGGTTTATAAGTTATTGTTAAAAAATATATTTCCCTATGGGGAAAATGAATGGAGTTTTTACTTCCGGATTAATGTTGCACTATTGTGAATAAGTCTTATCCTAATTCTGCTCTGCGCAAGTGTGCACTACATATCAAATTACGTTCTGTTTGGCCTTTTTGTTGAATCACGTTTTTTGTCCTGTATAGCAGTTGAAAAAGGCCATTGTGATCTTCAGTGACTGTCTCTCCCTTTACATCTGTCTGTGGTTCTGAAGTTTGTGTGTAAGAGACTGTATGTGTCTCTGTCCATGGTGCTGAAGTTTGTGTGAGAGTGTGAGTGTGTGTGTGTGTGTGTGTGTGTGTGTGAGAGAGAGAGAGAGAGAGAGAGAGAGAGAGAGAGAGAGTCCCTGTCCATGGTGCTGAAGTATGTGTGAGCGAGTGTATGTGTCTCTGTCCATGGTGCTGAAGTTTGTGTGTGAGTGTGAATGTGTGTGTGTGTGAGAGAGTGTCCTTGTCCATGGTGCTGAAGTATGTGTGAGCGAGTGTATGTGTCTCTGTCCATGGTGCTGAAGTTTGTTTGTGTGTGAGCGAGGGAGCGTGTGTCTCTGTCCATGGTGCTGAAGTATGTGTGTGAGAGAGCATATGTTTCTGTCCATGGTGCTGAAGTCCATAAGTTTTAGTAGAAGTCAGATTTGCGCTGTTGAAGTAGACCTGTTGGTGATATTTTAGTTTATATGAGCTCTGCTTCATTCTTTTTTTTTTTCTTGAGCAGCTTGAGATTTTCTTTTCTGAGTAGACCAGTGTTCATTTTTCAGTAAATCAGAGGCAAGCCTCACATTTGCGATCATGTTTATAAATATACAGTATTTACACAGACTTTAAGTCGCTGTTTTGAATTTTTTGAGATGCTTTGTGGATTTAGATCTTTTTTGAGATGCTTTATGGATTTAGATTTTTATTTAATCAGACTTTTGTTTCGTTTGTTTATTTCTTTCTTTCTTTTAATGTTGTTAAAATTTCTCATTCATTCATTCACGTTTAGTTTATCTGGTTTATACTATTATTTTATACAATGAGGGTCAGTGGAAGGGATATAATCAGTCTAATTGGTAATGAAGGAATGGACCATCATCTGAAGCATTGTTCACACTGACATTAATCTGCAGTTGCACTAAGACTAGAGGTCATTCATTTTCAAAGGTTCTGACAACTTGTGTGCACCTCAAAAAAGAAATGTATTTGTATTTTTGTCTGATTTCAGGTACAAACATCTAAACATCCTTAAAACAAGATCAGTTTACTTGACAAGCAACAGAGCATATGATGATAAGTCTTTTTTGAGAAAAATCAAACTAAAGATTTAGACATAAAATGCACACCAAAGAAAACACGTTTATTTTGTCTCACCCTATTAGCAAATTGTTTTTTTCTTGTTTTAGGCATAAAGTAATTTTCACTTCAGGAAGCTAATTTGAAGAGGCAAGAAAACTAATTTGTTGTCGAATTAAATTACATGTGATTTTCACCAGCAAAACACCTAATTTGCGATCACATTTTTAAAAAGATTTTTGCAGTTAAGCAGCACACCAATAACATCGGGACATCCAGCCTCAGGTTCGCCCAATAGCGAGCGTCATTACAGCGACCCTCTGTCCTCTAGCGACAAAATCACTGTCAGTGTGATCGGGCCATGAGACTGACAATCCATCTACCTCCATCCCTCCTGTCATCACTGCATAATTCAGTGCCATTTTCAGCACACAGAAAGAGTTTGAGGATGTCGGGGTGAGAGAATACAGATGCATCCTGAATTGAAACAAGATGAACAGGGAAGCTAGAGAAGTAATGAGAGGAGAAAGTGTTGAGTGACAGGTCATATCGACGCTGCAGGATATATCCCAGCCCGAGACACTCCGAATGTTTGAATCCGGACGAACTGAAGGTAATCACTTCTGCTGCCTGACTGACAGCGTCCGACTGCGGCTCACAACAGGAAGTGTCTTCACTCACTTCCCCTCACCTAACCCTATCAACACTGAGAGAGAGAGAGATGGTGTCCCGGCCCTCACTATCTCCAAACGGCTTAACAGTGAAGAGAAGTCTGCAGCTCAGCTGTTTCCAGCGCAGTCCTTCCCCTCCACCTCTCTTTCTCGTTGTCCTGGCAGGGACTGAGGGGCGATAAAGGAGAAAAGAGAATCCTGTCTGCTCTGCTGGGCTGGTCGAGCACAATAATAAATATCGGATTGAGGCTGTTGGAGAGGGAAGATTAGGGTCAGATACCTGAGAGAGTATTTGTGTGTGTTCACGGAGAGAGAGAGAGCTTTGCTGCTCAAACATTTCTTATTATTATCAGGTTTGAAAATAGTTGTGCTTTTTAATATTATTGTGGAAACCATGATACATTTTTTTTAGGATTCGTTGATAAATATTTGAAAAGAACACCATTTATTTGAAATAGAAATATTTTGTAACATTATAAATTCTTTACTGTCACTTTTGATTAATTTAATGCATTCTTACTGAAAAGTGTTGTTATTAAAAAAACTTACAGACCCAAACATTTGAACAATAGTGTTTGCTTAACTGCATCACTATTTTTTTACATTGATGTTGTGAGAAATTGACAGTATTAATATTACTGTTATACTTATTTTTTTTTTATTATTATTAAATATATGTTGGTGTTTCTTCAACTTTAAGCATTTTTATGTCCTAGGGTTTGATTTTTATTCTAAATAGCAGATTTTTTTTTGTTGTTGTTGTTGTTGTTTTTTTTTCATTATATGAAGGTCACATAACAATTTTGCATTTTTATTTTTATCTTTATCATTTATTTTTGCTACTTTTAAAATATCTACAGTATGTATAGATTTTATAGTTTTACCATTGTCCCAGATTTTCAGTATTAAACTGTAGAAATTTATCATAACAATATACATTTTTAAATTTTATATAAGAAATATTTGCATTTATACATGTATATTTATATATTTACAGTATATATAATTTATATATAAGTATATTTTATATATAAATATAATATATTTTTTGTTAAATATATACAGGCATGTGTGTATTTATAAATACAGTGCATCCGTAAAGTATTCACAGCGCTTCACTTTTTCCACATTTTGTTATGTTACAGCCTTATTCCAAAAGGGATTAAATTCATTATTTTCCTCAAAATTCTACAAACAATACCCCATAATGACATGAAAGAATTTTGTTTGAAATCTTTGCAAATTTATTAAAAATAAAAAAACGAAAAAATCACATGTACATTCACAAGTATTCACAGCCTTTGCTCAATACTTTGTTGAAGCATTCAGATTCCAAAAATCAAGTACTTGTAATTAGAGTAAACTACTTTTTAAAATACTCGTAATCAGACTACAGTTACTTTTTTATGGATTACATGATTACATATTATTTACACAATGGCAGTAAGTTGTTCACAACTCATTGATTCTCATTTTAAATTTTTTTAACGTTTATATTTTTTTCATAATAAACCTGCCACTTATATATGTTCGTGATTCTTCGAGTTTTTCCGGCGGTGAGGGGGAAATATAGATGAATATAGATGAAATATATATGAAATAATAATAATATTATAATAATATATGAAATATAGATTAAATATTTGATATAGCAGTGATTTTGCTGTGAATTTCATGTTTTTCAATATTTGTTTTTGTAATGTTGCTGTTTTCTAAATTTACTTAATTTTAGGTAAATATGTTTTAAAATCATAAGATGTGATTTTGTTTTATTCAGTGTTACTATCAGCAAACAGTAACAGAAGAATTAACTGTCCATACACTGCACTTTAAAAAGAATCTGTTGAGGCTCTTGTTGGTGAATAGAATATATTGTTTGGAATATATTTTTTCTTTGTATCTGTCAAAATAATACAAGATTATCCTACAATACATGTGACATCAAATAAAGGTTAGCACAAAAGTAATCTAAACGTAATCCAAAAGTAGTCAGATTATGTTACCAAAAATGTGTAATCTAAGAGATTATATTACTGATTACAAATTTTGTCATGTAATTTGTAATCAGTAATGGATTACAATTTGTAAGTAATCTACCCAGCTATGTATATATATATATATATATATATATATATATATTTAAAAATTATCATTTTTAAACTAAAAAATGTATATTATGACAGATTTCCACAGTTTAATACTGAAAACACACACACACAGTAACGTAATTTTTTTGTATAGTTAGTATACTTGTATAAGGAAAACAAAGACAAATGAAGCTAAATATAATTTGTGAACAAAATATTTCAAAATATATGTCAGAAAAGTGTGAAAGTAATATTTAATTGGATGTATTTAGGATACATAAATGCTAGCTATGAAAGGAGTTGACCAGATTATTAAAAAAATGTAAAAAAAAAAAAAAAAAAAAAGTTGCCCATAGTTGAAGAAACACACTTGCACAAATCCTAACATACATTTCTTTTAAAGCCATATGAGGTGTTGCATCCACTAAAATAGCTGTTGGATCCAATTCCAGAGGTGCCAAATCTTGTTCCAGCACAAATACCAAAGTACAACCTCTAAATTCAGATCATCCCAGCATTTTAATTTGTTGGAAAGTGTTGTTTGATTCACCTGTGTTCTTTTTATACTTTTTATCTCCTTAGATTTACTATCAAAACATAACATGCACAGAATGCCAAATGCATCTGTCTGCTGGCAAAGCATTGAAGAGATGCGAAGAATGCATGCTGATCGCCAAGGGCAATTTCTTCGAAGACAAACAGCAGTGATTCAGTGGATTTGCGTACAGTTGGAATGCATGTCATTCACAAACTACCACACATTCACTGCTCATTGCATGTTTGTTCACTGATTATTTTGGCTATTCTGGGTACCAATTAGGATTCGGTACACTGGCACTGTTTAGCATGAATGTTTAAACTCATTCCACAATGAAAATTCCTTCTAGGTTTAGACATTAGTTGCAATTCAGTAGCACAGTTTAGGGCAGTTTCTTTTTGATCCCACACGAATCGTATCCCATTTCCAGCGAGACTTGGTGTGTGCACTCGAGTTCGGATGTCAAACGCGCTACAAGTTTTATTGTGATTCTCTCACACCTTTCTCTGTCTCTCTTTTTTTTTCCTCTCTCCCTATTTTTCCAGGATATTTCTTCCATCTGTATTTTTCCCAGTGTTTTGTCCTCTGGTTTAGACATGTTGAAAACAGCACAAGCTGGTACATCATCGTTTCTTCGCCCAGATGGTGAAGAAGCATTTTAATAATTCCTCAGATAGCACTGGAGGGAAAAGGAATCTATAGGAGTTTTGTTTTAAGGCTGATGTGAGTTCAGTTCAGTAGATTAATGACTCGTTTTCTGCCGTCACATGACCCCTGACAGCTCCTGCGTGTGAATGCGTACGCTGTAGCACAATGCGCTGGTGACAGATCCTGCGGGGCACAAACTCTTAAATTAAGCTGTTTGGTTTCGACACGCTCCGCTGCGGTTGTGAGTTTGCAGTCTGTCCATACGAGCGCACACACGCATGTATATTTTATCATTTAGTCTCATGATTAGTTTGTTTACTTGTTTTGTGCATGTAAAGGAAATGAAAAGCACTCTTTTTCCCATCAGCGGCTGATATCCGGAGCTTCTTTATTTAAGATGAGCAGAAGCGTTAAAAGCAAATGATCATCATTTATGAAGTCTGACATGCTGCTCTGACTATCCATCTTCACACACTCATAGATGTGCAGATAGCTGGATGACACTTCTTCAAGTTTGGCTAATGCATCTGCGTTTGTTGTGACGGTACACTGATTTGATCACTTCTGATGAAATCAACTCATAATGCTGGAGCTGTTAAAGGTGAATGCAGATTCTAGCTACAAATGTGTTCATTCAGAAATCTTTCTTTCATTCATTCTTTCTGTCTGTCTTTCTTTCTTTCTTTCTTTCTTTCTTTCCTTCTTTTTTGTCTTTCTGTCTGTCTTTCATTCTTTTTTGTCTGTCTTTCTGTCTGTCTTTCTGTCTTTCCTTCTTTTTTGTCTGTTTTTCTGTCTGCTGCCTGTCTTTATGTCTGTCTTTTTTGTCTGTCTCTTTCCTTCTTTTTGTCTTTTTTTCTGTCTTTCTGTCTGTCTTTCTTTCGTTCCTTCTTTTTTGTCTTTCTGTCTGTCTGTCTGTCTGTCTTTCTGTCTGTCTTTCTGTGTGTCTTTTTTGTCTGTCTTTCCTTCTTTTTTGTCTTTCTGTCTGTCTGTCTTTCTTTCCTTTTTTTGTCTTTCTGTCTGTCTTTCTTCCTTTTTGTCTTTCTGTCTTTCCTTCTTTTTTGTCTTTCTGTCTGTATTTCTTTCTGTCTTCTGTCTGTCTTTCTGTCTGTCTTTCCTTCTTTTTTGTCTTTCTGTCTGTCTTTCTTTCTGTCTGCTGTCTTTCTTTCTGTCTGTCTGTCTGTCTTTTTTGTCTATCTGTCTTTCTTTCCTTCTTTTTTGTCTTTCTTTCTGTCTTTCTGTCTCTGTCTGTCTTTGTCTGTGTGTGTGTGTGTGTGTGTGTCTGTCTGTCTTTCTGTCTTTTTCTTTTTCTTTCTTTCTTTCTGTCTCTGTCTGTCTTTGTCTGTGTGTGTGTGTGTGTGTGTGTCTGTCTGTCTTTCTGTCTTTTTCTTTTTCTTTCTTTCTTTCTTTCTTTCTTTCTATACTTCTTTTTGTCTGTCTTTCTGTTTTTCTTTCTTTATTTGTCTGACTTTGTCTTTTCTTTCTTTCTTTCTTTCTTTCTTTCTTTCTAATGTATGACTTTCAACAAAGTCATACATTAATGATATGAATGAAACACAGACTTGTTCTCCTTCGCTTCAGGCCGGTGTGGCTTTAATTCAAAGCTCTAAAGACCAAACACATCAGTGATGTGAGGAGATATTTCCACCACAGACTCCAGATATGAGTCACACTGCACCTGGAGGCTTTCTAACGGTGGATGTGTGTGTTTATGTAGCAATACTTTTGGTACCAAGTTGTCCATAAAAGTGAGCTAAACTTGGCAAAATCTCACTATGGGGATGTTATGAAGGTAAAAAATAGTTTGATATTGCTTATATGAAGTAAATGAAACAATGTGGTGGTACAATTAAACGTTTGGTGTCAATAAGATTTTTTTTTTTAAAGAAATGAATATTTTTTTTTTCAGCAAGGAGGCATTAAATTGTTCAAAAGTGACAGTAAAGAAATATTTCATTTTCTAACATTGATAACAATAATGTTTTTTGAGCAGCAAATCATCATATTAGAATGATTTCTGAAGGATCATGTGACACTGAAGACTGGAGTAATGATGCTGAAAATTCAGCTTTGCATCAGATAAATAATTTATATTTTAAAATGTATTGAAACAGAAAATATTTATTTTAAATTGTAAAAAATATTTTACAATATTAGTTTTTACTCTATACAGTTATTCATTGTTGTTTTATGCTATTTACTATATAATATAATATAGTATATTATATATAATATAATATAGTATATTATATATAACATATAATAGTATAATATATATATATATATATATATATGCGCACTAATAGGCACACTAAGACCAGATATTTTTGATAAAAACGTGAACCGGATCAATTTTGATTTCATGTTGACTTTAAACTGAATTCATTCTTATGTGTTTCCCATTTGTTTATGAAGGTCATATATCTTGTTTGTGTGTATCTGTCCTGTGCATCTAATGTCTCTTCTCACTGAATTGTAAAGCTCCTTTATTTTCCACTTCAGCCAGTAAGGGTTTTGATTTCTAATGTTGTTGGAGTCAAAGCACACGTACACACACAAACACACTTCAAATGTATTATTACTTTCTGCGCTTTTGATAGAGGGGTGAAGCGTAAAGTGCATCTTCTCGTGCCCATCCGTGTGTGTGTGTGTGTGTGTGTTTCCCTGCAGTTGGCTGCTGAAAGTGCTTACACAGTAGTCAGAGCTACAGAATAACTGCCATACATCATCTCACAGATGAGCTGCCAGACACACACATACAGGCACGACTCCAGCTGCTGATACGGATCTTCTCCTCTCTCTTTCTTCCTCTCGCTCTGTCTCATCTCTTCTCTGAGTGATCACATCACTTCCCTCTTCACAGCATTTAACTGCCCCTTGATCCCCCTGATGCCCCAGCTGCCCCTCCCAGACCCACAGGTGAGAGTGAATCACGTTAAACTGGACTCAGTGAGTATGAGAGGTGGGAGAGTAGGGAGCACCTAAAGCATTTTAGTTTTCTCAACTTAAAATACTCCATCATTTATGATCATAAAAATAAAAGTAATACATAATTCGAAACTGTAAAGGGTCTACGTTTATTTGCATACACTCACAATAAAAACAAAACATTGTGCTTTTGTAAAACAATGAAAACAAACACAATGCCGCTTTCTGCCATCCCGGTTTCCTTTCCGTGAAGTTTGTGCATGGAGCGCGTCACAAAAATGAATCAAAACTCAGCGTATAGGCTACTAGCAAGCTCTTGCATGCCATCTGAACTCTTGTTTTGGTTTGGTGCATAGATTGTCTCTTCTTCTTCATCTTCTGCTTTTTTTTTTTCCTGTTGTGACCATGAGCAAGCAGCATTGCATTACCGGGTGCGCCCCCTTCTGGATTGGAGTGTGGTTTGCCTGTGACCGACTGTATTCGTCATCTGACTGTATGCACTGAACTGCAATAGTAATAGTGATACTTGCCTTAACAAACACCACTAGCAACATTGTATTTCAGCAGTGAAAACATTCTAACATTAATTATGAAAACATACTATAAGTTTTAGAGCTCAAAAATTGTTTTCTACTTCAAAAAGAACATTTACTGACACTGAGCTGTTCTCAAATTCTCAAGTTATGATTGGATGTCGCATGGTGCTGTTTCTCATTTCAACTGTAAATTGAGTGTTTTTTAAACCCTTTTTTTAAGTCAGAGAGAGGGAGGAAAATGCTCATGAAAAATTAAATTTTGACTTTTTTTGTTCAGAAACTTGACTAACATTTATAAGTGGACCTCAAGGGGAAAAAATGGGCTCACATTTATGTTTTAGCCAATCAGGAGACAGAAAGCCATTTAAGACAGATGTTAAACGAAAACTAAAAGTGGCAGGTCTGAAAATAAATACAGCGAAACTCTGTCGAGACTCTGAACGCACCATCTGCGTCTCCATGGAAACACTAGCAACACTGCACAGCGCTGGAGTGTGTGTGTGTGTGTGTGTGTTTAAAACGTACATGGTTTTATTTAGGACTAGTTTTGTGGGGTTTGTGTGTTAGAAAACACACACAGTTGTGTATGTGTGTGTGTCTATTTGTTTGTTCCAACTTTAAGTGCCTACAGTGGCACAAAGAATACAATCGTATCTTAGCAACAGGCGAGCTTGGCATTTTCATAGTTTTATATGGGTGGCATCAACCCTCAAGGAACGAAACACATGCGCACACCGTTACCTAGCTGTCTAAATCAAGACATGCCATAGACATCTACGTAAATAGTTAGAATTACCACAGACTAAACTAAACCTACTCTATCTTCTCTCTCATCAGAGTTGTGACTGGTTAGGACTTACCTCAGATCACTGTGTTGTTCTGCGTAAATGTGTGTGAGTGTATGCATTTGTTTGTGTGTTTTGACTGTCTATATAGAGTAAGTGTGTGCCAGTGTTTTCTGAAGCCCTCCGCTGCTGCTGTATTTCTAACAGCACTGCAAAATAAGCCGTGAATGTGAGTTTGCATGCTGAATTGGATTTAATGGGATAAAAAAAGAAGAAAAGTCTTTCTATTGAGTTGCACCCATAAACAAACATACTGCAAGCATACTGATTTTTTTTTTTTTTAAATAAATTATTATAAAAGACTCAAAAACTATGGAATTGTTTTGAATCAGTCTGATGACTCCTTCACTGAATTAGTTTAGTCTGAATTAACATTTGACTCACCGAACTGTAAGTATATATATATATATATATATATATATATATATATATATATTACAGTAAGTACATATAGGCCCTGTCCCAAATGGCACACTTCATGTGCACTTTCGGTCTTGTGGACTTACAATGGCCGCTGCGTGCGCGTGTCCGTTAAGTCCACAAGACCGTAGGGTGTCCCATTCGTCATTTAAGCTTAAAGAAGGGTGCTCGTGAGCGCCCCCTTCGCGGCTGCTATGCGCCCTCGATGCGCACTTCTGAGCCAGCAAGACTGTGAGCTACGCAGAGGACTTTACCCGGCAGTCAAAACGGCGTTACATCGTGAAAGTGCGGACTCAGAGGAAGATCGTGAGGGTTTAGGGTGCCATTTGGGACAGGGCCATAATAGCGTTCAAAATATTGGGTTAATTAGTTTTTTTGTTGTTGTTGTTTTTTAAGAAATTAAAACTTTTCTTCAGTACATTAAATTGATCAAAAGTGACAGTAAAGACATTTATAATATTACAAATGGATGGATAGATAGATGGATAGATAGATGGATGATTGTGACTTTCAGCATATCTTAATGCTGTGTGCATCTCAGTCCATGTGTGTAATCTGGCCAACCAGACCGAACAGACTTCCATATGCTTACACACACACACACACACTCACACTCTCACTCTCATTCACTCAGTCATGCGTGTGTGTGATTTGATGGATGGCTCAGTCTGGCTTGTTTGTGTTTTACATGGATGCCAGCGTGTGTGTGTGTGTGTGTGTGTGTGTGTGTGTGTGTGTGTGTGTGTTGTGCATGAACAGCTGGTTTCTTGGCTGTCGTTGTGTCAATGTGTGTGTGACAGCAGATTGTCACTGAGAGAACGAGGTTTGAATGTGCTCTGTTTGCTTCATCACTATTATTATTGCTCATTCTTAGGGTTAACAATCGAAACCCTTGTTTGAAACAACTAACCCATATGCCCTGTTCACACATCACTGAACTGAATTGTTAGTTGCTAATTTATGCTTTTGACTATTGCTTAAGACTTTAGGAGCTTTATTCAGAATTTCACTTTGTGTTGGTGATATTTTTTTTCTTTAAAGAAATGTATACTTTTATTCAGTAAGGAGGCATTCAATTGATCAAAAGTGATACTAAAAACATTTATAATGTTACATATTTTTATTCATCAAAGAATGTATCAGGAAACAAATGTATCAGTTTCCACAAAAATATTAAGCAGCACAACTGTTTTCAACATTGATAATAATAAGAAATGTTTCTTGAGAAGCAAATCAGCATATTAGAATGATTTCTGAAGGATCATGTGACACTGAAGACTGGAGTAATGATGCTGAAAATTCAGATTTGATCACAGGAATAAATTACATTTTACAATATATTCAAATAGAAAACATTTATTTTGAATTGTAATAATATTTCATAATATAACTGTCTTTAATGTATTTTTGATCACATAAATGCAGCCTTGATGAGCATTTGAGATTTTTTTCAAAACCTTTTAAAAAAATTGTACCAACCCCAAACTTTAGTACGGTAGTATGTGTATTTTCCTTTATGTTATGTATATTTATGTGTATCTATCTTTATATTTTTTATTTTTATTTTTTATATTATTTTAATCTTTATATGTAAACAACAGTGCAAATACAATTGAATATATATTCATATTTCTTGTTGCTAATAATAAACGTGGCAGTGCATGTCATGATTATGAAACTAAAATTTTAACACTTTCTAATGATGTTTTACATGTATAGTTTTTAATTATTTACTTGTATTTTGTATATAATCTCCATTAAGTTGTCACTCGACTACAGTATCTCACGTGATTTGCTGCATCACTTCACTGCTCATTTGCATAACGTTAACCTTTTCTTAGCATCGTTGCAGCACTGGACACAACCTCATCACATCACTATCTGTCACTGGTTGTGTTGTTAGAAATCGACCTGAATCAGCACTGAACGACTTCCAGTGATCCCGCGTGTGTGTTTGTGTGTGTCAGGGTAACATGATGCCATAGAGACCTGCTTTTACAACATAAAGGTCACTAGAGGCCAGTGCTGATAAACACATCTGATAACCTGTTGTTATCTGGATCTGACCACACGTACATACATATATCTCTTATTCAGCCTATCTGAGAAATAGACCATAAAAACCCTGAAACACCTCTAAAAGTCCTTCTAGTTTTGTAGTTCATACTGCAGTTTATTCTGATAAAAAAAAACAAAACAAAAAAAAAACAGGAAGACAGGAAGAGACCATTTGGTCAATAATTGTATCCCTTAAAACTCATCTTTGACCACCAAAATGACATATTTAAACGTTTTTTTTCCAGTGAAAAAAAATTTCTTCATGCCTAAAATAGCTTGAATGTATCTCTACACCCTTAACTCATTTAATATATGCGGATCAATGAATATGCAAATTAGCCCTGCCTTCACTCGCTCATGCCAGCTCAGAGATCCACTCGGTCAACTTACTGAGGTAAACGCTGCACAATGGTATCGCTCTTTACAACATCGGACACATAACAGTAATTAATATGATTATCCTTTTGCTTGACTACGTTATCAAACAGCTAATAATGTGTTGCTAATGTTACACAAACCGTGTTCCCGTTCGCCATGTCAGAGTCAGACAGATGCCTTCTAACAATCAGTATCCTTACAAACGCTTTAACAACTCAGACCGTCAGTGGAGAAAGGCATATAGTTCATCATAACATTGTAATACACTTCATACACCCGCCATATTGCTAAATCTACACGATTTTTCATATTAACAGAAAAATATACCGGGATAACCTGGCTTCTCTCGGGACTCCCCTGCTAGTTCGTTGTTAATGATATGCTAAAGCCCGCCGGCACATTGATGTGATTGGTTAAAAGGTAGTTTGTGACGTCACAGATACCAGCGATTTCAAACTGCGGGTCTCTTTTTCACTGCAGTTTTTAATAGAAAATACTCAGCCATGGTGTTATGAATTTGCACATGGCTTGTGTTAAAGCATATTAAAAACAACACATAGACATATAAACAACATTAAAAACTTAATTTTCATCATAGGGTCTTTAAGACATTTTTAGAATATTTAGAATTTTTTAATATGAAACTGATGACATCACAATAATATGGCCTGGACTAGTTCTCTACCCCACTCTCTGATACAGTCTGTTAACTCTATAACTTTCCCTTTTATCTCAATTTAGTTCAGTTTCAATTTAGTGACGATTTATTAGCATGACTATTGGAGTACAACATTGCAAAAGCATTAAGGACTCTGTCTCTCTGGCTCTCTATGGTAATGGTCTGTTAGGAGCATCAGTGTGAGGATGTAAATGAAAATGTCAGAGATCTTTATGAAGTGTATTGGATTTCACATCCTCTTCTTGTAAGCCGTAAAACTCTGCGGCCTTAATAATCGTTAGGACATGACTGAGGGGCAGCAGACACTTCAGAAGGGTTAAACGAACGTCTGCGTTTGCATGAGCAGAATATTTCTCCTGGTTAATATTCCAGCGGTGCAGCAGTGATATTAGGGCCGTCTGAAAGCATATGACACTCTGAGGAGATTCTACGATCACCTTCACGCTCCCGCTGGAGCTCTTCAAGATTCATCCGTTTCATCCTGAAGGTCTTTGTTGTGTGTTTATGAAAACTAAAGATCTCATTTCACACTCAATACTTCCAAGAACTGAGTCTGCCTGCATCTTATTTCATTCATTCATTCATTCATTCATTCATTCATGTTTGTAAGTTCATTCATTTGTACGTTTGTTCATTATTCTCCCTTTATGTACTGTTTTCCATTCATTCTTTTTAAATCCTTTTAGTTTATTTGTTAGTTCATTCATTTGTTCATTCATTGTCTCATTCATTCATTTATTTGTTTGTTCATTTATTCATTCATTCATTTTCGGTCGTTCATTCATTCATTCATTCATTTTTTCATTCATTCATTCATTCATTCATTCATTCATTCATTCATTCATGTTTGTTAGTTCACTCATTTGTAAGTTTGTTCATTCTTTATGTACTAATGTTTTCCATTCAGTCTTTTTAAATCCTTCTGGTTTATTTGTTCATTCATTGTCTCATTCATTCATTCATTCATTAGTTCATTCATTCATCTTCGTTCATTCATTTGCTCATTCATTCACTCACTCATATTCGTTCATTCATTCATTCATCTTTGTTCATTCATTCATTCATCTTCGTTCATTTGTTCATTCAGCCATTCATTCATTCATTCATTCATCTTCGTTCATTTGTTCATTCAGCCATTCATTCATTCATTCATTCATTCATTCATTCATCTTCGTTTTTGTTCATTCATTCATTCATTTGTTCATTCAGCCATTCATTCATTCATTCATTCATTCATCTTCGTTCGTTTGTTCATTCATTCATTCGTCTTCATTCGTTTGTTCATTCATTCATTCATTCATCTTCGTTCATTTGTTCATTCAGCCATTCATTCATTCATTCATTCATCTTTGTTCGTTTGTTCATTCATTCATTCATTCATTCATTCATCTTCGTTTGTTTGTTCATTCATTCATTCATTCATTCATTCATCTTCGTTCATTTGTTCATTCAGCCATTCATTCATTCATTCATTCATTCATCTTCGTTCGTTTATTCATTCATTCATTCATTCATTTATTCATTCATTCATTCATTCATTCATCTTCATGAGTTTAAATCACCCAATTGTTTGTTTATTCATGCATGTGCTTGTTTATTCAGGTACATGTTTATTCATATTTTAGTTCATTTGTCTGTTGTTCTGTTCATTCATTAAGCAATTTTTCTTCATTTGTTCTTTCATTTGTGTGTTTGTTTATTAATTTGTTCTTTAATTTTATGTTTGTTCATTTTTTAATTCATTTGTACATTTATTAGACTATATTTTTATTAATTCATTCATTTATAGATTTGTTCATCTATTTGTTCATTCATTCTTTCATTTTAGTGATGAGTTAAAATGAAAGAATGAATAAACAGTTTAGTAATAAGTCATTGTAAAGTCATCGTTTAATTCACTCGTTTGTTCATTCATCAATGTGCTTGTTCATTCATTCATTTGTTAGTTCATGTTGTTGTTTATTTGTTCATAAATGTGTTCCTTCATTCATTTGTTTTCTTCATTTGTTTGTTCATTGTTTATTTGTTCATTATTTCCTTAATTTTTTGTACATTCGTTAATTTGTTCATTTTCACATTAATTAGTTTGTTAGTTTTATTCATTAATTTTTTGGTTTGTTCAGTTATTTTTTAATGTTTTCTTTATTTGTGCATTCATTTGTTAATTAATTTGTTCTCTTGTTTGTTTGTTTGTTTGTACATTCATTCATTTAAATCATTATTTTACTAATTAATTTATCAATTTATTGGTTTATTCATTTATTCATACCTTCATTAGTTCATTCAGCATCTGTATAGATACTCTTGGGTGATCAGG
This sequence comes from Mylopharyngodon piceus, assembly GCA_039654765.1. Lineage (NCBI taxonomy): Eukaryota > Metazoa > Chordata > Actinopteri > Cypriniformes > Xenocyprididae > Mylopharyngodon > Mylopharyngodon piceus. The sequence continues at coordinate 20,901,754 of CM077448.1, forward strand.
CTATTAAATTCACTGTGTCAGCACATCTCTCTCTTTCTCTCTCTCTCTCTCTCTCTCTCTCTCTCTCTCTCTCTCTCTCTCTCTCTTTATGGTTTGTGCTATCTTTAGCTCTCTGTGTGATTGAAATAGCTTCTCTCTAGAGGCCGACGGCTCTCAGTGAACACACACAGTCAGTAGAGTGCAGCGATTGAACGGGGTGAGGTTTCACACAACAGGAGGGTGAATGTGAATCACTCCAGTGGGCCCTGCAGGAAAACCCTAGAAACCCAAATACACAGACACTCGCTTGTCTTTTTCTCTTGCTAGAAAGCATCACATTCACTCTTTTTCTGTTCTCTCGGAGCCAGAGGTCTGCACAGGGCACGTGGGGCGGGAGGCTGTCAGAATAATGAGGCCAATAAGATCTGTCTTCCCTTTAGATCTCTTTCTTTCTACCTTTGTCTTCTGTTCCTCCTCGTCCTGTAGTTTCATTGCCTCCTCATCCTCTCAACCTCAGAAGTGATGGTGTCAACCCCTCATTTAAGAAAATCTCTCAAGATCAAGCCCTGCTGGAAAACATCTGCCCTCCCTTTCATTGTGACGTTTGATGATTTCCTGTTTCACATCTCTAATGAAGGATTTAGTCTGTAACTAGACATGATTCTGTAAAACTAACCTTCTTGAACTGTTGATTTTACACAAAATGGCAAGCTCCAGTCTCATTGGCTTGTTTTACGCAACTAGTGTTTTGTTTTGAGTTGTATAGGCAGGATCTAAAATTAACACTCGCCAAGCACCAAATGCTAGTAAAAATCGCCGTTGGCGAGTATATAAAACGGTGTCAACGGTGTCAGGTTGGCAGGTAACATTTTTATGAATTCTAACAATGCAAAATTGTGAGAACATGGTGAACAAACGTGAGTGATGCTCGGGACAGTTGACAGGCCAGTGCTGCATCGTCACGAAAGTTTGAGCCTTGCCAATTTAAATATTCAAGCTCAAGAAGGCGCAAAAGGGAACTCGCTGTGTGGGAAGTTTTCTGTGCGCAAATATCAATAGCACTCTCCCAGAAAGCCGCGTCTCAGACATATTCAAACAAAATTGTTAAAATTCCCATCTTGGCAAGTATCCTTGTAAAAATAGTCAGTTTTGTCTTAACTGAACGTAAATAGTTGAGAAATAAAACACGTGTAACAGTATATTGGATCCGTGCATTAGTCTTAAAGTGACAGCAGCCTAATATGTTTTTAATGTTAATCAATCAACAAAAGACAAAGAGAAAATCACCCACTGCTCTTGACTGAATAACTTTTGTAACTTTAATAAGGATTAATTTATGTTCTAATTTTTTTTGCAGGCGTGGCAAAAATATATATAAATATGTCTCTACTGTTATGTTTATTTTCTTTGTTCATCAGTTGTTTATTTATTCATTTGTTCATTGTTCATTTATAGATTTTATCATTTGTTTGATCAAAAATACAGTAATATTGAGAAATGTTATTACTATTCAAAATAACTGTTTTCTATTTGAATTATATTATATTATATTTTAAAATTTATTTTATTGATGGCAAAGCTGAATTTTCAGCATCATTACTCCAGTCTTCAGTGTCACATGATCCTTCAGAAATCATTCTAATATGATGATTTGATGCTCAAGAAACATTTATGATTATTATCAATGTTGAAAACAGTTGTGCTGCTTAATATGTTTTTGATAAAAATCCTTTGTAACATGTATTTATGTTTTTTTTTATCAATTGAATGCATCATTGCTGAGTAAAAGTAATAATTTCTTGCAAAAAAATCTTACTGTCCCCACACATTTGTTTAATTCAGTTAATTAATTTGTTAATTCATAATTCTCTATAGACTATATTGTTTTGTTGCTTTATTTACATTACATTTGCTAATTTATTCATTTGCTCATGCATTTTCCATTTGTTCATTTGTTATTGTCTATACATAGTGCTGCTTGTCTTTTATTTTGTATGTTTGTTTATTTGTCCATCCGTTTTTTATTCATTCATTCATTAATAGTTCCTGGATTTTTGCGAGTTGCTTACAAGGTTTCATGAGTTGTGTTTGAGACACTCATGTTGGATACTGTAATTATTTTCTGTTTTGCCCTTCAGTGAATATGATTTCAAATTTACGTGCTCCTGAACTTCACATAAACTAGCATGTTTGGCTGCTTTACTTCAGATGGTCTCATCTGTTTTAGAGGGTTGTTCTCGGTCAGAATAATAAACTAGTATTTGAAGTCTGACGGTGCAGCAGAATGAAAACAGTTTTCTGTTTTGATGGTTTTTGCACACCGATTACACTTCTGAACTCCATTTGCGTGATGAGACGGCACTCTATTTTAAACTGTTTACTCTGGTGAGGTCTGGTAAGACGAGGCAAGATGAGTGACGGCGATGATGGAATTTTAAAAGGTTTTGTTGTTGCTTTTTAAGCAGGAAATGCACTTTAACCATTCAAATAATGTTTACATGATGCTCTTCCTTTTAAGTAGATTACAGAGATTGCAAAGACAGGGAAAATGGGAAAGTTTGTTCTTGAAGAATCCACAGTTCTGGCAAAATGTAGCGATGCAGAGAAGGCCAGGATCACGCACACACACACACAGTTTTTCCTCAGCCCCCAGACTGACTCAGCTTGTCCTCTTCTTTCTGCATTCTCTGCTTTTTCATCCTATTTTTAATCTTACTCCTTTCTTTTCTACTAATATTTATCTTCTCTCATTTATTTTTACCTGCAATGAAGATTAAGCATTGTTTTCATGATTTATTCACCCTTGTGTCGTTCCAAACCCATAGATGACTTTCTTTCTTCAGTGGAACATAAACTAAGAATTTCAGAGCAATTTTTTTTTTCTTTTTTCAATGCAACTAAAGTAGAGAGTGACCAGTGACTTATAAGCTCTGTAAAAGACAAGAAAAACACCATAAAAGTGCCATAACAGTATTTCATATGACTTGTGCACTATATTTCAAGTCTTTTGAAGTTATAATGTCTTATGTGGGTCTCTCATACAGAGCTATCAAATGACTTATGCAGTGCACAAGATGCATGGGCTACTTATACGGTGCTTTTATGGTGCTTTCATGTTATTCGTGAGGAGTCTAGAATGACGTCTTAACAATGATTTTTCATTTTTTGTGAACGGATCCTTTAATGTTGTTCCTGTAAGAGATCATGTGAACATATCTGATCATACAGATTTGCGCTCTTCAGTTGTGAATGAATTGGCCTGTGCTTGAGATCTGTTTCTGTTATTAATGTGTTTTTTCTCCATCTGTCTTTCTGTAGACGCTGGAGGCTGTGTTGACCTTTAAATACAGTGGAGGAGCCGGTCAGGTGGAGGGCTACTACCGCGAGCTCAGTCTGGGGGTTAGAGTGGATGTTGAACCTTCAGTTTTCTTCACACGAGTCAGCACTTTACCTGCCACCAGGTATCAAATAGTACATTTACTCAATAGGCAGACCTGTGCGTACAACATATCATGAACAGATCATATTCAGTCCAGTTATATTGTTATTCAGGGTTTCTTGCACAGAAATAAGTGTGTGTGTGTATGTGCACTCTAAAAAAATAATGTGTTAAAAAAATTAACGCAACAGTTTGCATCAATTTTTTTGGGTTATGACAACTTTGAGTGAATTTACGTTCCACCAACAAGCTACATTGAGTTAGAGGAACTTTGTAGCGTAAACACAAATTTTTAAGTTGATTACTCAAAAAAATGAAGTCGCTCCAACTACCAGAGTTGTAGCTGTGGAACCAATTAATCTTATCTATTTCAGTTCAAATCAACAGCTATCATAGTGCATGCTAATATAACTTATTTAACATACATTTCATGAACAAGTAAGATATGACTTGTCACTGGCATTAGCGCAGTCATTGCTTATAGAGTCAATGTAATGTTTACCTTCATGTATCTACTCTTCAGTACAATGATAACCACAAAAACTTCAACATTACAGAAACTCTTTTAAATTTCAAACATAACAGCATTAAACACTAACAGGTCTTTCCCTTCACTAAAAACACAAAATAACACTTAATTTCAACATTTATTCTCCTCATCCAGTCCTATGCAAAGCATGCTGGGAACTAGAAATCCACTGCCTAATTTCTGAAGTTATCAAGACAATGTCATCATGTTACTACAACCTATTTTCTTTTTTCTTTTTTTATAAAAAAATTAATTAATGCAGAAATTTGAGTTTAAATTATAGACGATATTAAGTTGATGTAATGATCAACATTATGTCAATAGAACTCAACAAAATAATGTTTGCAACTTAAAAGGTTTAATTAAAACAGTACATTAGAATTTTTAACTTGCAACCATGAATTTATTTAAGTAACAGGTCCCCTGAATTACCTTTTAGAGTGTGTGTGTACACGGAGATGTGAATTTTTCCCCAGCTTTATATTTTCAGTTAGACATCGGCGAGTGTCACTGGTGTAATAGACGCCTCTCAAGTCTGAGAGTTTTACTGGCTAGCCAGTGATGTTGTTTTTAGTGTAAAGCCTCTAAGAGAGGTAATAAAAGATGATGGATTTCTGAGGATGCATGGGCTTTGAACACCTTTTTGGGAGACATTAGGACATGAAAACATTATCACATTATCTCAGAAGGAATATGATTAATCTAAACAGGTTAAATGCATATAAGAGATTGTAGTTGTGTTGTCAACCAGCATCAGAGCACTATGAAACCTCACCATACATCATTTAGGTAGTTTACAGCATAACATACTGTAAATACACACTATCCTGTAATGGCAATGAGTGCGTTATTAAGGGTGGAGTCTTATCTGCCGAATGAATGCAGCTGGTTTATGAAGAAGCCAGTCCGCAGTGGATGAACCTGAACACTAATGTTTTGTGTGACACAGCAGAGGTGGAATGAATGACTGCTGCTGTCTCTGGGCTGAGAGAGGGATAGACAGATGGAGATGGATGGAGAGAGAGAGACTGATCGCACCTTAGTAATGACCACTTGAAGTGACTCATTAGCTGTAATAATATCTGCTGTCTCAGTCATCTAGATCATCTATTATTCCTGTCGGATGGATCGGCTGCTCACACACACGCTCACTGCGTTTTGCTGAGCGTTTCTCAGTCTGGACCAGCACTGGGGAGTAACTAGCTGAAAGTAGTGATACTGCTAACTACATTTATCAGTAGCAAAAAAGTAGTTCAGCTATTTTCATAATAGTCTAATTTATCCATTAACAAGCCATTTTTTTTCCCCAAATATCTATGTAGCAGAATACAGTGAATGTGTCTCTTTTAAAATAATTTTGGCATTTTATCGAGTCAATTTTGTTGAGATGATTCATTTTGATTATATATATATATATATATATATAAAATAATAATAAAAATAAAATTATTATTATTATCATTTTTAATTATGAACTTCATTGTAGTTAGGCACTTTTGTTAGTAGCTTACAGGGAAATGAACTGCTTAAAAAAAAATCATGGCTTGACTGTCAAGTGTAGTTGAGCTGCTGTAAACTATAAATAGATTTTAGTTTGGCTACAGTTTCACAGTAAGCTTCCTCAACACTGTTCTGGACCTCCGTGGCAAACGTGCTTCATTCTGAACTTTATTTATTCAAGCAATGGCTGTAAACCTCAAATTATGATTAGCTCATTCTTCCACATGAGACCAAGAAAGTTTCATTTGGCAGACTGGATACTGGCCAAAAACAACAGCATCTGTATTCACATCGCACAGAAATGGAAAATCCTGTTTGTGCTGAATGGGTGTGAAATATTCTACAGTCGGTTGGTCGACATGTTTCTCTGTTAGCTTCAGGCGCTCTAAGAATAGCAGTACTAAATGCAAATACACATCCGTATGAGGACAAGAGGTTTACAAAAAGAGCATGTAATGTCTTAATGCATATCTAAAAATGCCTTAATGTGTTGTAGGGTTAAGGTTAGACTATAGGAATAATTATGAACCATAGAATATATATACTACATTATAGTATTGTTTTATTTACTACAGTACCTTTAAATGACTAATAATAATTAGTAATTTATTTATTTATTTATAAATATTGTATTTTTTATATTTTGTTATATTAAAATATTTTTCATTTTAATTTATTTTTAATTTAAAAATAATAATGACTAATAATGAATAATAATAACTCCACTTATGTTGAATTTCCGGCTTATTAACGTTTACATTGTATAGTTTCTTAATTACACTTAATGCTTTATTCCATTATACTCTTTAAGAGAGTAACTATGAATGGGTAAATATTATAATGTTTTGTAAATGTGCTGTAATTAGTCATCAAAACGTGTAGTACAATATGTATTATATGACATTATGAATTCTTTTCATAATGCATTATATATAGATTTATAGGATTTATAGGCTTTATAGGAATGGGACACATTTACACACGTACACACTCAGACACACTACTGTTCACAGCATCTTGAAGGATCCACTCGAGCGCTGTGCAGTTCTTCAGCTCAGTACCTCTGAGCAGATGAAATAATGTTACTGAGATGAAAATCTTCTTGAAATTTCTGGGCGGCGGATCCAGACAAATGGCCCATCGTCTGCGCTGAATAATGTAGGCAGAGTAGAGATGGGTTCCACACCACAGATCTGATGAATACTGCTGGACTGCCTCGATTATTTCTCTTTAAAGGTTCTTAAAGATGCTTTCCTAACACACAAAGTGGTCCGTGACTAATGTCTGTGTCTCTAATTCACACCCACACCTCTTATGTGTGGACAAATGTACAGTGTGTGTGTGTGTGTGTGTGTGTGTGTGTGTGTTTGACCAAATAAATTCAACAGGATGTTGTAAAAAGCAACAGTTTAATTACTAAACTCAGACACCATTAACACACGCCCACAACACACACTTCACAATTGCTCTTAGACACACTTAACACACAAATAATACAGGAAGACCATTAAATGAAAACAACCTGCCTTTAAAAAAAAAAGCTTTGTGAGCTATGTGAGTGGATGTTGTGAGACGAGGAACTCCGGAGGGAAGAAAACATTCAAATGGCAAATCTCCAAGTGTCTTAAAGGATTGTTTGGGGTTCAGTACAGCTTAAACACACTACTTAAAACACATATATTAATTCACTTATAATGAAAGTCTATGAGGCAAAGCATTCAGGATTGTAGTGATATGCCATTTAGTTTTTAAAGAAAGCTGGATAGTCTGATGTTTTTCAGCCAAAAATTATAAATGTAGCAGTATTCAGTTCTGTGAAATAAAATTGAATGTGAAAAATAGGCTATGTAAAAGTTTGGGCACCCTTTCAGTTGTGTTGATTTGAATACCTGTAGTCATACCTGCTGATTTATTGAGAGTCACAAAATTGATTTGATTGGCTCAATGAAACTTACACTGCAAACACAGTTGCAACCAATCATGAAAAATAATATTTAAGGTAGCTAATTGCTAGCTGTGCATCTTCTTTATTCTCTACTGGAAAAAAGCAACATGGGAACCTCAAAAGAACTCCAAAAATGACCAAAAAACTAGGATAATTTGTCAATATGAATTAGAAGAAGGATAAAAAAGTTATCACAATGGTTTGAGGTCTCTGTGTCCACAGTCAGAAATACAGTAGTGGAAGTATACATGTGGAAGTACAAGGCCACAGGAACAGTCCTTGTGAAGGAAAGTGTGGTAGGCCGAGAAAAATATCTGAAAGGCAAAGATGAAGAATGGTTAGAATGGTCACAGACAAACCTCAGACCCCCTTCAAAGAGCTCCAAGAACATCTGATGGTGTCATTGTAGATCTTTTCACAGTCCAGCGCACTTTGTGCAAGAAGGGGGTGTTGGGGAAATCTGTATATATCCAACAAGCACTGTCATTTAAGTTATACAAAGACAAGCCAGAATTATTTTGGAATAATGTGCTGTGGACAGATGAAACTAGTTATTTGGGCACAACCAGAAGCGCTTTGTATGGTGAAAAAAGAACAGAATGTTCCATCATGCTATGGGTCTGTGTGGCAAGCACGTACTGGAAGCCTTGTCAAAGTTGAGGGTCGCATGAATTCCACCCAGTATCAGCAGATTCTTAAGAATAATGTTCAAGAATCAGTCAAGAGGTTAAAGTTACACCAGGGTTGGTTGTTTCAACAGATCAACGATCCAAAGCACCCAAATCTACCAAAGAATTCATTAGCAGACACAGATATAGTGTTTTAGAATGGCCATCCCAGTCCCCAGACTTGAACATCATCATAAAAAAAAGTAAAAAAAAAAAAAAAAGGAATGATTGGAAGCAAGCTGTCCACACTCGGCAGCCATCAAATCTGACTAAACTGGAGACATTTTGGAAGGAAGAATGGTCAAAAATACCTGCAGCCAGAATTCGGGGACTATAAGAAGTGTCTACAGGCCGCAAAAGGGGCCTCTACTAAATACTGATGTGATTATTCCATTGGGGTGCCCACATTTTTGCAACTGTCTATTTTTGTTATGAATCACATAGCGCTGATTCTGTTGATTCGATAATTGTTATTTCAGTACTAAAATGTTACTGTTTCCATAAGGTATAAATTATATCCAAATGAAGTTGCTGCTTCGAAAGCCCAGCAGATTATGAATTAAAATTATGATCATTATCCGGGGGTGCCCAAACTTTTGCATAAAACTATATAATATTATTGTTAGAGTAATACACTTTAATTCTGTATATTTTTATATGATATTATTATATCATTTATTATTATTAATTATTATATTTTCCTCTTACATTGTTTTTTTTCCTGTAGCTCAAACAGTAGATGTCACTAGCAACACCAAAGTCATGAGTTTGATTCCCAGCGAATGCATGAAATGATAAAATGTATATGTTGAATGCCACGCAATTCATTAAGCAATGCATATAATGTAAATGTAACATTTTGTGAAAGTTTTACCTGGTCATGACTGCGTCAGATATAACTTTACACAGCCAAGGTTAGGTAGCAGGTCTTTGACATTAGTTTCATGTTGACAGGTATAATCTTGTCGTGGCTATACTATTGAAACCTATGTAGAGTAGTTTAACATTCATTACAGTCTTTCAACACTAACTTCTACTGTAAGTCCATGTTTATTTGTATAGCATTTTTGACAATCTATGTTGTTTCCAAGAACAACATTACAGAAAATCTTGCCTTATTGTCTTGAAACTCCCAGTGAGCAGCCAAAGATGAATGGGCTAAACAAAAAAGACTTTTAGATGTTTATTTTGAAGAAAGATTATGAATAGAAAACTTTTTTTCTTTCTTTTAAACTGCCCCATTATGCTTTTTCAGATATTACCTTTCATGTAGTGCGTAATATACAGTATCTCACAGAAGTGAGTACACCCCTCACATTTTTGTAAATATTTTATTATATCTTTTCATGTGACAACACTGAAGAAATGACACTTTGCTACAATGTAAAGTAGTGAGTGTACAGCTTGTATAACAGTGTAAATTTGCTGTCCCCTCAAAATAACTCAACACACAGCCATTAATGTCTAAACCGCTGGCCACAAAAGTGAGTACACCCCTAAGTAAAAATGTCCAAATTGGGCCCAATTAGCCATTTTCTCTCCCCGGTGTCATGTGACTCGTTAGTGTTACAAGGTCTCAGATGTGAATGGGGAGCAGGTGTGTTAAATTTGGTGTTATCGCTCTCACTCTCTCATACTGGTCACTGGAAGTTCAACATGGCACCTCATGGCAAAGAACTCTCTGAGGATCTGAAAAAAAAGAATTGTTGCTCTACATAAAGATGGTGTAGCCTATAAGAAGATTGCCAAGACCCTGAAACTGAGCTGCAGCACGGTGGCCAAGACCATACAGCGGTTTAACAGGACAGGTTCCACTCAGAACAGGTCTCGCCATGGTCGACCAAAGAAGTTGAGTGACGTGCTCAGCGTCATATCCAGAAGTTGTGTTTGGGAAATAGACGTATGAATGCTGCCAGCATTGCTGCAGAGGTTGAAGGGGTGGGGGGTCAGCCTGTCAGTGCTCAGACCATACGCCGCACACTGCATCAGATTGGTCTGCATGGCTGTCGTCCCAGAAGGAAGCCTCTTCTAAAGATGATGCACAAGAAAGCCCGCAAACAGTTTGCTAAAGACAAGCAGACTAAGGACATGGATTACTGGAACCATGTCCTGTGGTCTGATGAGACCAAGATAAACTTATTTGGTTCAGATGGTGTCAAGCGTGTGTGGCGGCAACCAGGTGAGGAGTACAAAGACAAGTGTGTCTTGCCTACAGTCAAGCATGGTGTTGGGAGTGTCATGGTCTGGGGCTGCATGAGTGCTGCCGGCACTGGGGTGCATCTCCCTCCTTCGGAGACTGGGCCGTAGGGCAGTATTCCAACATGATAACGACCCCAAACACACCTCCAAGGCGACCACTGCCTTGCTAAAGAAGCTGAGGGTAAAGGTGATGGACTAGCCAAGCATGTCTCCAGACCTAAACCCTATTGAGCATCTGTGGGGCATCCTCAAATGGAAGGTGGAGGAGCGCAAGGTCTCTAACATCCACCAGCTCCGTGATGTCGTCATGGAGGAGTGGAAGAGGACTCCAGTGGCAACCTGTGAAGCTCTGGTGAACTCCATGCCCAAGAGGGTTAAGGCAGTGCTGGAAAATAAAGGTGGCCACAAAAAATATTGACACTTTGGGCCCAATTTGGACATTTTCACTTAGGGGTGTACTCACTTTTGTGGCCAGCGGTTTAGACATTAATGGCTGTGTGTTGAGTTATTTTGAGGGGACAGCAAATTTACACTGTTACACAAGCTGTACACTCACTACTTTACATTGTAGCAAAGTGTCATTTCTTCAGTGTTGTCACATGAAAAGATATAATAAAATATTTACAAAATTGTGAGGGGTGTACTCACTTCTGTGAGATACTGTAGCTGTTTGTGAATGTAAAAGGTCTGCAAAGTTTCATAAATCAAAGTGCAGATAAATGCAGTTATTGCCTCTCAATAGACAGAACTGATTCTGAACTGCCTGAAACGTGCCTTCCAATTCCAGTCTCACTTTCTGCACAAACCTGCATAGGTTTGTAACAAATTTGCATAATGCTAGCCTATGGTCTTTATTGGCTCGCTGCGAATAACGTCTACTTTGACCCGCCCTCAAACACCGTAGTTGTATTTGAGGCTTGGAAGAGTTTGGTTCGTGTTTTCGACATGTCGAGAAGATGCTGTTTTCAGCGCTGTGAAAGCAAATCAACTTTGATTCACTTCAAAAGGATGAGGACTCGGACTCAAATTGATACAGTAAAACTGACACCGTTGTTACTGTTCGTGTCCCTGTGGTTCATGGAAAATCCAGAGCTAAAATTCAGATATGGTAATGGGTGCTTCGTTTCTGACACGCACTGACCAATCACAACAGACTGGGCCATCTGACCAATCAGAGCACAGTAAGCTTTCGGAAAGGAGGGGCTTAGAGCAACTGAATCCTTTATCAATCTGTTTCAAACACTGTGAGAAATGAGGTGATGTACAATGTATATTATGAGAAAATTAAAGTGTTTTTTGACTTTGGATGCATGTAAACCTAAACCTCCAAAACAATAATAAGGAGCCCTCAATATAGCATAATAGGGGGACTTAAAGAGAGGTCAATTTCATGAGACTCATTGTGTTTAACTTGAAACGTTCCTCTAAATACTCAGTGTTTTCCAGGCGGTGACGTCATTTGACTCTGCTGCATGAAAACTTTCAGCATCTGTTCAAGAGTTGAGAGAGATTGATGGAGAGAGAGAATGAGGGATGCTCGTGTTGAGTAAGCATTGGTTGGCACTCGCTCTCAATTTCTCTCTGCTATTTAAAACTTGGCAGCATCTCTTGTGATGATTCATTCCTCACTGATCACTGTAAGAAATGAGAGAGAGAGACACACACTGTATGTCTTGACTGCTCTGCTTGTGTGCCGACACACACTGGCCATCATATCATTCAAGATCTCTGCTATTTATACACACCACTCACTGATGTTTTAAGGCACCATACCATGGTAAATTGGCCTTTTCTTGCTCTTTTGAAGTAACAGTTTGATTCACTATATTTGATGTACTAATCCTTAAAAGTACAGATTCATAAAAAAATAGTTTAATTCTAGTGGTCAGAGAAGATGATGATAGAAACTAAATTATGGCTTTTTTTTTAAAATTAGGACTCGTTTTTGCTGCAAGAAACCTTGACCGAAGTTATAAGTAGACTTCAGGGGGAATACTAGTAGTGTAGAATATGATGTGTGTTGTGTTACTGTGGTGGATATGAGAATTTGTTTTCATAAATAAAGCACATACACACACACAAAACAGATGGGCACAACGAGGTCATGCAGATGTACTTGTCATCTTCTGTCCAAACATCAAAGGTTAGCATCCCTTTCATGTACCGAAAGCTTTGTGTATGTGTGTGTGTGTGTGTGTGTGTGTTTCTGTGTGTATTAGGGGTATAAAGTGATGTCAGAATGAATATCAAAATTATGTAAAGCACATTTTGTTAATAATTTGTACATACACTACCTTTCAAGCGTTATGTCTTCTGCTCACTAAGGCTGCATTTATTTTATTAAAAATACAGTAAAGACAGTAATATTGTGAAATATCATTACAATTTAAAGTAACTGTTTTTTATTTGAATATATATTTAAAATGTAATTTATTCCTGTGATCAAAGCTGATTTTCAGCATCATTACTCCAGTCTTCAGTGTCACATGATCCTTCAGAAATCATTCTAATATGCTGATATTGCTGCAAAAGAAACATTTTTGATTATTATTAATATTGAAAACATTGTTTGTAACAATGTAGAAGTCTTTACTGTCACTTTTGATCAAGTCATTGCATTCTTGCTGAATAAAAGTATTTATTTAATTCACTTTTGAATGGTAGTGTATATATTGCATAGACAATATAAGCATTTTAATAATATTTTATATAATAATAAACATGTTGCACCTAAAAAATGCAAATTAATTTTAATAAATTAAATTTCTATATATTATAAACATATAATTCTATATATTTTCTAAATATGATATTATCAATCATAAAAAAATGTTACAAAAAAATGTATTGGATAAATAATTTCACAATTCCTTGTTTGATTTTATCAATTTGTCCAATGCTCACATGATTTCTTTGTCCTAACAAACTGTGACAGACAGGTGATAAGTTCCTAATCCACAAAACTATGTGTTAAATGTCAAATGTGTCCTTTATTTTGCTTTAATTGAGAACAGAAATATTGATGTTCAAAACTTAATGTAATGAAATAAATGATCCACAGGGTGTGAGTTCTGTACTTCATTAATACTCCCTCGGTTTGTTTGCAGTACTCGTCAATGTCATCTACTGCTGGACGTGTTCAACTCGACCGAACATGAGCTCACGCTGTCTGCCAAGAACAACCAGGACCTGGTGCTGCACGCCAGCGAGTGTCAGAGGTACACACACAAACACACACACACACACACAGACATACACCTTCACTCTCGCACTGACTCCTCCTTCATCGCTGTGATGTAACGCCGTCTGTCTGGCTGATTGAAGTCTGTAGACTGTCAGACGACATTACCTGACCCTCTCCTCCACTGACAGCTCTCCATTTCATGAAAGTTACTCTCATGAACCAGAGCTGCAGCGGGTCACAGTTTCTGACTTTCATAGAGTCTTGGAGAGACAGACGCACACTTATAGTGTCTCCGTATACTTCGCAGTAGGTTTTTGATGTGTCGTGCTGAAATTGCTTTTTTTTTTCTTTTTTGAAGATATGCAAACTTAAGGAGACAGGATTCACCACATGACATTCTTTCATTTGAAGGAATGAAGGATAAAATGCAAATGTGACAGTTTTATATTCCCCCCTGAGTTTAAGATGAGAAAAATACTGATTAAATCTTTATTCATGTAATGTTTTTTTACTTATTTCCTGGTTTGGAAGCCGATAAGTTGAACCAGGTAACTTATGAAGAGCAAATGTCATCATGTCAATCATTAAAGGGATAGTTCACCCAAAAATGAATCATCATTTACTCACCCACGTGCCTTTTTGAATCCGTATGATGTTATTTCTTTTGTGAAATACAACTGTAAATGTTCTCTGAAAATCTTCCTAGATCATCTCTCTAATCTCAGTGACATTCTGTTCTTGCGTGGATGTTAAAAAAGATTTAATTTTGCAGAAAGCTAGCAAGCCAACAGTTTTCGTTTATTCATATTTTTGGCTTGGCCTATAGTTTTGAGTGACAGATGTCATATTTAATTTAGCCTATTTTTCTCTGTGACATTTTTTACGGGGTTGACAGTAGGCTATCATAAGACAATAACAAATAAAAATCTTGTATAGCCAACATTTTATATTTGTTATTCCCAATCACTCTCTCTTTCTTTAGGGGAAGTTTAAATGTGAGATTCTGGAAAGGAGATATAAATTTAACGGGACCCGTCGGGTCGGGAAGAAAATCATTATAAGTGGATAGCGGGGGAGCACAGAGTGAATTTTAAGGGGGAACGAGTGGGTGCGGAATAGAACCTTGCGGGAGCGGGACAAAAAACAGTCCCATGCAGACCTCTAATACAGAGGAGAGCAAGATTTAAAGTGAGTTAATTTAAAAAAAATAATAATAATTGATGACTTAATTTACACTATTTTTGAAAGATATCACAATATCTGTCAGATACAGCATAATACCTGTTGCCACAATTTTATTGGATTTTTTTTTTTTTTTAAAGAAATGAATACTTAATAAATTGATCAAAACAATGACAGTAAAGAAGTATTATTAAGGTATTAAAGTATTATGTTACAAAATGTTTCTATTTCAAATAAATGCTGTTCTTTTGAACTTTTTATTCATCAAAGAATCCTAAAGAAAAATGTATCACAGTTTCCACAAAATTATTAGGCAGCACAACTGTTTTCAGCATTGATGATGATAATAAGAAATGTTTCTTGAGCAGCAAATCAGCATATTAAAATGATTTCTGAAGGATCATGTGACTCTTGCTATTGCCTGTTCATTTTGAATCGCTTGCTCGCTTTCCTTTCTCTCTTTCTCTCTCTCTCACTGTCCTGTCCACTAACGGCATGAAAATCCTAGAGACTTGCATTGTGGGAAATGTAGCCACCATAAAAATCTTGATAGGTTTGTGTTGACCTGCAGAGCTGTGTTTCTTTGTATACGAGCCCTCAGCCCCTCTGACACCCTGCAGAGTCACATACCCTTTCCCCGATCACCTGATTAATGGCTGGATTGGGAAACATGCTGCTTTGACAGAATCAGAGAGAATTGATGAACAGATTACAGAGTTCCAGAAGCGGCGGCAGGATTGATTCTGGAGGATGAAATATAAACGAGTACATACTGATCGATGTCTGTGTGTGTGTGTGTTGTACTGGTTATTGATCTCATAGAAGGCTAAATCGGGTCTCCCCCCTTTAATGACACGGTGTGTTTTGTGTTATTGTGTAGTTCTTCATACTGATTCTTTCTTTCTTTTTTCATAACACAAGATGTCTCATCTTGTGGAGGTTCTGTGTCTTTTCCTCTGCCTTGTTCTGTCATTCTGTATGATGAATGCTTTCAGGGAGAGGTTTTTTAAAGGACGACACTGTCCTCGCTGCATACCAATCATTCATGTCAATCATCTGCGGGCCGCCAGCGTGACAATGAGGCGTCCAGCGGCGCAAGGGCTCACCTTCACTAATCGATTTCTCTGAGCCTTAGATCTCCTCAGCTGTCTTTTTTTTCTTTTTGAGAGAGATTGTTTCTGTAAGAGCTGGATGTGCTGCGAGTTTCTCTCAGTGAAGTGCTGTTGTGTTTAAGATTCAGATGAGATCTTCCTGGTGTGCATTTTGTGTTTTCGACACTGAAAGTCTGATTATGCTTTAAAGGGGACCTATTATGCCCCTTTTCACAATATAAGTCTCTGGTGTCCCCAGAATGTGTCTGTGAAGTTTCAGCTCAAAATACCTATACCTAGCTTGTCAAATTTGCCCCTATTTGAGCAAAAACACACCATTTTTATGTGTTTCTTTAAATGCAAATGAGCTGCTGCACCTGGCCCCCTTTCCAGAAGAGGGCGGAGCTTTAACAGCTTGTGCTTCGGATACTCAACAACAACAAAACTGGACAATCTCACGCACTCACGCAAAATCTGGTACATCCAATAACAGAGTATTTGTAATGTTTTTTGGCGCATACATTGTATATCACCATCTGCTACAGTGAGGAAAACGAAATGGCGGACTGCTGGAGAGACTGTTTATGATTTATGGGGATTATAAATAAAGGAGTGGGTGGATTTTTTACCATGGTTGTTTACACACGCTGTGGACACACATCTGTGTTCAAACACCTTATAAAACCGTGTGATCAAAGCTTTTTATATGCCAGCATATTAGAGCAGGTAACTAATGCAGATCATAAAGATCATAATAAGTTCATATTGAGCCAGACTGGTTGAAGTCAAGCCTGTCTGTGTTCAGTCAACTGATTCTAATGAGACCTTGAAATATAAAGCTCAAATTGTCTTCTTTTAAAACATACCACCGCGTTGCACACACTCCAAAGGGTTTCAAAAAGATTTGACTTTGAGTTCAGGTGTCATTGTCATGGTTTTGGCTCAACAGGTTAATTGGTCAGATTTATCTGAGAGTTTGGAGAGAATGAGGCATGATGTGCCACTTTTTATTTAAGTTGTACTCAATTCAAGGAGAAACAATGAACTTTACTAACACAAAGTAAGACATAAAACTAATAGTCCTAATTTTATTTCAGATTGTGCCCTGTAAAGTTATCATACAGACATGAATTGACATTCCATTGAAGTTAAGAGTATCCAACCTTCAGCCAAAAAAAAAATTACACTATTTTAAGTGTATTTTACTCCTCTCCCTCCTAATTATTTTTGTGCCTAAATATCTTTATTAAATAAATTAATTAATTTGTTATTGTTCACTTCTTATGATAATCATTTTAATTAGATTTTGATCTAATATTAGATTTTGGATTATGATGTGAGAAACTTGCAGCTTTTGTAATACTGAATGGATTTGAAAAGTCTCTTAATCTTCCAATTTTTAATAAGAAGCATATGTGTGTTTTAGCTTGAGAAGTTATAAATGCAAACAGTATGAACTTGTGATAAATTCCTTTCATTTTTTTCTGATGAACATGTCTATATTTAAATGATCAGGCATATTTAAGTGTTTGGCTGTGTGACACCTGAAGAAGCTGGCTTTTACATGACTGTGTGTTATTAGAACCAGCAGGCTTCATGACAATCACACCACAGGGAATTTACAGTGAATACACACACACACACACACACACACACACACACACACACACACACACTGGTATTCCTGTCATTATGGTATTCCTATGTAATGGTTTTATACTGTACAAACTGTATATTCTATCCCCCTACACTAACCCTACCCCTAAACCTACCCATCACAGTAGATTTTTACATTTTCAAAGAACATCATTCTGTTTGATATATAAGATTGTTTCCTCATGGGGACACAAAAATGTCCCCACAAGGTCAAAATTTACTGGTATTACTATACTTGTGGGGACATTTGGTCACCATGACGTAGGGAATACCAGTACACACACACACACACACACACACACACACACACACCAAATTCACCAAGGGCACTGAATTTGTGACATATTGTGCATTTTGGGATTTTGCACTCGTACCACTTCACTTGTGAAGTGTGTGCTGCCTCTGTGAGTGTGTGTGTGCTAGTGTGTGTGTGTGTGTGTGTGTGTGTGTGTGTGTGTGTGTGTGTGTGTGTGCCATACTCTGCTCAACTTCTTCATTACCCACATAATTTAAACAAAAGCCTGTTGCTGTAGCAACAAGCCTCTAAGTGCTTCCTCCATGATGAAGGGCCACTTTTCCTTTTACTGTGTGTGTGTGTGTGTGTGTGTGTGTGTGTGTGTGTGTGTGTGTGTGTGTGTGCATGTTTTTGTGATTTATGAGGACACAAATTTGTATAATGACATGGGTATTACACTGGTATTACAACGTAAACATGAAATATGTCCTCATATTTAAAATAGTTTTAAAAACATACTAAACAATGTTTTAATAAAAATGTAAAATGCAGACAGTTTTCTGTGATGGGTTGGTTTAAGAGTAGGGAGTATACAAACCTGTGTGTGTGTGTGTGTGTGGAAGGATACATACTGCTATTTTCCTTTTCCCACAGTCTCAAGATGCAGCCGAAATTCTCTAGATCTGTTCCTGAGGCAACATTTTAAGGAATCATGGAAATGTCCCCTATGGACAGCAAATGTGACTTAATTATGCTGCCTACTAAGATACTTTTAGGCCAGTGCTTATTCAATCCTTCACAGATGCATGCAGTGCTGCAATTCCAAAATATATTTCATAAAGCTCAGTGAACAATAAAAGATGATGTCAAAACATGGCAGACAAAAGAGAAATGTTTACTTTTGTATGTATGCTCTTATATTATGCTAAAATATGCTGATTCAACTTACACTTATTTTTTACCAACTATGTATATGTGTGTGTATTAAATTGAATTGAATTTAAAAAGAATAAAAAGCAGTAAAATTGCATCACAACATAAAATAAATAAATACATTGTATACTTGTTAGCACATCACTAATAAAATGAAGAAAAAAAGGCACACATACATAATTCTGAATTTGTGAATTAGGTGTCTTGCAGACGGAGGGATTTAATAACCTGTCATCTTTTCTGTGGGCTCATCTGAGGGATTGTGTCGTTTTGAATGTATGAAATTGTATTTTAAATTTCATCTGCTCTAATTGAACGACAGTGAATTAATGTGATGTTGTGAGGTGCGGTTGTGCGCGGCTCTCATGCCGCTGATGTTGGGTGGGGTGATGCGGCGTTGCCGTGGCGCAGTGATGCTGCTGTATTTGCCGGTAACCGCGGGTTACTGGGAGGCAGTCTATAAATAGCTCAGTGTTTCTGCTGCTGGAGTCACGGGAGAGAACACACACATGAGCTAAATATAACCCTCTCTCTCTCTCTCTCTCGCTCTCTCTCCTCTCTGAAAACACAATCAGTGACACTTTGAAACTGCAGCAAAAATACTTGATCACATAAATGCTGTATCTTTTTCTTTCTTTTCTTTTCTTTCTTTCTTTCTTTCTTTCTCATCTTTCTATATATCTTTCTATATATTCTGAAAATTGATGAAACTGCAATACTGTTGTAATTGGTCGAAAAGAAAGCATGCAAACTGATTGTTTTAATATGCAGCTGCAGTACTTTTTTTTTCTTCCTGTCACTTTCTTTCTTCTCCCTGGGTGACCTGTAAAATGTGTGTGTGTGTGTGTGTGTGAGAGAGAGAGAGAGAGATTTTGTCCTTTAATCTTTAGAGGTCTGTTTCAGCTTCTTCTTGTCTTCTCTCTCTTTCTATTTTTTTGTTTTTCCTTTTTCTCTGTAGTGCTTATGTGTAGAATGATAACACTCTCTATCTATGCCTGAGTCACTCCAGATGTATTGATACTGACAGATCATGGTGAAGAACAGGGACGTGTGTGTGTGTGTGTGTGTGTGTGTGTGTGTGTGTGTGCGCGTTTTTGTGACATATCAGGACACAAATTTGTATAATGACATGGGTATGACATAGGTATTACAAGGAGAGGGTGACTTATGAGGACATTACCCCATGTCTCCATTTTTCAAAAGTCTTATAAATCATACAGAATGAGTTTTTTTGAGAAAGTAAAAATGTGCACAGTTTCCTGTGATGGGTAGGTTTAGGGGTAAGGTTGGTGTAGGGCGATAGAAAATACAGTTTGTACAGTATAAAAACCATTACGCCTATGGAATGTCCTCACAATTCACAAAAACAAATGTGTGTGTGTGTGTGTGTTTGCACCTGGTAGTGTGTGTTGTTTTTGAGGTCTTACCTCTGTATATTTTATACATCAGTGGTGAAAAATGTGAAGAATTTGTGAAGAAACTGCATTAAATGCCTTATTACTCTTCATATGATGATGAAAGAAAGAAAGATGGATTAATGTTAAGCAAAAACCATCGTAACTGTGTATATTAGGTTAATCTAAAAAAAGTGATATTTTACCCCAAATAATTAAAAAAAGTCGTATTTTTTAGAAGAAAAAAAAACTACTTCATTTTCTGTATGCAAACTATCCTATGTTATATTTTTGTAGGACATTAGCTTTAGGTACGATTCACACTGACTAATTGGTTAGTGAGATTGACTAGTTTTAGATTTTTCCTTTTTTTAGTTTGAATAGTCTTTGTGGCAGTGTTTTAACAGGCGTACCGTCACTGTGCTCTGTATGCTAATTACAACATTAGCTGTTAACTGTCAAATGGTTTTCATGATAAAAGCCTCTCTGTGAAGTAGCATCTTGAAATTCACCAGTTTGAATTTGGTTTATTGTTAAAATAATAAGTGCTGAATTGAATTTTCTCAGTGGTGCGTCTGTAAGGGGATCTTTCTGTCTTTCTCTGTCTCTTTTTTTTCTGAGATAAGTCTCACATTTCAAATCTCTCTGTTGTTGGGTTCATTACTCTGGGCATCTCTGTAGAAATGTATTTTCTCTTCTTTGTGTGAATGTGAGTTTTTCTGAGCGCTGCTCATGTTCAGCTGTGAGACGTCTTTTTTTGGAGCTTGTGCGAGTTCCCATATGAGATTCCAGATTGCAGATCACGTCTCAGACGTTGTATTTATCAGTCCATCATGTCTCAACATCTCCTCTCACCTGCGTGTTGTTTTACAGGATCGGTTTATTTGCAAATCAGATCATATTTGCTGACATGTCCATCAGCATCAAGCCCAAGACACCTGCAGCCTCTTTACTGACTATAACCTCTCCTCTCATGAACATCAGGTGACTAAACATCAGGACTGCATTAAGGAGAGAGATAGGAAGAACGAAATAAGGAAGGATAGAGGAAGGAAAAGCAGAAAAAGGAAGGAAAGAAAGAACCGGAAGAAAGAACGAAAGGAAGGAAAAGGATAAAGAACTAAAAGGAAGTAAGGTAAAACAGGAAAGGAAGGAAGGAAGGGAAGGAAAGGTAAGGAAAGAAAGAATAAAGAACCAACAGGAAGGAAGGAAGGAAGAGAGGAAGGAAAGAAAATGTAAGAAAAAAAAGAATAAAGAACCAACAGGAAGGAAGGAAGGAAGGACTAAAAGGAAGTAAGGTAAAACAGGAAGGAAGGACAGAAAAGAAAGAATGGAAAAGGTAAGGAAAGAAAGAATAACGAAGCAAAAGGAAGGAAAGTAAAACAGGAAGGAAGGAAGGAAAAACAGACAGAAAGGAAGGAAAGAAGGAAGAAACTAAACGGAAATAAGGTACAACAGGAAGGAAGGAAAGAAGCAAGGAAGGTAGATAAAAAGGAAGGAAGGAATGAAGAACAAAAGGAAGGTAGGTAGATCAAAAAGGCAAGGAAGGAAGTAGAATGGATAAAAGAAAGAATGAAGGAATGAAGAACGAAAAGGAAGGTATGAAAAACAAAAAAGTCAGGAAAGTAGACTGAAAAAATGAAGAATGCAAAGGAAAGTAGAAAGAATAAAAATAAGGAAGTATGGTCGAACAAAAATAGGAAGGATGTTAGAGTAATGGAAGGATAGATGGAGAGAAGGTAGAATGAAAAAAGGAAGGAAGGAAAATGAAAAGGAGAGTAGGAAGAACAGGAAGGAAGGAAGAATGAAAAAGAAAGCAAGGAAGGTTGAACACAAAAAAGGAAGGTAGCAAGATTGAAACAAGGAAGAAATGTAGGTAGAACAAAGGAAATAAGAACAAACAGGAAGGAATGAAGACTGGAAGGAATAACAGAATTAAGAAAGTGATAGAAAGGCGAAAGAAAAACAGGTAAATGAACAAAATATCAAATGGCAGAATGAAAGAATAAACTGAAAGAAAGACCAAGCAAATAAAAGAACAAACAAACAGAACTGGAGGATAAAAACTACAGAATGAAAACAAACCAATTACAATAAATGTTTGGCATAATGAAAAGAACAAGCAACAGTGTAAATGTGCAACAAAAATAAACCTAAAGAACAAAAAGATGAATGAAATGATGTCAGAGACAGAACAAACATAGGAATAAACAACAGAACAAATGAAAGAAAGGAAGCAGCAGTGTTCACAGTCAAAAGAGAAGAGTAGATTGAGACATACAGCCGTGAGTCTCCGATTCACCGTCACTGATGCGGTTTCATCTCCACGTATCTCAGCGGTTCAGGAGTCCAGTGTGAGGCCCCGTTTACACTAGTGCGTTTTCGTTTTAAAGCACTTCACTTTTGCTACGGTTACACCTGTCGTTTAAACTAATCCGGTGTTTTCGACCCTTAAAAATGGAGACTTTCGAAAAACGCCATTTTAAAACGAAAATGCACTAGTGTAAACGAGGCCTTAATCCACTGCAGCCATCTAAACACGAGACAGATGAAAGAAGAACGAGAGTAAATAATTATTCCGTCCTGTACGACGGCCAGCATGCCACCGGCTGTGGAAACGAGCGAGAGTCGGCCGGAGGCTCCTTAATGTGTGTGTGATGAATTATGTATCAGTGTCTGCAGGGCCTGTTGTCTTCTCTGTACTGGATGAATGAATGGAGGAGGAACTGGAGGATCTGAGTCCGGTCAAACCGCACCATTAATGGTGTTGGTTTAGGCAAGCTTCGCTATTACAATATCTATCTATCTATCCATCCATCCGTCTGTCATTCTATTTATCCATGCATCCATCCATTCATCTATCTATCTATCTGTCTGTCTATCTGTCTGTCTGTCTTTCCATCCATCCATCCATCCATCCATCCATCCATCCATCCATCCGTCTATCTGTCTGTCTGTCATTCCATCCATCCATCCATCCATCCATCCATCCATCCATCCATCCATCTGTCTGTCGTTCTATCTATCTATCTATCTATCTATCTGAGTATCCATCTGTCTGTCTTTCCATCCATCCATCCATCTGTCTAGCTATCTGAGTATCCATCTGTCTATCTGTCATTCATTCTATTTATCCATCCATCCATCCATCCATCCATCTGTCTGTCATTCTATCTATCTATCTATCTGAGTATCCGTCTGTCTCCCTGTCTGTCTCCCTGTCTGTCTTTCCATCCGTCTATCTGTCTGTCTGTCATTCTTTTTATCATCTATCTATCTATCTATCTGAGTATCCGTCTGTCTGTCTTTCCATCCATCCATCCATCTGTCTAGCTATCTGAGTATCCGTCTGTCTTTCCATCTGTCCGTACGTCTGTCTGTCTGTCTGTCATTCTGTTTATCCATCCATCCATCCATCCATCCGTCTATCTGTCTGTCTGTCATTCCATCCATCCATCCATCCATCTATCTATCTATCTATCTATCTATCTATCTATCTATCTATCTATCTATCTATCTATCTGAGTATCCATCTGTCTGTCTTTCCATCCATCCATCCATCTGTCTAGCTATCTGAGTATCCATCTGTCTATCTGTCATTCATTCTATTTATCCATCCATCCATCCATCCATCCATCTGTCTGTCATTCTATCTATCTAACTATCTATCTATCTATCTATCTGAGTATCCGTCTGTCTCCCTGTCTGTCTTTCCATCCGTCTATCTGTCTGTCTGTCTGTCTGTCATTCTATTTATCATCTATCTATCTATCTGTCTGAGTATCTATCTGTCTGTCTTTCCATCCATCCATCTATCTGTCTAGCCATCTGAGTATCCATCTGTCTATCTGTCATTCATTCTATTTATCCATCCATCCATCCATCCATCCATCTGTCTGTCATTCTATCTATCTATCTATCTATCTGAGTATCCGTCTGTCTCCCTGTCTGTCTTTCCATCCGTCTATCTGTCTGTCTGTCATTCTGTTTATCATCTATCTATCTATCTATCTATCTATCTATCTATCTATCTATCTATCTATCTGAGTATCCGTCTGTCTGTCTTTCCATCCATCCATCCATCTGTCTAGCTATCTGAGTATCCGTCTGTCTTTCTATCCGTCCGTACGTCTGTCTGTCTGTCTGTCTGTCTGTCATTCTGTTTATCCATCCATCCATCTGTCTGTCATTCTGTTTATCCATCCATCCATCCATCTATCCATCCATCCATCCATCCATCCATCCATCCATCTATCTATATGTCTGTCATTCTGTTTATCCATCCGTCCGTCTGTCCATCCATCCATCCATCCATCCATCCTGAATACATGGCATGAAAATGCTGCTTTATTGAATTTATTTATTTATGTGAAACATAGCTATATACATTTAGGGTGGTCTTTGTTGACATGGGCCGGCAGTTAACTTAGAAACAACTTAGCAACACTCTAGTAACCCTCTAGAACACCCTAGCATGCTGTTGAGTTTTGGACAGGTGAGCACCCCTCACGGTTTCTTCAAAAAATGTGTAAATCTGGTGTATTCTATTGTATTCTAACTGTCATCTTTATAGTTTCTACGACACACACTCAAACAACTGATGTTGTGCTCTTGTGTGAAGCCATAGCTTACATCTCAGCATATTTTCTGTCTCGTATCAGTAGATATGCAGTCGTATTCCTCTCCAGAGATGCTGCGATTCGACTCCAGGCCTGAGAGCAACTCCCAGCGGTCTCCCAGAGGGTCTTATCTCCTTCATTAATCCATCCCTCTATCGCTCTTTCCGTCTCTCTCTCTTTGTCTCTCTCTCTGCTCGCTGATAACGGAGAACATGGAAATGTCAAGGATATTTTATTGGCGTTTCTATGAGCCTGAAGTGGTTATGTGAGCTTGCACATGTCCTTGGCATTTTTTGTGTACAGTTTCTGACAAGCCTTTTATGGTGATGGATTTTTGCTGTCGGTTTTTGAACATTGTGTATATAAACCAAATTTGACTGATGTTTGAAGAGTTTATTTTTGAGCTTGTCATCCTCCATAAAAACAAATGTATTTTTAGCTGTGGATTTGACAAGCACTTCACTTGACCTTTGTGTACTTCTGTGTGTTTGTGCAGGATGGCCATTCAGGTGGATAAGTTTGATTTTGACAGCATGCCCGTGACGGACCACGATGCATTGCGACTGGCCACAGTACGCCAACAGGAAGAGAAGAGACAGCAAGTGCAGGGAGGGCTCATCAACAGCACGCTGGACATCCACTGGACCATCATATCCTTTACTGAAAGCAGCTGTCCTGATAACCCTTACAGCGCCGCTGAAGCTGAACACATCTGAGCTTGAGTAGTATGAGTGTTACCTTACGCCGGGTTCAGACTACACAATATTTTTGTCTGTTACGATAGTCACTGTGTCAGATTGTGTGCGATTTTGACTTGTCGTGTCATGGACAAGAAACATGACATATTGCTTCCAGACCAATCATCGCTTGACGTCTTTGACGATGTGCATGATGTCATCAAAAAGGCGGAACTAGCGACAGTGTTAATTTTGTTGATGAATAATTTTCGTCAACAACATTTTTTCACTGACGAAAATGAGATGATATCTAAATAAATATTGAATGACAAAAACTATGAAGAAAAACAAGACGAAAATGTTAGGGAGGGGTGTCTGTAAACGTCTGGGAGAAAGAGAAGAGCGTGACGACACAAAAGAGAGCTCAATTCAGTCCGGTTGTTTGTGCGCACACAGAAAGCCGCCTCTCAGATTAGAGGTCTGCATTCCCGCGGCTCTCCCGCGGTAACGGATATGATTTCTTGCTGCGCGGGATTAAATTTTGAATGAAAGGCGGATTGCGGTCGGTAACTTTAGTGTACTTTAGGTGGGAGTGGGCGGTCTGACAATAACCCGGTCACTCCCGAGATACTTTGACATCAGCGCATCTGTGCTTGAACTTGAAGTGAACAAAACTTTCTGCAGTGGTGGCGTTCACACAGTCCCCAGTTCCCTGTCCTGAGAAACCTGGCAAGATATGTTCTTTGCATTAGAGGTCTGCGCGAGTGCACCTTCAGAGAACATTCAACCTTTGTGATCGGATTTTGAAGGAGAGACGTTCTGAAACGGTCGTCAGTCAGCGTCATTCTGTTCTTGCATGGATGTTAAAAAAGATTTCATTTTGCAGTATAACTAGTAAGCCAACAGTTTTCGTTTATGTAATTTTGGCATAGCCTATAGTTTTGAGGGACATGTTAATTTAGCCTATTTTTCTCTGTGATATTTAGCCTATTATTCTTTGTGACATTTTTTCTCTGACATTTTTTAGGGTGTTGACAGCATCATAGACAAATAACAAA
The DNA here is from genome assembly GCA_039654765.1 of Mylopharyngodon piceus. Classification (NCBI taxonomy): domain Eukaryota; kingdom Metazoa; phylum Chordata; class Actinopteri; order Cypriniformes; family Xenocyprididae; genus Mylopharyngodon; species Mylopharyngodon piceus. Next base: position 20,928,042 of record CM077448.1, read on the forward strand.
TACAAATCTTGTATATGCAACATTTTATATTTGTTATCCCAATCACTCTCTTTCTTTAGGGGAAGTTTAAACGTGAGATTCTGGAAACGATCTTTAGCGGGACCCGTCGGGTCGGGAAGAAAATCACTATATGCGGATAGCGGATGAACACAGAGTGAATTTTAGGTGGGAGCGGGTGCGTGCGGAATAGAACCATTGCGGGAGCGGGCGGGAGCGGGACGAAAAAACAGTCCCGCGCAGACCTCTATCTCAGATGTCAGCGCACGAGTACTGAATTGAGCTCTCTTTTGCATCTTTTCAAATACACACAAAATTGTCAAAATGTTTGTTTTGACGAGTATTCACATAAACACGGTCGATTATGTCTTAAGTGAATGTAAAAAGTCAAAAGACAATGACTAAAACAATCAAAATTTGCTGTCAGAATTAACACTGCTTCTGGAAACAAGAGCGTAAACAAACAATGGCTACTGAAGCGGTGAAGGAGAATGTAATAAATGATTTGCTAGCTTAAATTAAACATGGCAGTCTTCACGGGATGTCATGAAGAGACACAGATTGCTGTCCTGTGTGACACACTATGTGAGATAAAACAATTGATTCTTGCATCCTGACGCTCATTGTCTTTTGACACCCTACGTCAAATGGATTGTGCCAAAATCAAGCTGATGTCATGTGGTCTAACCCCGGCATTAATCATCGTAAAATCACTGAAACACAGCCTTGAGTGGCATATTGCTTTTATATAATGATGACAATGTCGTATACAGTACATAATATATAATATTTTGTTACAATTTATCCTTTTAGTGGTTTTTACAATATAGATTTATCCAAAGCAGCTTTAAAATGGTGGCAACAACAATATGATAGATGTGTATATATATGTGTACATAAATAAGCAATGCTGTTTATCTAATCAGATGTTAGAACTTAAAATTTATGTTTTATAGTGGTTGATAAGCCATGACAGTCTGTGTGTTGATTTTCCCTTAGCTAGGCATCATTAGTGCCTTAAATGTTGTCTCATCCAATCAGGTTTTAGAGTCCAGTTTATAAATCTGTTTTCATATGAACTCTCCTAGCAGTTATTTGTTGTACTCCAGTGTAAGAGCTTTGGCTTTGGAGTATGTAGAGTGAAGCAGGTGATGTAATGTGCTATGGATGTTACATGTGTCCCAGCTGTGAGGACGACCGTCAGACAGCATCTGTTTCTAACAGCTGGACATACTAGAGGAGACACGTTTACGCTGAGATTGATTCACTGACATATGGTTCAAACTTATGGCACTTGTGTGTGTGTACAGTTCATGTACTTAGCTATAGTTTGAGGACAAATTTGTCCCCAGAAGTAAATCTGACAGAAATGCCCTTTGGGGACATATGGAGACGTCTTCAATTGGAAAAAAATTATGTTATATAAAAAATGTTTTTTCCATATAGTTTTCTTTTAGGGTTCGGATTACCAAAAACAACAAAAAAAGTCTGGCATCGTCCAGTGGTGTTCATCTTTTCTCCCTTTTATTTCAGGAGACTGACACCCTGACATGAGCCCTGAACGCTGTACACTCTCCACTGCGTCATCCCTCATTTTAATAGCGTTTAAACGCCCCCGTGATTACTAGCACTTGTTCTCTACATGAGTCGCTTTCCACTGCGGAGGCTCAATGACACTTACAAAATAATAAACACCTGAAATAATAAATAATCAAGAGATACAGTCCCAAGCGCGCGATGTGTGCACGTTTCAGGAATTTTGGCATCAGCGTGACTGATTGGATGTGTAGAAGCTTGTGCTTGATTGGTTGGGTAAAAACACAATGATATGAAGAGATGAGTAACATATGAGGGTTGTGTTCAGTGACGCCCTGTGGGAGACTGTGTTCAAGTTTATACTGAGCCCATGGGTCAGAGATGCCATCATGCCAGTCAACCAGCCATAAATGTGCAAGAAGTGTCTCTGTGTTGTCAGTAAACTTGCTTGTACAAAATCAAAACGTAAATTTCTACTAACTTTATCCTTTAGTTGTAACTGATTACCTGCAGTTTAATTGTAATTCAATTGAAATATTAACTAAGCTAACTCATACAGTTTGATTGGATAAATATCATATTATCTCAAATCTTTTGCGATTAACTGCTAGCTAGGAATAGCAGAACAGAAACCTCTATAAATACATAACAGAACATTCAACATTAACACATCTCTCCCTACAGTATAATACTCTTGGGCAAAAACATACACAATAACACTTCATTTTAACATTTATTCTCTTTATACAGTCTAGAAACTAGCTATAAAAAAAAAGCTACAAATTATGCAAACTAGAACTGCTGCAACTCATTGAGTTCAATATTTGAATGAAATTAACTCTACTTTAGTTAATTTCACCGTTCAGTTTTACAATTTATACTGCATACATTTTTATTTAAATACAATACTTCGCAAAACAATATGTTATATATCAGTTTTTCCCAACTGGTTTGGTTTTAGTTTTCATATTAATTATTTAGCGACCCAGTACAGTCCCAAAATCATTATCATACAACGTAACATAAATGTTCTTAAAATTTAAAAAATAGTTATTAATAATACCATGAACTGTATCAGCCCAATAATATGCAAAAAAAGCTGTGGGCCAAATACTGTATTACCAAGATGAATTTGTGGCCAGTTTCTCCTTATTATTAGACTTTAATTGGGCACACAGCCCTTAAGGTTTGCTATCTTGATTATTAAAGGGCAGCAAACCTCATTAAAATGCAGCTATTCATGCAGGATTATATGATTAGTTGCATTTTATTGTTTGCATTCAGCATTGTTGTTTTTTTCAGAATCGACCTGCAGCCTATTTTCGGCTTGTTAACCACTAGTTAAGAACAGTACAACATGTTCCTGGATCAACATCTTTGTTGATCCTGGAATAACATTCCAATCAACCAATCAGATTTGAGAGACAAATTTACAGTTTATGTCAAGTTTAGGCTTACAACCAGGGTTAGGTGCTTCTATGTCAGTTATTCGGTTATCATTTCCCTCTGATATTAGGGATAAGTTATGGTTAGGGTTACTGGTTCTGAACATTCACAAACACTCCAAATGTCCTGGACAATATTTGTCAGTATTTTCTAATGTTAATGAAATGAATTGTATTTGATAAAATATGAAACTGTAATTTTTTATTATTATTGTCCACATCTGGCTGTAAGAATCTCTTCCAGATCTCAGTGTACACTTACATGGTTGAGTTGAGAAGAAGGCCATCTCTCACTGCAGCGCTCAGCATCATTACACAGCTCGCATTCATTAGAAGCTTCTGATAGCATCACTGCTGTTACGTAATAAGCTTTGTGTTCTCTTCGCCGTCATTAGTGTCAAATATTTTGCCTCCGTCTACACACTTCTCTTTGTCGCCATGCACAATGCTTGGCTAATTTAATGCAGAAAACATAGAGTGGCATGGTTCCTGGAAAAAGATGATAAAGGTTAGTAGGGTAGAGAATAATAGGACATTCTGATCAAATTTGCATCAGATTTCAACGTCATTAAGGATGCACCAATGTAGCAATTTTGGTTGATACCGATAAGCCATGTTTTCCTTGACCAAATGTGCACTCGTCCCTTCAGCGTCACGGGGAGGCCAGTGTGGAGGGCGTCCTCAACCAGCTCATCCTTGAACATCTGCAGCTGGCTCCTCTACAGTGGGGTAAGAACACTTTCCTCTGTCTGTCCCCTTCTTCATGAATACAGATATTCAAATATATTCACACTCAGAGGTTATTTTGTCTCCAGCGGTAGATGTAGGATTGGTCTCTGTTCATGTTTCTTATTTGCATTTGTAATGGAGGAGAGTGTTAGAGGCCGCTCACGCAGGTTCTTGCATTATTCGGGCTGTTTTATTATTGTTGGTCTATGTAGGGATGCACTAGATAGATGTGTTTGACTGTTGCAGCATGTTTTGCTGTTTTCATTGGAGCTGCGTTTTTAATTGGGCATGAAATGAAATTCAATTCCATTTTTTAAATGCATGTTATTGATCTCACTGAGAACAATTCATCCATGCATGTGTTTATGTATTTATTTTTTGTCCTCTTAAAGGGATAGTTCACTCAAAAATGAAAATTCTGTCATCATTTACTCACCCTCAGGTTGTTCCAAACCTGTTTTGTTCTGTTTGGGCCACCATTGACTTCCATAGTATGTTGTTTCTACTATGGAAGTCAGTGGTGGCCAAAGCAGCCTGGTTACAAACTTTATTCGAAATATCTTCCTTTGCATTCAGCAGTACAAAGAAATTTATACAGGTTTGGAACAACCTGAGAGTGAGTAAATGATGACAGAATTTGCATTTTTAGGTGAACTATCCCTTTAATGTCATAACTGGACCTTCTGTTGAAAAAGACAGATTTCTCTCTGGTGACGTATGCTGGACTTCTCCAATCATTTAGTCCGATTAAACTCCGCCCCTCAAGCTCACGTTCATTTGCCTCCACTTTTAAGTGCCACGCCCACATCTCAACATCCAATCAACAACCCATGCAAGTCCCCGCTCTACTTTTTTTTAAAATAATCCATTACACGTGGATGTACTGTACGTCACAGTATGGAAGAAAAGATCGTTACTATTTCCATTTCATCACAACTTTAAAACATATAATTAAAAATAAAAAGCATTTCTAAAAAATGCTTATCCTCTAATAAAATTCAACTAGCTATTTTAAGCTTAAACATTATATTTTTATTTAAATTAAATTTATTTTATTTCATTTTTATTTTGAAACATCTGTATGTGAATGACTCCTTTCCACATGTCCACTGAAGACTAGTTTTCAGAACATATTTCAACATTAAAAACAATTTAAATACAGTTTTTTTATGGCATCACAAGCTAGTTTAATGTGATGGTTAAAAGTTGTTTAAATATATAACAAATAAAATTCATATCAATCAATTATCACATGAAATACTGTCAGAAAAATGTGTAAAATTTGTATATTTAAAGTTACTTCAGTTTGTAACCTCAATTTGCACCTTATCTACCCCTAGATGGTGCTTATATTAGTACTTTAAGGGTCCATATTAGTAGGGGTGCACTAATTAGGTGTAGATGAAAATGTACTTTTGAGGGTACTGCCCTAGTGACAAGCAAGCGTGCTGCACAAGTCCTGAAAAGTGAAGCCAAAGCGTCTCGATCGCCCCCATTATAGGTCATAAACCCTGTCCTCTCCATGTAATCTAATAGGACTATAAACTAAACAATTAAATTACACTTCAAATCATTTTTTTTCAAAGATGGTTTCTGTCATTTTATGTAGTTTTTATCACGCTGATGTAAGTTAAAGTGTTCGTTTTTTTAAAATAAGTTAATGCTATAAAAACGGGGGTGTGACGTCATGATTGACAGCTGTGATTGACAGCTTTTCTGAGCAAAGTAGTCACTGAGGCACCAACGGCCTTTTTTCGGGATTTTCGGGAGGAGATTGGAGCTTTAACTTTAATTTAGACATTTCCATAACTGTTTATTTCACACTAACATAATGAGTTGTTCTGCAGTAAACTGTACGAAACGATTATGCGGGAGTGTGGGCGGGGCCTTGATAGCGCGCGACTCCACTTCCACTTGAAAACATCTGTGGAGTCTCTGCAAAGAATCATGGGAAGTGTTTGAGACTCAGAGTCTCAGTGGCGTATCTTGGCTTGGATCATCTGCAGGTTCCTCTGTGACAGTATATGTGATGTAACCCTGTCTGTCTCTCGATGGCACTCAGCGATCAAAGTTCAAACCTGTGTCTAACCTCTGGAGCCACCCTCTCATGTGTTTCCTCTGCTTCTGGATCTGCAGTCGTGCCTCTTCACTTCCTTGGTCAACACCATTCCGAACACATCACACGTTCATATTTATTCAAGCTAGCAGACCTGCGTAACACTAATGCATATTCATGAGCTCATAAATGTTGGAGGACTCATCTGAGATGACCAGACCGTGACATGAAACATGTTCCATATCACACGGTGATCATCTCTCTCTGTGTGTTACATTTGCGCACAAGTGGCTGTCAGAGCACTAGTGTCTTGTTTATCTGTGGTTATGACAGTCCTGTCGGGTCGTGTATTGGTGTGATTTCATGTTTTATATTTGATATTTGTAAATTAATTATTTAGCAGTTTTTCTCTAATATCTATATTATGTCACTCACATGATCGTATACTAGATGGTCTTTTGATGAAATGCCACCTTCAACAAAGAGACTGCAATATTGTACCTTACATGTTGATTTTGTTGCACTGTAAACCTGAATTGGGCTAACTCAAAAAAATTGAGGTAATCAGTTACATCAATTTTTTTGAGTTATGGTGTTCCCAATTTTAAGTAAGCAGAACTATCAAGTTTTGAGTTTGTAGTACTCATGCATGTTAATTGCACCTAACTTGAAGTACTGAGTTAACTCATACATTTTGATAGCAATTAACATAAAATATTTTGTTAATTAACTTTTTATTTTGAGTTCTTGCAAATCAAATGAGTTATTTGCTAGGATTGGTTTTTTGATAGGATTTTTGTTAAGCAAAACTTGTTAACATACACAATTTGACCGTGCATTATGTTGCAGTTTATTTAAAGGTTAAAATCAGTTTACACTTGCATTTAGTTTTTAGCGAGTGATATTTCTGAACCCTGCACGCACACATACAGTAATATGCAGAGACATTCAAACACACAAGAGAAGTAGCAGAGCCATTAAAATTCTTTCCCATCATCAGCGGCATTTATTTAGCTGTTAAATGCGGTCAGCGCTCTTTAATGCTTTAATGGACCTATCAGAAGTCTCTCTCTCTCTCATGCATTTATCAGAGATGTGAAAATGGCAAGACTCTTGATTAAAACCCCATCTGAGCTTCAGAATGTGTGATGGCTCTTTCTGCACCTGCTTGTCTTCCAGTCCAAATTGACGAATTTTACAACAAGACCTGCAGCGGGTCATTGCATATTAGATGGGGGATTAATAGAAACTGAAGGTACAAACGTTTTCAAACTTTTAAAGTGTGCTATTTCTAGAACTTGGCTATGGTTCATATGGTTATGGTTCTCTAATTATTTCATTTATTTAAGTCTCCAACCCCTCTGCACCCTGATCAGACTTCCTATAACTGCGTTTGCAAAACATAGTCTTGATAATCGCAGTCGTCTCAGCTGTAAAATCATGCTGATGTGACAGAGGTGAAAATAACAATCCATAGAGTCTATTGTTCATAACAGAAAAATGCTTATGCTCTGAAAAACAGTTCTAAGTAGCTAATTATATTTGAAACTTAAAAGTTTTGGGATGGATGGATGGATAATTGTATGGATAGATAATTGTGTGGTTAGATAATTGTATGGATGTATAGATGGATAATTGTATGGATAATTGAATGGATAGATAATTGTATGGATGGATGGATGGATAATTGTATGGATAATTGGATAATTGGATGGATGGATGGATGGATGGATGGATGGATGGATGGATGGATGGATGGATGGATGGATGGATGGATGGATGGATGGATGGATGGATGGATGGATTAGATAATTGGATGGATATTCTCGTAATTATCCTAATGATTTGGTAAATCAGGTGTCTTTGATTGCATTGTAAAGTCGATTTCACTGCACCGACAGACGCCAACCAACCTCAATAGGCACTTTGTTGGGAATTTTTATTTATTTTTTAATATATTTTTTGGGATCAGTGCATTACCCCTGTTATTGTCAGTTGCCGTTGACTGATGCTTGTTTTTGCTTTTTCACATCATGGAAGTGAGTGATGTACTGTAATCTGGTGATTGTCTATGTTGGTCAGCATCTGCGTTGTGAATTGGTTTGAAGAGTGTGTATTATTTGCAAAGAGCTACTAAAAACCCCCAAACAACTTAATCAGTGAATGTGCTTCAGGATGTTTGATGCTTTGTAAAAGCTTGATGACTTTAGTGTGAGATACTTTTTGAATCTCATCAGTGCAGTGTGAGTAACGACAGATTAGCGTTAAAGCTACAATCTTGTGTTTTATTCATTTCCGTACTTGAGTCTATTTGCTGTAAGTAAAGACAGGTACTCTGCGGCATTCTGCGTTACCGTGGCAACCGGCAAGGATTCCGATTATCCTGTTCATTTGCACTGAGGGGCGATGCGGCACCGTTCGTCTCAGCCACTGATTGCCTTCTGTATGCCCCTGTGTGTGTGTGTGTGTGTGTGTGTGTGTGTGTGTGTGTGTGTGTACCTGAATGTGTTTGGATGCTTGTCAGTCACACATTTGCTTAGAAATCAGCAGAGTGCGGAGTGTGTGTGGACTCTCATGGGCTCGTCTGTACTTCTGTATTTGGATAGTTGATATGAATTATTTTGGGAAGATGACATGTCCTGGAGACATTTTGCTAGTTCTTTTATAATTATTATGCATCAGATTTTTACAAATGAATGTTAATTGAGAGTCTACATGGAATATTTGCACTTTTAAAAAATTGATTTGTCATGCAGGACTATTTAAAATTAACTTGTGAGGGTTAAAAAAGGTGATTTAAAATGGTGACTAGATATGCGTACCTAAGATATACGCTTTCACTTATACTTCAAAAACTAAAATTTTGATAATAAAAAATATTAATAAATAAATGCTCAGTATATATCAACAACGCACTTCATTGCACAGATTATTGACTGTCTTGTGTTTCATTGGTTGTTGTGTAACCTGTCTTGCATTTAATTGGTTGCTGTGTGCTCCACCCTTTTTTAATTGGTTGCTGTGTGCCCCATCCTGCTTTCACTGGTTGCTGTGTGACCTGTCTTGTGTTTCATTGGTTGTTGTGTGACCAATCCTGCCTTTATTGGTTGCTGTGTGACCTGCCTTGCATTTCATTGGTTGCTGTGTGACCTGCCTTGCCTTTCATTGGTTGCTGTGTGACCTGTCTTGCGTTTCATTGGTTGCTGTGTGACCTGCCTTGCATTTCATTGGTTGCTGTGTGACCTGTCTTGCATTTCAATGGTTGTTGTGTGACCTGCCTTGCATTTCATTGGTTGCTGTGTGACCTGTCTTGCGTTTCATTGGTTGCTGTGTGACCTGCCTTGCGGTTTATTGGTTGCTGTGTGACCAATCCTGCTTTTATTGGTTGTTGTGTGACCTGTCTTGCGTTTCATTGGTTGCTGTGTGACCTGTCTTGCGGTTTATTGGTTGCTGTGTGACCAATCCTGCTTTCATTGGTTGCTGTGTGACCTGTCTTGCGGTTTATTGGTTGCTGTGTGACCAATCCTGCTTTCATTGGTTGCTGTGTGACCTGCCTTGCATTTAATTGGTTGCTGTGTGACCAATCCTGCTTTCATTGGTTGCTGTGTGAACTGTCTTGTGGTTCATTGGTTGCTGTGTGACCAATCCTGCTTTCATTGGTTGCTGTGTGACCTTTCTTGCGGTTCATTGGTTGCTGTGTGACCAATCCTGCTTTCATTGGTTGCTGTGTGACCTTTCTTGCGGTTCATTGGTTGCTGTGTGCACCATCCTGCTTTCATTGGTTGCTGTGTGACCTGTCTTGCGTTTTTTATTGGTTGCTGTGTGACCTTTCTTGCGGTTCATTGGTTGCTGTGTGCCCCATCCTGCTTTCATTGGTTGCTGTGTGACCTGTCCTGCATTCCATTGGTTGCTAATGAAACTGTTAGCAGATCAGTACTCAACACCAAATGTGATCTTTCTTTCTCTCTCTTTCTCTCTCTCTTTCTCTTTCGTTTGTTCTTTTTCTTAAGAAAGGTCAGGGTGTGCAGTTGAGGATTAATGATGTTCACATTTAAATCTTTTTTTTACAAAAGAGAATATGCTTTTTCTCTGTGGTAGTTGTGTCTAACTGCAGTACTGCATTAAGTCTGCATCCTCTTGTGGTTTGACATAAATTAGATGCTACCAGCAACTTTGTGTACGCTTTATAATGTTAATAAATACTGGTGAAACGCATTAGATGTGTGAGTGCTTGAGGGGAACGGCTAATCTGGCTCAACACAATACAGACGCATTTGATCTTGTTGTGCTATTGTGTTGTTGCAGCACAGAATTATCACATTTTTGTCACGCTGTACAATTCCTAAACAAGCTCTTTTGAGCTGCAGGATTAAAATTCGGTACAGCTAGTTCCTTGATGCTTTTAAATGAGGTGCTGTTATTGCATTTCTCTGTCTGATAATCAACAACAGTGACATGTCTCATCCAATCATCATCTCTGCCATCCTTCAGCCATTGTGATGTAACAATAGGTTCTCTGCCCAGTCGTACGCTCCCATTGTTTGACTCTTTCCCTCGTGTGTGGCAGATAGTCTTATTGCACGTCTGGTCAGCAGGTCTTTTGAGTGAAAGGGTTTCTGCTCACTGGTTTGTGAAACCATTAGGCCGTCTGCGCAGACGTACGTACATGATAATTACGCTGCGGAGGCCTCTCTGTCTTATTTGCTCTCAGCAGGTGGTGATTAAAGCTTCTAAACCAGAAAGCAACCAACGTAATGGAAGAACCACACAGTATTTTAGTCAACCAATACCCATCCTAGAGTTGTACTTCTCTAGAAGCTAAATTCCACTCTGCATGCTTCTGCTAAGTATTTCAATGGTGATAGTAGTACATTTATAGGACGAACATCAAAATATCAGGGAATTTCAAAATGTTCATGCCTGGGAAAGTCATGAAAGATTTTATAGTGTCTAAAATGTGTCTCTAAAATGTCATTTGTTTAGAATTTGATTTTTGCAAATGCAGTCACTGGAAAATAGTTTAGGGTAGTATATAAATAGTAATAGGAAATAGGATTGAGATTCAGACGGTGTTGAGACCGTTTTACCTTTTGTTATAAATGCGTGTACAGGGACATCTTAAAACATTCACATCAGCAGATGCACAACAACTCTCAGAGTTGATTCTGTTTTGATGTTTGGGGGGAAAAAAAACTGTTGCTCCTCAGTGCTCCTCTAGGCTGTTTATTTGAGCTCAGGTCTTTTGGATCGAAAATAACAAGAGCGTTATACAACATGAGCGTTTAATGGTTTATCTGTGGTGAGACTGTTGTGTCTTGTCAGACTTACAAGTTTCTTATCTTTTATTCCTCCATTATTAACTGCCCAAGCAAATTACCGGAGACAAACGATGAGTCTGGCTCCCAAATACTGGAATGACCCTTTATTATCCACCAAAACCATAATGAATGGGTCTGGGCAAGAGAACAAAGATGGAGTGATGAGGTAGAGGAGAGAAATAAGGGTGGGGATTAAATGTGCATAAAATAATTATTGTCATCGTAATAATCTTCCCAAATGACTGACAGGAGAGTGTGAACCCAGCTGGCGCTTCTCAAATTTGATTTCATTGTAATTAGCCGTGCCACTTAAAACAGGACAAGACACTCAATCAGAGCAAAAGACCGTCTGAGAGACTATCCGTCCTCTGTGCTTTTTTTTTTTTTTTTTTTTTTGGTTGAAATATGCTTAGCTGCTATTCCTGTTAAGGAACTTAAGGTGAATGTGAGGAAGTGCTAAGAAGACTGATGTCAAATTTGCTGAGTGGAGATATGGGATGTTTTATCATATAAATCTTGTTCATGTGAAAAGAATCCACCAATAAGATGAAGAGGTCTAGAAAACGCAGGAGACTGAAAGATGGAATCCAGCGACGTAATTTAATTTACATAGCTGGAGTGAAGAGCTATCCTCTGTACACATCTGGAATGAAGGGCTTCCATCAAGTGGAAAGATGAGCATTTACTAGTGACGGCAGGGTGCTACGGGAGTGGAGCAGTCGCGAGTGAACAAAGGAGCAAACAATGATTGAAATATCTATCTATCTATCTATCTATCTATCTATTAGCTTGTCAATGAAGCGCGGCTCTGTGGTTAGTAAGTAGTGAGTAGTAAATGCTGCTCCATCTGAAAGCAAACTGAGTTTGAGTTGCTTATAACGTGCATTTGGAAAACGCAACACACGTTAAACATCTTTCCAAACATAAGAATCATTTATGAACCTCTTGTCCAACAAAAGACAACATTTAATAGCATGTTTTTTTTTTTACTCTAAACTCGCTTCATAACATCAGTTGAGTGTTTGAAAACATCATTCTGTGAGGTATTGTGGCTTCTTACACAGAATAAGGCACACAACATAGTATTCTATACAGTGATAAAGGCTATGTCAATTAGCATTGAAGTATAAATATACTTTATTATCATGAAAATACCCGAGAAGGCTTGAACTTAGATAAACCATATATTGTTGTAGTCGTGCGTTTATTAGTCATGTTTAATCAAAGTGTTTCAATCTTCTATTTCTTAAGCTACAGCTTATTGTCGTATCGGTTGTCCTTGTGTCATTCTCCCACAGTACTCCCCAGAGACCAAAATTATAGGGTTGTGTTTAAATTTTATTATGTACGTCTTCCTCATACCTCTATGCCACCAGGGGACGTAACAGATAGTATGATGCCCATAGGGATTTCCTGGAATGACGTGCGTTATTGTACTTCTGCAGGGAATATTTGGAGTTTCTGTGTGAGAGCGCCCTCTGGCTTTCAGATGGAGCAGCATTTACTACTCATCACAGAGCCGTGCTTCACTGAGAAGTTGCGCATAAAAAAATCACAAGCCTTTGCCATATCTATCTATCTGTCTGTCTGTCTATCTACCTTCCTGTCTGTCTGTCTATCTGTCTGTTTGTCTTTCTGCCTGTCTGTCCTAACTATGTGATGTTCTTTCTATCTAGTTAGCATTTCAGAAAAAATCTTAAAATCTTCAAGTAGCACATCATTCATGTCCCTAAACTTGACTATAAATCATGAGCAAATATCTGCACACACTCTTTGTGAGTCGATCTCAGTGTTTCTCCTGCCGTATGTAAAGGACAGCATTGATTATGCCGCCTGTGTTGACTCTGTAAGGTTCTGCCCCCTGTAGAGAGTCACGGACTCAGTTAATTAGACAAGTTAAACAAACACACACACACTTCTGTGAGTGTGAGTGGTGTTGCTCATGCAAAAGACACAACCACAATGCTAAGGTATTTTGGGTGGTTGCCAGGGTGTTGCTTTGCGGTTGCTAAGGTTCTCATGAGGGATTTTACTGATTTTACATTTTTATCTGTTGCTTTGCGGATGCTGAAGTGGTGTAAGTGGTTACCAGGATATTGTTATGCAGTTGCTATAGCGTTTATAGTTGATTTTACAATTTTAACTTGTGTCTTTGTGGTTGCTGTAGTGTTGTAAGTGGTTGCCATGGTGTTGCTATGCAGTTGCTAAGGTGTTCAGAGTTGATTTTACATTTTTACCTGCTTTTGTAGGTGGTTACCAGGGTGTTGCTATACAGTTGCTAAAGTGTGTAGAGTTGATTTTACGCTTTTAACTTGTGTCTGTGGTTGCTGTAGTGTTGAAGGTGGTTGCCAGGGTGTTGCTGTGTAGGTGCTAATGTGTGCAGAGTTGATTTTATGTTTTTACCTGCTTTTGTAGGTGGTTACCATGGTGTTGCTATGCAGTTGCTAAAGCATCCAGAGTTGATTTTATGTTTTTTTTTTTTTTGTTGTTGTTGTTTGTTTGTTTTTTTCAGTTGCTGTAGTATTCTGGGTGGATGCAAGTGTGTTGCTAAGCAGTTGTTAAGGTGTTCAGGGTGGGTTTTAGGTTTTGAGCATGTTGCTTTACAATTGCTGTTTTTTTTAGGGGTTAGGGTTTTTTAGGGTTTTTTTAGGTTTTAGGTTTTTAGCATTTTGTTTTGCAGTTGTCAGGGTGTTTCTATGTGGTTGCAGGTGCAGGATGAGTTAAATATTAAAGTTTAATACTGGAGAAATAATGACAGAAATGCGTGCATTGACAATAGAGAAAATTTATTAGTTCCTGCACAAACATGAATATGAACTGAATATGTCCAAAAACTCATTTTGGCATGTGTAGTCTGTGGCTTTTCCACTTTGAATACAGAGGAAGACAGAGAAATAGCTCTATATACTGTGTGTGTGTGTGTGTGTGTGTGTGTGTGTGTGTGTGTGTGTCTTGTTTCTAAAAATAAGATTCAGCACTTGCTGAAAAGCTGAAATGAGCTCTTGTCACATAGCAACCGTCATACTCACCGTGGAGCACTTGACGTTCCCTCCTCCCTGCACTTCTCCTGCAATAACCCTGCACCCTGTGAGTGATGGACAGCTGTCAGCACCAATCAAATGTATCATCTCTCATCCACTGGGCGGCACCTCTGACTTCAGAAGGGCTCCAGGGCCTGGTCAAGCATGATGTGTGAATCGGTCACCTGTTTGACCCACACGTTTAAACACACCTGACACTTTGGTCCTGATACTCTTCCTGTCAGTGTGTGCGCCGTCATTCCTTTTCTATTCCACATCTCTAATGGAACAGTCATGCTCATTATTGTGTGTTTGACTGTTGCATTTACAGAATTTTGATGATTCCTGGTATCTAGTATTTAGTTCATATGTTGAACTTGAATGACTCAAGTATGGTTTTTGCCATGAAAAATAGCCAAAGAAGCTACAGGCATGGCGTTAAAAAAACAAACAAAACTCTGAAATCTTGTAGACCAGCTTATTGTATTTAAACACTGCCTATTTAGACAGGAATGACTGTCTGTTTTGCCGTAACCTTCAAAATATTTTTTTTGTATTTTACACTTATAATCAATTACTAATTATGGTAGCTTGTTTCCGCCATTAAATAAAAAAAAATAAAATTGCGACTTTTTATTGACAATTGACATTTTTTCTTGCAATTGCGAGTTTGCATCTCACAATTGTGACTTTTTTTCTCAGAATTGCGAGTTATAAAGTCAGAATTGCGAGTTATATTCTCTGCGAGATATAAAGTCGCAATTCTGACTTTTTTCTCGCAATTGCGAGTTTTTATCACGCAATTCTGACTTTATATCACGCAATTCTGACTTTATAACTCGCAGTTGAGTTTATATCTTACATTTCTGAGGAAAAAAGTCAGAATTGTGATATATAAATTCGCAATTGCGAGAAATAAGTCAGAATGAGATAAAAAGTCGCAATTACCTTTTTTATTTTTTATTTCACGGCGGAAACAAGCTTCCATAATATATATATATATATATATATATATATATGATAAACAGTTAATGGTTTTGTGTTGTTTATTAAAATGTTGTTTGAAATCCCTATGGAGAAAATTAATGGGGAAAAAAAGTAGTCCCGGAGCTAAGGATGCTGAAAAAGTGGGCGGTCACTGTTTCGCTGTACATGCATGAGACGGCCAGTGGGCGGTCCGTGGGCTTGTGGTCTGATGTTCAGACAAGGCATCATCAATCTCTCTCCACCTCACTAACAGCTTTAAACAGTGCAGTCATGGCCTTAAGTATGTGGCAGGCTCCAGTGATGATACTATTGATCTGTGGAAACTGTAGTTTAAAAGCTTTACAGTTATTACAGATCCAAACAAATGGATGTTAAACCTCCTCCGGGTGGAGATTTTACTGTTTACAGTACTTTGACTCCAAGTCCGTCAGCTGCGCTTGTGTTTACAGTGAGAAGAGGTTCGCATTTATGCCCTGGACTATTGAGATCTCTCGAGAACGCTCTTGTGACTTGTGTCAATGTGCACTAATCACACAGATCAGAGGTCAAACAAGCAGATTTTCTCTGGCAGTTGCCCCTAGTGGAAAAATAAACTAATTCAATCTATGTTTGCCGCACACTAGAGCCTTTAAGATTTCTGTATGCAAATGACCTCTGTTGCGATTGGCCAGAATCTGCATACTACTAGCATTCAAGTTGCTGAATATTGAATAGGTGAATATGTAAATGTAGGTGGATCATATGTTAATGAGCTGGTTGTTGTTATGTTGTAAGCATAATGGTTTTAAAATTAGCCTTTTTTTTATCTGAGCGGACTGGAAACAAACTGTTGAACGACAGAATAAGTAAATTTTATTCAAAATATTATCTGAAGGAAATGAATGAATGAACATCTAGTAATCAGAATAAGTTCAGAGTGTTCTCATCTGTGATTTCAGGGTGTGTTGAGGACACACACACAAGGATATACACACTTAAAAAGCACATTAAGGCTTAAACAAATAAGTACGATACCAGAGGCCTGTAAACCGCACACACAACTGTGTTAAGTTTAGAAATGTCAGGTAATTTGTCTTTTAAGGATGAAAAAGCAGCCTCAGGGGAGACTGTTGTTTCCTCCTAGGAAATCAATGGAGAGGCTGTTTCATTTAGAATGCGAAAGAAAAAACAAAGCGTTTTAATACGAGGATTAGAGAGTGAGAGAAAGATACGGAGAACCAGATAAACACACTTATATCACCTTGTGAAAGACGAGCAGGTAGAGATTGATTCAGATGTTGCATTTGTCTTGAGAGTTAAATCTGATTTTGTCTGTTTTGTTTTGATTCAATACTCAAGTATTATAACATCATCAGCCATATTTATATAAGACACGTGCATTATAAATGATATAAACAGCTCTCTATGAATTATGAATGTTGAAATCTCATGTATAAATCCTTTAACACCTGAACGATTTGAGAGTGTGTGAATTTGATTTATTCATTTTGCAAGTTAAATTTATTCACAGCTTTTAATAAATATTCCTCCTGTCAATAATAGTGATATCTTAAACAGTCCTCATTTGGGGATTATGAGATAACTATATTTTGACATGTGTAGCGTCCATTATTTTAGCTTTTTATTGTTCCAATCCAAAACCTAGTGTGCTGCCTACCTAGTCGACAGTACTTTTAGGCATCAGAAACTCACACATGATGTGAAAGCTGGTCCAAAAGGTGAATAAAATTATACTGCCCTCTAAAATAACTTATTTGGCCAAATTCAAAGGAAACAACACCAAAAACGGTATCCCAGGGTGCACTGCAATAAACCTCAGTGGGAAAAAAATGCTTCTAATATAAAGGTGAAGTTATATAGGGTATATAAAGGTGAAGGTAAAAGTTTAAAGGTGAATATATAATTCAGTATTTGTTTATATGTACTTTTTAGTGTCAAAATCTCAAGTGAAAACCGTTGTCTATGTACAGTGTTCAGATTAGTCCCCTATAAGTTTCCATAATGGTTATATGCTACCTTAGAAGACAGCTGCTTATGTAGGCTGTAGGCAGCAAGCCAGCTCAATAGGTTTTGGAACAGAACCTATGAATTATGAATGTTTAAAACTTAGTAATAGTCTTGCATCATCATGGTATACAAACAAATCGTTTACTGTGAATTATCCTGTCTGAGTCATTGTTTCTGGTGTTTCTTTCTCTAGGCTTGACGTGCAGTACTTCTGACGTGTTTAGCCTCAATATAGAAGAGTGAATCATATATCTCATAGCTACAGCAGGGACGACTTTGAATGGATGCTGGTTTTTAGTGCACTAAAATGCTGCTACAAAAACACTTTGCATTACATAATTTACACCATGTGGGGCTGTTTCTCTGTCACAAGACAACTTTTTGAAACACTTGTCCTCCCTTTTTGTCAGCAGTGTGAGTGTCTTTCAGGGGTTGAGACGCCTCATCACCATGTGCTTAACACATCCAGCCCTCTTCCGCTGCTGTATCAGAGGTTCATCTCTAAATCAGATTCCGAGGCGACAGAAAGGCTCCAGAAATAGTCGTTCAACCACTTTGCTCTCGCTCTGTTATGATGGACGCTGCCTGGGTAACAGTGCTGGAAAACAAGCAGATAAATCAGTCTGGGCTCCGCCCACAGCACCCATCCATCAAAGTGACGGGCGGCTCCAGATGCCACCTCCCCTGATTTATGCATCACAATAGGGCACGTGCTCGGGCACCGAGACATCATAGTCACATCTTCAACGCCTTAGCATGGCATGCTAATGATCAACCCACTCGCAGAGAAGCTGAAAATAGCCAGCGCTGGGTTTTTATAGCATTTTTCCAGTGACACTTTCCAGGCATAATTAGACTCGGTGGAAACAAACTTCGACAATCAGGGAAAGCTTCATTAGCATGGCTGTTGAGTCAGCAGAAGAAGGAATTCTGGGACAGGGGTAGCATTAAGGCCACCAGCTGGAAGTTGTATAGCTGAAGTGAAAGATCGGGCTGTGAGGGCCGTGTACACATGACTTTCCACTGTGTGCATTCTAGAGCCAGGCCGCTCTGCCATCTGTCAGCCTGGGCATCTGACGCTGTAAGACCAGCCTCTTGAAAACCTCTTACCAACCTCCCACTGCCTTTCACTGCCGCTCTTTCATTCTCTGTGTGGCTGCACATGTTATAGTCATCTTTAAGTCCTCAGAAATCACTCTCTCTCCCTCTTTCTCATGAAAAAGCATGATTAACTGTTGATACAAGTAGTGTTTGGCTTCTAAGGCTAACATCGCTATTACTGTTGATAATAGTTAGGGTTATGTTTTGAACAGCTTTTTAAGGAGAATTGAGATTGACCAGTATTCCTTTTTTGTAACCGATACGTTCAACCAACAAGCTACACTGAGTTAGAGTAACTTAGTAATTTGTAGCATAGACACAAATATTTAAGTTGATTACTCAAAAAAATTAAGTCGCTCCAACTACCAGAGTTGTAGCTGTGGAACCAATTCCTAATCTTATCTATTTCAGTTCAAATCAACAGCTATCATAGCACATGCTAACATAACTTATTTAACATACATTTCATGAACAAGTAAGATATGACTTGTCACTGGCAGTCATTGCTTATAGAGTCAATGTAGGTTTTACCTTCATGTATCTACTCTTCAGCACAATGGTTAACACAAAAACATCAACATTACAAAAACTCTTTTAAATGTCAAATATAACAGCATTAAACACTAACAGGTCTTTCCCTTCACTAAAAAAAAAAAAAAACATAAATTAACACTTAATTTCAACATTTATTCTCCTTATCCAGTCCAATGCAAAGCATGCTGGGAACTAGAAATCCACTGCCTAATTTCTGAAGTTATCAAGACCGTTTCATTAAGTTACTACATCCTTTTTTTTTTTTCTTTTTCTTTTTTTTTTAAAGGAAATTAATGCAGATATTTGAGTTTAAACTACAGATGATATTAAGTTGATGTAATGATCAACATTATTATGTCAACAGAACTCTACAAATTAATGTTTGCAACTAATTAAAACAATAAATTAGAATTTTTAACTTGCAACCATGCATTTATTTTAGTTGTGGTAACAGGTCCCCTGAATTATATAGTATATAGAATATTAATTTGCACTAAATTAACTTAAAGGCGCAGTAAGTAATTTCTGAGAAACACTGTTTTTATTCTAAATCAACCCACGCAAACACAATCCTCTCTTTATTGATCCGCTCCAAAATGCACAAACACGCAATGAGTGGATGTCTCTTTTCATAGCTGACAAGAAGCAAAGTAATGCTTTGCAAAAAATAAAGCAAAGATGATGAACGAATGACAAGGAAGATCAAAAATGAACATACAGTACACGAGTATATACAAGCAAGAGTTTGTTGTTAGTCGTCAGCAACTCCAGGCAAACAATGACACTCAAGACTGTCCTGTTACTTAACATTACAAAAAGAGCATATATTGGTTCTGTGAAACATAGCAAAACCAATGTTACCTTGGTGTCCGTTTTCAGGCCTTCCCACTTAAATCTCTCCAGCGCTGAGAAGCTTTTCTAATATTAACGCGGGTCCTAAAGCTCTTGTCTGATCATAACCCTTCTTTCTCCAGTGATATTCTTCTGAGCTTTTCTCTTTTGTAATGCCTCTCAGCCATCTCTCTTTCTACAGTCTTTCTTCAAATCTCCCTCTTGCTCACTCTTGTATGAGTGGACACACCTCCTACTGCTGACTGGCTACAAGTGTGTTGTGCTGCTCAGTCCAATCCACTTTCAACAGCGTTTCTCAGAAATCGCTTACTACACCTTTAAATCAACAGCCTGAAATGATCAGCGCATATCTGGTTTTCAGTTCACCAGACTTTGCAGAGCTCGACTCAGCTGCTGTGAGTAAATGTTATTTAGTTAATCAGAGATTTAATGAGAGTAATTGGCCTCATTAGATAATACCTGTTACCTCAGCAGGAGTCACTCTACTCAGACGGAGACGCTCTGTCGGGTCTTGTTTTATTTAGGAACAGATTGAGCTGTACTTTCTGAATGTTTCCACCAGCTACAGTTTGATTAGATAGTTTGATTTGTTTATTTCTAAATTAATTATTGAAATATTAATGAAAACTCTGCTGCTGGAAGAGGGCGACGATACCGGGCTGACAGATCATGTGATCATACGAGACGGTCGTCGATCACTCTGAGCGGCTGAAATATCGGCCTGCATTGATTACATACCATAATTAAATCCACCTGTCTGCACCCGGGGGTCTATTATCTGCTCCGTTCTCGCTCTCTCTCGTTGTTAATGGTTGGAAGGCTGGATCGATCAGTGGTTCTGATATCAGCGACTGGTGGAGGGCGCATAAGATCAGCTGTTCTTAATTTAGATAGTCTAGGAGCTGTGGGTTCACCCCTCCATCCTGGGTGGTACATCAACACCGCCCATCGACAGGTTCTCAAAGGCCACATTTACATTACATGGTTCGAATGACCCAATTCCAATTTTCTTTCCCTCCCATGTGGCACAGATCAGATATGACCCACAAACTTGTAAGCAAGAAAAAAGCACATTGATTCTGATATTCTCAGATTGGTTTCAGGCTTCACTCGTATGTGGAAATAATTCTGAGATGAATCAGATACGGGCATTTGCGTCTGCCATGTTAGCGGACAGATTGGATATTATTTTATTATATACCCCTGTCAATGCAAGTCATTGAAAAGCGAAGGTGGCGAATAATAATAATAATAATAATAATAATATTAATTCCTTACATTTATATAGCGCTTTTCTGGGTACTCAAAGTGCTTTACATATGGAAGGGGGAATCTCCTCAACCACCACAAATGTGCAGCATCCACCTGGATGATGCAACGGCAGCCATATTGCGCCAGAACGCCCACCACACACCAGCTTATTGGTGGAGAGGAGACAGCCAAAAAAATGCATCCATCCATCATAAAAGTCCAAAAATCCACACGGCTCCAGGGGGTTAATAAAGGCCTTCTGAAGTGATGCGATGGGTTTTTGTAAGAAAAATATCCATGTTTAAAACTTTAACTATAAAGCTAGCTTCCGGCAGACGGCCATGCGTATCAATTTGCGGCGTAAGAGTAACCCCTGACCCGACGCATGACAATGACAAACACAGAAGCGCAGAGGATAGAGCAAAACAAAACACCAGTCACAAATTAGAAGTCTAAAACGATCATTTTTAAATAGAAATATTGGAGGATTTTGATATAAGAGAAGAGGAGCTTGAGTTTGTTTGAACCGCGAGAGGTGCCGTCCGCCGGAAGCTACATATTTGAATTTATGAAGTTTTAAATATGGATATTTTTCTAGCAAAAATGAATCGCTTCACTTCAGAAGGCCTTTATTAACCCCCTGGAGCCATATAGATTACCCCCTTCACTACCATTATAAAGCTTGGAAGAGCAAGGATAATTTTAAAAATATCTCCGATTGTGTTCGTCTGAAAGAAGATAGTCATATACACCTAGGATGGCTTGAGAGTGAGTAAATCATGGGATTTTCATTTTTGGGTGAATTAACCCTTTAAAAGACAGATGTTTTGCTGACCTTTAAAGATGGTGCGTAAAGTAAAAGCTTGTATTATCATTTGTTATCATTTGCCCATTTGTGTCCATTGCAAATCGCGCCATTTTTACTTCTTTTTCGGCCTAAACTTTTCCGGGTCAGTACGTCTACCTTGGGTTGTTTCGCCAAGTGTATAGTGTAAATGGGTCACTTTTAAAAGATGTAAGCTGGTCATCAAAAAAATCGGATCTAGTCAACAAATCGGAATTTGGCATCAAGATCTACAGTGTAAATGTGACCAAATGCATAGAGGTTTTGATGTGTCAAATGGTGGTCTGAAAATCTAACTAGCTCTCTGCTGCCTACATAAGACCCGGAGTCCTACAAAACTATCACTGCGTCCAAAAGCTGAAAAATGCTGCCTCTGCATGCAGAATACAGAGGTAGGAAGGCAACAAGACACTTGTTGGCAATGAATCCAGTGAATGTGTCACATCCTGTCTCCAAAGATACCTTCATCTGATTGATTTTTGAAGGCAGCATAGTTGCGTCCTTCGTTTGCCTTTGATATCCCACAATCCTGTGTGTTCCATTACAGTTTCGGCAGTTGAGATACAAAAATAAATATGGCATCTGAAAGTTACGGTTGGTGGTCATTTTGTGCGTAAATGTACATTTTTTTTACCAACTTCTTTAATGTCATTTCAAGCAAGAGAATTTTAGTAATCAAATATTCGCTTAGTTATCACCAAAGCTCTCTCTATTTTGTTGTAGATCTTTAAACCGTTCCGCTGCCTCAGAAGTCTGTCCGAAATCAGTTTCGTGAGGTGCCTTCATGCACAAACAATGCCTGCAAAGTCATTTCCTGAAAGGGCAGCGGGGCAAAAAGTCAGAAGCTTTCGTACGCAGCCAATGTCTTGCTGCTCCACTTCAGGAGATCTTGTTCCTGTTTTCGCAGGAAATGCTTTTCTCCTGCAAACCCATCAGACCACAGAATCTCATTTGTTCTTCAATAAATCATGGCGTTTCAGTCCGTAGGGCTTTTTGATTATTGCCGTCATGTTGTGAGTTAATGGTTCTGGGTTTTATTGACTGTAAATGACAGACTAATGCACTTCTATTAATAGTCGTCAGATGTATGTGTAGTTCGGATTTTGTCCATCTCCAGTCGCTGCGTTGCACACAGTTAGGAGTGGCTGTTCTGTGTGAGTTTGTGTGAGTTTTTAATTGAATTCAGCAGGTGAGATAATCACTGTGTGCAGCCCGATCGATCAAATCAACACATCGGCACGCACACACATGCAGTCACACAGCCAAGGGGATCTTTGCTTCACTAAATAACGGCCTCCTTGCACACAAAGGTTAAAGGGTTAGTTCACCCCAAAATGAAAATTCTGTCATTAATTACTCACCCTCATGTCGTTCCAAACTCGCAAGGCTTTCGGAACACAAATGAAGATCTTTTTAATGAAATTTGAGAGATTTCTGTCTCTCCATTGACTGCCTTTGTAACTACCACTTTGACTTTTGAACTACCACATGAAGCAAGCAGTTGAGTCCAAATTTTCTGTAGAGACTCAATCGCTTCTTATGATGAATAGATTTAATTTAGGCTTTTATTCACATGTAAACATTGATCAGTGAACATAAGCAGAAGCTCAACCCAATGTGAATGACACACAAGAACAATCCGGAAGCTCAAACTGATCCAACAAAACCAGACAAAGTGTGGGTCAGCATGACAGCTTTTTTTTTTTTTATGTGAACCGTACTCTGTTTCAAACTAAACTGCCAGTGTGAAGCTCCCTGAGAGACTCTTAACCTCAAAGTTGTAGGTTTGAGTCCCACATTTGATGTGTCTTTTAGCACATGGTCTCGTTTTATTGCAGTCACATAAACAGATTTAACCAGTCCTAGTTGTGTAGCCATAAATAAATAACGATAGTAAGCATTAGACTGACATTAGCAGATGCCTCAAACGGCAAATACATGACAACATACTGCATTTGGCCTGTCAAACACACAATCACAAACAAAAACCGGTGAGAAATTGTGCTTTGTGTCACTGATGACTGTTGAATGTCAGGCCTTTTTATGAAGCGTAATCTTTTGTGCAGAACCCCGGCGTATTGATCTGTGCCTGTAGGTTATGTTCTTCCACGTTTTATTGCTGTTTTCTCCATGAGGATGTCAACCACTGCATTTAGCTTCTTGAATATTTGATGGCAAAACAAATGTACTGAGCTTTTCAGCAAATGATTAGAATAATTTCTTCCTTTGAAATATTAATGCTAATGTCTAGCCACACATTTCATTGGAATCATCCATAAGGTTTATGAATGTTTTCAGTGTTGGCAATCTGTTATATGTTGTGCCGGTGTTCGTTGAGAATGTTGTGTAGAATACTGCTGAGTATGTACCATTAGTTTTGGATAATCGGATGGAGTGGGCGGAGATTAGCAGCTTGACTGTTGACCCTAATTGGTCAAGAGTCTAATAAAAATATGAATTAATTATTATTAGACTCATCACACACAATGATCAACGCTGTAAAAACGTTGTAAATAGTCATCAATGACCTCTTCACACGGGGGCATTTGAAAGCAGCCATCCACTGATAGACGCCTGCTTTCATAATGCTTTCAAATTCAAACACTTCCGTGTGCTTTCAAACGCTGCTGTGCGTTGATCATTGTAGCCAATCACAGACGTACCCGATGAGCACATCAACACAATGGCCAATCAGAGGTGTTTACGAATCCGCTCAACAGCGCTCAAAGCGTCACATTTTTTAAATTTCAGTACCGATAGGTACCGAAGTCGGTACTTTTAACAGCTCTACTGCTTGTTGATGTCCTTGTACAGCAAGAATGTTGTGTAATTGGTCGGTGTTGTATTTTTCCCTCCCCTCCTCCACTCTGATTGGACAGCTGGCTAAAAAGTGACAGAGATGAGCCCAGCATTTTACTCAACGTTGAACATTCTTCATCTCGAGGCGACCGGTAAAAAACACCAAGCTCTCAGCGCTTGAGCGTGTAAAAGACGCTTGGCGCCTCATTACACTCTTGCCGTTTTAAAAAAATCACCACTCCCATTGAAAACAATTGGAAAAGTATGCTAGGTGCTGGAAAAAACGCTTTGGTGGACACATGGCCTTAATGCGTGTGCACTAACTTGGATGGGTTAAATGCAGAGGACAAATTCCGCGTATAGGTTACCATACTTGACCTTCACATGTCACTTTCAACTGTTTGCGTTGGTCGGTTCTCTTTTGTACTAATTGCGATTACCTATCTATAATTTCGAATAAATCACTCTTGAGGTACCCTTTCAGTCATGATGCTGAGTACAAGGCCTAGTGAGTCACCTAGGTAGGCAGTAGACATCGAAAATGCCCACTAGCTTGGTAACAGAGCGACTGTGTTAAGCAGAAGGTCTGTATCTCTCTGCTATCAGAGCTTTTGGCTGTGTTTCTTCTTCAGGGTCAAAGTTCTTCCCGCCTCACTGAGTAATACTAAAATCGGCTCCATATGATCTGCTCCCTCAGGACCATTCACTCTGTCATGTGGTGTGAAATGGCTCTTGTTCAAGCTGTAAAAGGTCTGCTGATGGCTCCATGGACGTCCAGACTGTGATTGGCCAATCATTGAACCCCTTGCGTGTGACTGGCCGGTCGCTGGTAGCATGGCAGAATGTAGCGTGTCTTTTGATGAACATGGCCATCTGCTCTATGCACGCAATGCATGTGAGACGACAAGCACACACACCAGTGCGGTCACGTGAACAAACCTTCACAACGGAAAGACAAAGGGATTGTGGCGTGCTTGATGTTTGTCTGTCTCGGCAGGGTTCTGAGGCTCTGGACTGGTGATCAGGGCCTAAATGCTTGGCTAAAGAAAAATGGAAGCTTTTAGGTTTAGAGATCGGACTGAGAGAAAGAGACAAGAGGAAAAGTGACTGATTTAAGGTCGTTTAGAGTGAGAGAACTGGAAGGACAGACATATTATGTCTCCATCTTGGTCTCAGGTGTGTCTTTTCCACATCAACACAAACTCTGTCTGTACACCAGTTTAAAATCAACATGAAATCAAGTCCTCTTATTTTTCAGCCCCTGTTGTTTAGAGACACTTTTCAACATCCAATCAATTACAGATGGATAAAATCAAGTCTTGCCCTACATTTTGTTTGTTTAGCCCACTTAGAAGTTTAAATCTATCTATCTATCTATCTATCTATCTATCTATCTATCTATCTATCTATCTATCTATCTATCTATCTATCTATCTATCTATCTATCTATCTATCTAATATCCATACTCAGGTATAATTAGCATCATGTTCAGTCCATGCTAATTCAATGCAAATGTGTTTTGTTTTTGTTTGTGCCTTTTTCCCCTCTCGTCTTGCTTAATGAAGCTCTCAGAAATCTGCTTCAGAGACATGTACAGGTGTGCGCATAATGAACGCAACACTTCCAAGTATAAAACCATACCAAATTAAATCTAACATGATGAATAAATTAAGACTGAGATTATAATAAAAGATGAGTCTTATTTAGCTGTCATTACGTATGCGCTGCTCTCAGATAACAAGTCGACTGCTCTTTCTCTCTATATTAATGCTGAACGGCATAGCAGGCTCACCGGGGCAAGCAGGAAAAAACTTGGAAAGGCACGTTAGCAACAGCCATCTTCGTGACCAACGATAGTGAAAAAAATCCTAATCTTCGTCACCAATTTGTGGTGTCTGTGAAACACACGAGAGAGGAGTATCGAACTTCATCCATTTTGTTTTACTCTTCACTTCCGTTCTCCCACACCTTATGTCATTGCACAACAGTTTAGACTTCCTTTTCATAGTAGTCCCAATATAATTCTACCCATAAACACAACATGGATGGATGGATGGATGGATGGATGGAAAAACTAATAAATAGATGGATAGACAGCTAGATGAATAGACAGACAGATAGATAGATAGATAGATAGATAGATAGATAGATAGACAGACAGAAAGACTCTTAAATGTAAGAGTGATGTAATAATGAATGTAGTGAGATGCTATGCTGTGATATGTCCCAACACTGCTGCATTCTTACTGCATACTCAAAAATACGTTCACCAGCAAAGTGTGTATTGTGAACATATGTGAATTGAGATTCAGCTGGTGACTTGTCCGAGTTCATCGTCCGCTGTGCTAAAGGTTAGTGCTAAGAGCTCTTAATGCAGACTGATCTGTTCTTACTGAGGAATCATTATCTCTGTCAGCCCTGGCTGCTGGATCGTCTGTTTGCTTGCTGTGATTAATGCATCTGTTTGGGTCTGAAGCCTCCGGTACAGGCCAGACTGATGAATATCACAGCTATCAAATGTGTATGTGTGCTTTTCAGCCTAGAATTATGTTTATTTGCTCTTGCAGGCCCCATCCAGGTCATATGAAGATGGGTTGTCCATGGAACTTTTTTTTAATCAACATCGAGATTTTAGAGTCATATTTAAATACA
This sequence comes from Mylopharyngodon piceus, assembly GCA_039654765.1. Lineage (NCBI taxonomy): Eukaryota > Metazoa > Chordata > Actinopteri > Cypriniformes > Xenocyprididae > Mylopharyngodon > Mylopharyngodon piceus. The sequence continues at coordinate 20,955,171 of CM077448.1, forward strand.
TGTATATGAAGTCCAGGCCTGGTCCTCTCTCGTCCTTCACTGTCGTCACTCCTCCTTTTATCCTCCCAGAGCTCCTCTGTGGGACTCGAGACCGGTGTGGCACGCAGGTGATGCTCATTAACACTCGCGCCACCAGCCTCGCTCCGTTCCCACGGCTCTCGGCCCCGCCCTGCTTCCCACAATAATCATAGAAGAATTAGCAAAACTTTTTGTTATTGTTGTTGTTTTTAGATAACATGGTATGTCACACCACAGGCCTTTGAACCAACCAGTGTTAATCATTAGGCCATGGCTCTAAAGCCCAAAGTATACTTGCAGTTGAACGCACAGCCTTGCAAAGTATACTTCATTTGACTTGTACTCGTACACAGGCTTTCGACGTATGTGAAGTTTTGAGCAATCTCTCGCCACGAGTTACAACCCATGTAAATATATTTGTATTCTTTCATGTTAGAGTTGTACAAATGAGGGTACTTTCTAACCTCTTCACACAATTTCTCGTCTATATAGGCCAAAGATTACACGGTTACAAAAATCCGGCGGTGCGCGTATTCTTCTGATGACGAAATTCGCGTCACGCGCACTGTATGCTGACCCTCACGTACACGTAAAAAGTGAAGTATACTTTGGCCGTAAGAAAGGAGCAAACTAAGCTTCTGAACACTGTGGTAAACTTGGTTAGCCATTTTTCAGTCTTATATTTTCCACTTGAGTAATCATTTACTTTTAGGCTAAAGGCTGTTAAATCTCTGAAACATATGTTTCATTCGTTCTTTCTTTCTTAAGAACGTTTCTTAAAATAATTACATGTTAATGGTTATGTTGACCTGTCTTTGAGTATTTTGAGGGCTGTAGAAGTTCAGCAACATTTAGAAATGTCAATAAATCATTTTGGTTAGATCTTGTCACTTGGTGATGTCTCTTTGCTATAGCAGCAGTAGCTATGCAATCAACCTGCTCAACCAGTAAAAGAAAAAAAGAGAGAAAGAGAGATCTGTGGCAATTTTCCATCAAGTTCTCCATCCTGAGTCGTCTTCATTGTGAAATCATGTCTTTTGTGTTGGCGATTTCTTGCTGTGACTTCCAGACATTTCCATTTGCTTTTGTTTAGTCAGACGTCTGGTTTCATTGAATCCGATTCTTTTATAAAGATGACGAGGGAATGGAAGCTTTAGGTGGGTTTACTTGTGAAATTTAATGCAAACACGTCATTTGAATTCCAAATATTTAAGGACTTTTCTTTTTGGGAGTTTTTCTCAAGTACTTTAAACAATGAGATGCACATATTTAATGCAAAATATAAGTATTCGTGTTTCTGTCTCTCGCTTTGGGAACGATATCGTGACATCTTAAAAAATCGGTGGAACACTTGTTGCCGTGGAGACTGGTCCGTTTAGCCATTGGCCGGCGCGTGTCTGAGTGAGAGATAACATTGAGGCGCGGAGTGCGCGTGAAGCAGTTGACATCTGTCTGCCTGATAGCACTCGACATCCTGACATCAAACAGCTTGGTCTCCAGTGTGTGTGTCTGTTTGTGTGTTGCTTTGTGGTAAATAAAGAGGACACGACTTTTGCTTCAGGCATGAGTTGTAAAGAAAACAAAAGAGTGTATGCCAAACATTGTGCTTTAAACAACTGAATCATATTGTTTTGCATTTAGTTGTTTTTATGTGTACATGCATGTATTATAGTGCCTAGCTTCCTTTAAATGCTCAACTAGTGCAGTGTGAATGTTGTAAAATCTTAGTATGGCGTTGAAATGAATATGCATTGCTTATAATATGCAAGATCTGGGAAACAGGCCTTAGTTTTAATGTTTAGCGATGTTTAGTATCTCATCTATACTCAGTTAAGGCTCAGTTGACAGGTTAAGGATTTGAAGGTGTCCAAACTTTTTCTAGATTTTTTTTGTGCAACAATTGTGATTTACTCTTTGTTGGTTATTTGCATTGGTATTTATGCATTTGGCAGACGCTTTATCCAAAGTGACTTACACTGAATTCAAGGTATACCTTTTCAATTGGTTCATGCCATTCTCTCCTGTTTGAGCTACAGGAATATCTAGTTATGCGTCATAGTTTTGTGTTTTCAACTGGTAGAACTGAAAAGTTTTGTTTTGAAATGAACCCAGACAACTCATTTTAAGAGGCACATTTTAAAGGATTAGTTCACTTTAAAATGAAAATTACCCCAAGATTTACTCACTCTCAAGCCATCCTAGGTGTATATGACTTTCTTCTTTCTGATGAACACAATCTGAGTTATATTAATAAATATCCTGACGCGTCCAAGCTTTATAATGGCAGTGACCAACGAGTATGAAACTCAAGAAAGTGCATAAATATAAGTAAAATAAGTAAAATATCTAGCTTCTGCCAGACCACCTTCCATATTCAACTTATGAAAAAAGCATAACTAACACAACATCAGCAGCTACAGAGAGTGAAAATTCAAAGACTAGTCTGGATTGATCGGTTTAAATGTAAGTGTCCAATTAGATTTATGGGGGAACGTCTCTCTTAACCCCAATCAGATCGTATTACAATTTCCCAAGGTTCCATTGGGTCAATCAGTGTTGTAATGCAGCGTAACTTTTCCTCTGATGTCTAATTGTGTAATCACGATAATGATGATTACGTCCACTGCCTGCAGCCGTTACTGCTTTTATTCCAGTAGAAATATTTCAGCTTGAACTTTCCAGGCTTTTAATAGTTGTCTCTGCCTTCATTCACTTCATAAATGTGTTCATTTGTTCAGTTCAGCTGTAATCTCATCTTTATTCCTCTTGTTCGAGTCTAGTTTATGTCCCGCTGTGAGACTCAGGCAATCAGACCCTGACAAAGAAAAATATTTTTTTTGTTGTTGTTCTCAGTGTTGAATGCTGTTTAACGCTATTCAGACCTGTTCATTTATTTGTGTGTGTTTCCATGTCGTTCTTCCAGCCTGTGGCAGTGTTCATTAACAGGATAGATGCCTGATAGCCAAACTCAAATGAATTTGTTCTGTCGACTGATATTTTTATACACTGGATAAGATGACATTTCAAAAAGATGTGATAAGAGGTTTCATTGGAAATGATGGAGGCTACAGTTGGAAACTCTCTAATGTAGCAGGATTCAGGTCCTTCAGGACATCAAACAAACCCTCATCATGTGCGTCAGGGTCAGATTTGACCCTCTAGATTAAGTTTTTTTTTTTTTTCTCATCAGGGTTGTGCATTATTCAGAATTGCAACAAGGATGCCTTTTAAATTCCTTTCAATACCTGAAGAGTTGTAAATATAATTTAAACCTAAGTGGAGATGTATATGTGACAGGTCCGACACATAAACATGGACACATTCTGGATCATGTATTATCCTATGGTTTTCCTGTATGTGATATTGAAATTATTGTTAATATTATTAATCCACTATTGCCCTCCGATGGGTTTGTAGAAGAAGAAGGACAACCTTCAAGTTTCTTATGACATCTTTAGTGATTCGCTGTCTAATTATCAGAAAATAGTCAAAAGAGTAAGGGCCAATTATTTTTCTGCTATTACTGAAAAAAGTTGTTTCAATCCCAGAGTTTTTAGTAAATACATTCAATTCTGTTTTTAATCCTTCTGTATCTGACTGTCTTGATGTCTCTCTACAAACTCGTGAAAATTTTCTTAAACATTTTATAAGATTGCTGATACTAGATCTTCTCATCAGTTACCTGATTATGATCCATCGGTTTCCATCTAAATGCTCTGCTGTCTTTCATCAGTTTGAGCTTGTTTCTTTTACAACCCTGGCAGAGTTGAACATTTGAAGCCTACAGCCAGTCCTCAAGATATTATTCCTACTCGCATTTTCAGGTTATTGGTCCAAGTATCCTGTCTATAATAAATTGTTGCCTGGTCACAGGCTCTGTGCCAGTTTATTTGAAACATGCTATGCCTCTTATTAAAAAAAAATCCTATTTTTTATATCCTATCCAATAAAAAATCTTATTAAATAATCCTAAAAATTTGGATCCTGTAGATTTGTCTAATTGTAGAGCAATTTTGAAACTGCCCTTCCTTTCAAAAGTTCTGGAGAAGGTAATTTTACCAAAGACTATAGATATAGAAAGACGGTTCACTACTTTTAGTTATAAATGGGAGAAACTGCAACGCGCAATATGGCGGAATACGTCCCGCCTTCTAAGTAAGAGAGCCAATCGCTGATTGATAGTCATTGCGTCACTGCAGCTGCTTTTAGAAGCTCTGGTTCACATAGAAACCTGAGACTCGTTCTTAGGGCTGCACATGCTCATTAGCTCGTCTAGCCTGAAAAATAATCTTTTTTTAACGCTATTTGAGCATTAGAAACAACATTTATGGGACAGTTCATGTCAGACTTTGTTGCTGATTTGAAATATGTTATTAAATTGTGAGTTCGCGGAGCAGTTTTTGAGATTTCAGGATTCCACCATTCAAATAGATAGAACTTGGTCTTGGATGCCCGATATAGCTGCCCGGTGGTGTTGCAAATATGGCCGCCGAGTGAACAGACTTTTCCTGAAAGGGACTTTGTTTTTACCCAATTACAGACCTTTTCTAGAGAAATTCAGTGCTTGTTTTTCAGTTTTACAGCAGAACATAGTATAGAATTCCCTTATATATGCATCCTTTGGGATCTATTTTTAAGAAACATTGTGTTTCTTTTCATTGTTATGCAGATGACACACAGATTTATCTTCCAATGCAACAGAATAACAAGAGTGCTTTAACTCCCCTCTTAAAATGATATAAAAAGCTGAATGTCTGAATGTGTGTAAACTTAATGAAAATAAAATGGAGATCATATATATATTCCTCCAATTATATCCAATATTCTGTTCTCTCTTATTCAAGAATTCATTTTGTGTGATTCATTAAAAGAATCAGTTCAAAAGATTCACTTGTAAAAAGTTGTCTTCTCATGACATTGTGTTGAATATCTTTTATCCTCATCCCATTTAATTCATTTTGCAAATCCACATTTCGGGCAAATGTTTTCTTTTACCGTGATGCTGGTGATTCAGCATATTATATTCTTAGATGCCACTGAAAAAGCAATGGAGAAAACATTGTCCTAATTTACCCCCATAATCTTTAAAACAGAGCCAAATAACATGAAGCAGCATACAAGATAAACAGAAATGTTAAACAGATCACCTGGGATTTTTGCTGTTCTAGCTTGTTATATTGTTTTGTTGTAAATTTCTTCTTTCTTCTGTTGTGAGACAGTTTTTGAATTTCTTTGAGTTGCAGTTCAGTTAATTATTTTTCCCTGTCATTCCAGTTCAGTTTCCTGCATGTTGTGGCCAATTCACATTCACACTCATGAATTGACAGGGAGCCAAATCACATGTGAGTGCCTGTTGATACACAGAAAGCTACTATAGCTAAAACCATTAAGCTGATGTTCATTTCTACTCTGGCTTTCTGTCTTTCACGTTCCCGCTCCTCGTCTTTCACTCTTATGAGCTGTTTTGGGGGAAGGTATTGATTTTTATTTTTATTTCAGTCTTGTATGCTTCGCTGTGCTGGTAAAGGACCTGAATGCATATATTGTTTCAGTTCTTAACTATATTTGAATTGATTGAACCGAATGAGCTGAACACGATGGCCTGATCACGGGGTTATGCCCCATTTGAAATACAAGTCTGTCTGTCTATCTATCTATCTATATTGAATAAATATTTATATATTTTACGGTTTTATTTTTTGATATTTAATTTTTATTTTTTTATGTTTTTTGGCAGGTTGTTAATTCAGTTTTGATGGGCGAACTTAATTGGACTCATTTATTAAATAACATTGTATCAATTGTGACTCTTCAGTGTTTCGGAAGTCGCTATTTTTGATATCTACTTTTCGTCACTGTCACTTTAAGCAGGACAATTTGAGAGTCATCTAATCAAACAAAGACAGCTATATCAAGTTGAGCAATGATCGTAATATCCAGTGACATCAAGGGCGGCTCTGTCAGAAAGGTTTTTGACTGCTCGGTGACATCCGCACACCTCAGCACTGGTCCCGCGTGACCCCACAGTGCATGAGCCCCTCCACGGGCGCTGCTTCAGCAGCTTCATCCATGCGGGATCTGATCCAGGGCGACGTCTCTGCACCATGGTCTGAGATGGACGGGCCTGCTGGAGGATGATGGGAAGGGATTAGTGGATGGGACAGGAAGCCACCCCCACTGCCTCTAGCGATGTCCCTGTTGCAGTGCCACTCTAATTGGCACAGCAGAATAAGAGAAAGTGGCTGTTGCAGAATTTTTTGAATATGGGAGAAGACTCTTCACAGGTTGGCAGATGAGTCGTAGTGTCAGTGTTCTCCAGTGTGTCAGGCTAAAGCAAAAACCAAGTTTGAACTATTTAAGTTAGATGTTCTGTTCAAAAAAAGCAGTATAGTGAAATATCCTTTCTTATGATTATACACCGATCAGGCATAACATTATGACCACTGACAGGTGACGTGAATAACACTGATTATCTCTTCATCACGGCACCTGTTAATGAGTGGGATATATTAGCCAGCAAGTGAACATTTTGTCCTCAAAGTTGATGTGTTAGAAGCACAAAAAATGGGCAAGCTTGAGGATTTGAGCAAGTTTGACAAGGGCCAAAACTGCAGCTCTTTTGGGGTGTTCCCAGTCTGCAGTGGTCAGTATCTATCAAAAGTGGTCCAAGGAAGGAACAGTGGTGAACCGGTGACAGGGTCATGGGCAGCCAAGACTCATTGATGCACGTGGAGAGCGAAGGCTGGTCCGTGTGGTCCGATCCAACAGACGAGCTACTGTAGCTCAAATTGCTCAAGAAGTTAATGCTGGTTCTGATAGAAAGGTGTCAGAATACACAGTGCATCGCAGTTTGTTGCGTATGGGGCTGCATAGCCGCAGACCAGTCAGGATGCCCATGCTGACCCCTGTCCACCGCCGAAAGCACCAACAGTGGGCACGTGAGCATCAGAACTGGACCACAGAGCAAATGGAAGAAGGTAGCCTGGTCTGATGAATCACGTTTTCTTTCTCTCTAATGATGCTAAAAATTCAGCTTTGACATCACAGGAATATATATATATATATACATTTTTCATTTATTATTTTATTTTGTGTGTGTGTGTGTGTGTGTGTGTGTGTACAGTACACACTCAGACTTTCACTAGTGGATTTTGTGGCATTTCCAAATCGGCTTGACTTTTTGAAGAATATTTAAAGAATATCCTGCCTTTACTTTTCAGTATAATGAATGTGAATGAGAACGGGGAGCTGAAAGAGGACGAGTTCACTGCAGGGCAAGAGTTTCAGTCTATATAAGTCTGTATAATGTTGATCTGTTTATCACATAAAGCTATCATATGGCTCAGAAGACAGAATATGTCACATATAGACTACTTCTATACTTTAATGGTTCTTTGACAGCCTTTTTGAAGCTTGAAAGCTCCCGGTCTGATGCATTGACATTGTATGGAAAAGGCCGATCTATTCTTTTGTGTTCCACAGAAGAAAGAAAGCCATGAGAGATTGGAAAGACACGAGAGTGAGTAAATGATGACAGAATGTTTAGGTGAATTCTTGACTTTTTGAGTGAAGACTTGAAGGCAGCATTATACCTCATACCAACCCTGTCTGCCTTCCTCATCCACAGGCATACTATTTGTATTGTATTGCTGTGAATGCTCTCGTGTGCACGCTCATGCTTAAGGAGAAATATTTGTATATCTTTGATGGTTCTTTAAAGAATCTATTCAAACCAAAACCACAATATCTGCACTATTCCATTTGCTATAGACACATGCTCCAGCTATGATGTCCTCCTATGGAGTGATGCCTCGGTATGCAAAATCCTCCAATTAACAATGTTCTGCCATGCTAAAAATTCACTTCTTACGCCGATAATTGTGGCATTATGCAGAGCGAGGTCTCAAAGCCATGCCGACATAATCATGAGGCCTGTCGTGATCATAAAACTACAATGCACTAAACAACCGTAAGCTCCTCATGTAAAGCTTTGCTAATTACAAACGGACATGGTGGGAATTTGTCAGTGCAAAAGCTTGATAAGATAAGTCATGTCCTGTTAGTGTTCATGCTAAACAAACTTCTCTTCTGTAGATTAATATATTGTTAAATCATGCAGTGTATTTGCATCACACAGGCTCTGCAACATTAAATATCATGTTATGATATTAAAGGGATAGTTCACCCAAAAATGAAAATTCATTTACTCACCCTCATGTTGTTCCAAACCTGTATGAAATTATTTCTTCTGTTGAACACAAAAGAAGATATTTTAAGGAATGCTGGTTACCAGACAGTTGACGGCACCCATTGACTTCCATAGTATTTTTTTCCAACTATGGAAGTCAATGGGTGCCATCAACTGTCTGTCATTCTTTAAAATATATTCTTTTGTGTTCAACAGAAGAAAGAAACTCATACAGGTTTGGAACAACTTGAGGGTGAGTAAATGACAAAATTTTCATTTTTGGGTGAACTATCCCTTTAAGAATGATAGGATGATAAAAAAAAAAATCATGTTATTAAGATACATTCACATCAGGGTTACTATAGCTAGCTAAAACTAAAACCATAAAAAGCTTTTTGATACTAGTGATAAAATATAATAAAAAGACAGTTGAAATTAAACACTAAACAGGCTTACAGAACAGATCACAGATGACGTGAACAGACTAGCTGTCCTCATAGATGCTGCCACCTGTTTATTTTCAGTCTGATCTTTCGGTCTAGAGACACAGAGAGAAAGCGGACATCTGTACGGCCCCATAATCTCTCTGCTGTTGTTGTTTTGGCTAATTAAAACCCCTTTACAGAAGCAGAGCAATTAGCAGTAATGAGAGACAAACTGTGTGTGTGTGTGTGTGTGTGTGTGTGTGTGTGTAGGGATGCATGATATATTGCTACCACGTCAGTTATCAGCTGATATTAAGAGGGTTTTTTTTATTATTTATTTAAATTATTTTAGTTTATTTTAGTACTGTCAATCGATTAAGTAATTTAAAAAAAAAATAACTTTTAATTTAAGTGAATTTAAAACAATCTTCACATAAACCCATTATAATGTCATATTTACCTGTGGCCTTCCTGTCAGGTAGGAAATATACAGAAATTGAATAAAGTTATCAAACACTTTACATTCTTCACTACATAAATTATAAATTAAATACAGATTAATCCTTAATAAAGCTACAATTTTCTCTGTTACCTTTGTTCTTTGATTAACATTAATGACAGACATCACAGCAACTGGTTTATTAGGCTGCTGTCACTTTAAGAGCTGCTGCTTGATGTGGATCTGACGCCATCTCATTTTCTCACAACTCTTTAAGGTCTTTTAATTCATTATTTAACTCATTTAAGACTGCTCTAATGAGGATACTCAACAAAACGGCCATTTTGGCATAATTCTGTGTGTTATTATTTGTACAAGCGAGAAAGAGAACTGATGCACGTCTTTATGTGAACGAGCCGTGTGTGTCACACAGACACGACATTCACAGACAGTGCGTTCTCGTTTGTCTTGTGGCGCTTGGATGGATTAAAAGCATTTGAGTGAATAAGAGCATGATCATATAATGTAACACTAGCCAAATTATGATGGACAAAACAGATGCTGTGTTAAATGCGTTAAATATTTTTAGGAAATTAATCGCATGTGTTAACGCGCTAATTTGGACAGCACTAGCTTATTTTAATTTATTTTATCTGTATTGGATGATATATGAAAAGGATATATAATTGTACATGCTCACTTCTCCAATTTTTACATTTAGATTAACCTTGCTGAAGTTTCAATTCATTAATCTGATATTAGTTTTTTAATAACACTGTTAAACGTAATCTTTAGCAAAACTCAAAATGAATATCCATTTTTCATACTGTACATTATAATAATGTGATGCCTAAATTCCTGTGTAGCATATATAAATGAAAAATGTATTTATTTTTTATTTTAAATTAATTTAGACAAAATAGTATAGAATTTCAACATTATACATTATTTTCATATCATTAACGTTATTTTCAGTTTATAGTTATCATTAGTTTGTTAATTGTTTAAATGTTTGTTTTTTGCTGCATTACAACAAAATGAGCCTTCAAACAATTAACAATATTAAACTTGTTTTTGGGTGTTTTGTATGTGTTTTGTGTGATGAGGATAATCTCTAAGTATATGCTTGAGGAAGTTCAGCTCTCTTTGTTCCAGTTTGCGTGATTATTTTTCGAGGACAGGTAGTTTTGTGTTCCAGTTGAGGCGGCGTGTGAAGACAATGATTAATTTCCCCTCTTCCCCTCCTGCTCTAGATGATGAGAGCGGCTCGCGGGTGTCATGGGGCCGCAGAGATGTGCGCTCCAGCTTCATATTCCCATTGCAAGCACAGTTCATTTCATTTGGCACAACTAACAATGTGCTAAATGAGGGTTACGGCTGACTAGTCATGTGTCAGTTAATCTCTGTTGGAATGAAGTCAGCATATTCACACGTATTTAGTCAAAAACTGACCCTGTTTACTTTCTTTCTAAACATAATCTTCTCCAAATAAGTCCTGATGGATAAAATTAAGTTTCGCCCTAGGATTTTTTTCCAAATATGAGGTTTCAATCAGAAATACATTACGGAAATAAAATTTTGATTTAAATATCATAGTTGAATCCTTCTCCATTGTTTCAAATGTTGTTTATAATGGCTCTTTTTAGAAGCACAATCTATTCGGGGTTTTGTTCGTTAGTTAAATTACACAGATCTCTTGTTTGTTGTTTTGGTCAACAGATCTGTGTGTTGATCTGGGTTACAGTAAACAGGGCTGTTTGTCTATTCTTTGCTGATGTTTACATCAGTTTTATTTTGAGCTCCGTCTGCCATCGCAACGCCCCGTTTCTTTCATTTTCCCTTTTCCGTTCTCTTTCTCTAAATAAATAAATGTCCCTGGAGAAGCCCTTGTCTGGACCGCTTAAAGAGCAGTGTGATTCTGCGACTTTGACCTAAAAGCATCCCATAATTCCCAGTCCCCTGCTCATTCCTGCCGCGTGCAGTGAATAATGAACGCAGGCGGACTAAATTTGGATCCTCTGTTCTCTTTTTAGCAGCATGAGCTATTTCTGGAGCGCTCGCTCTCACGTGCTGCGTACGAGACCTGAATTATTCATGACGGGAGGGGTTCGGAAGGCAATGTGAGGTGAGGAAAATGCTCGTTTCCGCATCAGTCCACATCTTTTCTGTGTAAATGCAGGAATTGCAGTCTAGTCCTTTTGATTTTAATTATGCATTTTCTCTCTTTGCTCTTCTGATGTCTCTCCTCTTGCAGATGTCCGCGCTCCAAGTAAATCTGTTAATCTCCATCAAAAGGCATAATTTGTATTAATTAGTACCATTACTGAGCAGCTGTTAAGACTATCATCAGTCCAATCGATTCATCTAAAGGTCATGTCTGCTGGTTTGGCGTTGTTTATGAAAGGCTCAATAAAAACAGTGTACAGATTAATGAAACAGTGATCAAGCAGAGCTGACGTGATGTGAATCCATCCAACTTAAACACTTCAGATGGATGGATTGATGGATACTGTAGATGAATACACAGACGGAAAGATGGATGGATAAAAGGGAGGACAGATAGACAGATAGATGAATAGATGGATGGATGGATAAATATATGAATAGATTGATAGACAGGTAGATGGATGGATCGATGGACAGATGGATTGATAGTTAAACTTGTAAATAGATAGAAGGGTAGACAGATATATGGATGGATTGATAGATAGATAGATAGATAGATAGATAGATAGATAGATAGATAGATAGATAGATAGATAGATAGATAGATAGATAGATAGATAGATATCACGTTTCAGTTCATGCAGTTAGACGACGAATAGTCAGTCATGGGCTATTCACACTCCAATCCAGAAGGGGGCGTGCGCGGTAATACAACGCTGTTTGCTAACTGCCACAACAGGAAAAAGAGCAGAAGAACAGCGCATACGCGAATTACTTGAGCGTTTGAAAAAAAAAGTCCACTAGGTAGTGCGCATGCGTCAAATCCGTCTTTCTGCGCTCATGGACAGAGGAGAAAACTTTTGAAAGGCTCACGCGCTCAACTATGCGCGAAACGGAGCGGAACGTGGAAAACTAAGTATAGGAGGGTTGGGCTTAAGCTTTGAATGTATAAATATATTTTAAGTGGAGCAACTGTACTGTAACACTCCTAATGCACAAGTTTTATTTTTCATTATTCTGTTTATTTTGTACTTTTATAACATAAGTAGTCTGATGCATATGGCACACTTATCTGGAAACACTGCGGGAGTTTCGAAGTCATCACCTGGTTGGTTGAATTCTACAGGATGTCCGGGAGATGTGTGTGTCGCGTTCTTTAACGGTCCGCCTGGAAACAAATGCCATGACGCCAAACCCCCTCATGGAAGAAGAAAGCCATCGTGTTCACAACTGTGACAATGAGCGCTTACCAGGATCAACTAAATGCTGTATTTTCAAAAGTATGTGATGTTCGCGGCTCCATTGTTGCAGTAAACTTGCACAACATTCTTGAATGAATAATTTATTAGATGCACGTCTGTCTAAACATGACGTAGAACAAGACGAACTGTGATTGGTTGCGTTACATGTCAGTCAGACGTCCTCTTGGGTGGTCCAGACCTTCTGCTGTCAGTCTGAAGGTCTGGCTACGCGAGACTATAACACGAGATGCTTTTCAGTTTTGTAGCTGATTGTGACCAAATACCTTTTGTTTTTTTTATCAGCCCTGCAAAAAAAAATATGACCTATGCAATAATGCATTCTGTTTACTGCTTAGTGTTTAATACATTAAGGAGGCTGTACTGCACCAACTAGGGGAGTAAATGCCGATTTGCACTTCTGTCTGTTCACAATAAAATAAAAGAAACCTAGCATTGTGGATTTGTTCCTTTGTCTGGTAACGCTTTAGTTTAGGGTCCAATTCTCTGAATTCAGGTTGATTGGGACACTTTTTCCAAGTCATCTCAATGGCAAAAAGTGTCCCAATCACTCTGAATTCACCCTATATATATATATATATATATATATATATCAACTATAGTTGCTTATTGCTTATTGTAAATGACTAGGATATTGGCTGTTTATTAGTACTTATAAAGCAGATATTAATGCTTATTCTGCTTGACCATATTCTACATCCCATAATCCTACCCAATACCTAAACTTAACAACTACCTTACTAACTATTAATAAGCAGTAATTAGGAGTTTATTGAGGCAAAGTCTTTGTTAATAGTTAGTTAATAGTGAGAATTGGACCCTAAACTAAAGTGTGACCATTTTTCCTATTGTACCGAAATCATACCGAACAACCTGTCTAATAGATAGATAGGTTGTTTAAGGTTGGTTTAATGTAGGCACTTTTGGTAAGTTGGAACTGTAGGTAGATAAATTGACTTTTTCCATGGAAACTTCACTTCACATTGCATCACCTGGCACATGTCACCATGGCAATAGCCGCCTCCATCATATGGCAGGGTGTGTTATGATGAGGGCAACCATTAGCCGCAGACCTGTGCGCCGTGTAATGGAAGGTTTTCACTGACTGCAGGCAACGCTCCACTGTACAGGTGATGATTTCTCTGAGGACAGAAGTGTTTGGGAAGAAAATGAGGTGGGCAGAGGCTCCTAGGGCTGTTTAAATAAAGATAAGGCTCTATTTTGGGAACTTTAAAGCAAAATATCATTTATCATTTTTTTCTGGTGAAAGTCTGCAGGACAAATTGTATCCTTAGAAATGTAATGGCTCTATCACACTTTCAGAAAAATGAGTCAGTGACTGCTCTACCCCGTTGGGTCATCCAAATGTAAATAATGTGGAGTATAGTTAGTTAACATAACATTTTTGTCCATTTCTGTAGGAAAAGAAATGGAAATCACTCTATTTTTGGTTGAATCAGGTGTTATACAAGGTCATTTCCTCTGTAAATGAATTTCTCAGGGTTGGACAGGAGTTCTCCCGCTCCGAGACTCAAGGTTAAGTGACTCTCCTCATAGACTCACCTCTGGGGAACTGAACTCACGGCACTATGTAGTCAAATCTATTTCCTGAGCTCTACACTGCTGAGGATTTAAATCAACCGTCTGCTGCTTCCCAGCAATATAAACACACTTAGTGAATTTTTACACTAGAGCTTTTGCTTTGATGTGGATGAGTCTAAATCATGTTGTTGCTGTAAATGTGAAGTAACCACACCCAAGTTTCATTTGCTTGTTTAGAATGTACAGAACTTGTGCGAAATTTGACCTTTAACTTGTCCCTGAGGCAGTACCCTTAAAGGAGACCTATTATGCCCCTTTTCACAAGATGTAATATAAGTCTCTGGTGTCCCCAGAATGTGTCAGTGAAGTTTCAGCTCAGAATACCCCACAGATCATTTATTATAGCTTGTCATATTTGCCCCTATTTGTGTGTGAGCAAAAACACACGTTTTTGTGTGTGTCCCTTTAAATGCAAATGAGCTGCTGTTCCCGGCCCCCTTTCCAGAAGAGGGCGGAGCTTTAACAGCTCACACTTCGGTTGCTCAACAACAACAAAGCTGGAGGATCTCACGCAGCCAAAATGACGATTGTCAGTAACAGTTACAACTTTTGGAAACCAACTGGACGTTTTTGAATGATTAGTGGGTAAATTTGTGTAGTTGCTGTGGAGTTGATGCAACTCATCGACTATCATGTGCCGTCATGTTAATCTTTTGTGCAAATCCAGCGTTGAACCCTCGTTTGTGAAGCAATACTCTACTACAACTACTCTGCCTCTTCTCTAAAGCAACCCAACATGGGATCGCCCTCTTTGTTGCATGTTCCCAGGGGCAGGGTTTATGTAAATTTTGGGGTTTGTGATGTCACCAACCCGGAAAGAAGCTTGTTGTAATCCCTACCAGCCGTTTGTTGTAGTCTTTAAAGGGAAAGTTCACCCAAAAATGAAAATTCTGGGCGAGATCTGTTTGGTTCCTGACATTCTTCCAAATATCTTCCTGTCTGTAAAAGAAAATATCTCCATTTGCATTGAACTTTGAGCGTCGTAACCTTGCAGATGTTGTTTATGCTCAAACAGCAACATTACACACTAACTCAAGTTAAAAAAGTGAAATCATAATTAAGGACCCCTTTAAAGGTATTGCTTTGTGTCTTATCTGCCCCTAAAAGGTGTATATTAGTGTCTTAAGCTACTAAATATGCAAAAAAAAGTGTCTTAAGGTGCTAATGCATGCTTTAATGGTATTGCTCCAGTGACAAGCTGCTTTTTTGCTCATTTTTTCAGTGTACAATGTGAAAAGAGACCTGCAGCAGATGAGATTCATACTCAAGATTGGATCAAGTGATCAGTCAAGTGTGAAAACTACCTTGATACAGTGCTTGCAATCCTTTTTACTTTTATAATGTGACGTATTTCTAAATGAAATTTAAATTTAATACAGTATATTATAGAAATGGTCTCTGTATGACAGGGTTTGGCAAAGTCAACCGTAAGGAGAAACTCATTTCGTAGGCAGAGCAATTTGGATAAAAGATTAGACAAACATAGTTTTCCTTAAAAAAAAAAAAAAAAAAAAAAAGGAGTCCACTGATGAATTATTCATAAATGTCCCTGCCTCAAGAATGTGCATTAGTAAACAAGTTATATCAAGTAAACAAGCCATATTATGCCCTTTTACAAGGTCTTGATTTTGTTCTTGGGCTCTGCTAGGATAGGTTTTCATGCTTGAATGTTCAAAAACACCTTTTTGAACCATATTTTACATTGTTGCAACACCTCTCTTTACAGTCTGTCAGTAACACTCTGTTTAGACTTTATGAAGCCCCTCCTTCCGAAAAGCGCAATGTGCTCGAATGGGTGGCTGGACCAGTGCGTTGTGATTGGCATGTTTGGGAAATGTCCTTACCATGACCCAGAGTTTCAACACACTACAAATGCAACTCAACCAGGCCCCGCCCCTTTATTCTGCATATGCCTTGGGCGGGAATTATTTAAATATTGAGGAATATTGTGATGTGTTCGTTCCCAGAAGAGAACTCAAGACTACAATCGACTACAAGACTACAAAGCGTTTCAGGGAGTTTTGAAACAGTGCTTAATGTTATAGAGAATAACTCCCTTTGGAGTGACTTTGTGATTTGTAACTTTGCAGACCTTTTTCATGCTCAAAAGATGCACTAAAGAAAGTTGAACATGTAATAAAAGCATAATAGATCCTCTTTAAATATTCTGTAGGAATGAGATCAGGCTAGTAGTGGATGAATCAACATGAATGTGATTCATGCTGAACATGACTAACTTGTTTGTAGCAGTTTAAAGGATGCATTAAAAAAATCCTACATGCAACTAAACCGTAGTAGTGACCATCTAACTGAAGATCTAGCAAATCAAATGCTCGCATTGATTCATCCCATCAGTATTCTGTGTTTCTACCTCCTCCTTTCCGTCTAAACCGAGTATTTAAAGTGCAGGCGTTCACCTCCGAGTCTGTGAAGCGGCATCAAACATGCTCCTCGACCTCTCGGCTTTGATCTGTCGTTTTTATGTTCTTAATCACCGCAGACATTGTCATCAGTATTTTGTCCCTCTCTCCGCAACTTCCTGCCTCTGATCAATTAGAGAGAGAGACCTTTAATGTTGTGATGTAATTCACTTAATCAAAACTGATTAAGGTCAAAAAGTGAAGCTTAAACTGTCTGGAGACAGAATAATGAAAGGACTCGGTGTACTCTGCTTTCATCCCTTTTTGTCCACTGTTTTCTTTTTTGTATTCTTGTAATTTCATCTTCTTCTTCTACGTCAGCACGTGTTGAACAGATAATAACTGCACTCACCGTCAGCCTTTCGGGAGCAGCTAAATTTATGGTACGTCTTAGAAATATTTAGTATTTTTAGCCAGAAAAAGTCTTTTTGCTCAGTGTTAATAGCTCTCTTTACCTGCATTTTAAGGCGTTATAGGTGTGCTCCCAGCGCAAAGACTGTTTTAAAAGGTACGTGAGCAGCATTATTATGCTGTCTTATAAAATATCTTCTTACTGTGCATCCATTTCAGACAAGACAATGACAAAATGCACTGTAACAAGGTCAGTAAAAAAAGAAATCCAAGATGGTGGACAAGATAATACTATTCTGAGTTTAAAATAGTTTATAATATATAAATATTTATTTAAAGGTACACTATGTAAATTTTTTGTTCAAAATTAACAACATTTAAATAATCAGTCAATACAACATCAGTCCTTCTTCAAAAAATATGTTGTTAGTCTTACCCTGATTCACTATGGTAAGCCTATCATAAGTGTTTATATTTTAGACCTGACGGGATGGTTTTCGCAGGAAATTGTGTACATATAGTACGTCACTTGCCATGTTGTGTCTTATTATATCCGTTAATAGAGAAGTTGCTCCGGCTACTTTGACGCATGTAATAGGGCTGGGACAATACATCGATTCATGATTTTCGATTCGCGATACAGTGAATCTGGATTGATCCTGATATTTTCTCTCTCAAATCGATTCTGAGCATAGTTTTTAACAGCAGATGGCCCTCTAGGCTAGTTTTTAACGGCATTCTCAAATGCTCATGAAGAAGAGCGCTGGAGAGCGCTTGTGCGTTCGGCTGAGTCATGTAAGTGGTTAAATACTTGCACCTTGGCTCAGAATGCTTTTATGACGCGAGATTAATGTAAACACAGTCCGCTGCGAACACCCTTGTAATTTACTTCAACCTTTTCGAACTTTATGAATGATTATTTTAGGTTTAAGTGGTGTGTGTAAAGGAACTGGAAGCAGGCAGAGTACGGGTGTTTCTAAAGCACATAGTGCCATCTGCTGTTAAAAACTAAGCTCAGAATCGATTCGAGAGAGGATTGCGATACATCGGAAAATATCAAAATTGCTCAAGATTCTCTGTATCGTGAATCGATAATCGATGTATTGTCCCAGCCCTAGAGTGTATGGCGTGGGAGATGCATAGGTTAGTTGTCACAATGAGAGAGAAAGGTTGACATTGAGCAGCTACATCTCCAACCTCTGGAGAATTACACTTTTAAAAAAAGAAAAAGAAAAAAAACGGTAAAAAGAGAATGTGACGTAATAAAACAAGAATCAACATTGGCTTGGCTTTTCGGAGATGGCGAGAAATGCCAAAACAACCACAACCAAAACAATGTTCTTCTGCAAAATGCATGCAGTTTTTTCTTTTAATCCACTAGAGGGCCAAAAGTTACATAGTATACCTTTAAAATGGACTATTTTTGTATGCATGTTGCGCAAATAAAATTGCATTTCTACAAATAAGAAGTCTCAAATTAACATTTTGTTAATAAAAAAGTAGTGTATTGTTGTGTATAAAGGCCCGTTCACACCAAGAACGATAACTATAAAGATAACAATAACAACAATGCTCAAGCATTTCTTTAAAGTAGGATGGAATTTGATTGGCTTTCAATGTTTTTATCATTTACCAGCAGGAATGGAATCCAAGTGATTCCAACGATATTGTTTCTCTGTGCCGCTATCGTTATATATGTGGTTTGGACTCTGCATGCTATTCTTTTACTTATAATGATTTTTATCGTTATCGTTATAGTTATCGTCATTGGTGTGAATGGGCCTCAAGCTATGTAATTTGCATATCATATACATAAAATACAAAAATTCAAGGAACGTTGGGTAAAAATTCACATTTTTATAAGATTTATTTATTTTTAATTAATTAATTACTATTTTTATATATTTTTAGAAGTAACTTAATTGAATTCAGTACATTCTCTGAAATTACATGCATGTCTCTGATTTCGATTTTTTCACATTTTGCTGAGCAGCTCCGCCCACAGCGAAATCTCATTGGTCCAAACCCTATCAAATAAGCATATTGCCTGATTGCCTGTGATTTTTGTTGCTTTCCACATTTTGCTTTTAGAGAGGATTGAAAAATGACTCACCCTGTCACATCATGTCTGTTTAGGACACAGTTTAAGTCCCTCAGGTTAGAGATTAGGATGTGTTGTTCAGAACTAGACATTACTTGTTGTGCCAGTGTACTCCTGTTACAATCCTGATAGCATTAAAGGATCTGATATTCTTTCTGAGAGGCGCCCAAATGAGTGTCACCTCTTATTAGCTGTTTGACATGATCTGTTTGTGCTTTCCTACAGGGGATGGTTTGAGCTTTCATCTTCAATGCAGCCAAGTTATTATTAGACAGCATCGTTAACAGATGCTCTCGTCTGCAATCTCTCTGTTTATCAGTCCCGTGACATCCCTGTAAATGAGCTGAACATGCTAACTCCTGATCTAACTGCACAAAAACACCTGTCTAAACCCTTAACCAACTCGTTTATACCTGTATTTGTTCCTCCTCAAGCCTCTTTGGCTTATTGCTTTTCTGTTAGCTTTTATAAAACCATGTTTAATAAATAATTATTATTTTTAATAATTAAATGGAATTAAATTTAACAATCCTTCCACCTTATAATATATTTAATTAGCATTAGGCTAAACAACTTTGAATTGAATTAATGTGCGGTCTTTCAGGTGTGTACATTGGCAATTCTACACCATGTTCATCCAATCAAATGTTAAAAGTATTTTAACTTCAATAATGGAGGGTCCTTGGGGTACCCATTTGTGTTCACATTTACTCTGCCATTTAACTTTGAAAGTATTAATTAATCTTGACATTATTTGAAAGCTGTAAACCTCAAGCCACTTGCACAGTTAATGTAATTTCACTTTCCTTTAAATGAAATAGTGATTCCAGGTGGTTGTTAAGCTCTTCTAATGAAGAATGTTTTCATTAACTTCCTAATCAATTGTTGACAGTGATCATCTCAGATCCACCTACAGTTTCCTATTGACTTATGGTGTCGTTCATTACAGGCTGAGGTCAGATCAGTAAGTAATTGGTGATAATTGCGGCCATTAGCGGCTGTATTGTGACAGCAAGGATGTGATAGGGAGGTTGATTAGACACATGATTGGATATGGTGTGTTAATGACTGGACAGTGATTGGACACCCTAGTGCTGAATTTGGAATCACATACTGCTCTTACTATTTCTGCCATAGAAAAATATGGTAAAAGTAGTATGAGTAGTCTACTAATATGAGTTAGTGAATTCAGCATAGGTCATCAACTCTTTTACATATTTAGGTATATATACACTATATTGCCAAAAGTATTGGGACACCCCTCCAAATCATTGAATTCAGGTGTTCCAATCACTTCCATGGCCACAGGTGTATAAAATCAAGCACCTAGGCATGCAGACTGCTTCTACAAACATTTGTGAAAGAATGGGTCGCTCTCAGGAGCTCAGTGAATTCAAGCGTGGCACCGTGATAGGTTGCCACCTGTGCAATAAATCCATTCGTGAAATTTCCTCACTACTAAATATTCCACGGTCAACTGTTAGTGGTATCATAACAAAGTGGAAGCAATTGGGAACAACAGCAACTCAGCCACGAAGTGGTAGGCCACATAAAATCACAGAGCGGGGTCAGCGCATGCTGAGGCGCACAGTGCGCAAAAGTTGTCAACTTTCTGCAGAGTCAATAGATACAGACCTCCAAACTTCGTGTGGCCTTAAGATTAGCTCAAGAACAGTGCGTAGAGAGCTTCATGGAATGGGTTTCCATGGCCGAGCAGCTGCATCCAAGCCTTACATCACCAAGTGCAATGCAAAGCGTCGGATGCAGTGGTGTAAAGCACGCCGCCACTGGACTCTAGAGCAGTGGAGACTTGTTCTCTGGACTGACGAATCACGCTTCTCTGTCTGGCAATCTGATGGACGAGTCTGGGTTTGGCGGTTGCCAGGAGAACGGCACTTGCCTGACTGCATTGTGCCAAGTGTAAAGTTTGGTGGAGGGGGATTATGGTGTGGGGTTGTTTTTAAGGGGTTGGGCTTGGCCCCTTAGTTCCAGTGAAAGGAACTCTTAATGCTTCAGCATACCAAGACATTTTGGACAATTTCATGCTCCCAACTTTGTGGGAACAGTTTGGGGATGGCCCCTTCCTGTTCCAACATGACTGCGCACCAGTGCACAAAGCAAGGTCCATAAAGACATGGATGAGCGAGTTTGGTGTGGAGGAACGTGACTGGCCTGCACAGAGTCCTGACCTCAACCCCATAGAACACCTTTGGGATGAATTAGAGCGGAGACTGCGAGCCGGGCCTTCTCGCCAACATCACTGCCTGACCTCACAAATGCGCTTCTAGAAGAATGGTCAAAAATTCCCATAAACACACTCCTAAACCTTGTGGAAAGCCTTCCCAGAAGAGTTGAAGCTGTTATAGCTGCAAAGGGTGGACCAACTCCATATTAAACCCTACAGATTAAGAATGGGATGTCATTAAAGTTCATGTGCACATAAAGGCAGGCGTCCCAAAACTTTTGGCGATATAGTGTATATTTGGCTCCAATCATACCAGGCAAACCACATCATTTTTTTTTCCTGTTGTGCATGTGTGTAAACGTAAGACCAGGAGAGCAAAGGGCAGCAATAAGACACTTTCTGGCTTTAGCATTTCAAATAAAGTGGATTCATGTACTGTTGAGAGATGATGTGCAATTAAAGACAAATCCAGACCTGCAATCAGTGCATCCTGTGTCTCGCTTATGACTCATACCATATAATGAAGGAAATAAACACAAGAGTGTGAGTGTGTGTGTGTGTGTGTGTGTGTGTGTGTGTGTATTTTTATATTGTACTTCACTTCATTGGCTGATAGGGTTTCTTTCATTATTTATTTTTGCTCTTTTTAAGTGGAAGAAGAGCTCGATCCATGTCACTCTTGAGTTTCTTTGTGCTGCTGAGGTGTTTTTAATGTCCTGTCATATTTCCAGAGCTGATTGGCTCTTTAATGAAGTAGTTCACCCCAAAATTAAAAATCTGTCATTATATAATCACCCTTATGTTGTTCCAAACCTTTATGACTTTCAGTAGAATCTTTAGACAGCACTTTTCTATAATGACCATGTCTGCTAAGCTCCATATTACTTTTACAATACTTTTCCAAGTCTTCTGAAGTCACATGATGAGATTTTCTGTGTTTGAATATACAGCATGGGTCATATGGACTATTTTAGAATACTGTTATGGTGTGTTTGTCCTTTTCAGATTCTTCAAAAATTCTTATATTGTGTTCAATAGCAAAAAAAAAAAAAAAAAAAAAATACAGCATGTAGAATTTTATTTGTGTGTGTGTGTGTGTGTGTGAACCTCATGAACAGAAATGATTGATTATGATCTGCAGTTCCTCAGTTGTTTTAAAGATCTGTACCCCTGCAGTCTTCTGGAAGTAGAGCTGTGTTGTAAAGGACGCGTCCTGGCGGGAGTGAACTGATTGTTTTTTGACGTAGCTCTCTGTAGTAACATGAGCTGCGCTCTGAGACAGCAGAATATGATGGATAATGTTGTTGTTGTTTTGACTTTTAGCATCCAAGGACAATGAAACCATTTAGGGACTTTATATTTTTAACTTGTCTAAGTGATAGCATAATTTCATGATTTGTCATTCTCTACTGCTTGTAAACCGATGTGATGCTTCATATCATGTCATAAAAGTGTTTTGTTATTATTTATTTTAACCTATTAAATGGGCTTTCTTGCACCTCTATTTAGGAGTGACCACAATGTCATGAGATGAATTCAGTTGTATTTTCACTAGATTATAGCACATACAGAACAATGTTAATCAAAGTCTATACTGCCAGTCATCACGGTGGGCAAAGTTGCTGAATATTTTAATATGTTAATATTTATAGCATATGTGGCATAAGTTGTGATTACTGAATGAGCCATTTTAACGGTTTAGATGAGCAAATGCAGACTTTCTGTCTGTTTAAATGGCAGGAAAACTCTCTGAATGGCAGGCTGAAACTGCTGTTTATCATCAGCACAGAGTCCGAAAACTCTCAGAGTACTGAGTTTCAGAGTACTTTCCAGAGAGAAACAAATAACAAAATCTCTGCAGAAAAAGATTTTTTTTAGCTTCTGCAGCAGGTGGGCATGGAAACTGGCCATTGATAAAATGGTGGAAATGTAATTTTGTTTGTTTGGGTTGGACATTTTTAAATGTAATAACCCGCATGTCATCTGGACTGGTATCTGAAGGGTATTTACTCTTGTTTCAGGTAAAAATAGTACAACTTGAAGTTTATGAAGTTTTCCAGTTTTGGTACATAGTGTGCAGAGAGCTAGAATACAGGTCTGTACTTTCTCAGTTGAGACATTTTTGAACATTTGTCACCACATTGCTCCAATAGAGTCTTTGTGCTAAAGGTGTACTGGATGTACAGACATCCTTCAGTGTACAAAGCCTTTGTCCAGACATGTAATGAATGTGGTACTGCGGCGGTAACAAACCTATAGGGACACATAGAGTTTCCTTCGAATGACTGTGCTGTTAAACCAGATGTGACAGATGTTAGCATGTCAACTTGCTCAGTAAGATGTTCATCAAACTCACCATTTAATATCTTATATCGTTTGCATTCATTCACTCTATAGTTATCATTCGGCCATCAAAGGGTTAGTTCACTCAAAAATGAAAATTACCCCATAATTGACTCACCCTCAAGCCATCCTAGGTGTACAGTGCTCAGCGTAAATGAGTACACCCCCTTTGAAAAGTAACATTTTAAACAATATCTCAATGAACACAAAAACAATTTTGAAAATGTTGACAAGACTAAGTTTAATATAACACCTGTTTAACTTATAACATGAAAGTAAGGTTAATAATATAACTTAGATAACAAAATTTTCAGTTTTACTCAAATTAGGGTGATGCAAAAATGAGTACACCCCACTGAAAGTCTCTGGAGCAAAGCTAAATTTTAGACTACAAATGTCTAATTTAACAAGAATTCAACCATAGTTGAGGCTAATTATTCATTATACAGGTGTCCAGCAGACAGTTCACTATAAAAGGGTGTTAAAACCCCTTCCCATTTCATGCTGTCAGCAATGGCACCACATGGAAGAGAAATGTCACAAGATCTGAGAAAGAAAATAATTTCTTTACACCAGAAAGGTGAAGGCTACAAGAAGATCAGCAAAGCTTTACTTATCAGTCAGAATACTGTAGCAAAAGTGGTGCAAAAATTTTAAAAAGATGGAACTGCAACCATCTCACAGAGACGTCCAGGTCATCCACGGAAGTTAACACCTCGACAGGAGCGTCTTCTGATGAGAAGGGTTGAAGAAAATCGGCATGCAAGTTCACTGCAGTTATCTAAAGTAGAAAGCCAAACTGGGGTGACTATTTCCCGTGACACAATACGGCGTACACTGCAGAGGAATGGCATGCATGGGTGCCGTCCACGAAAGAAGCCTCTCCTAAAGCCCAGGCACAAAAAAGCCCGCCTAGAGTTTGCCAGGACCCATGCTGACAAAGATGAAGACTACATGGGACTCTATACTCTGGAGTGATGAGACCAAGATAGAATGTTTTTGGAACTGATGGCTTCAAAACTGTATGGCGTCGCAAAGGTGAGGAATACAAAGAAAAATGCATGGTGCCTACAGTGAAACATGGTGGTGGCAGTGTCCTTATGTGGGGCTGCATGAGTGCTGCTGGTGTCGGGGAGCTGCATTTCATTGATGGCATCATGAATTCACAGATGTACTGCTCTATACTGCTCCATGAAAGAGAAGATGCTACCATCACTCCGTGCCCTTGGTCGTCGTGCACTTTTCCAACATGGCAATGATCCTAAACACACATCTAAGGCCACTGTTGGATTTCTGAAGAAGAACAGGGTGAAAGTGATTCAGTGGCTCCTGATCTGAACCCAATCGAACACCTATGGGGAATTCTGAAGAGACAAGTTGAGCATCACTCTCCATCCAGCATCCAGTCTCTAAAAGAGGTCATTCTTGAAGAATGGAAAAAGATAGATGTTGCAAAATGTTGCCAACTTGTTCATTTCATGCCTAGAAGACTTGGTGCTGTCATTAAAAATCATGGAGGCCATACAAAGTACTAGATGTAGTAGTTTTTGTTGTGGGGTGTACTCATTTTTGCATCACCCTAATTTGAGTAAAACTGAAAAATGTGTAATCTAAGTTATATTATTAACCTTACTTTCATGTTATAAGTTAAACAGATGTTATATAAAACTTAGTCTTGTCAGCATTTTGGAAATTGTTTTTGTGTTCATTGAGATACTGTTTAAAATGTTACTTTTCAAAGGGGGTGTACTCATTTACGCTGAGCACTGTATATGGCTTTCTTCTTTCAGCCAAACACAATCGGAGTTAAATTAAAAAATATCCTGGCTCTTCCAAGCTTTATAATGGGAGGTGATTATAGTGATTATAGGTTATAAAGTGGATTTTTTTCTTACAAAACGCATCGCTTTGCTTCAGAGGGCCTTTATTAACCCCCTGTTTAGGTAAGTTTTTCAAGTAATTTGTAGGTTTTAATTTTTAGATTTCTCAGATAATTGGTAGATTTTAATTTGTTGGTTTTTCAAAGTATTTTGTGTGTTTTATTTGGTAGATTTTCATTTTTAAGGTTGTTTATGTACACTGTATGATTTATGACAAAATACAGTTGAAACACTATAAAATATTTTAAAGTTTTTCAGATAATTGGTAGATTTTAATGTTGGTTTTTCAAGTAAATTGTGGGGTTTAATTTTTAGGTTTTTCAGATAATTTGTCGATTTATTATAATTTTTTTAGTTTGTAGTTTGTTAGTTGTTTTCAGAAAATTTGTAGATTAATTTAAAGATTTTTCAGATTTTTTCGATTTTTCATTTTGTAGGTTTTAATTCTTTGTTGTTGTTTTTTTAGATATTATGTACTTTATACATTTTACATTTGCAAATTTCATAAATTACATTTACATTTTTTTATAGGTTTTCATCTTTTTGTAAGTCTTATTTTGTAGTTTTCAGGTAGTCAGGAAGAGCTAAACTGGAACATAACCGGTAAAAGCACTGACTGCACATTAATTCGTCCCAGTTTGCTTTTTATTGTATTCTTATTTCCTTGCAGCTTGCTAAGTGTCTCAAAAAAAAAAAAAAAAAACACTCTTGAGTATGATTCAAAGACTCAATGCCATCAACCTCACAAACATTAGCAAACCCAACAACAGTTCTTTCCCCAACATGCTCATTGTGTCAGTTTTACGTTGTGTTATTGCGTTCCTGTACATCTCAAGTCTCTCTTTCTCTAGCAGTGTAATCAGTGCAGACTGTTTACCTCATTAAAACACTCTCACATAGTGACGGTGACCAAGGACAAAAGTGATTAGATTGTTTAAATGGGTTGTGTTTACATCTGTGTGTGTTTGTGTGGGCTGTTGATTCATGGGTCCTGTAGCTTTTTTCCGCACATTAAGTGCTTAGAATGGCACATACAGTGTCTCATTTACATAATTAGGCTAAGACAACTTCAAGATGGAGGAGAGCGCTGGAGGAGAGTGTGTCCTGCGACGGAGATTTTCCCAAGTAATTTTTAAGTTGATTGTTTATGCAATTTAAAATGAAGCACTGCTGTTTTCTTCCGCCACCTTTTGCATCCTTGGAAAAAAGCGGCGTCCCCGCTACCCTCCAATGTGTGCTTTGCATCCCAATACAATAATTACATGCATTTGCGACGTGTGTGTACGCATGTTAAACAGCTCCTCCAAGTATGAAAGTGACATGTTGCAGACTTTTAGTTTGTTCAGATTAGTTCCTGCAATAGTCAAATACAATACTTTTTTCCCACTAGCTTGTGTCTATTGTGCAGCCACTATCTGACTGATAAGAGCGGCCGTTGTGTGCCTGTGTGTTTATCTTTCCATTCACTCAGCTTGTGTCGTAACGCCCGCCGCTGTCCCTTATACCCCTTTAGGCCAATTAGTGTTCGTCTTTACTGAACTAACAAATATTTACAGGGCGGCTTTGTGCGGCTCGCAGCATGAATGATCCAAAGCTTTCAATAATAGAGCATTTTATGACAGGTATGAATGGTCTTTTGTGTCGTTTGGTCATTCATACTGAGTTATTTGGTTTGTTTTGCATGTGAAAGTGTGGTATTCCGTATGAAGCTCCTCAAGGGGAGTTAGGAAGGCAGTACATGCTGTTTCAAAGGTTTATGGTTTAGTTTTTTCTTAATAGAATGGTTACAGTCCGTTAACTTCAGGGTCTCCAACAGCGTTAGCTAAAGGTGTCCTTGTTAATAAAATTATGGTATGCTCGTAGGCTATTAGCATGAGGGTTTATGTAATATTATACAGAGTCCACTGCTGATGGACTGCAACTGTAGTAGGTAACACTTTAGTATAGGGAACACATATTCACTATTAACTACGACTTTTCCCTCAATAAACTCCTAATTTACTGCTTATTAATAATTAGTAAGTTGTTAAGTTTAGGTATTGGGTAGGATTAAGAATGTAGAATATGGTCGAGCCTCCTAACGCAAAAATCACAAATACAGCTCTTACGGGTACTTGTGAAGGCATGTTTAAGTAAGCAACTTTAAATAAAAGGTCCAACATATGAGAAAAACTTTTAGCTGTGCTGCTATTTGTCACGAGTAAGCAATTGAGTAGGCTAAGACTCCATCTATAGCAAACGCGAGCATCTCGCTTATAATAAACCCACCCAATGTACATTTTTGACATGACGCACCACAACTATTTGAGGCTGTCTACACTGGACACACTTAGTAAACAGTATAAACTGATACATTTGTCTTTCTTAACGGGTGCATGAAGATCTTGTAGCGTGTTGCATCGCAATGACCCGTTCTCTTTGACGTGTTCATGACCTGTTTACTCTTTGAAGGTCTAAATCCAGCACTTTTGTAGCTGAATTTGAATGTCTTTTCCCATGTAAAGCGTCAGTCATGGTCCCACACCGGTTAAACACCCTCTGGCTCCACTTGCTACAGTAGCCACACCCCAATTTCTCGCTATTGGTTGAGCTGGAAAGAGATTGATGGATCTGGGTGGGCCAATGTCAGTGTTTTGATTGTGCCTGATATACTCAATGTTTTCACTTTTGGGGGAGAAAACCCATGAATGGTATACTGATGGTAGTCAATGAACAATAAACTGGGTTAAGGGAATGTATTATAACATAGAAATACATACTTCACCTTTAATTTTGTCTTGTAGTGTGCAATGGTTTAAGTCACTTTGGTTAACAACCATCTGCTAAATGAACAAAAGTAAGCATTTAGACCTACAGTATAAACTTTTCCTTGGAGTGTTCAACAATGATTTACTCAGCTGCGTTAAATATTTACTTGATGTTTTAAATGGAATAATCAACCATTTATATATATATATATATATATATATATATATATCCAGATAGCTGGAGTGTGTAGATGGGGTTGGTGTTTGCTAACTGGAGAGATGATGTGTGAAGTTATTACAATCATGAAAATCTTCAGGAGCCGTTTACCCCCTTCTTCTTAACCTATAATTACCCGGTTAAATTTAAACTCCACAGCAGGTCAAGTCAGGAATCAAATCAAATTATAATCCCTACCGGATAATCAGGGAAGGCCACTGGGAAAGACAGTCGGCATTACTGATGATTGTGTTTGTGTGCGTGTGGGTCGTTTTAAAGGTTTTCCCGGCAGCTGTTTGGCTCTGTTCTGATCGTAGGTTGCTTAAAACATGCTGCGAAATTGAAACTCCTAATTAGTTTCCTTTTGTACCTGATAAAGAGGGATTTACCGCTAATAGCTGATTGGTGCAGCACTCAGAAAACCTTGGCCAAGCCAAGTAACAATACCGGTATTTTTACCTCTTTCACAAGACCCCAGATTAAGAAGTCTCGCCAGGTAGCCGTTGCCCTCTGATCCTGGCGGATAAAATGATTTTTTTCTTTTTTCTTTTTTCTTTTTTTTTTTTTTATGGTTCTCATCAAAGGGATGTTTTGTTCTGTGAAACTAGTTTCTTTTCTTGTCTCACTTTCAGATGGATTCAACCAAGATTTAGAAGCTTGTCGACCATTTTCAATGATTCCCGTGTGTTTATTTTGTCCGTCAAAACAGAATTAACATACTGATTTTCTTGGACACTTCCCGTGTGAATATTAAATATCTGCATTTTTTGAGGGTTGTGGCTCTGCATTGTAGCACATGCATTTACAGTCAAAGCTGTTTCGAAACTTGGTTCGTTTCTCTGTTTTATTTTGATTCTTGTTGGCATATTTGGTTTTTCATATTTATATTAATCGGAAGTGATTTTTGCTGTCATTTATAAACAAAACATGCCTTTTTCTCTGAAAATGCCTTTTAATGATGGTTGTTTTCCAGACGCAGCCTTGATTCCCTCTCAGACTGATAATAGCAAAAATGTTGATGAACTGAAAGAATGCCAGTAAAAGCCTGTGGAGCTGTTGTCCATCTATCATGAAATTTGTGAATGCTGCTATAAGCTACATTTCAGTCCGTTTTGAAATACTGCCTTGTAAAAGCAAATGAACCAAGGAGAAAATGCAACATTGTAACATTTTTTGATTGTTCTCATCAAAGGGATGTTTTGTTCTGTGAAATTAGTTTCTTGTGTCATTTTCAGATGGATACAAACTAAATTTAGAAGCTTGTCGACCATTTCCCATGATTCCCATGTGTTTATTTTGTTCTTCAGAACAAAATTACTCTTTAGATTTTCTTGGACGCCTCCCATGTGGATATTGGAGATCAGCATTCTTCGAAGATTGTGGCTCTGCATTGTTGCGCATATATTTACAGCCAAAGGTGTTGGCGTAATTGATCAGGTTGCCGAGGCCAGTTAGTAGTCGATGCTACCCTCATACCTACATCCTCCCACACAAAATGCCTAATCAATTCTTCACCAGGAAAATGGGATTATGAGGACAAGCCTTTGTGTGCAAGAGCTCCCGATGGAGACTCGGTCCTCGGCACCTAGATCCAATTGAGCTCCATTCAAATGGCAAATCATTGATTGACTGGGAACCTGAAGACCCATTTGGTGTAGGTTGTGTCTTGTTTTGTTAAATACTTTTGTCCTTGTAGCAGCTCCAGTCAACCTTTCTGTTTATACCAAGCAGGTCTATGATACTAGTTGCTTGTCTGGC
Source organism: Mylopharyngodon piceus (assembly GCA_039654765.1). NCBI lineage: Eukaryota > Metazoa > Chordata > Actinopteri > Cypriniformes > Xenocyprididae > Mylopharyngodon > Mylopharyngodon piceus. Next base: position 20,985,270 of record CM077448.1, read on the forward strand.
ACATTTTTTGCGCCAATCACCAGAGACGTAAATGCCATGTGACTAATCACTCTGAAGCTCTTGGATTATTTAGTCATTTTTTCATTGTAACATTCACAGTCTTTATACTCATGCTCAGACAATGATTCATTATTTATCTTTACCAAAAAATGCAATGCATCTAATTAATCTGAAATAATGCAATGCATCATTCAATCTAAAATTCAGTCACATGTCTATTATAGAGCTCTTGACACAATTTTTCCATCTGTGTTGGATTTTAAAATCATTTCTACACTCTATATTCATCCGATCTTATTTAACCCCACAACAGAATGAGAAAGTTATAGAAAGACTGCAGCATTTACAACTCTCATTTCCCAAGAGTCTGTAATTAAATCTCACTTCTGTGGTTCCACCCTCCAACATGTTGGTGTATTGCTGACAGAACACAAGTGCAGAACTACTGCAGTCTTCCCCGCTGCTAGAGCCAATGACACCACAGTCATTACAGCTTGATTCCTGCATTTAATAACAATCATTTGTGCAAACAATTACCTAAAGCTTAGAGTTAAGGAGACATTGTGCTGTTCTTTTAGAGTAGTAAACTGCACTTCAAAATATTTGAACTCCATCAGGGGCAACCACTTTAAAAATAAAAAAAATAAAAAAAAAAAGTCCCCCACTTTTAGAAATGACTTGGAGCCTGGTTCGCTTCTCTCATAATTTGGTTTGTGTAGGCAAATATGGCTGCGTTTTTACCTGGATCCACCCAAGATTTTAAGATTTCTATTTAGATTTCAGATTTTTATAAACAAAACATGCTCTTTTCTCTTAAAACAAATGGCTGTTGTTTTTCCAGACACAGTCTGGAATCCCAATCAAATGGTTTTTAGGAAAAAATAAGGCCAGTAAAATCCTGCATAGCTGTTCTCCATCTATCTTGAAATTCGGAGATGCTGTTTTGAGCTAAATTTTAGTCTGTTTTGAAATATTGGCTTGTGAAAGTGAACGAGCCAAGAAAATGCAACACTGTGACATTTGAACTATTTCAGAGGAACACAAATAAGCTACAAAAATTACCTACATTTGGGGAATAGCCATTACATTTAAAGGGGACCTATAATGCCCCTTTTACAAGATGTAATATAAGTCTCTGGTGTCCCCAGAATGTGTCTGTGAAGTTTCAGCTCAAAATACCCCACTGATCATTTATTATAGCTTGACAAATTTCCCCCTATTTAAACCAGAATCGGACACTGATGGAGAGACTCAGGAAGAAGTTACAAATTTTACAATGAAACTGGATGTTTCTGAATGGTTAGTAGATAAATTTATGTAGTTGCTGTGGAGTTGATTCAACTCATCGACTAGCATGTGCCGTCATGTTAATCTTCTGTGCAAATCCAGCGTTGAATCGACCCTCATTTGTGAAGCAGTCGAGCGTAAAATGACGGCATGGCAACAACCCTCTACTACAACAACTCTTCCTCTTCTCTAAAGCAGCCCAACATGGCCTCACCCCCTTTGTTGTGTGTTCTCGGAGGCAGGGTTTATGTAAATTTTAGGGTTAGTGATGTCACCAACCTGGGAAGAAGCTCGTTGTAGTCCCTACCAGCCGTTTGTTGTAGTCCTTAAACAGCGATTTCTGTAAAAGAAAATATCTCCCTTTGCATTGAACTTTGAGCATTGTAACTTTGCAGATGTTGTTTATGCTCAAACAGCAACATTACACACTAACTAAAGTTAAAAAAGTGAAATTGTAATCAAGAACCCCTTTAAGAGTCCAGTTTTGCTTTGTCGTGGTTCCATTTAAAAATAGTATTTGTCCATGTAAACTGACATCAGGACAGGCAGAAGCCTCTCTGCCAATTGGTTATGTTGGCAACACACAAGCAGTAAGTGGCAATTCATCTTTGGCTAGTGCTGATTTAACGTCTGCCCCAGTGGAGGATTTTGCCAGTTGGTGTGTGAGAAAGTCTGGGTTAAGTGCAAACACTACAAATTGGATAAAGCCTTTATCATATTTATTGGTGTTTACATTTATGCATTTGGCAAAACCAAAGTGGCACTCAAAGTAACAGGAAATCGCCTGAAATTGTTCATGACGTTTATTTGTTTTTTAAAGCTATTTTTGGTTTTAGTATAATAGGTTATGTACTGGTTCTTAAACCCAGTCAGAGCCAACACTGTCCTTTATTCCCTCTCACAAGATCTGCAGTGGCGTGTCAAAGATTCCCAGCATCAGCTTCAAAGGAGGATGATGAACAAATCATTTAGTGCAGTGAATCTAGTTTAGATTAATCATCTCTAAGGCCGAATGAAATCTCCAGTAGACACGGACCTCCTGCGGAGAGCGTTTCACATCCAATCCAGACTTCCCTTTCTCTTTTTATGTGCTGCTTTGCTCATTTGACAGCTCTGTAGAGCAGTTTCATGGCGTAACCTTGCCAGGCGCTGTTTTCCTTCTGTCATTGATCAGCTCTGTGGGTTGTGTTCGTTAAAGTGCCCATATTTTCACAGCTGATCTGACACCGTAACCTGTGTTTGCATTTCAGGCATAGCTGATTATTGATTAGGGTCTGTCAGGTTAGCTGAGCATCGAAAGTGATTCACAATGAGCACAACTGAGCTTTCAGAGTCTCTGTGGGTATTTCTTATCATTCAGACTGAATTTTGGTGTGTGAGAACAGTAAATAAAATTCATTATACATATACACCAATCGGGCATAACATTATGACCACTGACCGGTGAAGTGAATAACACTGATTATCTCTTCATAACGGCACCTGTTAGTGGGTGGGATATATTAGGTAGCAAGTGAACATTTTGTCCTCAAAGTTGATGTGTTAGAAGCAGGAAAAATGGGCAAGCGTGAGGATTTGAGCGAGTTTGACAAGGGCCAAATTATGATGGCTAGACGACTGGGTCAGAGCATCTCCAAAACTGCAGCTCTTGTGGGGTGTTCCCGGTCTGCAGTGGTCAGTATCTATCAAAAGTGGTCCAAGGAAGGAACAGTGGTGAACCGGCGACAGGGTCATGGGCGGCCAAGGCTCATTGATGCACGTGGGGAGCGAAGGCTGGCCCATGTGGTCCGATCCAACAGACGAGCTACTGTAGCTCAAATTGCTCAAGAAGTTAATGCTGGCTCTGATAGAAAGGTGGCAGAATACACAGTGCATCGCAGTTTGTTGCATATGGGGCTGCATAGCCTCAGACCAGTCAGGGTGCCCATGCTGACCCCTGTCCACCGCCGAAAGCGCCAATAGTGGGCACGTGAGCATCAGAACTGGACCACGGAGCAATGGAAGAAGGTAGCCTGGTCTGATGAATCATGCTTTCTTTTACATCACGTGGATGGCCGGGTGCGTGTGCATCACTTACCTGGGGAACACATGCCACTAGGATGCTCTATGGGAAGAAGGCAAGCCGGCGGAGACAGTGTGATGCTTTGGGCAATGTTCTGCTGGGAAACCTTGGGTCCTGCCATCCATGTGGATGTTACTTTGACACGTACCACCTACCTAAGCATTGTTGCAGACCATGTACACCCTTTCATGGGAACGGTATTCCCTGGTGGCTGTGGCCTCTTTCAGCAGGATAATTCACCCTGCCACAAAGCAAAAATGGTTCAGGAATGGTTTGAGGAGCACAACAACGAGTTTGAGGTGTTGACTTGGCCTCAAAATTCCCCAGATCTCAATCCAATCGAGCATCTGTGGGATGTGCTGAACAAACAAGTCCGATCCATGGAGGCCCCACCTCTCAACTTATAGGACTTAAAGGATCTGCTGCTAACATATCGGTGCCAGATACCACAGCACACCTTCAGGGGTCTAGTGGAGTCCATGCCTCGATGAGTCAGGGCTGTTTTGGCAGCAAAAGGAAAGTGGTCATAATGTTATGCCTGATCGGTGTATATTTAGGGCTGTCAAGCAATTAAATTTTTTTATCTAATTATTTGCACAATGTGGTGATTAATTAATTAATTAATGCATCAAATTTGCTCGAGAAATTACCCAGAAAACATAATTTAAAGTCATTATTGTGTTAAAGGAGAAAAGTATCACATAAACATTACAAATAGTAGCTTTAGAAAAAAAAAAAAAAAAAAAATTATTTGATTCAACAGAGAATTTATTACACACAAACATTTAGGCTTCAACAGCCATGAGGGTCAGTAAATGTTGACAGAATTTTCATTATTTGGGTGAAATAGGCCTACTTTTATTGGGTTTTTTATTAATATGGAAATTTTTTTATTTTTTTATGAAATGATACTCTAAATAGGAAACTAAAGCTGCCAGTAGGTGGCAGTAAATGTCCATTCATTCAAATGGCTGATTCATTCAGGAATTAAGTAAATGGCTCTCTTTTATAATGGGCCATTGAATCATTGGTTCACTCGATTGATTCACTCAAAAAGTTGAAGCACCGCTTTGTGTTACTCAGAGACACACAACAGTTCTGCTCTGGCTTTATAGGTAATATTTCCGTTGGCAGAATTGAGCAAAAGCAGACAATATTGTGTCTAAAATATATCACAATATTAACTTCTTATTTATTGAACTGTTGTATAAAATCAATATCACATTTGCGCTCGTGCTATTCAGGACAAAAACACTCGTGTGATATTGCGCTCATTACTCTTATGATATTACTTAACTATATCATGATATAAATATGAGACAAAAACTCATACAGGGGGACTTTTGCCCTGATATCTTGAATTTTAGGTTCAACTGCTAACTGCATTCTATAGGCTCCATCACGCAAAAAGCTCCAGAAATAAATTATTCCCAGTGTATATATTTGCTTAGAAAATATTCCATTGTTTGTATTCGATTCTTTGTATTGTTCTGCTCCGTGAAGCTTTGAATTATTTGTTTGCAAAAAGTGTGAGCCTGGAGCTTCCTTATCGTCTGACGCAAGGAGATGCTTCGCTGCCTCTATGAATTTGTTTGTCACCTTGTTGATTGTAAATATCCAGCCAGATCAGGCTGGAGCTGAGGAAAGAATGAGGCAGGATGGACCCAGTATAGGAATTCTGCCATAAAAAACATAATTAATGTTGGATGTGAACTGGAGTGAATTGAAGTGAATGAATTCAGAGTCATCCAATACAGGAAGTTCTGATTTGATCAGACTCTCTCTGGAGAAAGAGGCATCGCCAGCCGGAGGCTCTCAGCCAAGTTTGATGCCAGTCTGTGCAGCTCTCTTTATTTCATCGCCAGCGTAAACGTGACAGCGCAGAAATATAATAGATTCTGCTGCTCTCTAAAACACTAAACAAAAGTCTTTCTTCTTCATCTGCTTGATCAGATGTAAGACTCAAGATTGAGTTGGCACAGGATGCCCTGTATTGTGTTTCCAGGTTAAAAAAAAAAAAATCTTTATTGTCAAGAAGTAATACTTTTAAAACTTAGCTCTCTTTTTAGCTTTCCTGCTATTTTACATTTACATTTTCTGTATGGTAGTTATTATTTTAGTTGGTCCCTTCGGACAAACCTTTTCTACATATCTTAGGTTTTTTAAGGAACTTGTAGTCTATATGCAAAGTATGATATGTTTATTTGTTCATTCAATAATTTGGTCACTCACATTAAACGTAGAATTGCATTTTCTGCATTTCTCAATTCAGCACACGTGTAGAGGCTTTAAATTTGGCGTGAAAGAAAATGCAGTCATTCATTATTCATTATATGTTCGCACAGCAACAGAATATGATTGTCAGTTCTGTATTTGAGTCCTTAATACGGTTACGTTCACACACAGTTCACTTATTTACGGAAAATCCACGCTGTGTGACTACTAAATGTAGTGTTTTAGCCTTATTTCTTGCACGTATATACAAATTAAAATATTGAAGTATTGAAGTTTTGTGTTCTTCCTCTTTGCAAGAATGAAAAGACCAATCACAATTCTGTATGCATATATTACAATCAAAATAACCAAAATAGATTTTTGAATGTCAAAGTGACCCCAATGTCTCAGATGAGAGCTGTTTTTACTAGTTGAAATGCATAATTATGGCAATTCAGTTGGAATTTTCAAACTTTTATGTTAAATTTAAGTGCTAAAGAAATCTGTTAAACAGTTGGAGCTGAATTAATTGGAGAATTTTGTGAAGATTTAGAAAACGAAGTAAAAAACGAAGTAGAAAACGAACGGATTTCAATAGAGTGCCACTTTGTAATTAATTGATCTTACATAAGCATTCACATTTGAAGCACCCGATGATTCAGGCATGACAGTGAGAGATATCCCTCTTGTTCTTTAACAGCGGAGCGTCAACCAGGCTGAACTGTGTTTGAAGGACGTTGCTCTGCTCTCAAGCTTTGCAATTCAGAATGAAACAGATTGAAAGGGTCTTTTGTGTCCCTCAGACTTGATTCCCACTAGTGTTTCTTTCAGCGTTGAGTAGTGCACTTGAAAGCATGTGCCCTGATCTTGAAGAAGACCAGACGGCTGTTTCCTTTAGCCTTATGGAATGAAACTCTTGAGCAGGTACGCCATTAGTTTCATTGTATTGGTCTGAAAGCACCAGGCACGGTCATGTTTGCCAACAGATGGCTTTCGCTGAGTAAGTGTCAGTGCTAATGTGGAGAAAATGAGATGAGTAGATCAACTCTTCCTGAGGTCACCCTCCTGCTGATTCTGTGCTTTTATATAGATTCCCAAGTAAAATTTATGCTGTTACATGATGGCGATCCACCTAAGTATAACTCGGCTTAATAATTCATCTAAATTACCACATGTTTAAACATTTACAGGAGGGCTGTAAATGTTCCATCTCCAGGATCGCTGACATTCATGTCCTAGAATCTAAGCTCAGGACCAAGTTTATCAAGACCTTTGGGTAGAAACCCTTCTCATTTGGTTAGTAAGAGTTTGTTGGTTAGATTTTGTTGGTTAGTAAGAGTTTGCTTGATGTACTTGTTGATGCTAAATGTTTTTGTGCTTTCTCTGTGTGCAAATTATATGATGATTTTAAGGATGTGTAATTTTATTATCATTATTATTGTTATTATATAATTATCTATTTTATAAAAATATATAAAATATATTATTAGTGCAGTCAAATCAATTAATCGTGATAAAACGCATATAACATAAAAGTTTGTAAATATATAATTTGTGTGTGTGTATGTGTGTGTATATGTATATATATACATATATATCACAGAATCACAAGATATAAACTCGCATATATTTACAAACTTTTATGTTAAATGCGATTAATCGATTTGACTGCACTAATATGAATATATAATTTTATATAAATAGACAAATATATATTATATTATATTATAATAAAATTATATCTATCTATATATATATATATATACAATTCTGACCTTTTCTCGCAATTGCAAGTTTTATGTTTCACAATTCTGAGTAGAAAAAAAAGGCAAAATATTGCAAGATAAAAAGGTGCAATTGCCTTTTCTTCTTTTTCTTTTTTTTTATCGCTCTCTTTTTTTTCTTTTTTTTTTTCCATGACAGAAACAAGCTTCCATACTTTTGGTATCTGTCAAGAAAAGAAAAGAAAAGAAAAGAAAAGAAAAGAATTACAGTTAATTACAGAATAACAACCATGTATGTACAGTGAGACAGTAGGCTTTCCTTATAAATCTCAATTTTCTTTTTCTTTAAAATGTTAATAAAATAAAAATAGCTTTGTCTATACAGAATTTTGCCAGAATAATTATGTAGTTTACAGTATATTCATTATGTATTTATTATCTTTATTCTGCATGATAATTCCTAACAATGTTTATTTTCCAACATAGACACTTCAGTAAATGTTTTTAATCCTTTCAAAAACGTCATTCAGCCAAACAGCAACTATTAAAAGTCTTTTTAATAGTTTTAAGTGATAAATAATGAGAATATACATTTTGTGAATATACCTGATGCTAAGTGGCCTGCTGTTGCTATGGTAACCTCCTCAAATGGGTGCAACTTCTGTTTACAAGCGTTTGTTTTGGCACTCTAGGTGAAAATATGAAGTTTTTGTCATAGTGAAATGTTGTTTGCTTAGGTGCGACTCTCTCAGTGTTTTGTTTTGACATCTTTTAGGTGTGTTCAAGCCTCTGATATCAGGTTTGACCCCCCTTCCCATGCAGGGCTACTCTGAACTCCAGGAATCAGTTTGCACACATGGCTTTGCTGAGTCGGACAGTTTTACCGGCTTTCTGCTGCCCGGCACTTTTCTCGCGGACGCTCGGTGCCACGGGCAGACCTGGTTGCCATGGCAACCTGTTCCTTTTTTTTGTGTGCTGTGACATCGTGGTCACCCCCGACAACCGTTCTAGAGTCACCACAACAATGCTGACGTGGTAAACCTGAGAGAGAGCCGCAGAAGGAACCTGTCAATGATGAAATGTGTTGCTGTGTTTAATGGCGGGAGCTTTAATGCACAAAGGTGAATCATTTTGACTTGGGTGAGTGTGTAACCTAGCAACCACCCTAGTAACCACTTAGCAACACACTATCATTATGGTGGTGAGTCTTGCACAGGTAAACGCTACTCCTGTTTTCTTTAGAAAATGTAGTTTTCGTACAGAGTTTTGAATTTCTGTGCATGTCTGAATGCCCCTTCCTCTCTCTCTCTCTTTGTTCTGTTCATCATTATGGAGGAATATCTCCACCCGTCCGCAGCTGATCTACCTATCATTTTCACATCTCCTAGCAACAGCTCTTTAAAAAACTAAATATAACACTTGGTAAGGTGTCGCACCAGAGCCGTGTGTGTGTGTGTGTGTGTGTGCGTGTGTGTGTGCGTTTTTGTGATTTATGAGGACACAAATTTGTATAATGACATGGGTATTACACTGGTATTGCGACGTGAACATGAAATATGAGGACATATTTAAAATAGCTTTAAAAACATACTAAACAATGTTTTATTAAAAATGTAAAAATGCAGACAGTTTTCTGTGATGGGTTGGTTTAGAGGTAGTGTAGGGGGATAGAATATACAGTTTGTACAGTATAAAAACCATTACGCCTATGGAGTGTCCTCACTTTGATAGCAAAACAAACCTGTGTGTGTGTGTGTGTGTGTGTGTGTGTGTGTGTGTGTGTGTGTGAAGCAGATGAAATAGAGGGCTATAAGTGGATCGAGTGAAAATAAGCTAAAATTTCAGAAAAGTGGAGACTGTGATCTCGTATTGTCTGCAAACTGAAAGAACACACACACAGGCACATGCGCGCACACACACAGACACAGTGAGCGTCTCTGGATACTCCTGAAATAGCACAACAGAATCAACCTTTGAACTTGTGTTCAGAATACAAGATTGAGTGTTTAGAGGGAGGTACAACTACATGATTCATATTTTGGATGGTTCAGATTTTCTTGTCTGAATTAAGACTTTCTCTGTCTTATTAAAGCACAAAGGAAATAACAATACTTGAGTTCCTTAGGTTTTGCATTGATCCTTAAAGGTTGCATTCACAATCCATTTTACTTCTGCAATGTGACGCAGGGTAGACAACATATTGAATTTAACATGGATGAAGACAAGGCTGTGAGGGATCTTTACAATGGTGTACAGTGTATAAAGCCTCTAGATCACATAATGATCATAACTCACAACTTTCAAAACTATTTTATGGAGTTTTCAACGTTTTTTTTTATTCGGAAAGACGTTTCATTGCCTGGACAATCAGTATGTTGTTAATCAACAGTATGATCCATTGAACACACTGTGCTTCTGTTCCTCACATCCTCGTTTTCACTCCTGTCATAAATTAAATATGCTGCTACCCTGACTAACATCTGTTTCAGAGTAAAACAGAATATTCACTCAGAGGGGGAAAATGTAAGGCAGGAAGGAATTACATCAGGAATTGATTGGATCATATGAAGAGTCTGTATTTTAGAGGTGTTTTTTGTTTTTTTGTTTTTTTGAAATAATGTATACTGATAGATTGTGCACAAAATATAAATAGCCTGTTTTTTTTTACAATCCAGTTAAATCACAGTGGATTAACTCAAGTCCTGCCCAACATTATTTTCAGCTGAATATTGTTTCATACATCACATTATGTTGACTTTGTGATCTGTGTTTGATCTTCAACATTTAAAGACAAACCTTTAAATTAAACAGGAGTCGTTGGAACGAATCTTGATTAAAACAGCTTGTGTTTAGACGTTGCCGGTGGCGTTGTTCTGTTCCAAAAATGCTCTATTTTTCTGGTGAAATGCTATTTTGGGACTTAAAATAATGTTTGGATGAAGCTCTGGTTTGCAGAGGGAAAAACTTTTTAACCAAGTCTTACGTCAGTCAGGAGGGACCATGAATATTTGATGATGCAAAGCAAAACATTTGAGCTTCGCTTATAAAAAAAAAAAAAGCGTGACATTTACCTTCACGGTTGTGATAGTGACTGTTAAGTCATCATTACCCAAACAGACGGCCGTACCTGCCGCTTCTCAGAGTTTAAACCGAGTCCTCGGAGAGCAGCGCTGCTGTTCCTGACATCTACAGCTGTCCTGTCAATGAGAGATTATTTATCTGCGTGTGCGGGACTCATCCTGAGAAGAGCTGCTGTAGTCCCCCAGGCCGGCTGTCTGTCTGTATGTCATTGACAGAGCCCCGCGGGGACCGCATCTCCCAGCATGCCCCTCTCCGGGGACGGGGCTCGTGTGACAGCTCTGCCTCCGGCGCTCGGAGAGAGACAGAGAAGCCCTCATCATGATAGATACCGACAGCTCAGAGCACGTGAGAGAGATGCAACATGAATTTTCTTCACAATCAGGCAAAACCTGTTTCATCTGTATTGTTTACTATTTCCTCTTTATTTATAATGCGCGTTCATTCATGCTCTGCTCACAGATCAGCGCTGTTGCATCATGGCTTGCCACTGTTGACTCTCTGTGCAGCTGGAGAAATACAACTAACGCTGATGATCAACTGAAATAGTCTAGTTAGTAGATGGTTTTTGTGGGTTTTAAGAATGAAAATTCTGTCATTTAGTCACACCTGTATGGTTTTGTCTTTTTTGGAGAAAGGAGATGTGTGCTTTTTCATACAATAAAAGTGAATGTGGATTGAGGCAGTTGAGCTGCGAAAAACATGACAAAAAGGATAAGTATCAAATCACATTCAAATAAGTTAAAGGAAAAAATGAAAATTCTGTCATTAATTACTCACCCTCATGTTTTTCCAAACTCGTAAGACATTCGTTCATCTTCAGAACACAAAAGATCTTTTTGATGAAATCCGAGAGGTATCTGACTCCCCTACAGACTGCAATGTTATAAACACTTTCAAGGCCCAGGAAAGGTAGTAATGACATCATTAAAATAGTCCATGTGACTACAGTGGTTCAACCTTAATGTTATGAAGTCTCATACGCTGTTGACGTAGAACCTGGAAGCGCTGCACTGTGTTTACAACGTCAACAGGGAAGAGAAGAAATTGTTGAATAAAGTCGTTATTTTTGTTTTATTTTTGCACACAAAAAGTATTCTCATCACTTCATAACATTAAGTTTGAACCACTGCAGTCACATGGACTATTTTAACCATGTCTACTACTATTCTGGGCCTTGAAATTGATAATAACTTTGCAGTCAATCGGAGGCCAGATAGCTCACAGATTTCATCAAAAATATCTTAATTTGTGTTCCGAAGATGAACGCAGGTCTTACGGATTTGGAACAAATGAGGGTGAGTACTTAATGACAGATTTTTCATTTTTGGGTGAACTAACCATTTAAAATTATAAATACACCACCATCATTTTCATTTCATATCTTTTCACAGCTGTGCTGTACATTTAGGAAAGTTTCAGGACTTCTTCTTGTGCTCATTCGCATCCAAAATATTGGAAATATATTTTTCCTGAAACGATGCTTCATTTTTCTGAATCATGCTGTAATCATAAAACCCAAACTTTATATTGAAGAAGTGTTTTATATTTGTTGGAATTGGTTTTTCAGTACCTGTGTGCTCACTGTCATTTAGATGCTGGTAGTTTTACACTATGTTGCACATTTCAGGATATTTAGATGTTACTCTGAAAAACCTCATTCACTGTAGAAAGAGGTCAGGTTCATATTGTTTTTTAAAAATCTCACAGTGTTCTGTGTATATTTGCATTTGCTGGCTTAATGAACCTTTTGAAGGCAAAGTTTGCATTATATTATGAGCCAGATTTACTAACAGCTTGCGCTAGTTTAAACCCTGTTTTGGCATTAAAAAACTACTGTAAGGATTTACTAAAGACACGCAGTGAAAAATTAGCGCTAAAAATGCATGGACAGGGTTATTTTTGCAGCTGACCTTATTGCATATGCATTTGTAGGAGTTTCCCTTTCAGACACAAAATTTATGGGAGGAGAGTATTTAAATGAATCACGCAGGTTATTTACTAAGGTTTGTGCTAGTCAATTTACTGGTATTTGCATTATTTAACACCCAAAAAAGCATGTCTTAAACCAGACGCTAATTTGTGCTGCTCTTGGTAGATTGTGTTGGTCATTATGGAAATGATCCAGCTGCCTCTGTGTTCTTTAATTTACGTGTCGTCAGTAGATCACGCGCAGAACTTTCCACTCCCCATCAGTGCTTTTATGGGATTATAGTGCACCCACACTAATTTGCCGTTTAGTAAATCTGGCCCTAAAGATGATGATATTTTGAATGGAGAGTTTGAGGTTTTTGGTCACTGTTTTGAGAAATGTGTTACTGGTTTCAGTAAATGTGCAGTTGAGAAATATAGTAGGGAGCTCATGGTTGTGATGTTATAACTATGAAGATTTCTGAATGACTTCTTTTTGCGGTTCAGTTTCAGTAAAGTTCTGTGTGAGCTGGAGAGCTTTGTGTTGTGAACATTAAACACAGTATATCAAAAGAGCAAGAAAAAGAGAAGACACCTTTATGTTCTCTAATGCTTTTGGGTAAACTTCTCCTGTCTCTCTCTCTCTCTCCAGATGTTGTGGTTAACGGTAAGCCGTGTGACTGTGACGTGGTCGCTGACTGCAGGGTCGGAGATGCTGTGCCGTTAGAGGTGAAACTGACCAACCGCAGCAAGAGCGCCGTTGGACCGTTCTCTCTGACCGTCGTCCCCTTCCAAGACTATCAGAATGGAGTCCAAAACTTCGACCTGCAGGATGCCGTCACTTTCATCGGCTCCAACACCTTCTACATCGGCACGGTGAGCCAATGACGCACATAGAAAAGCACACAGCAGCAGGACGCTGTCTGAGCCGGGTCATGTCATCAACATCTAAGGAAAGTTTAGCTGTCAATCACAGTCAAGGTGTTGAAGGTCCCCTTATGTATATGTTAGTCAAGGTTTCTTGCAACAGAAATCTTAATTGCCCTTTCGCAAAGACCCGCCCCCCCATTGCTACGTCCGCCAAGCCATGCCGCTCTCACACCACACATCATGTTCTCACGCAGTGAAAAATACATCACGGAGCAATGAGGATACTAACAACACGCCGACAGACAAGACAGAGCAGGTTACTTTTGATATGAAACAAAGTCTCAGCTTTCACATTTTGTCATTTTTTAAAGAAATTTAAACAATAAATACCGTTTTGTGGCTCTTTAATGTGTCATGACGGATCACTGTAGCGCCTCAGTTCAAGCAGCATGTGAACCGATTATCTCTTCCAACTAGTTATAGCAAAAAATAAACATGAATGAACATCAGAAGGTATGTTGTTTCAAATGCGGAAAGACGTTAATACACACCAAGTTCAAATCCACCAACGTTGATCTACAAACTCTCCTGTCTAATTTGTTAGTCATACAAAATGGCGGATTCAGCGTTATGATTGGTCAGATCGCCTGTCAATCAAACTCCTGGCATAATTAGGCTGTTTTGTTTGTTTCTTTCGAGAGAGATTTACAAGACATTTGGCCACATGTTTAAACGCACCTACTTGTTCTTTATTATAAGTATTTTATACATTAGAGTAATAGTAAAGTCATCAAAAAGTATGAGAATTAACCAGAAATGTTAAAAAAAATAAATAAATGGATATGTATTTTTTATTTATTTATTTGTTTGTTTGTACAAAATAATTACAAGCATTAAATCATAAACCTTTAGATGAAAATGTTTTTAAGATCATGAGAAGCATAAATTCAGTCACTTGTGTCAAAAGTTTTAAATGCTAGTGTATGTGACATTATGACAGAAATACAGTACCGGTCAAAAGTTTGGAAACATTAAGGTTTTTTAATGTTTATGAAAAGTCTCTTCTGCTCACCAAGGCTGCATTTATTTGACCAAAAATACAGTAAAAACAGTAATATTGTGAAATATTATTAACATTTAAAAGAACTCTTTTCTGCGTGAATATATGTTAAAATGTAATTTATTCCTGTGATCAAAGCTGAATTTTCAGCATTATTACTCCAGTCTCCAGTCTGTGTGTGTGTGTATATATATATATATATATATATAATATTATTATTATTATTATTATAGCAGTAGCATTAAAATATAATGTGCATGGAAAGTAGACTGAATTCCAACTAAAATGGACCAAACTGAGATCTGATCCTATTTTAAGACTAGAAACCAGGTGAATGCAAAGCAAACTGGGTTCCTTTTCACTCTGTTCAGTGTTTGGTTCTTTTAAAGTCTGAGTTTGGTTCTTTTAAAAAGGACAGACTGTCTTTGCTTCTGTACCTGTAAAGGCCAATTCACACCGCACCGACAGACTGCAACAGACACTTTGTCGGGTTTTGTCAGATCAATGTGTTACCCCTGTCGGAGTCTGTCGGAGTCTGTCTGAGCTTGTTTTCGCCGATTGAACATGCTAAATCGGAACTAGAATGTCTGAGAAGTGACGTACTGTAATCTGGTGACTGTCTGGGTCTGTCGGTGCAGTGTGAATTGGCCTTAAAGGGATAGTTCACCTAAAAATGAAAATTTTGTCTACTTACTCATCCTCAAGTTGTTCCAAACCTGTGTGAGTTTCTTTCTTCTGTTGAACACAAAAGAAGATATTTTAAAGAATGTTGGTAACCAGACAGTTGACGGTAGCCATTGACTTACATATTAGGAAAAAAATACTATGGAAGTCAATGGGTGCATTGAAACATACAGGTTTGGAACAACTTGAGGATGAGTAAGTAGACAAAATTTTCATTTTTGGGTGAACTATCCCTTTAAGACTTCTGTACGACCCTCACAGGACATGTATGAAGGAGTGTGTAGGAAGCAGAAGATGTGAAGTTTTGGTACTTTTGCCACTTCTCGCTCTGCTCTTGGCAGTGATGAAGTCAGCAGGTGTTTCAGAGCAGTGATGCAGGTGTGTGATGTTCTCGTCCTCAGGTGAAACCCACGGAGAACTCTGTGTGTGTGGGAGCCCTGCTCTTCTTATACACCGGTGATTTCTATCTGAACATCAAGTTTCAGGACGACAGCACGAGCCGCGACCTGCCGCCCGCCTGGTTCTGTCTGCCCAGCGTCCACATCAAAGCCCAGGAGCCAATCGAAGCAGCTGCCTGAACCTGTGAACTCTGACCTCTGACCTGACGGACTCAGTAGGCCTGGGGAGAGATCTGCTGTTATCTAGACCACCACTGAGCGGATCTAGATATTTATTGAGTCTAGAGCAAGTGCAGTTCCAGTGTATAAAGCTTTTAGAGTTTGGAGATGTTTAAATGTATGCCAAATCCTCCACTTTAAGTTCAGTTTGACTGTTCTGAACGCATCATGCTCATTCACCTCCACAGGCAAAATGGATGAAGAACATTTTTCAGCTAACCGCTAAGTGAAAACATCAAAGGAGAGTTTACAGTTTAGTCCTGAATCGTTCTCTTAAAGTGAAGGAGTTTAAAATGCACTAGATTGCTCAACAACGTCATGCTTTCAGTGCATGAATCTGATGGAAACATCTCCAGCTCATATTTCATCCCAAAAATAATATAACAAAAATATTAGATTTAGTTGAAGCCTATTTTTACAACTTTTTTGTTTTGCCTTATGACATTATTTTAATGACAATTAAGCACGTCTCATTACTGTGATGTGTTCGCTCGGGCATTTTGTTTATTCGTTTGTTTTGTAATTCTCATAATCGTAAATGGTGATTCTCATTGAAGTCAATAATTTGAGTATTTAAATATGATTATCTGCATGGAATAAAGTTTTATTTACATCAGCATAGATTAAATTAAAATGTTTTATATATACATAATTAGATTTTTTGCATTATGGTAATGATAGTTGTAGAGGAAATGTTCTTAATTGTCATAAAATAATATTGTCACAATTTCAAAAACTCTTAATGGGTAAAACAGGCTTATTTTCTTTGTGCAAAACATAATTTACTATTTCCTTCTTTTGATTTTTGGCTGAAATATGACCTGGTCATGTTCTCGGCAGGTTTTGTAGGGGTTCACATTAATAGTTCATGTAAATATGAGTTACGTCTGTCACAGTACTTTCATGTATGAATGTATACAGCTTTTTTTTTTCTGGGGTTGATGCATAAATGGTTTTGTGACTCTGTCAGGCTCATGGCTTTGATTCACATTTATGTAACTATGAAACTGGTTTCTTTAATGTGTTTTTACGGTAACGCTTTGGTATGGGGAACACATATTCACTATTAACTACCACTTTTGCCTCAGTAAACCCTTAATTTACTGCTTATTAATAGTTAGTAAGGTGGTTGTTGTAGTTTACACGGAGACGATAACGGTATTAACTTGCACTTTGAAATCCGTTTTAAAAAGTTAGCATTTTCAGGCCCCCAAAACACTGTTGGCCCCTAAGATTCTAAGCTAAAGATCTGATATGTTGACCTCACTCTTCATTGCAATTATACTAATTAGATAAAATATTGATTAAATGTTAATGAACAAATCAAAAATATGTCAAAAATATCAAATAAATGTCTTAAATGTGTTTCAGACCTACTCTAAAATGCAAAAAAAAAGACTTGAGCACAACAGGATATGAATATGTTCGACCAAAAGTGCATCTCACCTCATACTTTTCTAGGAACTGAGGTCATTTTTCTGAGGTGAGCTTTCTAGCAACTGATGATTGCCAGAAATGTGGTATTACTGCTTTATTGTGGTGTGGTCCAGCGATGATAATGCAGGAGGCGGTTGAGATGGCCTACATTATGTGCTATAATCGTAAGTGATTGTGGTTGCAGTAATTCAATTAGCGTTAAACGTCCACTCAGGGATTCCACCGCTGAGATGTTTCAACATCCATCTGAACAAATTGTCTCTAAATCACAGAATAGGTCATCTGCTTTTAAAAATGATTCATATAAGGGTTCAGATCATATTACAGTATTGTAATTTATGTAGAACAATAACTAATCTATACAGACACACACACACACACACACACACACACACATATATATATATATATATAATTTAATAGATAAATATAATAGGTAATACAATTATAAAATTACATTAAAATATTTAAAATATATATAATTTATTGTTTTATTTAGTATTTTTCAATAATTAAATATTAAATTAAATTATTTTTTGTAAAGCAAAATGACAAAATGAAACAAAGCAGTCCTTAGCAGTCTTTCCTCATACAAAGATAATTATATCAAATTATACAGCATATTAAATAATCTTGCAACCAGTGGGACAAAAATTAAAAGTAAATTAAGAAGATTAGACATTTAATTTCAGATGCCTGTAGAGTTCACAGTATGCACATTTTTATATTTTTCTCCATTTACAGACTTTTACCTTTTTTTTGTTTAAAACTTCTAAACGTTCAGATAAGATGAACTGCTCCAGACAGTCAGCAGTGATCAAAGAGAAATTAATCATTTTAATGACATTTTAAACTTTTCATATTTATCTCAATTAGCTTGAGTTAATGAGCCGAGATGCTTAAACACACACAAGCTCTGGATGATGAACCAAACAAACCCAGAATATTCTGTTTTTACGTGTGTGTGTGTGTGTGTGTGTAAACCTGCGTGTGCATGTTTGCTGAATGAAAATTGTGTCCTTGATGTCCGTTTGTGTGTGTTTCCTTCATGTTCCGTCATGAATGAGATTATCTCAGCACAGGTTTCCTGACGTTCACTTTGATCTGCTGTTGCCACAGGATGGAAAAATTCAGTGGCTTCACCAAACACGCACACACACACACACACACAAAATATAGTGAAAACGCAGAATACAGTTTCTTAATCTTGTCAAGGGGATGAACTTCTACTAATGCTGTCTTACTGTTTCTCCCAAACAGACACTAAACCTACTGCACATCAAAGGGTGTCGTCACCGGCCTATGACATCATCCATTCGACCTTGAGCTCAGTCTTAGGTCATATGCATAATCTATTCAAGTTTGCAAATGCAGATGTGAAAATTTTCACATTCGCTTTGCAAGCATGCAGTCATGGGCTGCGTCCGAAATCACATACTCTCTTGAGTAGGTACTTATTTTGTATGAGTACGTACTTTGTGAGTGCTAAAAAGAATGTTCTATAAAGTATGTGTGTAGTATGAATGTAATCTGGACATTCGGCTTGTTAACATTATCATGTGACCTACCAGCGTCAGTTGCATTGCTTCACTACCATTCACAAATCCTCTCCCGTGGCCTCATGGGATAGTAAAGTGTCCATCGTATGCACACTTCAGAATTTCACTGGAAGTATTAAGGTACTTATCCGGGTACTTTTTGCCTACTCTTTTATGAGTACTGTGAATTCGGACACACAACTTTTGTCACATATTGTATAGTAGGGAAGTATGCGATTACATACGCAGTCTTTGTGTACATACTTTACATGCATACGCCTGAAAGACCACAGAAGAAGATTGTTTATGCTAATGTCAGCTAAAGCGCCCCTTGTGGAAATTCTAAAAATGCAACACATAAATCAAGCTTAAATCCAATCATTTGTGTTCATGTATTTGTATTGGGTGCATAAAATGCCCCTATTATGCTATTTTAATGGTTCTTAATTCTGTTTTGGAGGTCTCCTATAACAGGTTTACATGCATCAAAGGTAAAAAAAAAAAAAAAAAAAAATTCATTTTCTCATAATATACATTGCAGCATCACCATATTTTTCAATGATTCTCAAACGACTCGATGGATGAATCAGTCTCTCTAAATCTTTCCTTTTTGCGAGCCTGCTCTGCTCTGATTGGCCAGATGGCCTAGTCTGTTGTGATTGGTCTACCACTTACAGCTCCGTCCGGAGGCTTCCTAAAGCTCAGCGATTGTACACACTGTAAAGACAGTAACGATGGCATCGAGTCCGATGATGAAACATTGGAAGAACTAGTTACGCAACCCGATCCTCCATCGCAAGAACGACTTGAGCGGGACGTTTCTCAGTGATAGACTACTCAGTTTGACGTTCATCATTTTGCAACTGTAATTCCTCTACATCCGCATTAACAAGAGTATGTCCATCAACAAACCGATGTGTATATTTCTAATTTATTGCGGTGCACATGTGGTAACTTTATCATTAACTGTATCAATAATAGTGCTAACGTTAGCCCAGCGCTAACGCGAATGACTGATTTAACATTAAAGTTTGTAAAACAAAACTTGCTCCATCCTTTATTATTACTCAAAGTAGTAAGAATGACAGACAGTCTGCTTTAATGGACACAATTTTAGGTAATAGTGAACAGCTGATTAGCAGAAGTATTTCAGTAAGACAGTAATAACGCGAGTTAGCCGATTAGCCGGAGACATACACAATATAGCTAAAACACAAAACTATGTATTTTGAACACGCATATAAAATACATCAATAATTAATCATACTTACAGGTTATGATTCTAAGGAGCAAGTTCGTCCAAATAAAGCAGGTACTATCTCATCTTTAACCACTGATTCTTCACAGCTCATTCTTTGGCAGTGAAAATAAACCGAATTTCCTATCACAGCACTTTGTCAACATGTTATCCAAACTAACAAGCTACAGCTTTTGAGAGGGGTTTAAGTTTTCGCGGGATGTCCACGCAGAACGTAGGCGGGCATTATACAAATGTGTTAGCTTGTGATGTGTGAACTTCGCGGAAATGGGATTCGAATTACAAACGACTCATTTAAGCGGTTCAGAGTCGACTCTTTCTTTTGCGAGACAATAACTTTACTTATGATGCACTTTCAGCTTTACAACTTTGCAGACTGTTTACATTCACATTCAGCTACTTTACACACTGCATTAAATGTAATTTTCAAAAATCCATAATATGGGCACTTTAAGACAGACTCTGCTCATAAGTTATTAAAAAATAACATAAAAATCTGTAGTTTTTTCAGTATAGTTGAAGGGAAAGTTCACCCAAAAATAAAAATTCTGTCCTCATTTACTCGACCTCAAGTTGTTCCAAACCTGTACAAAAGAAGATATTTTGACGAAAATGAAAAGAAAAGAAAAAAATACTATGGAAGTCAATGGGGCCCATCAACTGTTTGAGAACCAACATTCTTCAAATATCTTCTTTTGTGTTCAGCAGAAGAAAGAAACTCATACAGGTTTGGAACAACTTGAGGGTGAGTAAATGATGACAATTTTCATTTTTGGGTGAACTATCCCTTTAAGGCACGACACAACAGGAAAAAACTTTTTTTTTTCAGGCACTGAATTTTGAGATTTTGGGCAAACATCCAAAATACATTTTGCTTTGGATATTTTGGAAAATAAGTGTTTATTTTATTACACTTTGTCTATTTGTGATTTCACGTACAATACATATCTCTAAAGGCAGTTTTCTCCAAAGATTTTCTTCAGAAATCATTCAATCTTGGAACATGTAGTTGTAGCTGTCTTGTGTGTACAGTAGATCCGAAAGCATTTGCACGCCGTCTGATGCTCAAACGATATAATAGCGATACCATATGACAACACAGAGTGCTTTCTCACGCTCTACTGCAACGTAAAGCTGAAGTGAGCTGTTGTAAGCGCACGCTTCTGTGGATTAAGTGCACTTTCACACACTCACCATTGACCGTCAGCTGCTGGAGTGCTCTCGCAGCGCATGTAAGAAGAACCAGAGACCGCTGAAGTTATTCTTGCTGATTCAGCCACTCGAGGACATTGGTTGAGTGTACATATGTTAATGTCCATTTCCTCTTTTTAGCTCGTCCTTTTAGTAACAGTGTGCCCGCAGCGGTGCATTGTGGGAGAGAGACTTAGGAGGTAGAGCTGAGAGGGATTTGTGTGTCTGTGGAGTTTGTCGTCTCAGGCTGATCCTGATCTTGTGCAGTGAGGGTCCGACCGGATCTGGTTTGTCTGAGTGGCCTCTCTGTGCCTCTCCGTCTCCTTGGCAACCACCTGTGAATAGAGCGGGAGTCTTATCAGTCAGCAGACAGCATCCTCAGGCACTGCAGAGCCACAGTCATCTCTTTCTCTCTCGCTGGATGTGCTAAATCAGGGGTCTGGGTCTGCTGGGTCGTGACCCAAAAAAGAATAGCAAAATAAATAGGCAAAACACAGGAGCTTTATATGCTTCGCATATAGGTAGTTGTCAACAAAGATTGTATTTACAGTATTGTGTCAAAAGAAAAATTATCTTTTACTTTGTGGGTTCCAGCATGAACAGGTCACTTGGGATCCACTTATTCTCAAAAACCATGAGAAAATTATGCAATTTAAATTAAAATATTATCCATACTCTACATTTATTTACGTTTTTCTACATTTAATTAACGTTTTTTGCTTCCCTTTTATTTCTATATATTTGTTGTCAGTAAGTTTTTTTAATGTTTTTGAAATTTGCTCTTAAGGCTGCATTTATCTGATCAAAAAATACAGTAAAACAATAATATTGTGAAATATTATTACAATTTAAAAGAAATGTTTTATGTTTCAATATATTTTAAAATGTAATTTATTTCTGTGATCAAAGCTGAATTTTCAGCATCATTACTCCAGTCTTCAGGGTCACATGATCCTTCAGAAATCATTCTAATATGATGATTTGCTGCTCAAGAAACATTTATTATTATTCTAAATGTTGAAAACAGTTGTGCTGCTTCATATTTTTATGGAAACTGATATTTTTTTCAGAATTTGATGAATAGAAAGTTAAAAAAAAAAAACTGCATTTATTTATGTGTTATAACTAAGAAAGCATAAGTGGCAGAAATCAGTTTGGCAGGACAAATCATTTAGCGTTTCATTGTAGAAGTCTGCTATATGTTGTTCTAAAATTTCATCTCAAGATTCTGATAAATTTTTTCAACATTTTGTTATTCTATTAGTGTGACACTAATGATGAAGGTTGAGCAGTGTTTGAATGAACTCTGCTTCAGGTGGATCTTCTCTCTGTTTCTCTACA
Source organism: Mylopharyngodon piceus (assembly GCA_039654765.1). Lineage (NCBI taxonomy): Eukaryota > Metazoa > Chordata > Actinopteri > Cypriniformes > Xenocyprididae > Mylopharyngodon > Mylopharyngodon piceus. Next base: position 21,007,542 of record CM077448.1, read on the forward strand.
GGTCGAGTTGGGCCGTGATCTCAGGGGTCTCTATGACCCTTTATATGTTTGTGTGTCTGTTTTTGCAGGACTCAGGGGTTCCACCAGAATCTTTCAACAGTTTTGTGAGGAGATCGTCTGAATAATTTAGTGATCTGTTCTTGGGCTGTGTCACACTTCTCTTCATGTCTGCCAGATGAATCAAATGAATGTGTGCTTCTACTGTAGGATCTGTGTGTGAACGCTGAGATGAGATCCAGTAAAGAGCGGCCCTGTGAGCTCTCAAAGCTGTGTGTTTGCGTGTGTGTGTGTGTGTGCAACAGCAGTATTGTGTTCTGTTCAAGTATTATTTTAGTCTGTTTGCAGTCAGTCTGTCTCTCTCTCTCTCAGAGGTAAGAGGATAATGAGAAGCTAATTTATGAGATGAAAGGAAATCACAGGCAAGAACAACTATTTCTGTGATATATTATTTTGTATCTGTGTTTACTTGTAATTTTCAGCTTGAAAGTTCTTGAGTGTGTCACCAGATAAATTTTATTGTGTTTATTTGCGAAAACCCAGCAAAGCCTAATGCACAGATCTCATATTTTCAGTTTACTTCAATAGTACTTTTCACACAACTGTTCCAAATCAACTTCATGAAGAAATGATCAAGCCAAAGGCGACCGTGGCCAGAAAAAACAAGGCGCTTGCAACGCCAATATCATGGGTTCAATTCCCCAAGAATGCATGAACTGACAAAATGTATACCTTAAATGTCGCTTTAGGTAAAAGTGTCTGCCAAATGCATACATGCAGTTCATGCTTGAGAACCTATCTTTGGATTAACATCACGTAAGTTCACCCATTTCTCCCGAAATACAAAAAAGTAAGTTGCAATTGAACTAGGAGAAGAATAGCGTGAACTTCCTACACAACATGTATATGAATAAAAACATGTTAATTGAAAGGATTATTATTAACGCTTTCCAGTGTATAGCCTATTTAACAAACATCAGTGTGTCTTTATGTCTTTTTTGCTAGTACTTAATTTAAAAGTTTGAAACCTAAAATAAAATGTATGTGGTTGAAAACACAGACGCCGTGTCTACACCAGATGGGAGCGACGCATCAAAAGACAATAGAACCCATTATAATCAGTGATATTGTCTACACTGGATGCGGCGCGGCACGGCACGGCGCGACGCGACAACAAATTCCCCACAGTAAACGGATTCCCCGTTCTATTTCTGATGTAGTCCAAGTGCTTTGCAACGGTCGATTAGACAGCTTTTAGCTGTTGCGGCGTGATGCAACGCGACAATGGTTGCGTCTGGTGTAGACACGGTGTGAATCGTTGTGAAATGAAAAGCACTGAGTGCGTCTATCTCTGGCTCAGAACCAGACAAGCACGCAAAACCACGTTTGAATTTAGCAGTGAACGTTCTAAATACACCGGTTAACATTCGCATCGAATGGTTAAAATCAACGCATTTCGGGGGAGGGGTCAGGTTGAAATCATGTTAGGTTTAGATCGTTTTCCGCATTTAAATCGCATTCCGGGGGTGGAGGGTTGGGTCCATCAGATTATTACAGGGAGGGCTTCAGAACATCATGGGGGTGCTAACTTATACCCCCAAGAGGTATAAATGCATGTGGTTGTTGAAACCACATATGTAAATTTTACTCCTCTCAAAATGTTAAAAACACACGTGTGAGAGCGTTATAGGGTATATGATATGTTATAGAGGGTATGCACGTGATGTCACCGTCGACCGTTATGACTGCGGCTCCGCCCACTGAGTGGCAAAAGACTGAGTGGCAGCATTGGTTTTCAGCGTGAATGCCGCGAAAAACACACAAAACACATCCAAAACGGGAAAGAGCTTTGCGATTGACTGTACAAATAGCTTTGACACAAAATCTGAGGTATATTTTTACAGACTGCTGAAAGCTACAGAAAAAAGAAGCAATAGGTCGCTGCAATTCACAGAAACAGCTGGACTCCAGGCAAAGAAACATGTTTTGCAGTTATCATTTTGTGTCAAAATGTTGGATTTTGGGGTAAAATCATACCCTATATATTGTATTGTTATATATTGTGTTGATTTAATATTTACCATCTTATATTCTGCATAATTGGGTGTTTTTAAATAAACACTGACAAAAACTATACAAGTTTTAGGGCTGGATGATATGACGAAATATATAACATTGATATAAGTGATCGCTCCGATTTAGACCTACCTATATTGTAGTTATATAAAGCGTTCACAGGCCGATTTGCTTTATGTATTTCCCCGGCGTCGAAATCAGGCTCATATAAATGTCAGGAAACACGATTCCTGGCTGCATGCCAATATCCATGGATTAGGTTTCTTTGACATGTCATAAGGAACACTTTCGAGCCCAACCTTTAGTGTAATCGTTTGTTTTACTCGAGTTTTCGCAGTTTCCTCTATTAAATCCAGTCATGCATTAGGTTCTTTTGCCACTCAGTCCAGCTGAGGGAGCGCGTTCCGGCGGGAAAGTGACGTCTATGCATACCCTCTATAGCCTGATATGACAGCACTACTGCGACATGCATCGTCACAGATGAGCAGCTGAGTATCTCTTCAGCAAGCCAATACGCAAACTGCCGCAAATGAAACTGAAAGTCGCAGATGCTCAAAATACAATTATATTCATAATGAGACTGAATTATCTTACCAGTTCTGATGCCGCTTTCTCTGCTTTTCCGGTCTTTGATCTTTGATCGGTTTTATATTTGTTTTGCAGAGACACATTTATGTGGCCAAGTGTAAATGGAACTGTTTTAACAAACTAGATAGCTATCCGATCAGTAAAAACACATGAAGTGACCAGGTGTAAAAGGCCCTTTGAATGATTAATCTTCTTGGTGCAAATGTCTGCCTTTTCTTAGGTATTAATGCCAGTTTGAAGAGAATATAAGCATGCATGACAAAAAATGTGTAAATATTGGAGCTGTGCTTTAGGTCTTGCAGTATAAAAGTAGCCTGATAGACCTGCTGCTGTTTATTATGTTGTTAAAAATAATCAGAAAATGGCAAGACAAAGAGAAAATCACTTACTGTTTTCAATTTATTTCTTTGTTCTTTATATCTGACTGTTTACATGAATAATTCCTGAAATGGTGTTTACTTAATTGGTGAATACTTAAAGGCTACATGCTGTTTTTTTTATTTAATTTAATTACTCATATTTATTTATTTATTTATGAAAACAACTGTGTTAATTAGAAGGTTTTGCTGTTGAAATTGATATCAAGAATTATGAATTTTCACTGATACTCTGAATTATGCATTTGATATGAGTGTTTAGAGTCTGTCATGTGATCAGATACATATCAGATTTAGAACCACATTTAAAAGTGGATGCAGACAGTGTTTTTTGCCATTTACGTGGATGAAACATAATTTGATTTGTGCCAGATATCACTGGAAAAATGAGTTGACAGAGTAAATATGGTAAAGAATGCCTCAAAATGCTACAGTGGAGAGAAAATGAAGACAAATAGAGATAAACGAAGCACAACGCTTGAAATAGAACTGCTCATGAATAACTTTCTGATATTACCTGAAAAGAGAGTGGTGTATTGATCTCCGATGTTGTGTTAGCATTGGGATATTAAGCTGCCCACTTACTGAACTCTGACAGCACATTGAGAGTCTTTTAGCTGAAGTGGGTCTAATGCTGCATTACAGACTAGGTTTTAAAGTCTATATATAGTTGAGTTATATTTAGCTCACTGTTCCCAAAGCAGTTAGATTTGCAACAGTGTACCTTAAACACATCGCTGTAGTTAATATTACCGGTTCAGTACAAGTTAAGCTCTTTTTTTTACCACAGAAAATACTGGAGAGATCCTTTACAGCTCAAATAACACACTTTCTTATGGAAGGATTAATATAAGTGCTTCAAAAAAAAAAAAAAAAAAAAGAAAGAAAGATGTCTTGCCCATAGACTTCCATTACAAGTCAGAATTATTTTCTGTGCTAATCGACAGCAAATCACGGATTGGCTTAACTTGTATTACATTTCTCCATATGAACATAATGTAGAGTTTATTTATATTAAATGTACATGGGACAAATCATTTCATTCTTTCTATTTGATCCACAGACAATAATACACATTATTCTTGCAGTTCCTGAAAGACAGAGAGAGTGTATCCATCCTTCGGCTCCGGTAACAAAAGAAAATGAATGCTTAAAAACATCACTTTTACATTATTTATTTATTTTTCTGACTTAAATGAACCTCGCTTTACTTGAGGGATTGGACCCATTCTTTCCTGTATGCAAATGAGCTCCAAGGAACCACCAGTTCAATTAATTTCCATGTTTCCAGCATCTGAGCTCAGAGATTTACTTAAGCTCTCTCTCTCTCTCTCTCTCTCTCTCTCTCTCTCTTTCATGAAGCAGCCACACCCTTCATTATATGTGCCAGCACAGGTGTGAAGAGACAGAAAGGTCAAAAAATAAAACCAAAGATGGATCAGTATGAGATTAGGCAAAGAGCATTATGAGAGAAAAGGTTGCGCTTGCACATGAGAGAGTTTTATAAATGAATGTGCAATGCTGAAAACAGGAGAAAAGTCAGAAATGAATCTGAAATCTGAGGTCACGTGTTGAGGAGTAACTTAGCAATAGACCCTTTTCACATTTCTGGGTTTCTCAGAAGCAGAAGTCGTCATAGTTGGGTAAACTTTTATAGCGGTGAATGAGAGACTTCATTAAATATATTTTTTGTGTTTCCATTTGCGCAAATAGCAAAAGAAAAACTCAACAATAGTGTTTTCACAACATTCAAAAAGATCAAAAAAAATAGAGAGTGATAACGGCAGTCAGAAGAAAGAAAGATGTAATTTTTACGTCACTCCCATAGCCGCTGTATTAGAAACAAACACCCTCACAGCAGCGTTAACTAGATTTTTGTAATTTGATGCAATGGTAATATAATACTAAGTATAGCGTTATAAATGTACCTATTTTTTTTTTTTTTTTAAATGAAAATATAAAAAACTTTGCAGGATTTATGCTATTGATGACCATTAAAACGCGTCATCACAGTCTGTGAAAAGGGGCTTGTTCGAGATACATCGGCGCTGCGCAGACCGATCGGCGTATGACATCAAAATACCGCGGGAGCGATTCAAAAGCATAAGGACAAAGATAAGACGCGTCACCAGTGTTGCCAAGTCCGCGGTTTTCCCGTGGAATTGGGCTACTTTTACACTGTTGCCGCGGATTGTTTTTCATGTCCGCGGGTTGAATCGACCCCAAATAACGTGATATTTAGCCCCTGGAATGGGAGAAAGTGCAACGCGCAATATGGTGGAATAATGCTGCGTTCCAGGCGAGGTTGGACGTGGGAATATCACAATTTAAATGTCCCACTTCAGACCTCAGTGTGTTCCAGTCACTCATACGTCACGTTCACATGTTGACCACATGATGTCGCCATGACTCAGTGAGAGCACATCATGTTTTTGTGTCAATTATGGCAAAACAAAATAAAAAATAACATAAAATCACTTTGAAAACAGCTGACGAAAAGCAAAAATTAAGGTTACATTACATGAACTTATAATGACTAATGTTAAAGTTTGTTTTTTACGTTTATATTCATTGAAAGCAGGATGAGCCGACATCTTGGAAGTAACTTCAAATGACGCGTCTCGCTGAGGTCAGGGTTGATCGATGTACCCCGAGTTCACACGCCGAATGTCCGACTTTGAGTGGCGTTCCAGACGTTATTTCCTAGAAGGAGGTGGGAAAAATCCAAAATCCGAACTGTCTGGAAAGCAGCATAAGTCCCGCCTTCTAAGAGCCAATCGCGTCACTGCAGTGTCCGTTAGAAGCTCTGGTTCCTATAGAAACAGTCAGAAGCATGCTTCCTATAGAGACGTGCACTTAGGACTGCGCATGCGCATTAGCTTGATTCAGCCGTTTTTTGTCATGATTTTAGTGTTTAGAAACAAAATTTATGAGACAGTTGTTGTCAGATTTCATTGGTGATTTCAAATATGAATTTTAATCGAAAGCTTGGCAAATAGCTTTGGAGAATTTGATGTTTCCCCATTCAAAGAGATGAGAGCTGCACTTGAATGCCCAGGAGGCGTTTCAAAGATGGCCGCCGAGTGAAATGACTTATCTTAAAGGGACTTTGATAAGGAGTCGTTTGCTCTCCAATTGCATCTCGAACAAGCCTAATGCTGCTAAAATCATTTTTCAGTATCATAACAGTAGCTCAAATGTTTTTCTTGTCCTGTAACAAGATACTTTCTTTGAAAACTAGCATAACAATGTGCTGGTTTTGATGTTGTATTACACACAAAGCTTTAGTACAGGCGGGTAAAGTGAGACCTAAATCAAACACGGTCTCTGAAACAGACTTATCTATTCGACTATTGGAAAGTCTGATTCATTTCAACAGTGATTCGGTTCATTCGAATGATTCAGTTTAATGTACTGGTTTACCTGTTGATTCACCAATTTATATGAGTCATTCATTACTAACAAAGTCCCTACATACCATTTTACTTCACGATCCTAGAAAGTAGAAACAGGTATGCTAGCTTCTCTGACCTACAGCTCTGTCCTCTGATATTCGTTCTTCATTAATCAGTCATCTTTCTGCCTTCACACATCTAGAAATATCCTCCCTGTGTGTGGGTGTGTTGTGGGGAGTTTTGAAATGTGAGAAAATGAAACTAAACTTAGCGGCAGTACATCAGACAGGAACATTTTCCCTGTGTCTGTGTTTAGCCTGCGTGCCGAGCGCTCGCGATACGTCAGGGTCTCTCGCGCCAAACGCGTCTTTCTGCGTGTTTACCGAAGGATTATTCATGTTTGATATCGAGGCATTTGCTGAAATTCTCAGCATACGTTTTGAATGTTTATGTACAGCTCGTGTTTGGTTCTCTTGATGCAGATTACGTCTAGTTACTAGACTAAAATGGGGTTTCTTGTAAAAATACCCACTGCGATCTGATTCAGAACGAGTTTCACTGGGCCAGTGAAAAACAGTATTAAAAAGTAGGCCTACAATGTGGGTGTTTGTCCACCTCACGATGTGGGATGTAGTGCACCGTGTAAGAGGATAGTTTCACAGAGATGCATTAAAGAAATAGTTCATTCAAAACTGAATAATGTCATCATTTACATGATCGTTTGGTGGGGCAGCATAATATTGTAGTGTTGGTTGGTCACATTTGATTCGATTTATGATTCCCCCCTCTCCCCCTTTTTTAAAATACTAAACTAATTAGCATTAATAGATTATGATAGAAATAGTTACATATATTTTTTAAAGTTGTTAATTTATTTATTTTCGAGATTTTTCATGGCTTGGAAATCACAATTTTAAAATTTCAAGTTAAATTTCCAAGTGTCCCATGATTGTGTAGTAATGTATCAGTGGTCTGCGCGTTTAAATAGAGACTAGAGCGCATTCATGAAGGAGCTGCATGTCATCTGCTCATGTGATTGTAAATGGCCGTCTTGAGAAACGATCAGATAAAGTGTGCAAAAGCCTTGGAAAACTGCTTAGAAAAAGGATGTGGATGAGGACATGAATGCATTTTATAAGTTGAAATCTAATTATGGTAATTCTAGCATGGTGTGAGCACCTGAAGTGCTGAGCGTGTCTGTGAGGGAGAACTGTAAAAGGATACGCACCGCGAGGCGCGCCAGAAAAATACAACCGCACTATGTTTCTAGTAATTCGCGTATTGAACTAATTTAGTGTTGATATATTTTTACAATATTGCGTGCTATCACAAAAAACGAGTATCCTGGGGATGATGGAGGGGCCCCCACAAACACTTAATTTCTGATGACCTATTAAGGCTAAAGCTCGCTTTTGCAGCAGTGTGTGTACTTGTGCATTACATATTCTTGATTCTTTCTGTTACATATTCTTGTTTTGTTAATACATATCATTAGATGCTGAGAGTGAGTTTAGTCCAGTTAAGTCACCTTTATTTCTATAGCGCTAGATTGTTTCAAGCAGCTTTACAGTGACAACAGGAAAATGATTCAATGATGCAAACAGAGTTCATTTCAGCCGTACAGCAGCTCTAAAAGAAAACAGTGTCATTGTTCAGCTGAAGTCAGTTCAGTGTTGATTCACTTCTGTTGTAAAGATCATCAATTATTAAATGGGTTCATTTCATCTATAAAGCAGTTCTGCAGAAAAACAGTGATGTCATCATCCAGCTCAGTCAAATCAATAATATTGTTGAATATTAAAGGATTAGTTCACTTTCAAATGAAAATTAAACCAAGATTTACTCACCCTCAAGCCATCCTAGGTGTATATGACTTTCTTCTTTCTGATGAACACAATCGAAGATATTTTAATAAATATCCTGACGCATCCGAGCTTTATAATGGCATTGAATGGGACCCACGAGTATGAGCTGACAAAAGTGCATCCATCCACATCCATCCATCATAAACGTACTCCACATGGCTCCGGGGGGTTAATAAAGGCCTTCTGAAGCAAAGCGATGCGTTTGTGTAAAAAAAAAAAAAAAAAGCTTTTTGAACTGCAAGAGTTTTACACTTTCTTTGTAAGTAGAATATGGAAGGCAGTCTGGCGGAAGCTAGATATTTTACTTCATAACTTGTTAAATATGGATATTTTTTTTCACAAATGCATCGCTTCACTTCAGAAGGCTTTTATTAACCCCCCAGAGCCATGGGGAGTACATGTTTATGATAGATGGATGTGGATGGAGGCACTTTCTTCAGCTCATACTCATTTGGTAACACTTACTGCCATTATAAAGCTCGGATGCGTCAGGATATTTATTAATATTTCTCCGATTGTGTTCATCAGAAAGAAGAAAGTCATATACACCTATAGGATGGCTTGAGGGTGAGTAAAGTTTGGGGTAATTTACATTTGAAAGTGAACTAATCTTTTAAGTTTATATATTAGAGACATATTATCTAAATTGTCTTTATGAACCTCTGCTTTTGCCACTTTCACTGGGACACTGCACAAATATTGGGACAAGACCTACATTTACCTACCAAAATACTCTATGGTGTCCAGATCACTACAGTTATTTTAGTCACAGATAGACGCTCTGGAAAACTGAACTCTTTTCAGAAGGTCCAAATGCTGTTTTACACTGGCACAACTGTCCATTTGACATATGTTTGAATAACACATTGTTTTTAATGTCCAGATGTCCAGTTCAATTCATTTGAACATTTTGTTCGGACAGGGATCCTGTTTTATATAGAGGAGCAGCATTCATCCAGACAAGATTCAACTAAAGTAACCGAAAAATGTAACTGTATTCACAGGATAGTGTGTGATTGGGGCAAGTTGTCACATATATTGTAATTTTGTACAGTTTAATAATTGCAATATTTGTTGGTTTGATATTTGTATGTTACCATTTAAAGGGGTTAGTTCACCCAAATATGAAAACTCTGTCATCATTTACTCACCCTCAAGTTGTTTCAAACCTGTATGAATTTCTTTCTTCTGCTGAACACAAAGAAGATATTTGGAAGAATGTTTGTAACCAAGCAGATCTCGCCCCCCATTGACTACCATAGTATTTATTTCTCCTACTATGGTAGGAGAAATAAATTGAGGGTGAGTAAATGGTGAGTAAATGATGAGGGTGAGTAAATGATGACAGAGTTTTCATTTTTGGGTGAACTATCCCGTTAACATGTATGTTGTTTCATGAATTTTGTTTCAAAATTGTTTTTTAATAAATTTAGCTGAGAAACCTATAATAGGCTGTTTAATGGCAGGTTTCATTGTGACAACATGTTTCGACATAGAAGTTAATGTGAGTTAAATTAACTATATATATATATATATATATATATATATATATATATATATATATATATATATTCCCCTCTCTAATCACGTTATAAATGTTCAATGACAATAATGATCATATTTTATTGGCTCTTCGGCTGGACTAATATTGACCCATGTAGTTGCGGGCATATTCTCTCATGCGTAACATGCGCGTGCACACAAAGGTTCACTTAGGAACAGTAACAATTAATTTTACTATATGGGAATTGATTAATGTAATATTCATGTAAACATTATATATAGCTCTTGCTCAATCTCTATCAGCCTCACCGCGCGCATGTATGCTGCCTAATAATCTATTTTCTTGTTATGCCATCTTAAACAAGTGCACATTTTCAACATAAAATGATAGGTGTTACCAGACTTAACGAGCAGCTGCAGATGATTTACCTTTAAAAAACATTTAATCTGATTTCAGTCCGAGGTCACCTGTTGAGAAGGTGCAAATTGCTTAAAATATTTCAAGCTGAGATCATAACGCACACACACACGCACCCGCGCGCGCTCAGTGGGCATGTAGTGTAGAGTGTCTCCATCTGTGTGTGCGCTTTGGTGATGTGTGTATGTGTGTGTGTGTATTTTCTCAGCCTGGCACACACTGAAGTCTGCCAGCGGACGCTCGCGGTGGCATACCGTGACAGTGCAGCTTTACCGGAGTGAGCCAAACGAGAGTCGAGTCCATCCATCCGTCCGTCCAGCCATGAGTCACCGGGGAAAACGGACACATTCGCGCTCGGACCTGTTGTTCGCATGACCATCAAGCGCATTAAGTTTAGCGTCTGGGTATAGCCGCGGGAATAAGTGATTTTCTCCTGGGTTGGATCACGTTTGGAGCATAAGTCGTGCGCTGCGCGTCTCCGCCGCTCATCAGATGATGCGTGTTCACGGGTCCTCCTCCGGTACCTCCGGCATTACTCACGCACTGGCGGAGTGAGAACAGCTGAAGATGATCCTCAGATGAACAGGTCGGGGAAACTTTTTCTGGAAGATGTTCAGGGGAGCTGCGGTCTTCGTTTGGATATCTGACGGCCACGACGATGAGTTTGTTTAAACGTACGAGAGGAGGAAATTTAACAGGTGCGTAATTGTCACTCGAGCATGAATCCCAGTGGCTTCTGGCACCTTCTCCAGTTCAGAAGCTCTTTGGAGATCACTCGGGGAGCGCGCTAGTTGATGGCACTGCGCGCCGGGAGGACTTTGCTGTGGCTCGGGCAGGTTTTGCGCAGAGTTTCGCGGCTGCAGGGCTTGTGGTCCCGGCGCTCCAGCAGTCTGCTGTGTCTCTCGGCCAGCCAGGACCACGATCAAGGGACCTGTTACAACCGCAACCGGTGTCCGAAGACGCATCAGCAGCACTGCCCCTATCCGCCCTTTCCAGACTGCTGCTGCGCCTTCCCGGGGGATAAGAGGGGACATGAACCCCTCAGCCGCCGGTTCCTGGTGGCCATGAAGAGGCAGAACGTGCGGACGCTGTCCCTGATCGTCTGCACGTTCACCTATCTGCTGGTCGGGGCCGCGGTGTTTGACGCGCTCGAGTCGGACTTCGAGATGCGGGAGAAGGAGCAGCTGGAGGCGGAGGAGAAGCGCCTCCAGGGCAAGTACAACATCAGTGAGGATGACTATAAAAAGCTGGAGACCATCATCATGGAGGCCGAGCCGCACAGAGCAGGGGTCCAGTGGAAATTTGCAGGGTCCTTTTACTTTGCCATCACTGTCATAACCACGATAGGTGAGTTTGGGCTCCTTTTCTGTGTGCTTTTCACGCAAGGTGGCGAAAAGAGTCTAAATGCACCTCGTTTGGATACAAATGTGAGGTTTATTAGAGCTTTTTTGCACTTCGTATGGTGAGATGGACATCTCCGTGGCGCGTGCAGCATTTCAGCGGGAGGAAAAGTCCAGTCTGGGGTTTGTCTGAGATGAAGGGACGTTATCAATGCGCAGAAAGTCGCTGTTATTATCACACCACAGGTGTGTCATTTGTTGCATCATTTCAGGAATCACAATAACTACATGAATAACTAGTCCGGGCCTGTATAGTTGTATAGTCATTGGCATAGAAATACATGTCTTAACTGTTCAAGTGGTGAATTTGTCAAGAATTTGATTATGTAAACTCTTTATTTCAAAACTCCAATTGAAATTTTATTAATATTGAACAATTATAGCATGATATAATGTTTAATTTTAAGTTAATGTTCATTCAAATAGCTTGAAATGACATTAAACTTGATGAATGTGCACGAGCTACTGATCTGTTCAGCATTACTTAATGTTAGTCAATGACTTAAACATGGGCAACACTAATTATTTAAAATATTGTTGTTAAGTTTATAAAGATATACAACATTTGACAATTTGGCATGATCCTCTACAGCATATGTGATAGTGTAGGGTGTGGGGAAGTTTGTAGTTCAGTCTGGTGTAGTGCAGTGCCGTGGTGCTGAAAGAACAGCGCTCCGAAACAACGTGCACCGCGCGACATAAAACATTCATAATGCGTCCTTATGATCAGGCGTCGTGACAGTTCATATGAGGACATGAGACGTGCTGGAGTGGCTCTGTAATGTCTCTCTCACACACGCGCGCGCACGCGCGCACTACAGGGTCAGATGAAGGCCAGGGTTTTGCGTGTTGCAGTATTGTATCTCTGATTGAGTTCATTTCTCAATGCATCAACAGTCAGTGTCATTAATGGTTCAGTAGAAACACTGTAAAATCAATCCTGATGCAACAGGTGCCGGTTACAGCTCCAGCTGGGTCGCCTCTCACACATCATGCACATTATTATTGCAGCGTTTGCTAGGCAGAACTGTATTGCGGATATAGTTCTGGCTTCATCCTAAACCCTTCATTCTAAGTATGAAACTTGTGCTGTGAATTCAGCTCCAACTGCTTAATGTTTAGACTCAGATTTTTGAATTGTAGATCAAAAGTTTTGACTTACGTTAATAGAATATTCACTATTTAAATCTAGATGGTGATTGGTGATTGATCTTTGCTCTTTTTTGCGTCTTAAGTATCTATATCCACCTTTATGCTGCAAAGATGATGCTGAGTGTCATGACAACAGCAAAGCAGCATTTGATTTACACAGAACCATGAAACTCGAAAACTTCAGCATTATTTTTGTGCTGCTTTGCAAGAATTACATTTTCTACAGAAAAAATGCAAATCTAGTTCAAAATGCAACTCTGCAGCACCAGATATTCTCTCTTTCTCTCTCTCTCTGTGTGTGTGTGTGTGTGTGTGTGTGTGTGTGTGTGTGTGTTGCACAAGATCAGGTACCGGTTTCATCTCACAGGTTGAACATGTTGCTTTTATAATCAGTTTGTCATTTCTGAATGTCTACGCGTTCCTCATTTTGAATACACATTTATTTTAATGCTGGTTCATTCCTGTTATGCAGCACATTTTGAACTCTTTTCTGTTTTGATGAAAGGGAATATAAAAGGGTAAACTGAAGTCAACTTTATTAATTTTAATCTGATTATTTGCATAATGTAAAGAACGCAGGACATAAATAAAGAGGTCAAATTAGTCAATGAGTAATTGACAGTTAATAGAGCGGTGCAGGGATGATGTCAAAACCCGGAAGACTAATTCGCCACTGGTTCACTTGAGATTTTCCTATGGGGTTTTATAATGGGGTTTTTCAATTTTTGAGTGTAAGGTCTGTGGTAAACATAAGCTGATGATACTTGAACATTTTGTTCTACAACGTAAATTACATAAACTCATATCGATAATGTGAATTTTGAAAACATATGCCTATGTTTCTAATCAACTAGATAAGAATGTGTGCAGTTTACACTGTAGAACAAAACGTATAAGGATCGTCAACTTATGTTTACCACAGACCTGATTTTACTCATAAATTGAAAAACCCCAGTATAAAACCCCATAGGAAAATCTCAAGGGAATCAGTGGCGAATTAGTCTTCCGGGTTTTGATGTCATCCCTGCACTGCTCTATTTACATGAGGGTTTTGATTACTTGTTTTATTCATCTTTTGAATGTATAAGATTCAGTTTCTGTCATTTTGTCAAGATGGGAGTGAGCTTGAGAAACCAGCAAACGGCACAAAATGTCAGAATTCTTCAAATCTTTCACTTTTCCATGATGATTTCACTTCCCACTTCCTGAAGGATGATGTCATCAGGCTTTTCTTAGTTTAAGGGATTAACATGGTTGGAAAGTTATACTGAGGAAACAGGAAAAAAATGAATACCAATTAAAACAATATTCTAAAGAAAATATATTTCATTAGAGTAAGAAAAAACCCTAAAGAAACACCTGTAGTATTTCTTAATAAATAGCCTGTTTTTTATGTTAAAATTAGAGCAGGACCTTCCTCAGTGTCTTTATATACACAATTTCTTACATCTCAAAACACATGAATTCAATCAACCAATTATAGACTCAACTGACAATTAACAAATCCGAAGAAGGAGGAGAAGTTGAGAGAAAGAATAAAAATGATAAAAACCTAGACAGATTAAGTCTTCATTTAATCCATATGGTTGTACAGTGTTGAGACGAAAAATCCATTTGCTTTCAGTTTGTAATGATTTCAGTTCCTTATTCGTATAACGACGCATTGGAAGTACCATATACTATTCCACAAAAAGACAATTCATTAACTGTATGATTTTCCTCTGTGAAATGTCGAGCAACTGGTGATTTACTATCAACTCTATTTATAGCACTTCTGTTCATTTATGCAAAATCTCAGTTGATGATTGGTCTTACCCACATATTGTAGGCCACAAGGGCAAGAAAGCAAATATATCACATTTGTTGAACAACAATAAATAAAATGACTGATTTCAAATTCCTGCTTTTGTGAGTTACGACAAGCCAAACAAATGTCTACATGGAAAAAAAGCCCACTGGACCTCTAATTGTTTTTAATGCATTTTAACAAAAGCTGTGTCAGCATGTACCAAATAATAAAAATAATAAAATATTGAATATCTGATGGTCACATGTGAATGTACTGAATAACAGGAACGCTCAGCGTCCACACAGCAGGTATACTGTACAGAATGTTCATTCTCACTGTGTTGATGGCGTTTTAGTGGTGTGTGAACAGCAGCTCTTGTGTATAATGAATGAGCGTCTCGAGCGTTCTGTGAAAGGACGGACGCTAATGCACAAACTGTGTTCTGCTGTGTGCAGTTGTGTACAGTAAACTCAGGAGAAATGTGCAGCTGAGCACGCAGTGATTGTGGACTGAATAAACAATCTGTTGCTTTGTGCTTGTAATTGCTGGTCATTTGCCGTGCGCAGATAATTAGAATATAGCTAATGGTTTTGATTTCATTCTTTACTAATGCATCATTGATGTGGTCAAGTGAGCGACTCCATACAGCTTTATTTCTTACTTTACCATGGTAATGCAGTGTCTTTTGGCCATATACAATGGTAATGATAAAACCATGTTTTTTTGTTCCTTGGTAATTATACTTTGAAGCATTTTAAAGTGTAAAATATTACGGTATATGAATATCATTCAGTACCTTGTTTTATTTAAAAGTACCATGGTGTGTGTGTGTGTGTTAACACCACTGCAGTATTGCTCAAAGCATCATAGATCTGGTGATGAATATATTAGTAGATTAGTTTGAAATCCAAACACAACTTTCCATACCACCTGTTATGTATTTCAGATGAATTCTGGTTTTGTATTTGAAATAAATGTGGATTTTAAATTAAATTCCATATAGGCTACATTAAGACTAGCCTTAAAAAAGGATTTACTAAATTAATACAGTTAAGCAGATCTTTTCCCAGTTTAGTCTGTTTAATTGAGATTATTTCTGTTTTTAGATCACACAATTTCTCCCTTCATGATGTCAATAAAATGTATCCTATCTCCATTTAGCACACTTCTCTGATTTTATCCAATCAATTCCTGGTGGATAAAATCAAAAATAAAATGTCCGATAATGGAAGTAAAATAGATTAAAAACGGCTTTGTTGACTTTAACTTTAGCACAAACCAGCTTATTACATTAATATAGGGTGTTTTAGGATATTCAATTACAAAGAATGTACAAAAGCCACATTTAAAGCAAATTTATAAAACAGTTAGTTCCTGTCCTTGATTCTGATTGGTCAATAGCTGTGTTTTATTCACGATAAAATAATGCTTTATGACTGCTTCACCTGTGTATCACTACACAACACCCTTAGTAACCATTCCTAGCAACGTAAACTGTTTGTTCTCAGTTGATATTGTTCATTGAAGCTTACTGTATTATGTAGAAGAGTATTGTGAGAGAGAGATCGAGTGAGCGAGTTTATTACCTGCATTCAGATTTAGCATTTTCCTTCAGGTCAGTCCTATGTTCATAATAAAAAATCAGTTTAAATGTCCGCTGCGATATCTTGTCTTTTTAACAGTTAAGGGGTTTTCCCAACTGACAGCGCTAGTAAAAGCATTTGTCAGTTGCGTCTTGTTCCGTGTTCACAGTCTTTTCAATATAAAAGTCTTCGCTACTGAGTGACTCACTCATAAAGACAGTCTTTGCCGCCATCTAATGGCGTAATAATGTAATTTCTGTTGCTGTTCATGGTCAGGGACTATTTTTTCCGGCGGAAGGAAGGCTTTTAGTCATTTTACTTCATAAAAGTTGCATTGACACATATTTTTTGGCTTTAATATTTGTATTGTGTGGTAACCGTTTGATAAAAGCAATAAGGTACTCGAGGCTAGTGCTGTATCGTGAATAAGTCACGGGTGAAGGGGTTGCAACAACGCCCTTCATCCGTGACTTATTCACGATACAGCACAGCCTCTCATACCTTATTGCTTACTTAAAGTCATTTCTCTTCTTTGACCTGAGTTTTCACATGTAGTTTATTGAGCAAAGCACTTCATTTGAGAATAATTCTGCTTGCATTGCTTTTTAATTCCTAAACAATCAGTAATTCAGTGGGTGAGATGTCAGGGTCACCGGGCTTAGATGAACACCGTATAATTTTATTCAGTTCAATACAATGAATTCAATTGAGCTGGCACATTCAGTCCATCACTGCTGAATGTATCTGCACAGAAATGGAGAATTGTGGCCTGTATTTGAATTGATCTCTTGAGTTTGTATTTTGAAATGGAACTGGCTCCATCCTCAAGGGACCAGGTGGCTCAGTTTGGCACGTAAAAAATGCACATTAGCAATGTAAAGTTTCAGCATGAACGCAGTTCGCCTCTTTTTAATATGATAGGCCATTAAAGCTGTGGGACAAGAGTGGGCTGTATTTCAATCTTTAAAGGTGCAGTAAGCGATTTCTGAGAAACGCTGTTGATATTTGAAATCACTAAAACAAACATGCCCCTACCCAAAAGGATCACACCCATTTTGATAGCTCCGCCCCCAAATCCACAAACGAGCTATTCATCATGAGTGGACACGCCCCTTACTGCTGATTGGCTACAAGTGTGTTTTGTTGCAAGGTCCGTTTCACTTTCAACAGCGTTTCTCAGAAATCGCTTACTGCACCTTTAATACAATATCAGTTTCGTTATATTGTTTTTAAAAGTAAATTTTTAAGATTAAAATGAAATCAAAACAAGAGCAATATTTTTAACACAAACTAAATCCACTGTTGTTAGTTTGCTTGTTAAATCAGTACTGCTTTAAACTACATTAGTTTGTCGACACTGATAGCCTCGTGGGCAGCGCCGACATATAGCTGCATTGCACTTCCAGAGTTCGAGTCCCGGCTCAAGGACCTTTCCCGATCCGTCCCCCTTTCTCTCCCACTTCGCTTTCTGTCCACTCTATACTATCCCCTCATAATAAAGGCAAAAATCGGCTAAAATGAATACAAAAAACTACATTTGTTTGTGTTGTTACACATTCAGTGGCCAGTTCAAGCGAGTGAAACACAAACAGACTTCATATGGGTCCAAAAGGTATATTTCTGTATCTTAAAAAATTAAAAACATTACCTGAGGAATGCATTAATTAGCTACAGTTCTTAAGGTGATGATACACAGGGCAACTTTTAAACAATGTTGTTGGACGATGTTGCAGAGCAATGTTGCTTGGACACTTTTCCATTGAGAATGGGCAACAAATTTCTATCTGGATACTTTGGATCGAAATTTGTTTCCCAATTGGAAAGTGCCCAAGCAACATCGCTCGGCAACATTGCCCGGCAACATTGCTCAAAAAGTTGCCCCGTGTATCATCACCTTTAGACTTGTTGATTTAACCTTGTTTCTATCTCTCTCTCTATCTATGATACTTTATCTATCTATGATACGCTCTGCCCACAGTATCGAGTGACAGTATGTTTTTAATAATTAACAGATTTATTAGTTTTGATGAAATAGAGAGGCCAGTGAATGTGCAGTAGTGTGTGTATGCATGTGGGGGGTGGAAATGTCAGGGTAGCCTCGAGCCTTGGTTTCCGTGGAGACACTGTGTGTCTTGGTCATGTGTGCGGCGCTAACTCGGCGTCGAGCAGATTGCGCGGGGAGCTGGTTCCACTTGCCGTGATTAATTGCTCGGAATGTTTCCACCTTTCCGCAGAAGCTGAGTGCATCTGAGTTTGTCCAGGCAGCATGTGCTGTTCCATACAGAGGCGCCCCTCCGCTGGGCATCATGTTTTACCCACAATACACTGCTCTGGGTGATTTTTGAGAGCTGGAAAGGGTCAACCTCCGGGCAGTGTAAAAGAGGCCTCAGTAGATTTAAACTATTTGCTTGCATTCTAAAATGAAAGAAATGATGCACCAAAACAAATGCCTTTCAAGTACAAGTAAATACTTAAGTTTAACATTTCAAAGTAATTATTTATTATATTACATAGTTTTGCTTTATTGGCAGTGGTGTGAAGAAAAATGCAGCCATTTCTAGCCTGGCCAGTGGCAGCAGTGGAGTAAACTGTGACTGTCCTTGGACTAAGTGTAACACGCAAGCTTTATCAAGGTCAGAAATTAACCAGGGCTCTGGGCAAAAATGACACCAAAAGGAGCAAAAACACCTCATTGTGAATTCCTACATTTATTTTTATCAGTGTTTATTTATTTTATTTTAATTATTATTATTATTTTTTTTAATAATTTGATTTATTTGATATATTTTATATAGCTTTAAGTATGCATGTTCTTATTTTATATTAATTTTTTTATTATTTGCTATTTAACATTTGATATTTAATATTTTATTTTTTATATTTATTTTTATTATTTTTATTTACTTTTTAACATTTGATATATTTCATATTTTATTTTTATAATTATTTTATTATTTGTATAACATTTGATATATGTTATATTTTTATATTTATTTATATTTATATTTATACTTTTTAACATTTGATATATTTCATATTTTATTCTAAGCCTCGGCCTGATCATTGTGCTTTACAGCTCTTTATTTGAACGATTAAGAAATAGTCATAATTGTTCAGATTGACAATTTAAGTTAATTGATTAAATTGAAATATTAGACATAAATATTAATATATAAGTTATGTGTTTTTACTAGTTTAAGAAAAATGTGCCATTGTAAATGTATAAAAATGCCTCTTAAAACCATTTATAGGGGGCAAATATTACCAATAAAAAAAAATAAAAATTATTTCTGACCTACTATATCTTGTGTCCAGCAAATCAGTTATGTCACCTAATTCATATTTATAATGACATGAGGTCCTGTATAATGTGTCCTCCCACAGATCGATCCTATGCTCCTGATTGCAGCCATGAGTTTGGTTTAGGATCTGTTTGACAGGCCAATTTTTAGGAAACCTGTTTAAGAACAGTCATTACTCCTTTAGGTGACGTCAGTGGCACAGAAATGACACGCTTCTCCCTTCAAAGCTATTCAAGGCTCCATCTCGGGCAGCAGAACGGCTGATGTCATTCAAGAGTTCTAGATCTGTAGAGCATTTAGAAAACGTAACAATTAACATTTCCATCACAAGTGTTCCTGTTCCATAAAGCACGTTTGATTGCACAAAATGTAAAGTTTGTAGCGAGCGGCAGCATCTTGGATCAACAGCAGTGGCTTTCATCAGCGTGTTACCGTGGAAGCATTAGACCGCTCACACTCCTTCTCTCTGCTGCTATTTTTAGCTCCAGCTCTACAAGCCCACAGTCACACTCGGTTGCTTATCCAATAAAGCTAAATCGATTTTCCACTAATTTCCAACATGCTCTGTGTATCAATAACTCATATAGGCTGTATCATCTGATGAAAGATCCTTATAGTATCTATCTATCTCTATCTATCTATCTATCTTGTGTCATTTCTAACATGTAACTAACTACAACAAGTACCATGGTAATACTATTTATTTATTTATTTGGGCATGGTGGCATTTTAAAGTACTGTGGCAGCATCATGGTACAGCTATGGTAATACTATGGTACTTAGAGATATGCCATTGTACTTTCATTTATATGGTACTTGCAGTTATACCATCATGGTACATGTCCAAAACATGGTAATTTTTTTATGATACGTTTTGTTGTTGTTTTTTTTTTTAAAATGAATTCCATATAAATACCATGGTTTCTATGTAGCATGGTAATACCATGTTTTTGGGGTGTGGTATCATAGCAATACCATGATTTGTGTACATTCCTGGAAGTGCATGTAAAATAGCAAGTCATATGATTATATGATGATAATAATTAAACCCATTTTTCGGTTGCACTTTATTTTACAGCATGTAGGCTACTTAAGGCCCGTTCACACCATAACAATAACTATAAAGATAACTATATTTGCGTCCACACCAACGAATGGTAACGATCTGTTTATTCTAAGTTTACGCCCTACGGTTTCAAATGTACAACATGTTTTTGCTGTTCATGTTGCAGATGTCCTCAGCATGCTATGTTTCGAGTAAATAGCTAGTGCAGTCGATCTAATCTAACAGTGAATTTAGCTGACGAAGTCAATATAGTGGAATAAAAACAACACCTAGTCTTTTTCACTGCAACTTCAAAGGAAGCAAGACATATTATTGAAACTATAGCGCTGGATACCTGAGGTAATTTTATTTTACTCTGTTTGCTAGCCTGGCATCGTTAATACTTCTCACCATTTATTCCGAGGGTATGACTGATTGTTTATCCATTTTCTTTAAAGAATCCTTAAAAAGGGGGGTTGACTTGTCAAACAGTGGTGGCTTTTTCTGGACCTCGGCGAATAACTTCGCCGCAATGTCGGCCATTTTAAAAGCGCGAGCCCTTAAATTAGAATGGATTCTGATTGGCTGTCAGTGTTTTATCGTTCAACAGTGTTCCCAACAATATCGTTAGCTGCTATTCTTTCATATTTAGAACGATTTTTAGAACTATATCTTTATCATTATCTTTATAGTTATCGTTTTTGGTGTGAACGGGACTTTACAGTGTACTTACCTTAGAAAGTACTGGTAATACAAGGTAACTACATGGGTTTAGGTTAGGTTTAGGGGTAGGTTCAGGGTTAGTATATAGTAGTATGTACTTGGGGAACAGGACTATAAAATAAAGTGCTACCAACTTTCTTTCTTTCTTTCAATTCAATTTTCTCTCTCGCTCTCTCTCTCTCTGTATCACTTGTAGCTCACTGCTCTGAGCACAGGGGATGATTTGACCTTGTCTCTTTCTTTTCTCTCTCTCTCTCCTCTCTCTCTCTCACTTTTTTTTTTTTTTTCCACATCTAGTGACTCGGATCATCTTCCCGTTCACGGAGCACTGCGGACAAGGGAGTCCATCTATTTTTCTAGATGAATTTCAAACAGTGTTACGCTGCTTTTTTCACAATACCTTCTCTATTGCGTAACAGTAGCTGCATGGCACTCGGCCATTTTTATGAGTGATCTGTTTTTCAATTAAGTTCAGCCGGCTTGCCGTTGAGGTCTCTCTCTGCTGACTAAACATGCGGTCACAACGCTTTCGTCGAGGGGAAATGGATGGTGCTCTTAAAGGGGTGTTTTGTATTGTAGTACATTGTTATTGATGGGGTTTTAACAGGTCAGAGTTAAATGCTGAGCGCTGCTGTTTTCACACACACCACACTGGACAGGTACTGCACTTCACTGACGGGTCAAGCTAAACGCTAGTGCTCGGGATTGAATAAGATAAAATTGCAAAATATAATGTAATGATTCAGACACGCTTTGTGTGCACTCTCTTAAATTAAAATAAGCCACAAATATACTTCCTATTGACCTTTACAGTGCAACAAATGAATATTATGAGAACTGATTAAGCAGAATTTGGTTGTTTAAATCTTGGCTGTTATATATCATGTAAATATATCTAAAATATTTTAGTTGCATACTTAAAATGTTCATTTAATTAAAATGCTTTAATTAAAAATGTATTTAATTATTAGAAATACATTTAAATTGAATTTTTTTTTTTTTTTTTAATTAAAATATTTTACATTTATAGTAATTGAGCATATCTTGTATTTAACCCAGAATATTTCTTTAAGACACAACATCACATCCCGTTTCATGTGTGAACATTGTAGCCTTTTCTCCGAAAACATTAACAAACCTCTTCATCCTTAAAGGAATGTTGCAGTGCATGCTGGGACACACATGTTGGCATGAACAAAACATATTGTGCTGATTGGAACGTGTGAAGATTCCCACGGGAGCAGGTCAGCATGTAACTGTGGTGTATGTCTGGATGTGTAGATCCTCTTCCTGACACACACATGCTCACATATGCATGGTCATGGGGAAAACATTGCACAGTGCCGTGATATGTAGATTATATGTGCGCCTGAGCAATATTAGATCAAGTCTGTGATAACTGGCATTATCGTATTCATAGAGTTGCAAATCAGGTGAGCATGCAGAGATTCAGAGAAAGAGCTGCTGTGAGTGTCTCATAGTGAAAGCATGTCATCTCTCACTGGAAATCTCATCATAAACACAAGCCACTGTTTGATTGACAACTTTCAATGGCCCTTGGTATTGGCTTTAATATTTCTCTATTTCTATCACTCTTGTTTTATTGCCTAAGAATGAAAAGGTCTTAAGACGTCAACAGAGCACACTTCTGTGTGTGGGTATCATTATTGTGACTAGGTGGTTAATACCATGGTCTTTTAAATATGTACCAGGGGTGTTTCCTCCGAGGAGACAAGGAAGGCAGTGCCTCCTCAAAAAAAATGGATGAGAAAATAATCAATATTACAAAAATAAAACTGCAAATATTACAAAATGTGATATTAAAAAGTCTAAAAGTCACTTGTTTTTCTAAAGTAACACTGTCCAACAGCGACACCTGTAGGTAAAGTTACAGTGGGAGGCTTGCCTCCCCTGATCCCATTGACTTTAAACAGACCCCCAAAAGCATGCGCTGGGTTTAGTGGGGGTAATTGAGAATGAGTGGGGGAAAGTCACATGAGATGAGGCAATGCCTCCATCACGCTATGATTGGATATGATCGGTTCGTGCGATAAATCCCGCCTCTTGCTTTTGTGCACGTTCTCGAATCGGCCTGAAAGAAGAAAATGAATCTATCTATCTATCTATCTATCTATCTATCTATCTATCCCCAAAATGTCTCCAAAAGTAAGTTTTTGTCTATTTGTTTTTACTTCTGGGGACAATTTTAGTTATGTAAACACACACAAACACATTCAGTAACGTACGCACATTTCTACTACTCTTCACTTTTGGCATTCTCTTTCTCTCACAGGTGGGAAAAGAAGGTATTTAAGGCTCATTAGCAGTGTGTGTATGTGTGTGCATTTATGTTTATGCATTTATATATTTGTGTGTGTGGCAGTTGGACTCAATCTGCTAAGTGGGAGGAATATTCTAGAGGCGGTGTTGAGATTCATTTAGATAATGACACATTATCCATTATTCTCATCATGATGTTCTATCTTTACCTTACGCTTTGCATGGGTGACGCTAACAAGAATGCAGAATGTCTTCCATCCGCTTAAAGCATATCTGCCATAATATAACCGATTTGTTCGCTGCATCTTTGATCGATGCAAATGAGTTCAAATGCATTCAGAGGACACGTGCCCCGTCAGATCACTTGGCAGGATTAAAAAGATCATTATAATGAGTTGTTTTTGTGATAAATCACCACTTTTGATAAAAAAAAAGAGAGCCTGGAATTCATTTACTGTACATTGTTGAGAATAATCAATTTTGGAGTTGAATTGGTACAAGCTGAGAATGAATTAAACTGTGGATTTAATTACAGGGCATTTTCATAAAGGCTGCAATTTATTTCAAGTGATGAATAGCGGAAAATATGATGTATATACATAATTTCTACATTCATTTCACAAGAAATGAGGGTCTGAGTGCTCATTTTGGTCACTGACTTAATTCTGAAAGACATCTGGGAAAAAAGGGCAGCTTCATGTGAGATGAATTAATTCTGAATGAAACAAATCCGCTTTTTCACAGCACAGGGCTTCTGAGGCACAAAGTTTGACGGCTTTCATTTACTGTGACCCCATAAAGTATTTGGACACTTAAGCCACACTTAAATGAACGTCATTGCATTACATAACAAAATATTAAACCAAGTAGCATTTATTTTAAATTATGTTAAAGGATTAGTTCACTTTCAAATGAAAAAAATTAGCCCAAGCTTTACTCACCCTCAAGCCATCCTAGGAGTATATGACTTTATTCTTTCTGATGAACACAATCTGAGATATTTTAATAAATATCCTGACGCATCCAAGCTTTATAATGGCAGTGAACAGGGATCATGAGTATGAGCTGAAGAAAGTGCCTCCATCCATATCCATCCATCATAAACGTGTACTCCACATGGCTCCGGGGGGTTAATAAAGGCCTTCTGAAGCGAAGCGATGTGTTTGTGTAAGAAAAATATCCATATTTAACAAGTTATAAAGTAAAATATCTAGCTTCCACCAGACCGCCTTCCGTATTCAGCGTACGAAGAAAGTGTAAAACTCTAGCAGTTAAAAAAGCTTACGCTACATCCTACGCCTTCCCTATTCAACTTATGGAAAAAGCGTAACTGACGCGACACAAGTTTACACTTTCTTCGTAACTTTTCATATGAATCACATCATACGAATTAATGAAATAGTTATGTTTTCCCATAAGATCAAGTTGGCACAACTGTTTGGGAACAATCATTATTATGTGCAGTTCCCCTTAGTGCCGCTACATAAAACGTCTCATTCCTCAGAGCTTTATCCTCAGTGCTTTAAGATCCCAACCCAGTGAGACCGAAACTATCTCACAAACTTGGCGACGTTGAGCTAGTAATTAAATAATGAAGTGATTGAGAGCTAATTAAGGTGTCTAGACAAGGGTCAGGGTGGTAGAAATAAAGCTAATGGGGTTTTGGGAGGTACAGGAGCTTGTGTGTTGAGTTCATGTTTAATATTACAGGATGTAGAAATGTCATGTTTAGACATAAATTACTGCAGCAGAATAATTCTGTCAGAGCCACTTATTTACTTCTGTTTATAGATGTTGTTTTAATAATTGTGAATATTAGTGTAATGTAATATCCAGCATTTCTGAAAACATTGAAATTGAAGCTTAATATTAGGGCTGTCAAATCTAATAATCGCATCTATCATAAAAGTTTGTGTTTACAATATATATGTGTGTGTGTGTATATATTATTACATTTTTATATATATATATATATCTGTGTGTGTGTATACACACATATAAATATAATAATATATATACACATATTTAAAAACAAACTTTTATGTTAGATGCGATTAATCGCGATTAATCTATTTGATAGCATTAAAAATATTGCTCATGACTTTTAGTTTTTTAAATTCTAAGATTGGAATGATACAGTTTTTTGGCTTTTTTGTTTACTGTTAATTTTGTTCACAAACATTCTTAAAGAAGTTACTGGAATATCAGATTTTTTTCGAGTTAAACTCACACATATTACAGAGGTGCAAAAAATATGACAAATCGGATGGATTGCTACCACAGATACTATGGTATAGTTCATATTAAAGCTACAATGTGCAAGATTACCATGTGTGCATGTTGAAATGTCAATAAGTTGTTTTGCTTAATTGTTGAAAATTTTTTCCATTTTTTCTATGGCCACCAGGTGGAGCACCTCCAACTTTTTCCACAAGCTATGGCAATTACAACTTGCAGTTATGCTTATAAATGTTAATGAGTTATTTTACAATCATTGTTGATGTGATCTGTGCAGTGTGCACAGTTGTAATTAGTCCTGTTTATTAGTTTGCTGATGTTTGAGTGTTTTTTGTGTGATCTCAGTGTTGTAGATTTGTGGCTAGCATTAGCATATCAGGAGACCGTTTCCCCTTGCACCCTTTCCAATGAACTTATAAATCATTCAGTACACCAGTGGACTAGCATCAAAAAAAGTACATTTTTATTAATAAAACATCGACACGAAGCAGTTATTTCCCTTAAATATTGATCTGTGCTTTCTGAATATGCTATAAAGATAAATTTGAATTTGTGGTAAATCTGGTGGTTGTATGCGATGAGGTTGTTTTTGCGAGTTGATGGTGTGTGTTAGTGGTGTGGTGTGTAATGTGAAATGAGTATGTGGACTTCATTATTATTCATAGCAGCATGAGAATTTAAAATTGTGTTTTAAAAATTTTATATGCTAGATGATTAAAATATGATGTATTAATGATTTTATTAGAGGGCACAGCTTTCATTTTAAATTGACAAAGAGAAGCTGGTCACCTCTTCTTTTCCCTGTCCTGCTCTCCTTATATCTTCTAATCTTGTTTATCTTTCCTCCTTGTTTAATTGTTGTCTCGTTTCTTCTCCCCTCATCTCTTCTTTCCCCATATCTTCTCTTCTCTTGAACCCCTCAACTCATTGAGAAAGTCCTTCAAGAAGCCAAAAGCAGATATATTGATCTACGAAGTTAATATCCCACCTCCTGTCCTTTCTACTCCTTTCATCTCCTCTCCTCCTCCATAATTCTTTTCTTCCTGTGAGTCAGCATAACTAATATTTGGCTCTGTTCCTCATCTTTTGTGCTTTCACTCTTTGTTTTCTCTTCCAGCATGAGGTCTGGTTGTTTACTGACTTGTTGATCCTTCCCCGTTGAGTTACAATAAAGTGTAGCAGGTGTTGATGATGTCACTTCCTGTCGGGGGTTGTGTGTTTAATGGACAGTCTTATAGCAGGAACGTTCCCAGAAATCGTGACTGTTGCACTTGCACTTTTAGCATACGACATAGTTAATATTTTTATGACAGTTTATCACTTTTGAGGCATATTGTGAATAATTATTTCTTGTACTAAGTTTCATTAAGTCAAGTCACATTTATTTATATAGCACTTTATACAATACAGATTGTTTAAAAGTTTAATTCAGCTATAATCAGCTCTACAGAAGATAATAGTGTCATTGTTCAGCTCAAGTCAGTTAAATGTTGATTCAATTAAAGTGTCGATGTTGCAATGTTAGTATCATTATCCAGCTCAATTCAGTTCAGTTTTGTTCGAAGTTCATCCCAAAGATTTTGGGTGGGGTTGAGGTCAGGGCTCTGTGTGGGCCAGTCAAGTTCTTCCACACCAAACTCATCTAACCATGTCTTTATGGACCTTGCTTTGTGCAGTGGGGCAGAGTCATGCTGGAAAAGAAAAGGGCCTTCCCTAAACTGTTCCCACAAGTTGGAAGCATAGCATTGTCCAAAATGAAGAAGAAGATTTCTAGGGCTGCCCTTGATTAAGGATTTTTCTGGTTTACTACAAGTCATTCATTTTAAGCATTAGCCGACTAATTGCACGTTTATTAATAAACCATATAAATCATAATAATGAGACTTTAATTCCTACATAGCCTAATCAGCGTTCAAGCGAACGCATAAAGCTTGCCACAGCGCACCAGCAGAAGTAATGATTATGAATGTGTCAAGGAAAAACAGCAAGGAGACTGCTTTAACATTTTAATAATTAATTGATATACTAGTGTTTTCTGTATTTTCGTCTGCAGTGATGAAGTTGACAATGCTGACTCGTCATCTCCACTGTAGTGGACGCACCTATATGCACGTTTCATACGGATTACATAACCTGAGAATATTTGTTTTCCATTTGAATTCGTTCATTTAAAAGTAGACATTTCGCTTTCTATAGATATATTTTTCATGTCTGTGAGGCAAGTTTACATGGAGTTTCGGTTCTTTCTTTTTTTGGCGCCCTCAAGTTCACAGAGAGAGATGGCAGATATCGCACCGTTTGCTTTCATTATTTTACAAAAGCACAAGGTTTTGTTGTTATTGTGAGTGCAAGCAAATAAAAGTAGACCATTTACAGATTCAGAAGATGTATTACTCTTATCTGTATGACCAAAAATGACGGAGTATTTTAAGTGCAAGTGATCGCACTGACACCTCCATGTTAGCTGTAATGCAGTAAGCGCGCTACTATTCAGCTTTCATACACTTGAATAGCCCACATTTTTCTAGGTTAACGTTAAAGCGGGCGGCCATGTAAAGTTGCTGCTACTTACATGTTTCATATGATAAGCCATATTTGAGGTTGATGAATGAGTGTTTCCAATGTACTGTATTTACCACTTAGACCAGCTGTTAATGCTCTGTCCGTCACAGACTGCGTGACTTCGCCATTTCCTGTGGAGTTTTTTTTCTTGCGACTAAGCGACTAATAAAATTTTGGTTGACTAAACCTCTTCTCGTCGTCTATTCGGGGGCAGCCCTAAAGGTTTCCCTTCACTGGCAGTAAGGGGCCTAGCCCAACCACTGAAAAACAGCCCCATACTATTATAGGGATGATGGTATTGAGTTACAATAAAGTGTAGCAAGTGTTGATGATGTCATTTCCTGTCGGGGGTTGTGTGTTTAATGGCACAATGCAGTCAGGTAGGTAACGTTCTCCTGGCATCCACCAAACCCATACTCACCCATCAGACTACCAAATAGAGGAGTGATTTGTTACTCCACAGAACATGTTTCCATTGCTCCAGAGTCCAGTGGTGGTGTGTTTTACACCACTCCATCTGACGCTTGGCATTGTACTTGGTGATGTGGGGCTTGCATGCAGCTGCTCGGCCATTAAAAACCCATTCCGTGAAGCTCCCGCCGCACAGTTTTTGTGCTGATATTAACGCACAAAACTATGAAACGCACTAACTATGAAATCAGCAGAGTGTTGGCAACTTTTATGCACCATATCTGTGACTTAACGTCGTCTTTCGAGGTGTGTCTCAATACTTTTGTCTATATAGTGTTTATATATGTAAAGGATGCATCATTAAAAGCAGTCCATACAGCTACAATATGTTATATACTGTTCCTTTAAAACATAAAATACTATAATATCATAGAATACAACCCTTTTAGATCCTAATAGATTTTGGTAGTGTAACACTCAGGAGATTGCTGATGTTACATTGCTGCTTCTCCAATAAGACCCGGCGGACTGGCTGGCATTTGAGCAGCAGCATCAGGAAAGCAAGCTCTGATGTTTCATCTCTCCTGAGGATTTTTCTGCCTCTTTTTCTCTGGCTCACTTGACATCTCAGAAACAGGTCTCAGTAACTTCATTCTCTTTTCCGGGAGCGATTCACCCAGGAAATGCAACAGTTTAGAGGACTTGTGTTTTCCTCAGAGAGAGGGCTAACAAGAATGTGAAAGGAATCGCTGCGTCTGAAGTGCAGCTTCTCTCACATGGTCAGAAAGTCTCTTAAAAGAGAGATGATTGAGAGCGAGTTTTTAGCTAATCAGATTATGAGCATCAGGATGAGTTCATACAGTCACATGACTGAAGGAAGTGTGTGCATTTGTGCATGTACAGTAGAATAGAGAGCGAGTATATGTGGGTTGTATGGTAAAGATACAGTAATTGAGTTGTTTCTAGCCTAATTGCAACAATCATTCATGCACAATTTTAGTTTAATGCTGACTAAACAGCTCCGTCTGCAGTTTAGAGGGTGCAAGTGTGTGTTTGTGTGTGTGGGAGTGTGTGTGACATCTGTGGTTAAATGCTTTTTGGCTGGGCGGCCTGTTTAAAATAGACTGCTTTTGCTGCTAGATGCAATAATGTGATATCACAGCCCACCTGAAAGAGCACTCGCTCACTCTCTCTCATGCTTGTTTTGCAAAATCATCTTTAGCAGTCTTTTTATTTATTCATAAAGACATTGTTTTTATTTTATACCAAAAATGCAAAACTGTTTCTTTTAGGGTTTGAGTTAGTCTGTAGTAATTATAAGTAGCTTTATTTAAAAAGAACAGGTAAAAAATAAAAATAAAAAAGTAAAAATGCTTTATGTTAGTCTATAAAGTTATTCTAACATTTGCAAAATTATTTTTAATTATTTATTTACAAATTTGTCCCCTGAAGTTAGTTAAATATAACAAAGTCTTGCTTTTTGGGATGTCCTTATTTGAAAAAAAAAAACAATAGATAAATTGACATATATTTATTTATTTATTTATTAACACTTTACAGGTTTCATTTGGTAACCTTAGTTAACTAACTTACAATGAACTTCTACAGCATTTCAACATTTACTAATATATTATTAAAACAAAAGTTGTATCTGTTAACATTAGTTGATGCACTGTGAACTAATTTGAACCAAAAATGAACAATTATATTTTTTTATCTAACATTAACAAAGGTTAATGCTGTAAATGCTGTAAAATATATTGCTCATAGTTAAATCATGTTAACTAATGTTAACAAATGATAATATTGTAAAGTGTTACCATTTATATAATATACAAATGTTCCTGGTAAAATGTCCCCACAAAGATGGTGCTATCCTTGTCCTTGTGTGGACATTTTTTTGGATGTTTTTTGAAAATGTAAAAATGCAGAAAGTTTTCTGTGATGGGTAGGTTTAGGGTCAGGGCACAGAATATACAGTTTGTACAGTATAAAAGTAATAATGTCCCCATAAAACATGAAAACCCAGCAGGTGTGTGTGTATGTGTGTGTGTGTGTGTGTGTGCGCATTTTTGTGATTTATGAGGACACAAATTTGTATAATGACATGGGTATTACACTGGTATTACGACGTAAACATGAAATATAAGGACATTTCATGAGTCCTCATATTTAAAATAGCTTTAAAAACATACTAAACAATGTTTTAATAAAAATGTCCATTTAGATACATAATTCATGAATAAATGAATGGCTTCTTAGATTTTAGGAAAGTTTGTAAATACAATTATTTTTTATATTAAAGCAACAGAAGTCTAGTATGATCTCATTCACTAGTAAACATTTGTGTTTCCAGTAGAGCATGAATCATTGCTTTTATCCACTTCCTTGTGTGTGTGATTGTGCACATTTTATCTGACAGCAGCTCTCGAAGGAGTTGTGTGGGTGTTTGTGTGTGTGTGTGTTAAAGGGTAAAGGGGTCATAAGTAGCTCCTACCACGCGTTTTTCTGTCACTCGAGTAACATTGTGTGATTCACGCACAGCCTTACACACACAGAGTGAGCTGCAGGTACACATCTACAGACTATAAATATACAACGCTTGATGTTCATAACTGCGATATCTGCTTGAGCTCTGTGCCATTTAACAAATGTCTGTCTTACATTTGACAAGATATCAGTGTGTGATCATTAGGCTGTGAGCCCTCGTCTGCTCAGCTCATCTTCCTCACAGCAGTCATTTTAGCACCAGATTTGTATTCATTTGTCTATTCCTCTATATGAATTAATCCCAGTTCAAATGGCATTGTTTTACATATATTACAACATATAAGCTGTTTGGAATTATATATTCATGTTTCAGTTTGGTTTTAGTGGTTGGTTATGTATGTACTGCTCAAAAGTTTTTGAAAGATGTCTCTTATGCTGTATTTATGTGATCAAAATACACTATAAACAGTAATATTGTAAAATATTATTAGTTTAAAATAGCTGTTTTCTATTTGAATATATTTTAAAATGTAATTTAGTCCTGTGATTAAAAGCTGAATTTTCAGTGTCACATGATCCTTCAGAAATCAAATGTGCTGATTTGCTGCTCAAGAAACATTTCTTATTGTTGTTTTTGTGAAAACCATGACAGGATTTTTTCAGAATTCTTTTATTAGGATAGAAAATTCAAAAGAACAGCAATTATTGACGTTTCTTGACCAAAGAACCAATGAATGAATGCATATTTTCTGTTTAATTCATACAATAATATGGGACTTGCATGTCAACTATGATTTTTATGTTTTAAGTGTGCGGATGTCTCGGCAGACGTGACCTTCCTGTCCCCATCAGATCTTATTCCCCCGCTGTACGTCCCCACAGGAGAAAGGGGGCCGAGCCGAGCCGGAGCATGTAATTGCTCCTTAAGCAGAAACTCCTTCATGGTTTGATGGATCTCTTTTTCCTCCAGCGTAGCTCAGCTCCATTTCTGACGGCCTGTGCATCCTTTCGTGGCCCGTAACCATGGATATAAGCTGCCCGGAGGAAGAGCGGCACTTGTAGCAATCAGCAGGGATACAGGAATCAGGGCTGATACAGATGGCTTTTGTGTGTGTGTGTGTACGCTGTGGTGATGTAATGGCAGATGACAGCTGAGCAATTTCATTGTGTGTAAATAACCTTTGTATGTTCCGAGTGGAAAAGATTATGTATCTGTGTGTGCGTGAAAGAGCCGAACGTTCGATGATGCTTCACTTGTGCCGCTCTATAACCATTTTAAGTACGCAATCTTGAAAATAAGCTATTTATTTTCAGACAGACCATTTCCTCCAATGCTTACTGCGATTTCGTCAAGTAGGACATGTTCCTTGGTCAAAACCCTTGTTGGTCCTGAAATGTCATTCCAATTGTATCCTTATCACCCTTATCTTTTTCCTCAGATTTTTGTGGTTGTTAATGGTTGGGGTCAGGACCGAAACCTGAAAAATTCTGCATGTTGCTTGGAAATTGGTGGTAAGAATTAAAATAACAACCGATGGGAGTAAATGTCTACATTTATTATTCCATTTCTACAGAGAAATAGGTTTTTGTAGGCAATAAAGGGATAGTTTACCCAAAAATGAACACTGTCATCATATACCCTTGTTTCTAACCTGTGTTTCTTCTGCTGAGATATTTTGAAGAATGTTTCAACTGTTTTTGTCCCCACAATGAAAGTTAATGGGATCCAAAACATCACTGGACCTCAAAGACTTTCATACAACTTTATTCAAAATATGTTTTGTGTTCCACAGAAGAAAGACAAAAGGGTGGAAAAACATGAGTAAATGATGACACAATTTTCATTTTTGGGTGAACTATCCCTTTAAATATTTCCTTGTTTTTATCTAAAGCTCTCTTAAGTTGTTCTAGATTAGTGTTTCTCAACTGGTGAGTGTGCTGCAGTCAAAGAAACAACAACAACAAAAAAATTCCTGAATCGAGACTTTTATTTTGAAAGACGTGCATGAAAGCTGTTGATTTCTCTCAGACTGTAAGTAAATAGTGCCTGAAAAAAACGCGTTGTTCTGAATCAGCATACGGTCAGATGAGATTTTAGCAGGCTATATGTCAGTGTCATTATTCTAACGCTATTTTCGTAACTTGTTAGGAAGTAAAATCTCTCTCACCTCAGACTTTCCTGTCCTGGCAGACGTTATTCTGTGCTTGTAGCGCGCATTCTTCAATTGCACGCGCAAATGCGGATGCGTATGCTGTATGAATAAAGCTAGAGCGCAAAAATTACGTTGCCAATTAGTAAGTCATGAAATTACCAAAAAGTACCAATAAATTACGTAACCTGCTGGGGTTCTGGGAAGGATTTCCATGCAGGTATGATGTTCTTTCTATTCACCAGGATCACTGCCCATATGTTTCATTAACAGTTCATGTTAGTATTGTATATTTACCATAATAATACCAGTACCACGTAATTTTCACTTTGTGTTATTTTTTTTGTATATTTTTAAATGACTGTGGTGGCTCATACCAACTTACTAACTTATTAACAAAAACTAGTTGGCACTGCTATTTAATATCCTTACCTTATACTGTTTATTCATCAGTATTAGTCATATTCTTACAGTTTATATGTATGTTAAGTAAAGTGGGACAGTAGTTTTGTATGTGTCTCAAATTAGATCACATTTATATATATAAAAAAATTGGGTTGTGGCCTATATGACCATGGAAAAATGTGGGTCCCATGGTCAAACCAGTTGAGAACCACTGTTCTAGATCTTTAGACATGATGTTTGATGCTTTGGAAGTCTGACAGAAACTAATTTTCATTCAAAATGCTGTTTGTTAAGCAGTTGACTGATCCTTCATCACAGACTGTTCAGACACAGCTTATGCTGCTTAAAAGGAACTTTGTTCCAGGACTTATAAAAGATCCCGGTACATATCACACTTGACAAAATCAGTCAATTGTATCCCATCATGCACTGGGCAAAAGGAAAAATATGGTGCTGGTAGGTATAGGTGCATGATTTGAGTTTACTCGATGGTAAGAGGGTGTGTAGAACATCAAATAATATGTTTCTTTGACTCACTGTGTGAATGTAACTATCTGAACCTTGTGTTTTAGTCTGTCAGATGTCACAGGAGACGGAGAGTAATGGAGAAGCCAAACAACAAGCTAAGACAACATATTAAAGGTTACTCCATTCAGATAAACACCACTGAAGTGATTCAGACATTCATACAGACAGTGTCGAGTGACGAATCACATCCATGTTAATCAGAGTTTTTGACTTAATCAGCTGTGACAATGACTATATGTTTACATGTGCACCAATAATGTGATTATTTCCAATAATCAGAGTAAGGACTTATAGGGTTAGTTCACCCAAAAATGAAATTTCTGTCATTATGTACTCACCCTCATGTTGTTCCACACCCGTAAGACCTTCATTCAATTTCAGAACATAAATTAAGATATTTTTGATGAAATCCGAGAACAGCAACTTCATTAGTACTTTTCAAGGCCCAGAAAAGTACTAATATAGTACTAATAAAGATGTCGTTAAAACAGTCAACACGACTGCAGTGGTTCAATCTTAATGTTATGAAGTGACGAGAATACTTTTTGTGTGCAAATACAAAACAAAAATAACGACTTTATTCAACAATTTCTTCTCTTCCCTGTCAGTCTCCTTATGTTGTTGACACAGTGCATTTCATCAAAAATATCTTAATTTGTGTTCCGAAGATGAACGAAGGTCTTACGGGTTTTGAACGACATGAGGGTGAGTACTTAATGACAGAAATTTCATTTTTGGGTGAACTAACCCTTTAATCGCAGTAAGACATGACACGGGCTAACCTTACATGCAATTAGTTTGATTATTCTCTAAGAATTGTGGTTATTTATACCGCCATGTGCAATGCAATATAGTTTGATTTGGTTCATGTCTTAGAACTGTACTGAATATTTTTAGAAAGAGAAAATGAATAACTTCCAGAGTGATTGATGTTGACTGTCACTTTGCTCAGGATTTTTGCTTTTGGTGAAGACAGAAAAATGACACCATTCAGACCGAGTAACAATATTCATACATACAAATGTGCCTTGCAAGAAGTTAGGAGATGGTTTAAGGGGCCGTTCACACAGAACACATTCTTGCAATCTGTCTATGCTATTTTTTAATTGTTGGTCCATTTAAACATGAGCTAAGTGAAAGTCTTTGGTTGTTGTGTCATGTCTCGCTATATTGTTAGCTTCTTAAGCTATGAGTTCCATGTTTTTAAGATGCTGTGTCAATTTAAAACAGTTAAACTTTGAAAAAAAAAAAACATTTCTGTGTTCGGTTCTCTCTGTCTCTAACTGTATCTGAATTTCTGTGCATGATATTTGTCTCTATGAATACAAATCATTCAATGGCCTCTAGTTTTGCTCTAAAACACTCAGTTAAGGAGACTCTTGAGTTCTCTGTTGTGCATAAACATGAATACTTTTGCAGGTTCAAATGAAACCTTAGAGGCATCTTCACCTTTAGCATGCGCTTTAGATAAGTGCAAGTCACCGGCATATCCCACTTCACCAATGTTACCTCGTGGGAAAATGTGGATATTGAATTTCTATGTCATTTCCAGTTGGCCGTTTTCATTGTTGAATAATTCAATCAGAGCATGTAGACAGCTTTGTCCCTTTCTTCAGATTTCACATTACTTTTCCTCCATTCACTTGAGCATAATTTCATTTCTGAATCATTAATTTCCATTCAATTCAGTTACACTGCACTCACTTCCAATCACACTGGAGTGTTTTGGAGGGTCCTGCAGCGCACCGAGTAACACGGCGAGGCCTGGCGTTCTCATCTCCTCCTGCGCTTGATGATTTACCCTCTGGCCTCATTCAGATTAGCACACACTGAATGCAGTCTGACAGCGCACAATGCTGTTATTTCTAGACTGAATGTATCATCCTATTACATTAGCCTGTGTGTGTGTGTGTGTGTGTCGCTCACACCAAAGGCTCAATACAAATTTAGTGTCATTTTGTCAACGGCAATTACATGGCCACCAAACCTTTGATCATTTACGTACATGCTAAAGCTCACTATATGTGTGTGTTTGTGTGTGAGCAGGGCCTAAAACGTTTGCCACACCTGCCAATGGCTAGTGTCGTAAGAAAATATACCGGCCATAAATATTTTTTTACCGGTCACGAAACTGTTTTTGCAAAAACAGGCAGTAATGACACCAAAATTTTAGATACCAGTGAAAACTCACAATCCTCTATTCCAATTTTGATATCACAGCTATAGCTACCTAACTAATATAAATTTCAAACATTATTATAGACAAGTAAACAGTCAGTAATGAAATAAAAAATAATCAAATTATAAGCAAAAGCACAAATAAATACAATATCGCAATATCACAAATGAAACAATGCTTTTCAGGTTTTTCAGGTAGGTCTGACAGTAGTTTACAGGTACAGAAATTTAATAAAGTAAGCAAATGTAAAATAACACTGCATAGTCTTCACTGTATAAATTAAACATCCTTAATTAATCTTTATTAAAGTTACAAAAGTTATTCAGTCAAGAGCAGTGAGTGATTTTTTCTTTGTCCTTTGTTGTTTGATTAACATTAAAAACAGACAGAAGCAGGAATGTAAGGCTGCTGTCACTTTAAGAGCGAATGCACGGATCTAATGTACTGAAACTGTACACATGCATTTACTTTCTCAACTGTTTATGTTCACTTAAGACATAACTGACTATGTTTACTAGGATACTTGCTATTTTTTGACATCATTTTGTGTGAATTTGTCCGCTCAAGTGCAAGAAGACATGAAAGAGAGCTCAGTTTAGTATTCGTGAATGAAATGAGCTCCCTTTCGCCTCTTCTTGCGCATGAATCTTTAAAATGTCAAGGCTTAAACTTTCGTGATGATGCAGTGCTGACCCATCAACTATCCCGAGCGTCGTTCACGTTTGTTCACGTTCATGCATTGTTAGAATTCATAAAAATGTTACCGGCCAACTGGCGAGTGACACTGTTTCATATACTTCATATATTTTAGGCCCTGTGTGTGTGTTTATATTACTGTAATCTACTGACAACCCTCATTAGAATATATTAAGAATACTCTTATAGTGCTTTATATGGTCAGGCTTCATAGAGTGTGTTACACATTTTCTTTTTTTGTTGTGAGTGAACATTTGTTCTGTTCTCTTTAGTTCTCAAAACTGGAATCTCAGAGGACCTTCTGAAATGTCTCTTGGGAGAGTTCCTCTTCAAACCAAATCCTCATACTAATAGTCTTGAGGAAAGCAAACTAATAATAAATAAGGTTCCTTTAGCAGTCCTAATGACTGACCTTTGAGTTATCGACATCTGGTGTCAATACCATCTCAACTGCAAACCACTGCTGGAATAACAGCGGCTGGAAAAGGTCAACTGTGTTCGTGTGCACACTAAATTTCCTTTGTCATCTTTTGTCGTCCTTTTATTCTTGTTCTGCGTCTAATTATCGCTATTGTTTTTGTTTTTAAAACTTTACATTATAGTGTTACATTTAGCATTAACAGATACAATGTGTACCGCTAGAAAAGGGCAAATTACAACTGAGATCTCATTAATCTCTATATCTTTTCTCCTTGATATCAATGAAATTAAATGGAGAGCAAATGCAGATTAATTTCTTCGTTTAGCTAAGAAATTAAAGTCTTCTGCTTCTCAAAATTTTCTCTTGAGAGAAACACTCCATTAATGTCACATGCATTTCCATCTCAACAATGTCTCAAACTTTGCTCAGATTTGGCTGCAATAAAAAATCAGAGATTTCAATGTAAGGTTACACTTTATTTCAATTTTCCACCACTTTAGACATTCTACTAAGTTACTTTGCAACTACATGTCAACTAACTCTCATTAGAAATTACACATTTAAAATTTGGCTACCACGTATATACGTGGGAACCCTGGTTCTTTAAAGGAAAAATTAAATAAGAGTTCTGTCACGACATCTCGGCCCCTTGGAATTATAACCTTCTATCGGTAACACTTTATTTTAGGGTCTTTTAACTAGTTTCTTATTAGCATGCATATTACTAGAATATTGGCTATTTATTAGTACTTATTAAGCACATATTAATGCCTTATTCTGCATGACCTTATTCTACATTTTTAATCCTACCCAATACCTAAACTTAACAACTTACTAACTATTAATAAGTAGTAAATTGGGAGTATATTGAGGGGAAAAGTCGTAGTTAATAGTTTATGTGTGTTCCCTATACTAAAGTGTTACCGTTCTATCTGACATTTTTGTCAAAATTTAGTTATTCACATATTCTTATTCTGTGACAACTTATTTACATTATGTGATGCTTCTTTTTTTAAGTTGTGTACATTTAGTACTTTTTTTTAGAAAACAATCCTCTCATACACAGATATGCTGCTGTGAGCATGTAAGACATACTGCTGCTGCACAAATAGCATATATGAAATTTCCCCATAGCAGATCTATACAGGTGGAGCTGGGGAAGGTGGAGGGTTTCAGATGAATTTTGAAAGTGGGCTGCAAACTGCTACAGCAAACACTGACCAACGGTTTAAACGTTGAGCAGCAAGCTCATTGGCTGCAGATGCAACAGGAACCAATCAGCTTGTGCTGAGTAGTTAACAATGTAATTGTCAGCAGGTTGCGTTAAAGACACATCAGCCTGCGCCATCTGGAGTTTCATGACAGAACTATATATATTTTTTGTGTGTCTTGTGTGTGGTTGTAGTGATCTGTAATGGCCACCCTCCTCTTGCTGACGCTCTGTCAGAGTAAAGCGCTCTTGTGTGCCACACGCTGACCTTTAGGTAATGAGTCATTGTGCTGTGTGTACTCTGTAATCTGGTGCTTCCAGCATCTTCACTACTGTCTGTGTGCTGTACGATCTGCACTTAGCTTCTGCTGGCCGCCGCTCCATCTGTTTATCTGGAAAGAGTGAGTCAAACATTAAACCACTCAGGGCCAGATTTTTATCTGAACGATGGATATTCACAAATATCAATGACTGTGTGTTTTAAAAAGCACTTTTGAAAGTTGAGCAATGGTTAAAGTAGAGCAGAACAGAGAAAAATTGATATAATATGGATATATATACTATATATATACAGTACGGGTCAAAAGTTTGGACACATTACTATTTTTAATGTTTTTGAAAGAAGTCTCTTATGCTCATCAAGCCTGCAGTTATCTGATCAAATATACAGAAAAAACAGTAATATTGTGAAATATTGTTACAATTTAAAATTATTAAAAATTTTAAATTATTATTTCTGTGATGCAAATCTGAATTTTCAGCATCATTACTCGTATTCAGTGTCACATGATCCTTCAGAAATCATTCTAATATGCTGATTTGATACTCAATGTTGTGAAACAGTTGTGCTGTTAGCAGAAGATACTTCTTCCAAAAACACAATAAAATGGAACTGATTTGAAACTAATTTTGTCACCTTTTGAAGTGAATTTAATTGGAATGATTTTAATAGAGTTAAACTGATTTTAAAATATAAATTCATTTGAACTGAACTGAACTGAACTAAATGGAATTTGTTTGGGTGGCACATTTGGCTGTTTTTGTGATTATAAGAATGTTAGAATAGAACTTAAAACTTGATTTAGAATTAATTAAGTATACAAAATCAAATGGAACTGAACTAAAACAACTAAAATAAGCTTAATTCAATTTATTTCAAGTGGCACATTAGCTATTTTGATTTAATGGAATGGAATAGAATAGAACTGATTTTAAGTTCAATTGACCTGAAATGACTTTCAATGCATTTGTTTGGGTGGCACGTTTGGTTGTTTTTCTAGATTATGAGAAGGTTTTCTTGCTTGCTTCTAGCGCTCACTTGCAAACAGTCAGACATCTACCCTGCACATTTATTTTCAAGAGGGAATCACTCTACATGGACGCATACAAACACAAAAACAACCACACACATACACAAAACAAAAGTCGGCTAACTTTTAATTGCTTTTGGAGGCTTTTACAATGCACAAACAATATAGGACTGACAGCAGTGTGTGGGACATCAGATATGATTCTCTAAAAGGCACAGCAGGTGCATACAAACAGCGGGAATCTGATGAGAAATTAGACGCTTCAGTCCTCTGAGAGACTACATCTAAAAGGGTGACTGAGTTCATTAAATCACATGGCAGGATGACATTTGTGTGTGTATGTGTGAGAAAGTGAGTGTTTATGCGAAAATTCATTCATGCGTGTGCGAGAAAGAGTGTGTGTTTGTGTCCAGATGCATTCATGCATTTGTGTGTGGGCAAATGCATCCATGCATGTGTGTGAGAAAGACTTTGAGTGTGTGTACGAGCAAGAGTGTGTCTATAAGCATAGTTTTGTGTGTGTTTGTTGATGCAGTATCATTTTTACTTAGAAACAAAATGGTGGACCTGGTGTAGATTTATACGTAGGTATTAGTACGTAACATTTACTGGGACAAAGACAGTGGATAGATGCTGAAACGTATAAAATTGATTGCATTTTGATGTATTTTATAGTCATTGTTTGATTCACAAACACAGCATATTGATAAAACGAGTAACACTTTACAATAAGGTCTCATTTGTTAACATTAGTTAATGTATTAACTAACATGAACAACAATGAGCAATACATTTGTTACATTTGTATTTGTTAATATTTGTTAATGTCAATTAATAAAAATCCAGCAGTTCATTGTTTGTTCATGTTAGTTCACAGTGCATTAACTAATGTTAACAAATACAACTTTTGATTTTAATAATGTATTAGTAAATGCTAAAATTAACATTAACTAAGATTAATAAATGCTGTAGAATTATTGTTCATTCTTAGGTCATTTTAACTAATGAAACCTTTTTGTAAAGTGCTACCATAAAATGTCTTTTGTGTCCCACGCCAAATAAAATATATTACATAAAGTAATGGTTAAACAATTACAGAAATTTTATTAATTTTTAAAGTTTAAAGTGTATTCTTCTTCAACATTATGCATTTTTTTTAAATGACTTTGCACCAAAAGTCACATTGAACAGAATGAAATATCTTCATTTCTAATTAAGTTAACTGTTCAATACATGTGATTAAAAACATAATATCATTTATCATAAATACAACAGAATCAACTGATTAATTCCATGATTTCAGAATTAGATTAAATGAGGGTTCGTAAAATTCTGTAAAGTTGCTGATATGTAAATAAAAAACAAGCTCTACTGTATGTTTGGTCTACAGTAAGTATCAACTTTGTCTTAGATATTTCTCCTAAAAGGAGAGAAAACTGACAGAAATAGTTGACTCATTTTGGTTTTGGAGAAATTTGGTGAAAAGCATTTTTGTTTATACAATAAAAAAAAAAAAAAAAAATTTTTGCTTCTTGTTCAAATTACTTAATTAAAATGAGCTAAAGCAACACAATTCCTACACATTTTGTCCTAACTTAATTTCATTGTGTTCAATCCACTTAAATATATCTAATATTGAAGTTTACTTAATCCGTTTGTATTGGGATTACATGAATGAATTTTGTTGCATTAACTGAAACTGGGCGGTGCTTGTTAGTTTCCAGCATGAATTGCATATGGCTGGATGAAGAGAGAAAATTAGATGTTATTTTATGTGTTTTGCAGTAAGATGAAAACGGGGGATGCTTGATATTGTTTAATAGTGTCCAGTGTTCACTTATATTGGAATTATTAGAATGTTTTAAATTTCACTGGGTTACCAGTGTGGAGAAGAGTGGAGCATTTGCTTATAGGCTGTGGACTGGCACTTCACTTTTAGTTGCTGCTTTGTGCTAAAAGTTAGCATTTAACATACTAGTGTGTGTGTTATTGTTAGCTAATAGGCTGTTGACTACCTAGTACAGTATAATGATTTAGTCACATATGAAGTTGAATAGAATAAAAGAAGATATTGGATGAATGAATGATTTGGATGAATAAATCATGTCAGGGAACCTCACAAAATTCACTTTGAGACTACTTAATTGGGTCACTTAAAAATTACTTAATTTAATCATGTTGAAGTTACATGTACAAATTATATTTGTGTAAATTAATTGATTCATTGATTCATTGAGATCTCTTCTGAAACTCTAGAGGAGACGCGTGTGAGATTTCTAGGGACTTTATTTGCTCTTCATCTCATTGCTGTCTATGAGAATTAACTGATATATTAAAGAGATCTAATCTGTGATTTTCTTTGCTGTTTGATCAGTATGACGGAGTGAGATGCCAATTCAGTCCCTGTGCTTCTCTAATATGTTCTTCTCTTCGGGGACAAACTGTGACTGTCATTACTTTAATCAGCCCTGGAACAATCAATGATTCTGCTTGGCTCTGATTGGCCAGTGTAACTCCTCGCCATTGGTGACAGGACATGCCCTTCATTATTGGTTAATATGAAGCCCATGGCAGGAATGGGAAAGGTTTCATATATGTTAGCAGTGTTAATCCTCCTTGTTTGCGGACTGGCCATGATTGAGACAGTTTCATAGTGTGGTGTCAGTGTTACTGAAGGCCTTAAACTCCCCTCTTCACCACAGCATATTCACACTTAAAGGACAATCTGAGTAGTAAACCTTCACATTCACGCATGAGATACTGTAAATAACAGCGGTGAGTCAGTTGTTGTTATCATGAATATTATTATCCCTAGTCTGAAGATCGACTTTTGATAGTTTATTTTTTGTTTTTTTTTAGGTTTTAAGTTGAGATTTAAATACAGAGAGTGAGGTTATTGTTCTTAGTGCCAGTGGTTCCATAGTTTAGGTGCAATGACGGAAAACGACCTGCCGCCCATTGAAGATAGATGAAATCTAGGTACTGTAAGAAGTTCACTCCCTGAAGATCGAAGTGATCGAGGCGGAATGTAAGGAGACAGTAAATCAGAGAGATAAGGAGGAGCAAGGCCATTGAGTGATTTAAAGGTAAGCAGAAGAATTTTGTAAGTAATGCGAGATGATACAGGGAGCCAATGGAGTTTAAATAAGATGGGGGTAATATAAGAATATAAGCAGAATTTTGAATGTATTGTAAACGAGAGATAGAGTGCAACGGTAATCCGGCAAAAAGAGCATTACAGTAGTCGAGGCGTGATGTAACAAAAGCATGCACTAATGATTCAGCATCTTTTGGGGAAACATAAGAGCGAAGTTGGGCTAAACGGCGAAGCTGGAAAAATGCAGCTTTGGAAAGTTTACTAATGTAAACATCCAGAGTCAGTGAAGGATCAAGAGTAATGCCTAAATTTCTAACAGTAGCAGATGGAAAAATTGTTGTAGCATCAAGGTTGAAACTGGGAACATTTGCTATATTTTTTGTTAGTGATGGGGGGCCAGTAATTAAAATTTCTGTTTTGCTCAAATTCAAACTGGAATTTAGCCAGGCTTTTAGCTCAGCAACACAGGTAGATAGTGATGTGGTCTGGTGAATAGAATCTGGTCGGCAAGCAGTATATATCTGAATATCATTAGCATAACAGTGATAATGAAAACCATGACGACGGATAATATGTCCAAGAGGCATGATGTACGTAATAAATAGTAATGGCCTGAGAACCGAGCCCTGGGGAACACCCTGACTGAGTAAAGCGGTGGGAGATTTATAATTATGCATAGTGATGCAGTATTGTCTATCAGTGAGATAGGAAGAGAACCAGGATAGTGCAGCACCTGAGACACCGATCTCTGAAAGGCGGGAGAGTAATAACTTGTGACAGACAGTATCAAATGCTGAGCTGAGGTCGAGCAATAAGAGAATGGAGAGATTACCTGAGTCACCAGAAAGTAACAGATCATTGACAACCTTAACTAAAGCAGTTTCAGTGCTGTGATGAGAGCGGAAACCAGATTGAAATGCATCGAAATGATCGCTGAGAGCTAGAAAAGACTGTAGCTGATTGGCAACAACTTTTTCCATAATTTTCGAAACAAATGGTAAATTGGAGATTGGATGATAGTTGGTGAAATCTGCTGGGTCCAGGTTTGGTTTTTTAAGAACAAGAGTAACAGCAGCAGTTTTCAGTGAAATTGGAACAGTGGCAGAGATAAAGGACATATTTATTAAGTGTGAGATAGAAGCAGAAATGACAGGAGTACAGTGTTTCAGAAGGAATGTGGGTGCAGGATCTAACTGGCATGAGGAAGAATTAGAGTTCCGAATTATTTCAGCAATTAAGGTTGGATGTGTCAAGGTAAAATTATTTAACAGTTCAATAGATTGAGCTTGCTCACAAGTAGAAGTGGTTGGTTCAGTGCCAAGAGACCCACATAGAGCATCCAATTTTATTTGAAAGTGGCGCAAGAAAGAGCCACACAAATCATCACATTTACATTGACTGG
Organism: Mylopharyngodon piceus; assembly: GCA_039654765.1. Lineage (NCBI taxonomy): Eukaryota > Metazoa > Chordata > Actinopteri > Cypriniformes > Xenocyprididae > Mylopharyngodon > Mylopharyngodon piceus. The sequence goes on from CM077448.1 coordinate 21,052,134, forward strand.
GACTATGGCTAGGTGGCTGGACTAATTTATTAACCATGCTAAACAGTGTTTTTGGCCTATTGTTAGCTTTATTGATGATGTCGGAAATATAGGAAGAGTGTGCTGCATTCAAGGCAGTTTTATAATGCCTAATATGTTCTGAAAATATTTGAAAATGGACAGTCAAGCCAGTTTTTCTGAAAAGGCGTTTAAGCTGTCTGCCTTTTGCCTTCATAGCACGAAGCTCAGCATTATACCAGGGGGAGGTGTGGGATAATGGAACAGACCTGGTCCTAATTGGAGCATGCTCATCTAAAACATCAGCAATAACAGAATGATATAGGTCAGATATCACAGATGGACATGTGAATTTGAAAACATCAGAAATAGTAGAGGAAGTAACTGAAGCAGCGAAAGTATTTACATTGATAGCATTGATTTTGCGATAAGAAATGGTAGTATTAATAGCACATTTAGTTGGATGTATTAACATAAAGTCAAAAGTGATAAGCTTATGATCAGAGATAGGAATAGCATGACTACTGATGGAGATGTTATTCACACCAGACGTACAAACTAAGTCAAGTGTATGACCATGAGTGTGAGTTGGGAAATTAACATTCTGGGTAAGATTAAAGCAGTCCAGGACAGTCTTTAATTGAGTGCTGTTAGAGCAGACAGTATCAACATGAATGTTAAAGTCACCAAGTAAGATGACCTGGGACGATGCAGCACAAGCTAAAGTTAATAGTTCACAAAGTTCTGAGAAAAATTCAGTTTGCTGCTTGGGTGGCCTATAAATAAGGATAATTATAAGAGGACAGCTTGAGCCAATTTTCAGAACCATGTACTCAAAGGACTTAGGAATATGAAAATCCAGCTGAGTGATAGATAAAGAGCTCCAGAAGATGACGGCAAGACCATTTTTTTTACCATGTAAACGCGGTTTAGAAAAGTATTGATATCCGTTCGGTGTAAGCAAGTTAAGATGTACGAAATCATTCGGTGTTTGCCAGGTTTCAGTAAGAAATAACATATCCAGGTTGTTGTCCGTAGTTAGTTCATTTAGATAAGGACCCTTATCCGAGATGGAGTGGCAGTTGAGGAGAGCAAAGTGATTTTGCAGTACACCTTTATTTCCAGTTGTGTTGTAATTGAAGTTTGTCCTATTTATGTAAACAAGCGATCGTAGTGGACGACAATCGCTCTGTAGACGAGTCAGTTTATTCATAGTTCTGTTTTTTGACCAGATACATGGAATACCAGTAGGTGTTGACTGGTACACATTGAAAATCCTGCGGGTTGAACGATGCACATAGCGCGGGCGTCGGATGATGCCAAGTGAACAACAGTGCTCGTACGTCGCAACGTCAAGGCGCAGGTGCCCGTTAAGCGCCATGAGTTCACATGGCAGATACACAGTATCCATTTTGGAAGTTACTCCAATAATAAGGAGAACCAAAAGTAAAACTATGTTAGCCAAAACCACAACCATCACAGCACCTAAAGCTTACGGAAAAGTATGCTACCCCACCAGACAGTAAGCGAATAGGATGACTGGTAAGAGGAGTGGTAACTCACCTCACAGTCAGTGAGGATAGAGGGGTTAGAGGGCTCGTAGCAGGCCGAAAACCAGTTCCCAGCAATAGAAAAATGCATTAATCCAAGCAGAGAAAATTAGTCCGGTTTGCAGAGGATTTATTGTCCAATAGAACCAAAATAATCCTTTGTAATCCAACAAGGAAAAACAATGGCGAACACAAACAAACAACCCAGCGTGGAGCGGCAGCCAAACGTGCACACAGCGTTCCCACACCGGAAGCAATGCCAAAGACAAATAACTGCAATTATTATATATATATATTCATAATGGAGGAGCATATTGAGACTGTGCTTGAAGTCGATTGTTTTATTTGTGATAACACAATGAAACATGCCAAATTTTGCAGACATCTTTGGTCAGGCTGTCATACAATGGACCAACAAAATATTAATAACTCATTATGTTCTAGTCAATGTATGCTTTTTCCTGTGAGTTTTTTATTTTTCTATATATATTTTTTTTTTCTTTGCATATAAATAAAACCTGTAGCTGTAGTTTGCCTTCTTTGCCAAATAATTTACTCGGATAGATACCTTAAACGAGTTTAGTGTTTTGTTCTTCCATTTTATTATATATATGTGTGTGTTTATTTATTTATGGTATAATTGATATTACTTAATTTTAAATACAAATTCATATTTCACAATTTTGGATGACAACAATGGATAATATTAATATACCTCGTGTTATTTTAGTATTATTTATATAATAAATATTATATTAATACTTTGAATTAGCTTTTGTTTTGTTTGTTGTTATATGCTTGTCATTTTTTGTAGTTTTTTTTTTTATATTTCTGTTTAACTTTATTTTATTTTTATTTAAGTCTTTATTTTAGTAATTTTAGAACTTATTTCCAAGGCTACATTTGTAATTTTCATTTAAGATTTTTAAGTTTGCTTTTCATCTAATATTTATATTTTATTTCTGATTTATTTCAATTAATAAAATGATTTATAATAGTTTTATTTAAGAATAACAACACTATTTTATTGTTGTAAATACTATGGTATTTTGGTGTCTTGGTGACTATAGTTACCATGGTAATTTTTTCAAAGGGCTTTCTATCACTTTTCAGACACACACACCTGTGACTGCATAACCGGGTTTGTGTTCTGCTGAACGAATGGCTCTGTTGCTGCAGTGATGAAATAATGAGATTATCATATCAGAAGAAGCATTATGTCGTCTATCCAGAGCTGACGAAAAAACGATTATCGGGATCATCAAAATGATGCCTGCTTCGAGGAATAAAAAACAGAGGCTGTGAGAAATCTATGTTGTGCAGTGGTACTGAGTAATGAATGTACATAAGTGTTTACTGCAAAACTTATCAGTGATACCTCTAAAAATACATGCACAGTGTTAGTAGCTTTCCACCTAACATAGTTAGCTAGTTTTGTTAGTATAGTAGTAAACTACATCAGGGTTAGGCCTTAACAATCCAGCTTCACAACAACATGATTGGTTAACCAGCGCATTCACTGTGTGAATAACAGCATTGACTCAGCTGTTGTTGTTGTGATGTGATCGTGAATATTATTGCTTCAGTTAATCAAATCTGTCAATAATGATTTAGAGTAATTACTGCATATAAAAATGTCAAAGCTCAATATTAATTTGCACTTGCGTAATGCGAACTAGGAGGCGACTGAGACGGATCACAGATGCTCAGGATGAAATGTGTGACGCACAGTTACGAAGGTGATTTTATTGCTCTACACACCTCGAAGGAGTTTGTAAAACTTTAAAACTTGCGTGCTGTAGTGTTATATCACTGCTTAAATGTTCGGTTTTAAAATACCACTCAATCCTGGATGCTTCAATGTGGTTTATTTTGAATCTGAATTCACAGTTTCCCATGCGTTCCTCCCATTAGCTCAGTGTATGTCGTAGCAAGAAAGACCACACGCAGTATGACTAAGCTCATCAACAGCCAGGACTGGAACGAAAACCCAACCGTGTAAAAGATCAACCCACTGCCACAGATAGCGATAAAAATGCTTTTAAATTCTCATGGTATCAAAGCTTTGCAAGGCTCTGCATTGACAGTAAATAAACCACCTACGTGCATCAGCTCTAATCTCCTCACATCCCACTCAAGAGCTCTCGCTAAAGCAAGCGTTCATCCTCAGAAAGAGGAGGTGGAACGCCACCGATGTGAACTGGGAATCACGCGTATTGAATACTACGTGTTTGTCGCTTGCTGAATCAATATTAGCACGTACAGCTCAAAATCTGTAAGCAGTTGTTCTGACATCAGGGCTTGTGTAGTCTTGCGTAACCAGACCTTTGACTTGGCAAAAGGTCTTGGTCCACATTGTAGCTTATTTTGGACAAAAACCACCCACTTGGACTGACATGTAAAGAGATCAATCCGTTTGGTTTTGTTTTCTAGTCATACAGAAGACTAGGCAACTAGCCGGCGGGTCAGCGTTTACCTTATGTAAATGACTCAAGGCATGAAGCTTCAGCCGTCTTTGCTGTTTTTGGCTGCATTGACAGTGAGCGTGTGGGAGGAGAGAGAGATGATGCAGGTGAGAAACGAAAGCTTCTGGCGTGTGTTGTCATGAATGCTGTAAAAACAGTGATGTCTCGCTCGCTTAAAGTTTTTGAAAGAAGTCTCTCACGCGGTTTTCACAAAAATATGAAGCAACACAACTGTTTTCAGTATTGATAATAATCAGAAATGTTTCTTGAGCAGCAAATCAGCATATTAGAATGATTTCTGAAGGATCATGTGACACTGAAGACTGGAGTAATGATGCTGAAAATTCAGCTTTGATCACAGGAATAAATTACATTCTAAAATATATTCAAATAGAAAACTTATTTTATATTCATTATAGTAACATTTCACAATATTATTGTTTTTTACTGTATTTTTGATCAGATAAATGCAGCCTTGGTCAGAAGGAGATTCTTCTTTCAAAAGCATTTAAAAAATATTAATTATTCCAAACTTTTGAGCAGTAGTAGGTGTCAGTGGTTTGCACGCTTTTTGTCTTTTCCACTCTAAAGTAACTCAGATGTGTGCAGCTCTAGCATTCTTCATTTTACTTTTATGTAATTCCAAATCTATTTCCGGATATTATATAAAACTAATGTCAGACAGCTACCCTGGAACAGTTTGTGGAAAGGTGAATTTCTCCTGTTTTCACCATTAATACAAAAAGTCATGTGACCCACTAGTCAACACAGACCTAGGCTGCGTTCCGGTTCGTTTTTTTATGCCCTTCCCTTGCTAACTTCCCTCAGTCTCGTTGACTCAGATGTACGTCATTGCTTATGTTGCATGAGTGCCCACTACTGGCGGCACCCTGTGCAATGGGCTGAATTGGAACGTCCTAAGCCCTTGGTCACTCGGAATCCGCTGTGGAGTTGATTTATTATTTATTTTTTTTGTTTTAAATATTTAAAAAAATAATTCATATATCATAGAGTTGTTTGTGGTGGGGGTAAATTAAACACGATGTGCGGTGACATCACAATCGTGTTGCATTGTGGTATATGGAGCTGCCTGAAGTGTACATATGAAGTAGACTCGCTCCCTCGGTTAAAATCAAGGGAGCGAGGGTCTGTCCATATAAACTTCACCTCGTCCACTTCACGAAGTGGAATGCACCTCAAAATGGCGGCAGGGATTCCCACGAGGGGAAGTGCTTAGGGAAGTTTGTGAGTGCGTGTCTAAAAGTGGAGTGGAACGCAGCCTTAGTCTTTGCGTAGCCAGACCTTCAGACTGACGGCAGAAGCATAGCAGCTTTCATTGGTCAAGGACCGCCCAGAGGCAGTCTGACTGATATGTAAAGCAACCAATGACAGTTTGTTTTGTTCCGCGTCATGTTTAGGGGTGTGAAAATGTAACGTTGATGTCCTTAAAGTTACAGACCACTGTGTAAAACTCTTGGACATATTTTATGACGTGAACTTTACATACTACACAAACTTTTGAAAATTCAGTGTGTAGTTCATCCTGGTAAGCACTCATTGTCACAGTAGTAAACACCACGGCTTTCTTCTTCCATGAGGGGGTTTGGTGTCACGGCATCATTGTTTCCAGGCAGACTGTTGGAGAACGTGTCACACACATCTCCCAGAAATCCTGTAGAATTCAACCAATCAGAATAACTTTGAAACTCCTGAAGTTTTTCCAATTTTGCGTGCCATATGCATCAGATATTCAGCCAACGGTCCGTGGGTGTGACGTCTGAGGCTGAGACACAGACCCAACTAGTGGAAGAACTAGTTGATGTTGCTTTAAACAAAACAAAACAGTTAAAATATTAGGCCTAATATATTTTTTAGTATATAACATATAATAATTTTACATATGTGTCTGTGTTTTGGGGGTCTGTAAGATTTTTTTAAATGTTTTACTTTTATGTAATTCCAAATCTATTTCCAGATAATACAAAACTAATGTCATACAGCTACGCTTTCTAAAGCTTTTATGTTTTTGAAAGAAGTTTCTCATGTTCACCGAGGCTGCATTTATTTGATCAATAATTCAGTAAAACAATATTTTCTTCAATTCAGTAACTGTTTTCTGTTTGAATATATTTTAAAATGTAATTTATTCCTGTGATCAAAGCTGAATTTTCAGCATCATTACTCCAGTCTTCAGTGTCACATGATCCTTCAGAAATCATTCTAATATGCTGATTTGCTGCTCAAGAAACATTTCTGATTATCATCAATGTTGAAAACAGTTGTGCTGCGAGTTTTTTTTCTGGATTCATTTAATCTGAAATAGAAATTTTTTGTATTGTCACTTTTCATCAATTGAATGGGGGAGGAGGGGGGATCCGTATTTGTTTCATGGAAAAGTGCTGTGTAAATCAAAAAAACCTTCAAAATTTTAATTTGACTAAGCTTTCGAAAAGTATCCTCATTATCAACAGCTTCACAACATCATTTATGTGCAACTGTATTGAATATTTTTTGTCTTCAGATATCAGTCATATAGGCTGCCAATTCTATCCAAGTGTACTTTCACCTTTCAACCTATTGACCCCAGCTACATTTTTCTTCAATATTCCACCACAGCTGTGAGTGATAAAAACATGAAATTTACACACCATATTTCCAATAAGTGCCTGTGTGTGCACACATGAGGTCAAAAGAGCAACTCCAACACAGTAAGTACCCAGTGAAAAAGAAAAGAAAATCTCTGTGGTGCTGCTTGCAAATCGAATCGATCAGGCTCGACTTCTATAAATAGAATCCATAACCGCACGCTCGAGTGGGCAGGCGGCCTTCAGGGGAACCGGGAGATCAATCCTTACAAGTCCAAAAGATCAGTAAAAGCCAGTTAAGTTCGCACAAGTGCTCTGCAGGAGTTGAGCCGCGTGGCCGTTCTGTGTTGCCGTAATGAATGCATGTGTTTGTGGGTGTTGAGCACTGCGGCGTGGGCCATCCAGTGGGCGTTCAGAAGGTTTTGAAGAGGCTATATGTCAATGGGATGCGTTCTCATTAAATCTGCTGCTATTTCTGTAGTGATACAAATTAAGAACAATTGTCTTTTAGATGAATAGTTACATTAGGTGCTTTATATATTTTGAAAACATCCATCCATCCATCCATCCATCCATCCATCCTTCCATCCACTCTTCCATCCATCCACCCATCCATCCATCCATCCACCCTTCCATCCATCCATCCATCCACCCTTCCATCCATCCATCCATCCATTCATCTATCCACCCTTCCATCCATCCATCCATCCATCCATCCATCCATCTGCCCTCATGATTGCGAGGGTGATATTGTTTTCATACAATTCATAAAATTAATATTGAGTAACTTAACTTTTATACACAATATTTTGGTACTTGAAAAATAAACAATCACAGCAGTTTGTTTTTCTCCAAGTAACACGCACAGTAGTGGCATTCCTTCAGTGGTTTTCAATGAATCGGTTAAGTGAATGATTCATTGACTCACTCACGAAGGCTTGTTTAGTTCCTGAATGAATCCATGTTTTTGAATAATTCAGTTAAGTGATGAATCATTGACTCACTAATAAAGACATTCCTAAATGAATCAGTTTTGAATGGTTCAGTGCATAATTCATTGACTCATTTTTTTTTACTCATAAATGTAGTAAATACAGTACATAAATACAATATGAATCTGAGTGAATTGTTCATTGACTCATTCATAAAGACAGTCACTTTTCACCACTTGAAAGAGTCACTGAAAAATACCAAATTATTGTTTTTTTTATTGTTAGATACATTGCATAAGAAATATATAATATATATATATATATATATATATATATATATATATCTCCACTCTATATTAGAAGTCCTTGCAGCAGACAGAGAAAAACACATCCAAAAACATGTAAATCTTGAATATAAAGTAGTATAAATGTTTGGGTTTTTTTGTTGTTGTTGTTTTTTATATCTTGCTTTCTGCAATATTTCAATGAGCATTAACGAAAACTATGCTTTTTGCCTGCAGATCAGCTAACTGCTGAAGCTCACCAGCCAAACAATGTACATCTGTGAACAGCTTAAAAGAGACAGAAGCTGCTCACACTTTTTTTAGACAACCAGAAAGTGCCCTTTGCCTGTCAGTATTTTTGCAATTCTCCAAGGGGTGTGGTTTCTATAAAAGAGCTTTTGATTAAAGGGATAGTTTGAAGTCTAGTGTAAGTTAGCAAAACGTCTGAAATTACTTACAACAACTTTAAGCAAGCCTGTTAAAAACCACTATTTTTGAGCTAGTATCTCTTAAACATATGCTAGTGTAACTAAAGCTCTTTCAATGATATCTTCTCAGTGCTAATGAAAGAGGGAAGATGAATACTTGTCTTGGCATAGTGAGGTGGGATGTAATACATTTTTACTTTAGTCTTGTCACTTATTTTCTTGCTCATCAGCAAAGACTGTATTAGAAAGGCTCGCTGGCTTCGATGTGAGTCAGCAAATTTAGTCTTTTTACTTCCAGATAAAGTCTAATTAAGCTAAAAGCTTTACTGGCTCCACTATCTTTTCTTCTTCTTTTCTTTTCTAAACCTGTAACGCCTACCTTCCTGTCTCGCCCCCCTAAGAAGTGGGCCAAGGGGGCAAGAGAGTAAACCTGGCACTAATTGGACACCCCCTGTAATCTCTGAGCCCAGAATAAGATCAAAGAGACACCTGGTTTGCGTGACCTATACTCAGTGTTTTGGCTAAGATAGTGCGTGACTCAGCTCACATTTTCTGCCTGAGTGCGTTTACAGGCGAAGCCAACATTTGGGGAACTTTCAGTTCTTGGAAATGGACTGATTGGCTTCTTGGAATTTGGTGAAGATGATAGAAGTTGGCCAGTTTCCAGAGTACATTTAGATTAAATTGTGAAATCACACCATGTTGCAAATTTCTGCTTGCCGACATGCGATACAATTTTTTTCTGGGGCTTTTGAAAGCAGTTTCTTGATTCAACTTTACTACTTTGCAATTTAGCTAATGCTTTTATCCAAATTGGCATACAGCACAGTTATCCCAGGGGAAATCCGTCTAGAACAACTTGGGGAAAGTGCCTTGCCCAAAATTGAAGGTTCTTTAATGGTTTTTGTAGCACCTTAGGTTCAGCAAACCACTGTATGCTGCTAGTTGCTACTATTGCTAAACCACTGTTGCTGTAGTATATGATTCTTTGGAGATGAAAATGATATGATCAGTGCATTTGGTCTCTGGGATCATCAAAGCACCAGTAAGTAAATGGTTTTCTAGAACTATAATATTCAAAAAGCCCTTCAGTGGCATCTGCTTGTGAAAAGTTACTGGAAAAAATCTGTATTTCTCTATAATTTATCCTCTTAACATTACGTCATACGGCCAGAATTACTAACAGCTTGCGCCAGTGCAACCCGTCTTTTGGCATTAAAAAACAGCTGTCAGGATTTACTAAAGACTCGCAGTGAAAAATTAGCACTGAAAAAGCATGGACAAGGTTATTTTTGCGGCTGACCTTATTGTAGGAGTTTCCTTTTCAGATGCAAAATATAAGGGAGGAGAGTATTTAAATAAAGTGTGCAAGGTGATTTACTAAGGTTTGCGCTAGTCAATTTACTGGTATTTGCGGCATTATTTACCACCCCAAAAAAAGCATTTCTTAAACCAGACGCTAATTTGCGCTGCTCTTGCTAGATTGCGTTGGTCATTATAGAAATGATCCAAGTGTTATGATGAATAATGCTACCTATCAGATTGTGCTACCAACACTATATTTGCATTGTTTTAATGGTAGGATTAGGGTAGGGTAAGTATGGAAGTTAAAAAAGCCTCAAACCATATGAATATGATGCTGTTAGCACAATCTGATAGGTAGCATTTTTCGCTATCGAATTGTGCTACCTACACCTGCATCTTTAATTTGCGTGTGGTCAGTAAATCACACACAGAACTTTCCACTCCCATCTGCGCGTTTATGTGACTGTGCTCTCACACTAATTTACCGTTTAGTAAATCTGGCCCTTAATATTTTTCTATTCAAGTGCTGTTACTTTGCAAGTGAATTGAATTGGATTTTAGATTTTTACCTGGAAAACAAGTCAAAAATAGACTAATTAAAAACCCAAGCAGTGCAACGGTGGCAGCTCATGGATCAGCTCACACGGGGTTCACAGTCACACCTGCAACATTTGGTTTCCAGCCCAGATTTTAAGCAGCAGTATTCTCAGCACACTCCGTTTTGTTGTTTGTTGTCATCTTTGATCTGATCACTTCTCTTTCTGGTCTTTAGGTTATGGCCACGCGGCTCCGGGCACGGATGCAGGAAAGGCATTCTGCATGTTTTATGCTGTGCTGGGGATCCCGCTCACGCTGGTGATGTTCCAAAGCCTCGGCGAGAGGATGAACACCTTCGTCAAGTACCTGCTGAAGCGCATCAAAAAGTGCTGCGGGATGCGCATCACGGACGTCTCAATGGAGAACATGGTGACCGTGGGGTTTTTCTCCTGCATGGGAACGCTCTGCATCGGCGCGGCAGCTTTCTCCCACTACGAGGACTGGAGTTTCTTTCAGTCCTATTATTATTGTTTCATAACACTCACCACCATCGGGTTCGGGGACTTTGTGGCCCTGCAGAAGAACAAAGCCTTGCAGAGGAAACCCGTTTATGTGGCGTTCAGCTTCATGTACATCCTAGTGGGGCTGACAGTCATCGGGGCCTTTCTCAACCTGGTGGTACTACGTTTCCTGACCATGAATAGCGAGGACGAGCGGCGGGACGCCGAGGAGAGAGCTTCCCTGGCGGGGAACCGCAGTAGCATGATCATCCACATCCAGGAGGACACGCTCCAGAGGAGTCGACGGAGAAGAGAGCAGCAGCAGCACCGCTACAGGCCCGAGGTCACCGATCTCCAGTCCGTTTGCTCCTGCATGCACTACCATTCGCATGAGTTCGGGAGCTCGGTCGGCCTCGGGTTGGGAATGGGAGGAGGAGGAGGCGGCGGTGGCGCGTTTCAGCACCAGAACTCGTTCGGCTCCCAGTTGAGCCCCCATCAGTACCATCACTACCACTCGACGGTGTCCTACCGCATAGAGGAGATCTCGCCGAGCACTTTGAAAAACAGCTTCCTTCCCTCCCCCATCAGCTCCGTCTCGCCCGGGCTGCACAGCTTCACAGAAAACCTCCGGCTCATGAGACGCCGCAAGTCCATCTGAGGAACGACGGCACCCGGTAACTAATCGCTGAACACACATATCCAATGCTGCTGCTCTACCAAACCTCATTCCTGCACTTTTTTTCGACATTTCCTGGCTCTTGCGAGACGCAAGGAAGTGACGTTGGATCACGCGAGCAGGACGCTTGAACGGTTGATGGATATATAAGAACTTCGTTAAAAAGCATGAAGCATGGATATCTATTTTTGCAGAAAACATCACCTGGGCCTTCTTTGCCCTTTTGAGCAGCACCTGAGTGGGGTTTGGATATAATAATACCACCCTGATATCTTATCAGACGATACACCTTTGAGTTTTGAATAATACAGAGGGAGATATATATATATAATTTTTTAAAGGGACGTGTGAAAACGTGTTTTATCAAACGGTGAGCAGCCTCTGGTTCTTTCTTAAGATTCAAGTGCCACAACATCGAAGAGGAAATAACTATAAAACTGATTTGAAAAGGACTACACAGTATCAGGTATTGTTTTCTATAAGCAATTCTATTTAAGAAGAATAAGACATTGATTCACATCATGCCAAAATATTGTTGCCAACCATAGCATGTGTATTAGTTGTTGTTTGATGTGAGTCATCGTTTCCGTTAACCTTTTTTGTTTTTTTCCATTTTTGTTTGTTTAATTTAAATCAAAAGTTTTTTGTAAATTATACATGTATGTAGAGACTTTCCAAGTGCGTTATATTTAAAGGTGACAGACGAGAGACAGCAAAAGTCGGTTCTGAGAGGAGAATAATTGCATGTGCTTTGTTCAAACTGGTATGTGTATACTGTCACGAGGCGAAGCGATAGCTACCTTAGCACTGGATTCAATATAAAAAGCAAATAATCCTTTTAAAAGTACTTTCTGAAAAGAAACTTCTGACTCCAAAACATCCACTAAAACAGGGCCTCACAATGGGAACGTTACGGCATCGCCGATGATTGTTATTCATTGGGATTTATATAAAAAACAGCACGTTGACTCGACTATTATTCCATTGTGAACAATCAATGTATAATGTATGCTAATCCTAGCAATGATTGCTTTTCTCTCGACCATTTATTTGAATGAGACTTATTTAAATGCATCAATAAAAACAGTTATTTATGTATTTTACACTTTGATGTCTTGAGAGGATGCCCTGAAAATCAGATGGTACCTCATAGGCCTAAAATTGCTCTGATGTTGATTGAAAAACATAGTGTAGCTCTTTTAGGTGAACAGTCAGAATGTAATCAACAGTTCTCATTCCCTGCTTCGGGTAGGGATTGTTTTTGTTCAATAACCAAATTGCATCTCTGATATAACAGCAATCACTTTTCAGTTTTAACTTAAATCTTTTACTGTTTCCTGAATATAATATATGAGTATCTGTGTAACAGTTGGGATCATCCAATAAACAAGAGTTGGAGTCAAGACTTGACCCCTCGAGGCCCAGATCCAGACCAATACCTGTCCAAGTATGACATTGTCCAGTTTAATGAACAGAAATGGAGAAGATGCTGATTTTATCACAGCATTCACTTTGTACATTGGCTAAATAGCCATTCAAAGCCATAGAAATGTTGCTTATTTTCTGTAATCATGAAGACACCTTGTTGAATTTGGCTGAGTATCACCTTTAGTATGTTGGAGGCCCTAAACCAAGACCAAAACCGGACTCAGGCTACGTTCAGACTAACAGTCCAAATCCAATTTTTGTGCATATCCGATTAAAAATCAGATCAGATTTAGTGATCACATGAAATGCGATTTTTACAAATCCGTTTCGAGCTACATTCATATGTGGTTTAAAATCCTATTCAAATCTCATTTCTGAAAATCCGTTTCAGTCTGACTGCTCTGATCGGATTTCCTGTGGTTTATGTGACTTTCTCATGCCACATAAAACGTAAACGTCAGACTTTGTTATAGGAAACATGCTGAAAGTTGCTGCAGAAACAAGGTTGTGTTGTTGCAAGCTGCCGGACGAGCAGAAAATGACAATATAACGGAGACATGTTTTGAAACCGGTGGAGACAACAGCATGGAATAAAGCCACACATACCAGCCTCCTACGATGTTTCTGCCTCTGCCTCATAAGATGTAGTAGTCCAGCGCGGCGGCTACACATTGGCTACGCTCACACTGCAGGTTTATGTGGCCCAAATCTGATCTGATATCTGTTTTCCCCATGACACTGTGAACAGTACAAACCGATTTGTTCCACTTCCATATGTGGTACTAAATCCGATACAGGTCATATGATTTGTAATGCGACCGCAGTGTGAACAGTCATATCGGAATTCATGCGATTTTTACGTCACTCTATTCTTCATCACGATTCTGCACTCATGGGAGTCTGTTCAAAGATTTTACATACCCAACGTTATCAAGACAGTTGCAAAAGGTAGTCAGTAGAAGGGCAGTGATGTGTCAGAACTCGTATTACAAGAACAGGTCTATAATAACATCAAAACATGAGGACTCGTATCATAAAAGTTTCAAAACTCTGCTCTCTTTTGTCACATCATTGTCTTTATTTTTCATATTGCCTGCGCATAATTTCGCTGGCTTCCGCGGCAGATCACATTATAAATAAACGCGTAATCGCTTATTTTAATGCCCTCCGTGTTTACTTCCGTATGACAGCGCGCTGTGTGTGTTGCCAAGTCCGCGATTTTACCGCAGAATTGGGTTACTTTTTCACTGTTGCAGCGGGTTGTTTTGCAACTCCGTGGGTTAAAGCAATTTTTACCGGGATACCCCACGGAACGCGATTGGGCTAGTTTTGAGAAGCAATTGAGTGGATTTTGTGGTTAAAAAAAACAAAAACAAAAAAAAAAACCTGGCAACCCCGTTTGTATCGTTCTTTTTCGCATGCAGGTCAGTTCAGAACCATGATCATTTCACACTGGAAATCTGATATTGGCCACATTTAAAACAGCAATGTGAACAGCTATATACAAAAAATAAAAACTGGGCATTAAGGCAGTGTGAACGTATGAAACTAATGCAGATATTCTGGAAAATGAAAGAGCGGCATGGGACACACAAATCAGATCTGAAAAGTTGCGATACACAATGTGGACAGTCAACAATTTTAGATCAAATTCCAATTGGATACACATATAATCGGATTTGGACTGACAGTGTGAGCATAATGCAACTCAGGCCATATTAATGTGGTTTTGATGGGTCTCAAGATCAAGACTCCAACTCTGACAATAACTAAACAATAAAATACCATTAAATGGGTATAGAAGATTGTTAGGATTAACAGTTCCATTACTTGTCAATTTTTTGCACTTCCTTGATTTCAATTTCATTTCACCACCTCGGTTTCAGTTGAGAGTTGGTCTCTAATTTTACCTCTGTGAAGCAAATAAATCAGAAGCAGTCAGGATGGTTAGTTTTTAGCTAAAATCCAGGATTCTTGGGCAGACGACCGGTAATAAATTAGATTAAATGTGACACAAAAAGCATGAATCAGTTATTAAAAAATTAGCCAAAGGTTGTAGGTGGCAAGTGACTTTCGAAATGGAACCCTGTTGATGTTTTCTTGAAAACTATCTTGAATAATTGTCTTGATGTGGATCACTGAGGTATGCAAAGCCCAAAGTGCCCGCCAAAGTAATTCGGTTTCAGACAAGACTAATTAATGAGAGAAATTCCAGAGGGACTCTGGTGCTCCCGTGCACTCTTTTAGTCAATTTCTGAGTCTGCCAGCGGGACGCGTTTCCAGGCTCAAACAGCTCACCCTTCTAATACCAATCAACTTGACGTCTGACATTCTGGATTTCACAGCATATGTTGCAGCACTCATGTAAATTTATGTAAATCGCTACCATTTTATAATATTGTACAGTGCATATATTGTAAGTAGTTATATCCTTGACAAATTACAAAGGCATATTTTAAACTCAGATGCATTCCCATTTTTACAGCATTCAGCATACTGTATATGTGCCTTGAAGGGTTATCTTTCAAATGTGGAGTTTGTATTTCATTAAGGCACATACTCAAATTCATATTCAGATATAGAAGCAAACAAATTAAAATACTTCTTTGTCAAACAAACAAAAAAAAAGCTCCCCCATGTATCCATATGGGAAAAACATCAAATAAAGCCAAAGCAACTAATCCTCATAAATGCCGCCGCCGCCGCAAAAACAATGCACAAACATATATTTTAACACTGTCTGAAATACGCCCAGCGTTTCACTAGCACAACAACAACAAAAGCAGCATTATTTTCCACTTTTTATTGGTTGTCACTTTAACCTATGTATGTACATGATGGTTTTTGGGGTCAGGACAGAATAACATGTATTTTACATCAATAAACTGTACTTGCATACTATATATAATAGCCTGATGACAAAGACAGATGAGCTTGTGTGTATGGACTAGATGAAATGTAATGACTTTATGACTGGCAACAGATCCACTGCTGTGGGGGGGCATTGACACAAATACAACATGTGTATCAAAACATTTCTGTTTACTTACATAAATGAATAATAAACTGCAAATTTATTATTATTATAGGGGCGACGGGAGTTAATATGATGATAACATTCACATGTGACAACTAGCCCCATTCTCCCCTATATATAATTTAACTGTCAATATTTGGATTTTTGTCTGTCAGCAGAGAAACAAACGATTGTTGTGACCATCTCTTTTTCATTTGTTTACTCTCAGCTACTATATTTTTATCTTAATGCTACAGGAATATTGCATTGTTAAATCTGTCTGTCCACCCACAGCAGTGTGATTCACGCTGCTGTATAAATATGATTATTCACAATAATCACCACATGTTGCTCTGTATTCATTTCTACAATAATCTCTTTCGGCAATAGAATCTATTATTGAGGGATCTTTAAAGATCCCACTACATCAAATAATCTGTGTGACCCTCTCTGACTAAAGAAGGGAATCCGTCATGATACGGATTCGAACTGCGGACTGTCAGAACAACATACTGTTTATTGTTTTTGCCTTTATTGGGAAAACTTGCAATGAGCATTTAAATTTGTTTGTTTGTCTTATTTGTTGTGTGTGCATGACATAGTGTGGCCGGCTGACCTCTTGACCACATGACTGGGGTGAATTAAAAATTTGAATTAAAAAATGTCAACTTCCCTCTTCTCGAGTGCTCTCTGATTGCCGGTTTCTGTATCACATGACAATTTTCATAAACAAATATTCATTGGTTTTATTGGTGACAGAAATTTTTAGTTTAGAAATTAGTAAGTATAAAAATATTTACTGTACATACACATATTTGTTTAAAAATAGCTTGATTAAACACTCATCAGTGTTATTTTAGTATAATTGAAATACTATTTGTTTTTATTCAGATTTTGAATTCATTTTTATACTGTCCATATTCATTTTAATTTTAAAGTTTTAATAATTTTGTTGTTTTTGTCATTTTTTTTAAATGTCTATAGTTTTTATTAATTTCAATTTTTTTATTTTAATTTGAGTTATTTTAACGACTAGCTGAAATAATTTTATTTCAAGTAACGAAAATGTTTTTTTTTTAATTAACTATAGTAACATTGACTCACATAAATGCACTTACCACTTCACACTTGCACTAACACAATGAGCATTCACATCTGTGCACGTGACTTTTTGACAGTTACTGCTTGCAAATAACCATGTTGCCAAAGTCTTTTTCTGTTTCCAGTTTCCTGTGTTCCCAGATGTGCTGTCAATAAGCGTGCAGAGCGTGCTTTCTCTCTGGGCCCAAAATTAGTCCATTTTCTCAGTGCATGATGGGAGGTGAAAGGTGCTGTATCACACCACACAATCCTTCCCACCTTATCTCTCACATCAGGATCTCTCCAGCAGCTGTTGAAAGGCATGTAGGAGTCATTTGCGTGCCACACAGAAAATCGGTAGAATTCCTCAAGATGCCATTTAAACTTTAACTACAGTGAATAGATCAAATGCTGTGACGTTTATTGCTGCTTACTGTCATTCTACTGTAGTTATGTACCATTCAATGGAGAATCTCTCTGAATAAACCGAAGATGTAGCAACTGATCAAAACATTATGTATCATCACATTAAGTCTAAAAAAAAAAAAAAAAAAAAAAAAAAAAATTTGCATAAAATCAAGCAATGACAGAAAACTTTTCCACTTTAGAACAGACTGCATTTTATTGCTACTGTATTACATTTTATGATACAAGTCAGTTTATATATAAAAATAGGCCACATTCACACTGTCAGGTTTTGGGATTGACAACCACATTTACTTACAGGTGTGAGTCTCGAAATGTTTCGTTCAAACAGCAACTTACAGCAGCGTCTCAAATACTGTCTGTATGAATGTGCAACGAGTCAAGCCCGTATTCTCTTACTAGTAACCATAGCCACAGTGATCAAAATAATTTCAAAGATGGCGGCGTCCATAAAACAGAAAGGTCTTCTCACTTTTGACACGACAGAGTCCAACTGAGCCGCGAGTTCATCCATCAAATCTTAATTTAACCGACAGGAGATTCAATGTAAACAACATGCGCTCGCCGGACA
This sequence comes from Mylopharyngodon piceus, assembly GCA_039654765.1. Taxonomy (NCBI): domain Eukaryota; kingdom Metazoa; phylum Chordata; class Actinopteri; order Cypriniformes; family Xenocyprididae; genus Mylopharyngodon; species Mylopharyngodon piceus. Next base: position 21,069,914 of record CM077448.1, read on the forward strand.
TCTTTAACCGTTGCGTCTCACGTCCTTTGCAGCGTCTCGCGCATGACACGGCATTTGAGTCGCGCATAGAATACAAAACTGATGGGAGCGGCTCCGGAACTAAAACCTTCAAATGATACACAGCTCATCTCCCTCGCTGTAAGTTACCGAAAGTGAAACCACACATATGAAACCCCTTAGCATAGGGGCTCTCTCGCACTGAATGACGTGACAGACAACTAGTTGTCCAGTCCGGTTCCGTTCACACAGCGCGAATTTTCCGAGAATGCGGTTATGAGTCCTGAAAATTTACAGGTGTGAGTTTGGTTATAGAATGCGTGTGAACTGTACTGTGTGTGAACATAACCGTATTAAGGACTCAAATACAAGACTGACAACCGTATTCTGCTGCTGTGTGAAGTTTATGTATCTATCTTTGAATAAAGTCATCATGAAAGTGTTTCTAATGTTTAATGCAAACAAAATCATATGCATTAACCAAACACTTCCCTATACTGAATAAACCATCTTAAACTAGCCTAAGGTGGTTAGCTGGTCATGTTGGTTAGGATGGTTTGTTCTGCTGGTTTTAAGATGGGAGACCAGCTAAACCAGCTTAATCAGGCTGAAACATAAGCTAAACCATCTTAAACTAACTAAACTTAAAGGCTATTTTAAGTCAAGTTTGTCTCTGTTTATGACTAGATGTTTCACACTTGAAATTGTTAACACATCGCGATTTAATCCTGGGTTAAGAACATTTTCATACAGTTCATATTTTATAATAATTAACACAAATTTTGAGGTTAACATCACAAAAGCTCCAAGGAATGCTTCATAATCTGTGGTTAAACATGCTAACGCTGTGCTAACAGTATGCTAAAACATTTTTTTAATTAGTGCGAAACATTTTAACCCAAGGTTAAAAGTTGTCTAACGCTGCAATACATTCAAATTCGAATGTGGGATAGTCCTACCTGTATCCATGAAGATGCTCAGAAGATTACATACAAAGAAACAAATTGCAATGCTAACATTTGCTTGCAGGTGTTCATTTGTCAACACAGAAGTCTCCTTGAAACTGAATTGCAGAGGATAATTGATGCTATGCAATGCTAGTTGTTCTGCAGGTGTACGATTATCAGCAGAGAAGGTAATTTACACACCTATTTCTTATTACCACATAGGAACTTTGACATATTGATGCATTTTATTTGCTAAAATGTGAATGTTTATCATTAACACTGTACATCACCCTGCTTCGACTTTGATAATCTGTGGAAAAAAATCCCTTTGCTTAAATTCCCTTTGCACAGAATCTACTTGTTCAGACACTTGCAGTCGCTTTGCATTTAAAATTCTTTTATTCATTGCAAAGAAAGTTGCAAAGGGATAAAGTTCTAGTAGTAATGCATTATAGATAGTTAGTGTGGATCTACTGTAGTGTGATGTAAGTGAGAGCAAACTTGGCTTATACACCGTGGAGCTAACAGAGGCAACATCACCTTCTCAATGTGTGAAATCTAAATGAAGCCTATGATGGAGCAAGACTTTAAGAGTGAAAGAAGGGACTGAATGTGCCTGTGAATTTCACTGCAGACCTATTTGTGGAAACCACACTCACATCTTGAGTGGAAAAATATGAAGCTGTCACTTTCTGCCAATAAAAAGTGTGTCTGTATTTTAGTGAGTGAGAAAAGCTCTGCGTTTGTTCGAGACAGGCGGTAAGTATGAGCTACTACAGCTGTGTCGAGCAGTAAGTACAAGCTCCAAGTTTTTATTAGCACATCTATATTTCATTATGCATATTTCAGAGCAGTAAAACTATTATAAAATGAATAGATTTGATTAGAAAATTTGATTCAATGAGCCTTGTGCTCATTTGCGAATGCACATCAACTGAAATTCCCCAAGTTATAGTCAGCCAAAAGTAATGCTAACAATTTGTCTTACTTTGTGGAAGATTTGTAAATAGCATTAGGTCTGTTTTGATTAACAAATTGTTATTGAAAATTGATGTTTTTACTGAATTGCTGGTGTTGATGCATGAGGCTGTTTATTACTACTTCATTAGCTTATTGCTTTACTGTACTGAGCACAAGTTTTATATTCTGGAGCAGTTTTGTAAACTGACATTGCCCTGTGTCATTAAAATAAAGTGTAGATTTATAAAATTAGCAAGTTATTTATTGCATGCAAACATTTCACAGCACTGCATTTCATTGGATATTTGATCTCACTGCACTGAAACATCCTAAGATTGCTTAAAATACATGAACAGCATTTGCAATCCCTTTTACAGCAGTGTCCAAGTCCAACAAGATAAAAATTGTAGGTCAAGACTTGATTTTTTTTATCATCAGGAATTGATTGGATGATGTATTATACCAGAAAGTACTGTAGCTGTAACACACTTTTAAAGAGGCTTTCTGACTGTGTCATGGATGCTGAAAGTCAAGTTCACCCTCCAGAGCATCTCAATGTATCCAAATGTTAACACTTGTTTTTCAGATCTTTTGTGATTTGCTGTTTTTCCCACAACCTTTATTATATCAATGTCAACTAGCATTAAATAATTGTGTTCACTCTTTGTAAGATATTAGACAGGTGCATTACCTACAACTGTAGTCTAAAACAATGACTAAATAGTTATTTAGTTAATTGGTTAACATTATTTTTCGCCAGTCACGTGTTTGGTGATGTCTGCCGAAAAGGAAAGTCAAGATAGTTTTTTTTTTCTTTGGAATAACATAAACTCATTCACAATAAGACCAGGATGGCAAATGGTGATGGAAAAAATATGAGATGGGAGGGGAAAAAAAATATTTCAATGCTTTTGCGTTCTCTCGCTAAAGTTTTGCGTTCTGGGTGTACTGTATTTTCTTTTAATACAGAATAGCAATGGGATTCCTTCTTAAGATTCATCAGTTGAGAAACAAGAGGAGGAGGAAGCCAAGCAAGAGAAACAACAATAACAACAACCAAAAAAAGGACAAAACGTGTTACTTTCTGTCAGGACTTTAGAATTTGAAATGAAAAGTTGATTTTAAAAAAATGAATAAATGAATAATAAGTGTTGTAGACCTGTTTTTAATTAAGTTGTTTTTCAAATAAATGTTTCGGAGTCAGTGATATCAGATTGTTTGCGCTTTTTTATTATTATTATTATTATTACTTATCCTGTAACTACATGAAACAAGAGTGTAACAAGCACCACTTTAATTTACGGCCCGCAATGTCATACTTACCCTGTAACTACATGAAACAAAAGCATATTTCCCCATGTATTAAAAAAGATTGCAATAGTTCTTTCTACTTGCCTTGAAACAACTTAATCAGTGCACTTTCTCGCTAAATTGCTCCCAAACGTAAGATTGTTGTCTATCATAATAGTATAAGTACCCCTTAGTTCTAAAATACTTACAGTAGCCTATAAATAATTTGTTATTTTTCTGGTTGTTACCCCTTTATTCCCAAGACTTTACATATTGTTCCCCTATACTTACACATACTTACTTTATAGGTACACTATAATTATCGAAAGTTACGCTGTAAATTCATTGTAATTATGCAGTACTTTCCGGGCTGTAATCTAAAGCGTTACCGCATTGACTTATTATTTTTCCTCCCATCTCATATTTTTTTTTCCACCACCATGTCCATTTAGGGTCTCTGTACAAAAGGTTTGCGAGCGAACGCAAAGTTTCTAGGGGGAACGCAAACATTTTGCGTGTGAACGCAAAGATTCTCAGGAGGGACGCAAAACACTTGCGAGAGAATGCAAAAGTATTGACTTATTATTTTGCTCATCTCATATTTTTTTCCACCACCATGTCCCTTTAGGGGCTCCGTAGTACAATAAACGTATGAAAATAGAGTATGTAAATAGAGTAAATTCGATATTATGTTGACTTATCTTCTTGGTCCAGACTGAGAGCATAACAGAATCTATTGCACAGTACGTTTTTCTACAGAGCTCATTTCTTATGCTAATCACAGCGCTGTCATCAGTTACAGAGTACATTAGCTAATGCTCCAGCAAATGAATATTCTTTTCACTCTTTTTCCCGGTTCTCCGTAAGGTTGCAGTTCAGCAGCTTCTATGACATCAACGTCCTCAGTGTTTCGTGGGTCTACAGCTGGATACCGGCCTTTATTGAGTAGGTGGAAGCGAATGTTCCGCGGCCCTATTCATCTCCCGCGGCTCCTTGCTAATTAAGCTGTCAGGCTGCTGTTTGAGGCCGGGGGAGAGCGACAGCATAAGAGCAGTGGTGGAGGGAGGCTGGATCTCTGGCGCTGGATCCAGTCTGTAATTTAAAACGCAGCTCAAAAGAGCTTCAGCACCCAGCCAAGCCACCCGAGGAGGGAAGCTAACCTCTCTCTTTATAAATCACTGATATGAACGGCCTGTCTAATATGCAGGTGCTGAGAGAGAGAGAGAGATATTACACAAGCTTATGTTCACATGTATGTGTTGCATAATGCATATGCACATACAGTGAGACACATACAGACAAATCCACACTGAAATGCTGGGGGGGGTTATGATTTAAAAAAGAATTTATGTTTTTAAAAAAAAAAAAAAAAAAAAAAACGTAAAAAAGTAATTATTAAGTAAATAAGTATTAGTTATTATTACTTTTAATCAGTATTTTATGCGCACACACATGCACATATATAAATTATATATACATACAGTATGTATTAGGCTATATATACACATAATCCATGTCATACAACATAAGTTATAATGTATGTGTGTATATATAAATAAATATATGCATTAGCTTCATAAGTTTCATAAGCTATTTAAATTTTAATAAAGAGTAATGAAAAATTTAGCTAATGCACTAGGGCATTCGGGACAAAATGAATCCACCTTCATCGAAAATGACTTGGGATTTATTTCTAGCCAAGAGTACTGTTCTTTTCATTTCAGAGTACATCTTTTAGCACCATATTGCCATTATGTCAAATAAATTATATTTGCATAAGAAAACATGCAAATGTGCTGCGAAACTCCAGAAGATTAAATCTCCAAAAAACAAACGACATTGATTTTTGGTCATTAAAATCTGAGTTTATGACTTTCTCTACTAACAAAATCACTGTGCTAAACTATTTATGTGGGTTGGATTAAAGTAATCATTTATCCAAAAATAAAACTGCTGTCATTTTTTTCTCACTCTCATGTTTGTGGTGCTTCAAGATTGAAACATGGGAAAGCATTGTGGAACAGAGGGTGTCTAAAATTCCCTCATATAAAAGGCGGTCAGTGACCCCTCCACGGGAGACCGCGACTAAATCTGAGCACTTTTGTTCATCGTGGGGAAACCACAGAGCCAACCGTTACAAACCCTGTGAGATTCTCGTCTTTGCTGTAATAACCTCTTTTTCTCTTTGCACTACAGGTGTTTGACATTTCAGCAGAAACAACTTCAGGCTGAGACACGTTCAATGAACTCCACCAGGCATCTGACAAGAAAACCGTATTTTTCTCTATTAGGATGGCTGGAAACATCTTGAGAAGGCTGTGAGAACAACTTCTGTGAGCTCAGAGACATAAAATTGTATGTGTTGCACCTGGTGATGAAAGAGAATTGGAAAAATTGTCACATTTTTAGGCAAGCTTATTTTTTTGGTGGATGATAAAACAAGTGAAAATCTCCATATACTCCATATACAAACCACTCAGGAATACCTTGACAGCCACCCAGTACAGACAACACCCTGGCATCAACCCAGAACACCCTATTAACCACTTAGCAACACCCAGACAGCCACCCAGAACACCTTAGTAATACCCTGGCATCACCCTAGAACACCCTAGCAACCACTTAGCAACACCCTGGCAGCCAGGCACCCTAACCACCACTTAACAACACACTAGTAGCCACCCAGAACACCTTAGTAATACCCTGGCATCAACCCGGAACACCCTAGCAACCACTTAGCAACATCCAGGCAGCCACCCAGAACACCTTATCAATACCCTGGCATCAATCTAGAACACCCTAGCAACCACTTAGCAACACCCTGGCAGCCAGGCACCCTAGCCACCACTCAGCAACACCCTGGCAGCCACCCAGAACACCTTAGTAATACCCTGGCATCAATCTAGAACACCCTAGCAACCACTTAGCAACACCCTGGCAGCCAGGCACCCTAGCCACCACTCAGCAGCACCCTGGCAGCCACCCAGAGTACCTAAGCAACACCTTGGCAACCACTCAGAGCAACCTAGCAACCACTGATCAACACCCTGATAGCCACCCAGAACACATATGTAATACCCTGGCAACCACCCAGAGCAACTTAGCAACACCCTGAAAGCCATCCAGAACACCCTAATGACCACTCTGAACACCTTAGTAACATCCTGGGAGCCATCTAGAACACCCTAGCAACTACTGAACAGCCCCTGGCAAAGCCCCAGAAAACCAAACTTGTCAGTACCATGGCATCCACCCAGATCACCCTAGTGACCACTTAGCAGCCACCTAGAACACCCTGGCAAATACTCAGTGAAACCCAGAACATCTTAGCTAGCACCACCTTAGTCACAACCTGGCAACCATCCAGCAGAACCCACAACCACTCATTTTAAGCATTTTTAAATAAGCTAAATATATGTATTAAAAGTTTATGTCATGTTCACCTGTAATGCCTTTGAAGTGAATGTATTATCAGTAGTTCCTCACAGCCCAACAATATTGTGAACCAGAGCAAAAATGAAAATGGAGAAAGGAAATGCACACAAAAGCACCATTATCAGCTGGTTCCATCTGAACAATCACATCTGTGTGCGGATAAGGACAGATGGATATGGCTGCCTTGAAGGCGTGGGGTTTCAGGCAGATTGTTGCAATTCTTCACCAGATTTGAGAGCCTGTGCGGCGCTGATGCTCGTTAAGCCCATTGCCCTTTTGAAACCAATTTCAGTGTCTCAGCACTCATGCTTGTACGAATATGTGGTCAGCTTGCTTTTTCAGGCTGTCGTGCCTCATGCGGCGCTTGGCTCAGTCTGGATTACGACAGCACTTTCCCTGCTCTAGGTCACCAGGATCAGCTCTCGCTCAACACCACAGCCATACATATAATCCCATCAGCCCCAGCATGGAAGAAGAGGATTTCAGGGTGACTATGAGGACTTTGAGAGAAGATTAGGCCACTGGATATCTCATTCCGCCTCTCAAATGCAGAGTAAGATCATCAAATCGGGGATCAATTGCTTGCTTTACATTTCCACATGTGTAGATTTAGATTTTATCTGTTTTTTTTTTTTACCCAGAGAATTCAGAAATGTCAGAATAATGCAGAATAATTTGCAAAAATGAGTTGTATGCAAATTAAACAAACAGCAGGGAATTCTGTATTTCACAGTGCAATACGCTCAACTTGACCTTCCTTTCCAGTTCCAAAAGCATTTATGATCTCTATTTTGACTCAATATTTGATTGTTGAAATGAAACAATGCTAATTAATCTAGATGATATAATATAAAATGATAGTTTGGGATTTTTTTTTTTTTTTTTTTACAAAATTGTAGGCAGTGTATAGTGTGTAGTATTTAGGTAGTAGTAAGCTGGTGTTCCATTCCACAGTCATGCACGTTTGAGGCTGCAGTCTGTAGCGCCATCTAGTGCCTGCTGACAAAACAATCACATTTTCTACTAAACATTTGAAAACAAAATGTGTTTGTCAATAAAAGGAAAGAAGGCCATGTGTCCATGAGAGCACATGTGGGTTTGTGTGTGTGTGAAGTGGCTTTGACATCAGCAAAGATCACAACACACCTGCACACTGACCCCAATCCTCATAAGGATCTTACTGTCAATCACTGAGACAGTTGTCAGTCTAAAGCAACCTCTCTCTCTCTCTCTCTCTCTGCAAAGTCACAGTCTCGTGCAGGTCAGGACAAAGGAAAAACAAACACGCACGGCCTGATGATTCGGCAAAAACACACACAGGAAATTATGGCATCAGTTGTGAGTATATAAGCATTCTATTCTATTCTATTCTATTGTATTCGTCTGTTCATCAGTTTATTACAAAAATAACTGCATATACTCCACTTTTGGAATGAAGCTGGTGTCTTTTTAAATCAGTAATAAAACATTCTGTGGCACCAAATAGAAATAGAAAACCATTATTGTCATTGTACAGCTGTACAACGAAATTTAGTCTCATTCGAAAGTGCACACACATATGAAAATGTACAATTTAACAAATGTAACCAGTGCAAATATGACAGACATGTACAGTACTGTTACTGCTACTGTAATGGAAAGGAATGTAAAGATTATTAAAAATTGTCATAATAAAGAGAAAATATCAGTATTCATGTTTAACATGAGGGCAAATGTTTCTTGTTTAATTTGATCAAATATTACAATGGTTTTTTGTAAGAAGTAGTTGCAAATTAAATATAAATATATTCCCTAGTGTAAACATGATTGTTGTTTTTTATCTTTATTAATTTTTTAAAATTAAATTATATATACAATACCACTGAAAATGTGGACACACCTACTCATTCTTCAATTATACACAAATGTAAATGGTAATATTATATATATATATATATATATATATATATAATATTTAGCTTTTTATATTTTATTATATTTATATTATGTTTGTTCTTTAAACAGTATTAAAGGAGTTTGTGGATACTTAATTTTTTTCATTATGTGTTCCAACTCATCTATTAAAAAATTGATTATAATTTCAGTTTTGTAAAGAAATTCATATTTATGCACAATTTATATGTCCACAAAACTATTTTTATGCATTTAAACATAAACATCATAAAATTTTTTTAAAGAAAATCAGTTGAGTACTATGTCCAAACTTAGCAGTGTGTATAATTAGATTTTTTCCATAAAAAATGTGTCATAGAAAATTGCATGTAAATGTCACACTTTTGCACGTGTGTGTGTTACAGATTCAGGAAAGTTTGACCTGCCGGGGGAAAAATGCAATGATCCATCTAAATGGCTGTGGCATTCAGCTGGTGTCTAAAAAGGGCCGTCTCTCACGCACACCTGCCCTCCATCTGTTACCGACACATGCTGAGGAACCTGTTTGCTTGACGCTCTCCTCATCCTCCTCCTCCTTCTCTTCTTCCTCCTCCATACAGGATCAGGGTAGAGCTCCTGCTCAGCCCTCAGAGCGAGAGAAAGAGGCTGAGAATCTGCCCCCGAGACGCCCTCTGAAACTCGCTCCGTTAGAGCTCCCCCTAGAGGTGAGAGAGGCACAGCGGCAGAAGATCAAAAGCGCTCAGGAGGCCAAAGCGGCGGGCTGTAAGACTGCTGAGACATATCCAAGAAAAGCAAAGGTTTGTTGGCAGGACGGCCCAGCCAAGTCACCAGAACGCCTCCCGCTGAGTACCATCACAGAGCCCCACAAAACACTGATACCTGTCAATCAAGTCAAGCTTGGTTCTGATAGGCCAGCGGGGAAGGAGGCGGGGCAAGGGGAAGGTTATCCTTCAGTTCACTCGGCACATGCTCTCGAGAACATCTGCCAATCAGAGCACGGCAACAGCCAATCAGCCGCTCCCGCTAAGAACCAGGATGCAGTCAAAAGGCGTCTAAGACTGCGAAGGACCCAGCGGCTAGAGGAGGATCAAAGCAAATCCAGCTTATTAACAGGTGGATTATCTGCTGATGAGAGCAAACAGGCCTCAGCCGGCCCTGGTCAGCGCGCCGCAGAGAAGGCCATCAGAGATGCCAGCCGTGTGCTGGAAAAGGCATCATGGAGGAACCCACGGGAACCTGGGATTTGTGAGATGGAGGCAGTGGGTAAAGTTGGGAGAAGGATGGCTGTTAATGACATTCAGGAAGCCGTGTTCTGACTCTTTGACCCGAAGAGGAAGTGCAACACGTGGAGTTGGGGTTAGAGACTTGAACATGGCAATATAGCCATGTCTGCAGAGGATTTTCCCTCTTGGGTTTAGATGGTAAAACAGCTCAGTAATGTAGAAAACAGCACAACATTCCTGATCCAAATATTGGTATATAAGTATATATAAGGGATTATGTACAGTGAGTCAGTCAAATTTTGAACATAAAATTTCAGAAAAGTTGTAATATAAAATTTAATGTCTTAAAGGGGACCTATTATGCAAAATTCACTTCTGCATGGTGTTTGGACATAAATGTGTGTTGGCAGTGTGTGAACACAACCACCCTATAATGATAAAAATCCAACCACTCCTTTTTTTTTTTTAATCCCCATAAATCATAAGCAGTGTCTCAGAACAAGCCGTTTCCAGATCCCTGGCAGTGTGACGTCACATTAGCCACAGGCCCCGCCCACGAATGTTGACAGACACTGCCGTTTTAACATAGAACCGCCCTAAGTGAGTTCACAGCAAGTTTACACAGTCCGCCATTCCTGCACTGATGAGAATGTCTCCCAAGAATGTATTATCATCAATGGAAAGATGGTTGAAAGGGTGGAGCATTTCAGATACCTTGGTATACCATTGGACAATCATCTTAACTTTAATCAGCATATTCTAGGTATTTCTAAATGTTGTCAACAGAGACTTAGTTATCTGTAAACTTAAACATTTATCTGTTCAGCCTCGTCTTCTTTTATTGTACCGTAGCATTATTGAGTTAGTTCTTATGTATGGTTCTATTTGTTTTTTTCATTTGCTTACAGTTACTAATAAGAACAAACTTTTAAAAATAACTCATTTGGCTAGTAAAATCATTGGTATTTCTACTCCTAATTTAACAGATTGTGTTACTTCAGCTACGATTCAGAAGGCATATGTAATCCTGAATGATTCAGACCATCCACTCCATCAGTATTTCATTCCCCTTCCTTCTGGCCGTAGGTATAGATTACCTATGTGCAGAAAGGCCAACTACAGTAGGAGTTTTGTTCCTGTAGCTATACGGGCCTTAAACACTTGGAATCAGCCTTTATTTTATGCTCCTGCATGCTTTTTTGCTGTGATTGTATTGTAATATGTTTATATGTATTGTGCTGATGTGTTTGTGTTACATACGCACCCACTGTGAAGATGAATTTCCTCTTGGAGGACAAATAAAAATTATCTATCTATCTATCTATCTATCTATCTATCTATCTATCAAGCGTTTTAAGTGTTCTGTAGCTGGATGGATTAATCCACATAGCTCTCTCCATTTACTCCCTAAATCTGAGCCACTGAAGACAAGGTGGATTCATTTTGTTTTCGAAGAAAATGCTCCCTCAACTCTACCGAAATTTGTTTATGTCTGCGCGAATCATTTCACACCGGACTGCTTTGTGAACGAATGTCAATACAAAAAGAAGATACAAGAGGTTGTGCTAAAAAGTTGTTACTCAAGGATAGATAAGTAAACTGTTCGTGATCCAGCTAACAGTCTCCAGACTGATACTGGATACGGCAGTAATGAAGGTGCGAGCACTTTATTACAGTTCATCGGAGTTGTTTTACGGATATAAAGCTAACCGGTTTATTAAGCACCACCCGAAAAGGCATAGGGTCTTTATATATTTGTTTACTGTTAGGTGTAACGAGTGTTTCTGTGTACTTCGCTGTGTATTTTGATGATAATGCAAGAGAGAGTTTATGGATAATATTTTAATGCACACTTGCACTGTGTTTTATAAGCTCTTACCGTGATTTTCTAGAGTGAAGTACAATAAACGTTATAAATCTCATCGGTAAACTGGCTTGTACTAATATAGTGGATAAAAACAAGAAGACAATATAAGTTATAACCGTAATTAAACTAAACTATACCTGTTCTATCTCCATGCAGCATATATTCGCAGTTTCTATCATTATAGTGCGTCCTGACTGACTCCTGACACCGGAGAACGAGCTCTTGAAGCTCCGCCCTCTTAGGCCGAGCGCAGCAGCTCATTTGCATTTAAAGGGCACACACTGAAACGGCGCGTTTTTGCTCACCTCCAAAAAGTGGCAATTTTAACATGCTATAAAAAATTATCTGTGGGGTATTTTGAGCTAAAACTTCACATACACACTCTGGGGACATCAGAGACTTATTTTACATCTTGTAAAAGGGGGCATAATAGGTCCCCTTTAATGTACTGTGATTAATTAACTGGGAAAGTATGGTCATGTTTATTAATTTAAAAAAAAAACCCTATGCACCTGTGGTGTCTTGCTTTAAAATATTGATTTATGCACTTTTTTATTATTATACAAAATTACCTGCAGAACACTATGACTGACCAATCAGAATCCAGTAATAAAATCCATTTATATTCTTTATATAAGATGATTATCCTTGCTAAAACTAGACAAAAATAGAATGTCCACATTGACATTCTATGCAAAGAATTTGTCAATACTGTTCACGGCAGCCAATAAAAATTTAAATGATCACTGTGTTTCTTTTCCTTTTTACATAAATCAATAAAATGTTGCTGTGCCTGACACATTCTGAGATTAATAAATAAATATATCTGTCTTCTCTCTGGGGACCAAAATCACTACAGTGCCAATTGACTAAAATGGCTTTCACAGAATGTCATTTTAGCACTATATAGAGCTAGCACTAAAATGACACTGTGTAAAACGATGGTTGTTATGGATTATGGGATATGGGTACTGTTTACCATTCATTTTTAAAACCATTTATACTAGGTTTGTCCAATTCAACGTAGCTGAGTGTGCCAACTGCAGAGGGGCTTTGAATTGATGAACATCTCATTATTATTATAATTAGTAGTAGTAGTAGTAGTAGTAGTAATTTTTTAATTAAAAGACACAGAAATCAAGCAAAAAGAGGACCAGGATGGAAACATGACCCAATCTGGTTTCAAGCCGGTATCAGAGCACTCACACTGTATCTAGTTAAGATTCATGGTTGTTAAAACATGAGTATCTGTTGTACTGATCAACTGGCTGCCAATGGAGAACACCACTAAAGGCATCTGACCACGAGTTTGTAATTTTTTTGTTATATGTAAAAGGAACGGGCAGCAAATACCATACAAATACCTTCTTCCCCTAATTTAATTGTAAGCTCAAGCTGTAATTAAATTTTTCCATAATTAAATCTTCATAACAGAAACAGATCTGAATGACCTTTATAACGCTATGTCTCCTCACTTGAGTTCAAAGAACCTATAACTTGACTTCCTCGTCACTCTTGTAGATCTGCATCTGTGCCAAACCATCTGTTGTCCTCTGCTGGACTTTGCCCTGTGCTAAAGTTAGTGCGACCTCCAGCGAGACCCCTTACAAAGGTAGAGGATGGAAATAGATCTTGTTTCTTCTCAACGAGATGAAGCACGAGCAGTTACTTCCTGCATGATTTTACAGTCGAATGTTTATTGCTGTGTGGCTCGGTTGTTGATATGTTTTACTGTGCATAAAGATGGGATTTAGGGAGTTTGGAAAGTGCATGTTTGTAAGATTTCGTGTGTGCCCGATGCCTGTGAAAGTACTCTGTGGTAAGATGTCCAGATGAGACATGAAAAGTAAAACAGGAGGGAAAGGGAAAGGGAGGGAAAACAGGGGTCTTCAGAGACAAGCCGTGCACACAGGATATCTGGCATGTTCGGCCTCAAAGAACAAGACGGTCTGACAGGAAAAATTAAAACTAAAAACAGCAGAAAGGCCGGCCTGCTGACATGACCTCAGTATAGTTAACACAATAATCTTTTAAGGTACAAAAAGTTCTTTTTTTTTTTTTTTTTTTTGGTTTTCCTCTGAGAGATTAACTCGACTAATACTTTGACATTTAGATAATGCTAGTGTTTAAAAAGATTGAAAGTACAATTTGTGTGGGCACACAGCTCCTGGAGTAAGTATCTGTCTGTCTCTCTTTCCATCCATCCATCCATCCATTTTTAACTTAGGTCACACTACCCCATCAAAGCCTAAATAGCTATTGTGCTTATTCCCGGGTTATCGTCGTTCTAAACATTGCTTTAAGCTGCTTTTAACTTGTAAATTACAAGTGGGGTTAGCACCGCTTTTTACCAGGGGATATGAAACCCCAATCTGGAACAGGGTAAGCACCGCTTTTGTGAAACGATGTGGCGCTAGAATGTTACAAGTAGATGCTTAGAAACAACCAATATTGTGCCTTCTCTCTTGAAAAAACCCCAGCATATGCTGGTTAGGTATGTTTTGAAGCATGGCAGCTGGTTTGAGCTGGTTTAATCTGGTTCTTAGCTGGCCATGAGCTGGTTTAAGCTAGGTCAAGTCAAGTGCTGGTTCTAAGCTGGTCCTAAGCAACTAGCTCCAGCTCAGGACCAGCTTAAACCAGCTCATGACCAACTAAGGACCAGCTTAAACCAGCTCAAACCAGCTGCCATGCGTCAAAACATATGCTGTTTTTTTCAACAGGGTTATATTCATGTGCTTTGGACAGTCACGCAAACACTGCGCATTGTATAAACAGTAGTTTCAGCGTTTGAGGTCAAAAATGTCAAATGGTGACAGAAAATGCAACAATTGAAGTGAAGAAGAACACGTAGGCCTATCATTCTTACCTTTATAGTCCGAAAAGTCCATTCAGGATAAACTTGATGGTCGGCAATAATATATAATATGAGGATGAGCAATGCTAGAGCCTTTATGTAAACATATTGTGTGCTTCATTCATCCAATCAGTAACACGGACACCACAAATATGCAAATAAGGACGTTAACCCAGGGTTTAGGGATGTGTGAAACATCATTTAATGAATACCCAGGATTAATTCTTAATCCCGGGTAAATTATAAGCAATGTGAAATGTGAAGGAAGATAACCCAGTTTAGAATGACCCAGGGTTAACTATTACAACTATTAGCTTTATTAAACTAAACCAAGTTCATGTTTGTCATTTGAAAAGATCTGTACATATTGTGAAGATCTAGAAATAGCCTAAATATTATGATTTTGTCATCATAAAATGTTAGATTAAACAACATCTTAAAATAATGAAATTAAAGTGAACACAAAGTCTCAATAGGGCTTTTCACACTTGAAATAGGCCTAGTTAACCCTGGGTCATTGTAAACCCAGGGTAAACAGGGTTATCTTGCGTCACATTTCACACTGCTCATAATTTACCTCGGGTTAACAATTAATCCTGGGTATTCATACAATGACGTTTCGCACTGTACATTCCTAAACCCTCGGTTAACGTCCTTATTTGCATATTTGCAATGTCTGTGTCACTGATTGGATGAACACCGCACACAACCTGCTCTAGCATTGCGTGTCCTCATGCCGACTGTACTATAAAGTTTTTTCTGAATGGACTTTTCAGACTATAAAGTTAAGAATTAAACAGTCTTTTCTTCACTCAAATTGATGCCTTTTCCCATGCCATTTGACATTTATCCCTTCAAATGCTGAAAGGACTGTTATATACAACGCACAGTGTTTCTGTGACTGTCCAAAGCACGTGAATATGAAGCACATGATTGGTTGCTGTTTGCTAAGCATCTAGTCGTAGCATTCTAACACCGCATGGTTTCACACTACACATTTGGCACTGCAAAAGTGGAGCAGGGTTTTATAACCCCAAGTAAAAAGCGGTGCTATCCCTGTTTCTAAATTAAGTGCGAAATGTTCCTTTACCCGGGGTTAAATGCAGGGTTTAGAATGATGATAAATGCAATGTGAAAAGCCCTGGCTAAAGATGACTAAAATACGACTCAACCAATTTACTTCCAGTATCTTGTACTGAAAATAAGGTTGGTTCAACCCACCCATTCATTTTGTCCCCTCAAATGTTTAGGGGGCTCTCGCCTTTATTGTACAGGACAGTGGAGATAGAGAGAGGGGCAAAACAGGATTGGACATAATGCAGGCCGGATTCAAACCTAAGTCACTATGAGCACAACAGATCTATTTATCACATGACGCATTCCAAAAACTTCATCTGGTTTAACTTGCCCCTACCAACTTCAACATAGTATAAAAAAGATGCCAGAGATCAGATGCAGATAATAGGTGGGTTGAACCAGGTTACTTTGGTTGTACATAATTAATGAGGATTTCAGGTTTTTGATTGGGTTATTTCAACCAGGTAAATGTTTTCCAATTCGTATCATAATTTAGTTACGTAACTGGAATGGATGTACTAAACCAGGTGAAGTGTTTGTAATGCTTGAGTTAAACTATGACTTCTGCTTAAACTAGTCTACTATCTTAAACTATGTTAAGGTTTTTGTAATTGCTGTTTTAAATCAGGTTATCAGTCTCTTGAACCAGAATAAATGGTTGTAATTGTTTTTTTTTTAATGGATGGGTTAAACCAGAGCTGTGTCTGTATTCCCATACTTTTAAAGTATACTGTAATAAACGGGTTGACCTTGTTGGTAAAAATCACCCATCAGTTCCATTGGCAACCTGTAGTCAGCTCAGCCTGGCCTGGAGAGAAGACTCTATCCCTAAAGCCATGGAGTCAAGAGGAGAGAGAAGAACTGGTGTGAGAGAAAAAGAAAGAGATGACGAGAAAGAAAGTGACAAAAATATCCCGGAAAGTTGCTCTATAATTGGTGCAGTCTGTCAGAGCCCTATTTTATGTGCGTGAACAGGGCAGGGCAGCCATCCCGTCCCCACTGAAACCCAACACTTAGAGGAGCAGTTCCTCGGCCCTCCCACCTCCCAGCAGAGGAGAGCAGACTCCACAACACTGTGCTCCTCACTGCAGGATTACTGTGTGTGTGTGTGTTATCACACCTGTGTATGACCTTACCTGGAGCTTTATTTCTAGGAGGATGCTGCTTTGATACTTCAGGTGTCTGTGAGGTGTATTTCTGGAGGAGAAAAAGATCTTCTTGTTCCTACGGATTAACAGTACAGGTAAGAGTGAAGTTTATCAATCATTTCCGAACTGTATCCCATCAGCAAACAGTGTTTGATTTTTGCTCTAGGATGCTTAGCAATATGTCTTGATAGCCCAGTCTGGTCTACAACTGTAGTGCTTTCTTTGTTCTTCTGCTTTTTGTGGGAACTTTAGTAGAAGTAAAGGCTGTTTTTAACATTTCAGAAGAGGAAGAGTGAAGATTTCTGGTTTATTCATCTGCAGGTTGCTCCCAGGCTGGTCGTTTAGCAGAGTTTTGGAGTTTGGCCGCAATCGGGCCCTAGAGTGTTAGTGGAGATGGACACACTAAAAGGTTTCAGAGATTCAAAATGAGAAATGTACTTGCAGACAATACAAAAATGATGATAACTGACTTTAGATGATTTTGAAAATTGCAAATTGTTCAATAAAGAAATAACAGGGATAACTGGATCAGTCAATTACATTTGTAAACAAAAGACTGTGGGTTATTATAAACCAAAAATGGTATGTTATACTGTACATCTAATAACTAAAAGGTTGTAAGTTAGCTGATGAACAGAATGCAGGTCATAGGGCTGGTAACCAAAAGATTTAATTTATTGAGATGGATCAGTCAATTACATTTGTAACCAAAAGATTGTGGGTTATTATTATAAACCAAAAATTGTATGTTATACTGTACGTCTAATAACTAAAATGTTGTAAATTGGTCGATGAAAGAATGCAGGTCATAGAGTGCAGGTAACTAAATGATTGTATGTTGGATGGATAGTAAACAAAAGTTTATAGGGCTGGTAATCGAAAGGTTATAGGCCGTAATGCAAAGGCTGTAGGACATAGGACTGGTAAACAATTGTAGGTTGTCAAGCTGGTAAACAAAAGTCTGTAAGTCAAAGGGATGGTAAACAAAAGTTGTAGATTGGTAGTCTGGTAAAAAAAAAAAATATATATATATATATATATATATATATATTTATATATAGGTTGTAGGGCTGGTAAACGTAAGCTTGATGACCATGACCATTGTGCCCTTGATCATGGCACTTACCCCCAGGTTCCATATGGGACATTGACCATATAATGTGCACTGTAAAATGGGTTTTGACCAACATAACAGAATGGCTAAAAACAGAACTGGGTGTTCACTTCCACAACCATTTCATTAAAGTTATGAAAAGGATTTTGTTTTTTTTAATCTTTTTAACCAAGCACAGGTCCATTAGTTTTTAAAAACGCAACAGGTAATTTAGGCTAATAGCTTGACCAAAGGGCTGGAAGAACAAAGTGCCCTTTAATACTTTGGACTGCTGAACTGAATGTAAAAAACAGGACAGATTGACATATATATATAATGTGATGTCTGAAATCTAAGAATAAATAATATTCAAAATATAAATTTTTTATAAAGTAATCTGAATGAGAGAAGAAAGTTACAGGAGACTATTTGTTTTCACGGAGACATGAAAAACCAGTATAAATGTTGTTTACTGCAAATGTATACAGTAAATGTTACTAGTTAAACGAATGCAGGATATTTTCACAGCCTCAAAGAAACATGAGAAGACCTGCTCTGGTCAAAGGGTTCAAAGAGCTCGCCATGCTGGGATATACTGTGGGCTTTTAAGACCAAAAGTAAAGAGCAAGCAAGAGTTTCTGGGTCATATGATGATAGTGCAAACCTTCTTGAAAGAAAAAAAAGGAGGGAGAGGAATGAGCTATGGAAAGCAACAAAGAAAAGACACTGAACTGTGTGAGAGGAGGCCTCCGACCATCAGTTCACGAGGAACAGGGCTGTTTTCCTATTGGTCTGACAGATCCAAAAATTGGCAGTTTTCCATTTCTAGATGCATCAGCTTTTGTACTGGAAACATAGAAAGGGGACTTTTAAATCAGGGGACTTTTAAACAAGTCATCAAAGTCCCATTTCCCATTGATAAACTTCATTCTTTTGTCCTTGGTGAAGGTTTTTCAGGAGAATAGCAATTTAATGCACCTGAAAGTTATAGAGAACTTAGCTGAAATTGCCTTTGAGGAGAGATTGCCACATCATCAAGGTTCTGCAAACCATAATTCAATGCTTCCCAACGTTGTTCCCTCGCTCTGTGATGACAGTGTGCTCCCTGGGGTGAACTGTACTCCGCTAAATCAGAAGAACACCCTATTTTACAGAGAAACATCAGTTCAGCTTAGCCAGAGGAGTGTGGTTAGTCACCAGTGGTGTAGGCCTATGTATAGTTTGGTGAACAGTGGAATGAATTACAGTTGGACACAAAACTTTCTGGGTGTTTTCTTTCTATAACCCCACCTTGTTTACTCTGCTTTCCTGATGGAGACCTATAATCTTTCATTATGTGTTATTTATAATATTATGCATTTCCCCCCCTAAATACTTCACCTCAAATTCATGCTAGCACTTT
This sequence comes from Mylopharyngodon piceus, assembly GCA_039654765.1. Classification (NCBI taxonomy): domain Eukaryota; kingdom Metazoa; phylum Chordata; class Actinopteri; order Cypriniformes; family Xenocyprididae; genus Mylopharyngodon; species Mylopharyngodon piceus. The sequence continues at coordinate 21,089,100 of CM077448.1, forward strand.
TGCTAATGTATCTGTCTATAGAAAACAAACATGATTTCTTCAACATGTACTTAACAAATCATACCTGGAACAACTACATTTCCAGAGGTGTCCATCAGTCATAAATGGATGAATCTCATGGAGACATGTCACACTTCATCCCAAAATAAGAAAATGATTTTTGACATAGTTTTTATGACAATTAAATACAAATTTTCTCTGCAGACATTTACTACACATTTACCAATTATTATAAGTGATTTTATAAGACATTTTACTTATGTGTAATACACAATTGTAATAATAATAATTGTATTTATATTGTACTTAAAATGGTAAAATAGTCCTGTATTCACTTGTATAGTGTGTTTATGAGCATGTTGATGTTCATTTTGTTATTGGCTCAAACTAAAATGGCAACTTGGAAAGTACAAATCAGGATTAATGTGGGCTGCACCAGCAGTACATCAGTAAGAAAAATATTGTGTATAGCACACAGCTAACATGAATCATACACTCCACTTCTGTTTGCAATCTATCAATATAACTCAGCACCGAGTCAGAATGACTGATCACCTCACATTTGTTCTCATGTCTCCACAGGAGCAGCAACTTGATGATCATCACACCTTAGTAGGAGTATCAACGAACAATAGCGGTGAAGGAGATGGAGTTTCGATTCGGCGTCAGGATCTCTCTGGTCCTGGCCATACTGGCTCTGACTCTGTATGGAGGTGGTGTTGAAGGACAAAGGGCAGGTGAGGTCACATACTAGCCTAAATATACTGTTTTCATGACCCCAACCACTTCTCTGTTTAACTTTAGCTCGGTGGTTCTAATTCTGACTTTCAATGAGTCTGTTGTAATGTGTGCAGACTGAGGTTTTGCACCTGACATATACTAATAGCTTTGTGTTCTCTGTAAAATTCAGTCCATGTATTATCCAACTGGACCATGGTACACTGACAGAAACACAAACCACGTAAATCTGTGGCTAAACTGTATACACACCGTCTGTAAAATTGCATGTCTTTTGTCCCAGGTTGCAAGAATGTCCACTATGATTTGGTATTCATCTTGGACACCTCTTCCAGTGTGGGCAAGGAAAACTTCGAGAAGATCCGGCAGTGGGTGGCAAACCTGGTGGAATCTTTTGATGTAGGTGCGGAGAAGACACGTGTGGCCGTGGTTCGCTACAGTGACCGTCCCACCGCCGAATTCAACCTGGGCAGGTACAAAACTCTCGAGGAGGTCAAGCGTGCCGCTGGGAACATCCGCTACCTGGGTGGGAACACCAAGACTGGAGACGCCATCAGCTTCACCACCAACAACATCTTCACGGAGAGGACAGGGGCAAGGCCTGCCGCCAAGGGTTTTCAGAAAGTTGCGATCTTGCTAACGGACGGCAGGAGTCAGGATTTTGTTTTGGAGCCATCGCTTGCTGCAGCGGCTGCTGGAATCAGGTTGTTCGCCGTAGGGATTGGGGAAGCTCTTAGGGAGGAGCTGGAGGAGATCGCTGCCGAGCCCAAAAGTGCTCATGTGTTCCACGTGACGGACTTTGATGCCATTGACAAGATCAGGGGCAGGTTGAGGAGGAGACTCTGCGAGAGTGAGTATTGATGACTTTGACCTTAAACCATGTACATTTAAAAAAAAAGGTTTTGCAGAGATGCCATAGAACAGGGGTCGGCAACCTATGGCACGCGGAGGGGTAATCGCTGCCAGGTGAGCAAAAGCGAGAGAGGTGTATGTATTTCATTCAGATAAAGTACCTCGTACCTGCATACAATCTACATTTTGAGGTAATCATTCCTCATTGTAATACAGCTTGTTTAATAAGTTAGGAATTATAAATACTACTAAAGTATGAGAATTAAACTGGGTCAATGAAAGTGTGCAGCTCCAACGCAATCTAACAGCAACACTGTAAACCCTAACGCTCAAAATAATTAATTGGTTTCAGTAGGACAAACTTAAATTAAACTATTTAATTAGTTCAGTCAAATTAATTTTTATGAGTATTTAGCACTTTCATTTTCTTTTAAGTTCATAGAACTGATAAATTTTAAGTAAACTGAACTGTTTCATTGTTTTGAGTTTTATGAACTTATTTCTTTTAATTTAAACGAACTTAAGTTTAACTGAAACTGGGCTGGGATTTCTATTTCCCAGCATGCTTTGCCCATGGCACTCGAAAGGGAGAGTAAATGCTAAAATTAAGTGTTATATAATGTTTTTTTGATTAAGATTAATGTTAAGTGGGAGATTTAGTAGTGATTAATGTTTTGTTATGCTAATTTAGAAGAGTTTCTGTTAATGTGGGATTTTGGAGAGTTACCATCATGGTGACAAGTAGTGCAAGCAACTGATTGCCTCAAATTGTTTGAGTTTTGCCAACTTATTCGGGTTTACAGTGAATTTGTACGTATTTTACGAGGTGGCCAATTCGTTTTCGTACGATTTGTCTAGACTCCAGTAACGGGTAGAGGAGGAGATTAGGGGTGGTCATTTTTGAAAAATCATACAAGTGAAGTCATACAAATTCATACGAATTAGCCACCTCGTAAAATACGTACCAATTGCCATGAGATCGGCAGCTCTGACAAACCATTAGCGCGACCACTGCGCATCACGCAAATAAGCTTGTTCCGCTGTACATAGTTAATGCTATAAATTTCGGAGAAACTCTGTTCATGTGTACCTGGTCACTTCATGTGTTTTTTCTGATCGGATATAGCTATCCAATCATGAAAAGACCAAAAGAGAGGGCGTTTTTCGCATTCCAGATGAAACTGGACAAAATGCATCTGACTGTTGAAGCCACATGTACATTTTACTAAAATGGTAAAAACTAAACATACGAGAGAGTGTTATAATGGCTACGGTACCCCAATATGATAGTGCTAGAGTAGCATCTCTTCAGCAAGCCGACGTGCAAACTACCACAAATGAAACTGAAAGTTCAGCGTCCCATCCTGAAGATCAACACAAAGTTGTCTTCATTAAAAGCAGTGACATTAAATGATGTCACTTACCAGTGCTGATGCCGCTCTCTCTCCAGTTGTGGTCTTTGATCTTGAAATTGGCTGATGATAAGTAAAATGAAGCTCATATCTTGCTTTCTTTGACATGAACTCAAAGATTTAGCTTTATATTAGTCTTGCGTAGACACAGTTAAGTTGCCAAGTGTAAATGGAACAGTTTTAACAAAACGGGTAGCTATCCGATCAGTTAAATATGCCAAACTAGAAACCCAATGGGGATTAAAAATGGCACTTCATGACAAAAAGGTTGCCAACTCCTGCCATAGAATAACCATTTTAGGTTCTCCATTTTTACTGTGAAGAACTTTTTAAAAATCTAAAGAACTTTTTCCTCTATAAAGAACCGTTTGTCCAATGAAATGGTTCCAGGGACATTAAAGGTTCTTCATAGAAACATAGATGCCAATACATTTCTTTACACACTCAGATAGGTTAGGTGGGAGTTGACTTAATATGGAGTTGGCTTGACCGTTGACTAAAGACATCAGTCATTTAATCTGCTTTTGTTGGCACACATTCCCACTTACAAGAAGGTCTGTTCTGTGCCATACAAGACTTGTTGGACAGGAACTGGAAGCTCTTTTGCCTGGACATTTCTGTGGTTTCTTGCCTCGGTGAGCTCCGAGTAAAGAGGTGTAGTAAGACCAGAAGACAGAAAAGCTCTGAGCTCAAGTGCTTTTCCAGATCACATCTGCTCTGCAGGCAAAGATAACCTAAAAGTACATGTGGGATAGTCTTTGGAGGCCATTACAAACAACAAGCTTGCATTAAAACTATGAATATAGATTCAAAAATACATAAACCGAAGCCGTTGAGGTATGTGGCCTAGATTGACCATACAAATGCAAATTATGTGTACGCATGTATGTTTTTAGTGATGATGGATGCTTAGCCTTGACATTCCTCTCTAAAATTAGCGTGAACAGGAGAGAGACGACACCTGGAGCTCTTCAGTTTAAAGTGGAAATCCGAGTCCGTAGTAGCACTTCCGCTATCCAGAACTCTTGTGTAGTCAAAGCGATATAAAAACATGACACATACAGTGGTGAAGCGGTCTTTTGTTGAAGGTACAATCATTGGTATTTGAAGAGGTTGTAACACAAGCCTTCTCCAGTGCCTACTTTAAATCAAACAGCCTAGTTGGAAGATAGAGAACCACTTGGACTTGGCAGGGAGATGGAGAGATAAAAAGAGAAAGAGATAAACTGATTCATTGTAAACCCAAACCTTGACCCTGCCCTGATTCCAACCAAAGGTCCTCCTCTGAATGACTCTAATGACATACATGACTCAGAGTGCAAGAATGCTCAAACACTCACTGCCAGCTACAGACTTTGTTGTCCTATCAGGGATTATCCTTCAAGCATTTAGACAACTGGAACTGCATATCAACTCCGGTTCTGTGATAACCAAGATAATCTGGCACTAGCATTGGCATCTAAGAATACTGTTGGCTAGAAAACATGGCATCTCCAAGGTCCAAGTTATTTTTATTCTGAAAATTACAGTCCTAATGTTTCAACTGGGCTTCACCGTACTGCGTTTTTACTTTTTAATCTTTGGCTTTTAATTTGTTTTATGTGAAAATATTAAAATCATTATATCTAAGAGCACAATTAGCATTATTTTAAATGTGATTACCCATAATGCAGTTTTTTTTTTCTAGGGAATCTTAAGAAAATGGCATTTCCTTCTCTAAAAGTTAGTTGGAATCCATTTCTTTCTTTTTTTCTTTCTTTCTTTCTCAAAATAATTCAGAATGAATTGTTCAGGTAATATTTACTATAGAGTTTTTTTGTTGTTGCATTGTGGCATATTTTCTTAAAGGGGTGGTTCATTATGATTTCACTTTTTTAACTTTAGTTAGTGTGTAATGTTGCTGTTAGAGTACAAACAACATCTGCAAAGTTACGAAGCTCAAAGTTCAAAGCAAAGCGAGATTTTCTTTAAAAGAATTCTCTGTTTAAGGACTACAACAAACGGCTGGTAGGGACTACAACGAGCTTCTTCCCGTGTTGTTGACATCACTAACCCTAAAATTTACATAAACCCTGCCTCCGAGAACACGCAACAAAGGGGTGAGGCCATGTTATTGCAATACAATACGTAACACAAATGCAATAACATGTCATAAAAGCAAGATGCCAAGTTATAACCATAATTAAACTGAACTATACCTGTTCTATCTGTATGCAGCATATATTCTCTGGCTCTGTAGGATCTTACAACAGTTCCCACACGAGCGATTTATAGATTATCATGACAAAATATGCTAATCAATGACTTTAAGATATCCCACATCAGCTACATGAATTAAGCAACTAAACATTCAGAAACATCCTCTTGCATTCTACATGTTGTAACTTCTTCTTGAGTCTCTCCATCAGTGTCCGACTCCGGTTTGAACATAAAAGGCTGAACAGTTTCTGACATTTTCAGTGAGTCTTCATGAGGTAATCGGCGCTGCTAACACTATGTGCTAACATGAGCTCTTGAAACCCCGCCCTCTGCTTAGGAGCAGCAGCTCATTTGCATTTAAAGGGACACACACAAAAATGGAGCGTTTTTGCTCACCCTCAAAAAGTGACAAATTTAACATGCTATAAAAAATTATCTGTGGGGTATTTTGAGCTAAAAGTTCATCTACACACTCTTGGGACATCAGAGACTTATTTTACATCTTGTAAAAATGGCATTATACCACCCCTTTAATATAATTTTTTTTTTTTCATCAGTGTAAAAGGGAAAATATGATACATTAGTAAAGTGTTTGTACTAAATTCATAAATAATTAATGTCTGACCAGGATGTTTTACAATAATGACAATGATATATGTGCTTAACAGTCATGAAATCACTCATAATCATTCATAACTTTCTTTATGCATAATATAATTTCCTTTTGATTAAATGGTGAATACAGCTCTGTGATAATACAGGAAGTGCACTGGGCCATTTTTAGCATGCTTGAAATAAACGAAAAGTGCAAGTGTGTTTGACTAGTAGTTTCATCACTTAGTATATCTGGGCTTTGGTTCAGGTCGGTGGTCCACCCATGACCACAGCATGCCAGATCTGTAATCAGCGGTGGGACGCTCCTAAACAGAACAGCAGTGCACTGTAATATGTTGGGTGTGCTAATTTCCTCATGTTTGCTTTAGCATCTGTTGTCTCTGTTTCCTAAATCTGGTTTTGATTAGCTTAATGGGCATTTCAAATAAGAGAGAAAACATTTGATTAAGCCCTTCCCTTTCTTGTGTTACTGAGGATAGATTGCACACTCTTCTGAGGATTCAGATGTGTTAACAAGGAATATTTTGGGTTGGACTTCTCAGAACACAATAATAAAGTAGGATTGTCTCTGAATGACTAGTGCATCTGAGAAAACTTGGATGTAAGATGTTTTAGTTGTTGATACTGGCATTCTGAGTGGTTTTAAATGTGTGCAGTTGCTAGAGTGTCTTAGTTGGGGTCTTAGTGGCTGTTTAGCTACTGTTAAAGAACTTCAAGTATGAGCAAAAGTAAAGATGGTATGGTTTTAAAAAGTCCTCTATATGACACAGCACTTTCTAAAATGCTGCATCATTCTCTAGCCTGAAATGTCAGGGTGATTAATTGCTAGTTTCATTGATCAGTCGGTACCAGTTGGCCCTTTTTAAGCATGAATAAATTCATCCTAATTCATTAGCTTGGTAAATGTTTGGTCATTTCAAAATAGTATTTTATGAACTAACTAAAGTCAATATAGTGCAAATCAGTCATGTGCATTTGCATCCATTAGATCCTTAACCAACAACGTCTGGAAACATTTTGCAGGTGCATCATAATTTATTTTCAGTTATATTCATTTAGCCAGCTGATTATCCTTAGCATATCTGATATGATTTTTGATGTAATCCAATCACAATTTGATTTGCTCTTCAAACAAACAAATGAAAAAGTCTTTGAAAAACTGTAGAAATGCAGTAATCTGAAGGCTATGTTCTTCTCAGTCCATCATTTTATTTTCATGGCTACTCTCTAAATTACAGCCTTTATGCCACAGCTGAAGGAAGCTGCCCTCGATAGAGCACAGTTAGAAATCACTCATAAGTGCCATTTAAACAATGACGCACGACTGGCTTTTGATTACTTTGTCATTTCGCCAGTCAAAGGAAATAGGTTCGTCAAAAACAACTCTTTATGGACAACCACATTTAGTTAGTTACTTATCATTTTAGCAGCATGCTAATTGTGGGGTCAGTCCCCCAAAAGAAACTATGAGGTTAAAGGAACTGTTCATTACAGAAATACGAAAATAGCTTTGATGATAACTAAGCAAATATTTAATTACGACAATAGCAATTTCTCACTACAAATGACACCAAAAGTGGAAAACTTTGGTCAGAAACATACATTTACACACAAACTGACCACCAACTTTCAGACGCTATCTTTAATTTTTAGCTCAACTGTCACAGAATGGAAAGCAGAGGATTGTGGGATATCAAAGGCAGTGAAGAATACAACTATGCTGCCTTCAAAAATTGATTTGATGAAGGTAACTCAGGAGACAGGAAGTAAAGCTAACATTGCATTTGGACATGCCTTGATACCTTCCTATCTTGGAATGCGTCCTCTGAAGGCACCATTTTTAAGATTTCAGACGCAGCCAAAGACATTCATCATTCAAGAATCATTCTTTAGTTAACTCACTGACTCAATAATTTGGTTGCAGCGAACTAACTAGAAATTTACTAGCTCCAATACCCACTAGTTTAATGTTCTGGCATGACCTTTAAGGCCCGTTCACACCAAGAACGATAACTATAAAGATAACTATACTATTTTAGCGTCCACACCAGCAGACGATAACGTTTTGTCGTCTGTCGCTTTAAATGCTCAAGCTCTTTATAACAGAATGGATTCTAATTTGCTGTCAGTGTTTTGCTGGAAAAAAATGTGATTCAAACGATATTGTTTCTCTGTGCCATTATCATTATTGATGCGGTGTGGACTCTACTATACTTATATCTTTATAGTTATCATCATTAGTGTGAACTGACCTTAAGAACTGCTAGAAATAGTTAGCAATTGACATTTTTTGTTTAGGAAGGTTGAGGACACGGGAACAGAAAAAGAAACCTCAAGTTATTATGCACATAAACTCTTTAAAAAAGGATACATGAATGTCCTCTATACTGGTAAAATAACTTGGCTCACATAACGAATGCAACTCAAATATAGACAGCAAGGTGCTCTTTTCTCCGACCTTTATTTATCCCCGGTGGGCGGCTGAGCTCTTTATTTTTTCGTGCTCAGGAGGGTGATGTTTGGTTCAGGGCAGGGACACACTCAGGGGTGTGGGGGTTTGGGAGAGTCACGCTGAGGACACTGTATTGGACAGAGATGTAATTGTGTCAAGTGACCCAGCCTCTGTAAAGTGGAATTCGTAGCAAAGTTGAGGCCTCTTAAATGCTACAAAGCACTTTTTATAGGAGCGATTAAAGAAAATTACAGGGTCTGATTGTACATGATTGTCAGGGACGCGATCAGCCGCTGTGTGGTTTGGGCGTTTGCCTGGTTCATGCCAAGAGTCTGTGCATGTGTAGCAAAGAGAGAGAGAGAGAGAGCGAGAGAGGCATAAAAAGACATAAATCATTTAATCAATGGTATTAAAGCATGATTTTGTGCATTATTCTTACAGTGAACATCCATAGGAAGGGAAGGCTTAGATTTAGCCTTTTGATGAGGATGAAATGGGAACCTTGGAATAGCTAACTAACATCATTCCTTTACATTAAATTTGAAGATTCCAAAATTGACATATCCTGTCTGATACTAAATTCCCACATACTCTCCTTTTTTCAGGTTTGACTGAGCTAATGTTGGTAAAGCCTACTTTAGATTTTTTTTTTTTTTTTTACACCAGGAAACCTAAAACTAAAGTTTGACCACTTGGTGGCATTATACTTGTCTGGTCTTCATCAGTCACAAGCAGAATGATGACCAGAATAGTTCAGTCAAAAATGAAAATTATTTTATTGTTTACATACATTCATGTAGCTCCAAACTTTCTTTAATTCGTTCGTTTGTTCGTTCGTTTGTTCGTTCATTCGTTCATGTGGAAGACAAAAGTAGATTTTGTTCTAAATTTTAATTTTTTTAAATTTTTTTCTCATCCAGAAAAGTATCATAAATCATGTCAATTGCTAATTTAAAGGTAGACAACTTAATGACAATATTATGGCTTTTAGGAGATTTTTGGAGCTTGACAGATTTGGTTGTATATGGAAGAGGTCTATATTCATCGAAAATATCTACTTTTGAATTTCATAGTAAAAAATAACAGCATACGGTGAGTAAATAATGACATAACTTTTATTTTTGGCACTATTCCTCTAAAGATAACAGAAATACGTGTGTGTGTGTGTGTGTGTGTGTGTGTGTGTGTGTGTGTGTGTTGTGGTGCTTGTGGGTGATGGTAGCTCAGATCTAGAACACAACATTTGCCAATCACATCATTTCCTGTACTCTCTTTTCAATTAAAAGTAACAAAAAGACCAAACAAAAGCAATAAGCAGTCATCCACTAGTGTGTAGGCTAATATTAGCATCCTTCCTTAGCACTAGCAAGTTCCTCTCTACAAATAGCACATTCTCATCACAGATGCCATAGTAAAGCAAGTCTGCTGGTGTTTTGTTTCCTCCTGTCATCACTGCTGTCACTAGCTATGCGTCGCCATTTGAAATCTGCCCGTTCGTATGTCCTAAATTATCACTGCTGTGACGTTAGCATAGCTGCACTCCAACAAACTCTAAGCTCACTGGACCAACCCGTAACTTTCCCCACGTCTATGTGCCAATATCATAAGTAAGTTATGCCACCATGTCTTTGCTGGAGGGCTTGGAAAAGATTCTCGCAGTCTGTCTTTAAGCACAGAGAGGAAGCTGGATAATATTACAGTGACAGTCACTCTCAACTGTTCATTTCCTTCAGCTGCCACTAAAATCATACCTCTTCAAAGAGGACAATGTTCACTGCTCAGAAACGTTGTGGCATTCTTATTTAGGTTTCATTTAAATGTAATTTTTTTTTCTTAAAAAGCCTTAAAGGGGTCCTATATGCTCATTTACAGGTTCATAAATTCATTTATGGGCCTACTGGAATATGTTTTCATCATTTAATGTTCAAAAAACTCAAAAAAGAATTAGAAAATATTATTTTTCATTGCACCCTCTCTCGAATCCTCTGTTTTAGTTTCGGTTTCTTTACAGCCCACTTTCCAAAAAGTGCAGTCTGTGGTGATTGGTCACCCGGCCCCAGTCTGTTGTGATTGGTCAATTGCAGTGTGTGTTGGAAATGTAACTCTACTGTAACTACACTAAATGTGGCATCAGTTTTGCTGTATTAGGAAGGCCGAAGGTTTAGATTCAGGATGGAAAATACAGTGTCTCTTAGGCATGGCGACAACTAACTACTAACAGAACTCAACACCTTTTCACACCTTTTTTGCGTATGAATTGGGTGGGAATTATTTAAATGAGGAATATTGTGACATGTACGTTCCCGGAAGAAAATTCAAGGCTACAATCGAGGCATTTGAGGGAGTCCAGAAACAGTAACTTTGCAGACATTTTTCATGCACAAACAGCAACATCACATACTAAAGAAAGCTGAACATGTAAAAAAGCATAATAGGACCCCTTAAGGAAAATAAATATAGGCTCAAATGCGACCATTTTAACATGCAGTAAGAGTATAGATATAATATGATAAATGATTATATAATATAGGCCTATATATACACTGTACACTGATTAGAAATCTTTGAGTTCATATCAAGATTTATGAGTTTTGATGGAAGACTTTATTATCTTTGCAAATTTGAGTACAGTTTGAGACATTATTTTGCTTCTGAAACTCTAGAAGAAACGTCTTATTCATATGTCAGGCAAAAGTCTCTATTCTTGTGGTTGTCTAACAGCAATTGAGATATTAAAGAAAACTCTCTTTTTTTAATGTGAAAAAGAAGTGCCTTAATTGGAAAAAAGGTCATGCAAAGTTTATTTTTTTTTCGCAACACTATCTAAATCTATTTTCATCTCAATTATGTCTGTATAACATAAAACATTTAAATGTTAAATATTCATGAGTGAAAAGGTTTGTCATTGGCGAAATACCACGGCAGATTGCCTGGGCACCTGGAGCCAGTACAATAAAATGTCAACAAAAAATTTAATTTCACAATATGAATTAATGATGAAGTCTGCTCTCCTAAAAGCAGATGTTTAGAAATTTCAGGAGACCTTGGAGTGTTAATAAAACACAGATTGCAATACCTCAAAATGCATCATATTACCAAAATAGGACTAAAATATTACTATTCTAACTGTAGAAGTAAATTGCTCTAGATAATTTAAACACCTGTAGAGTACTGTGTAATGCCTAAGGTCATTTTGCCATCCAAAAATAAGTTCACCCATAATACTGTGTTTCCCTCCACAGATGTTCTGTGTCCCAACATGAAAGTCCAGGCAGGCCGTTTCAGACCGAACAGCACCAGTGCTGGACTGACGGAGGTTCCAGGTAATGTGTCCATGTTCTTCCCATAATGCTTTGGTTTTAAAAGTGTCATGAAAGCTCCTCAGTATCATATCAATTCACTGTTTGCATATGCTAAAGTTCACATGATGTTTTTATGAGACAGCAACTTCTCATAGAATATACAGTGCAGTCTCATGAATAATTATGGGTGCTTTCAGCTCACCAATCCATTTGTTATAAATTGGCTTTTTAAATAAAAAAAATTATTGTCGTCCATAATGTTCGACAGGTTAACATCTCAAAACTGTTTCATGATGATCCTTTAATATACCATTATATGAGTGTTTCTGTGATGTGAGAAAACCTTTGTTCCTCTCACGGTTACACAGTTACATGAAAATCACCCCTAATGTATTTTATTTTCTGATTGGTGGTCAAAAATAAATGAAGAAGTGCACCGTATAATGATTCTAACATACTCTATTGACTCCCAATCTTGCACTTCAGAGTCTTTTTTGTGTGGATGTAAGTATTAATTCCACAAACTACAAGTCTAGTTTCTACATTTAAAGTACTTTTGGATCAGAAATAAAGCTTTCTTTTCCCGGAAGGCTATGCTTTAAAACATGAAATGTTGCAGCGAGACACTGAGGTTTCGAAATAAGAGATCTTTTGCCCTCCTTTGTTCTAAGAAACGTGGAGTTCTTTAGTGATTACACAGATCTGGAGGATGTTGTGTTTGGGTCTTCAGGGGGTTCTGAGTTCCTCTGTGAGACACCCACTCAAATTCATCAACCTAAAGTTAAAAACCAGACCAAAACAGAGAGAGAGAGAGAGAGCACTTACCTGTGCAAGAAAATGACTATACAATCTGGTGCTATAGGGGTGTGCAGAATAGAAGGACTGATTCAGTGGCATATATACAGACACTGCTCTATGTAAAATGGTCAAGAGAGCCATTTGTCATAAATCTGATGAGTTTGAGTCATGTTTTAATTGCTAAAATCCATCTTGATAAATCCTCAGAGAAGTCGTAACCCTGGAAAATGAAGGTGACATGATTTATGCTTTGAAAAACAGCTCTTTCTTCTTTTTTACATTTTTTATATCTGCATTGCTTCAAAAAAAAAAGTTTAAAACTTTGAAAGTTTCTGAAATGTGGTCCATTTGACTCTAATTATACTACTTATAATGAGGAGAAGTGCTGTCTTCGGTATTCAGGTGAAGTTTAAGGTGTGATCTCTCCACGTCTGAACATCGTTCGTGGGTCACTGCGCTTTCTTCATCGTTTCTATCATCTTCTTGACGTTTGTGCTTGGATCTGTTTGGTTGCAGTTCTTTTGGATTGCACTGACTAGACTAGATATCTCCTCCTTTGGTAGCTGTAAGTGCTAATTATGGTGTCTTACTCCTGTAATCTGCGATATTTAAGAAAACAACACAAGCTAAATCTTCAGGGAAATTCCAGGTTCACATGAGATGTCACAATTGCTGAAGCTGCCAACATCTGCATGCTGTTTCTGAAGTTTGGAACATCGGTGTTGGCCAAAGAAAGGCCAAAATGAACCTACAAATTTGCTGACTCAAGACTGCATCTGTAAAGTACCTTTAACAACACAAAACTACTTTATTTGAAGCACTTAGACACTATATAAAGCTTTGGTGGGGTGTTTGACAAATGTGTGAGGGTTTGGAAAGTTCAAGTATACAGTAAATTGGATTTCCAAAAGCATAACTGCCAGCATAGTGAATTCTAGGGTGTAAGCGCACTTATAATAAACAGAATGTTATCGTCCGCCTTTAAAGCCCGCTCACACCAAACAATAACTATGATCACTGTTACGATAACTACATTAGCATCCACACCAGCGCACAATATCATTATGTTGATTATAAGTGCACTAGTTTTGTTGTCTGACGCTTTAAATGCTCGAGCTCTTTAAAGCAGGATGGATTCTGATTGGCTGTCAATGTTTTTATCATTTATCAGCTGGAAAAAAATCTTTCTGTAGGTAATTCCAACAATATCATTTCTCTGTGCCGTTATCATTATAGTTGTGGTGTGGACTCTGCTATTCTTTTATATGTACAGTATAATGACTTTTAGAACTATATTGTTATTGTTATAGTTATCGTACTTGGGCGGCCCTTCAGAAATTACCTTTTCAACATTACGTTTACATTATTTGGAAAATATCTAAAGAGCTACAATGTATAGACCTACAATAGATGTTTTTCAGTGTATTGTTTGAGGTACAGGTTTTGCGCATGAGCGGGCACGGCAGATTTTGTAAAGACCGGTGTCATGAGAAATCGAGTCCGCCCAGGAATCGGGTCTCCTTTAGGACCCAGGCGGTAATGCCTGATCAAAAGTTGTTATTGCGATATATTGTTGTATATTAGCTGCGTTAGCTTCTTGTAGCTGCGTTAGCTTCTTGTAGCAGGCTAAGTTCGCTGTACAAAATAGAAGCATCTAAAATGTATAAACATAAAAGCATTACAAAAAGAGGCTTTATGTAGCAGACACGCTAGTAACACACAGGTTCATTATCTGTTAGCTTTATAAAGACCACATAATGTGTTTAGTGTTTTATTTTTATAAAAGCAACATAGGCTATAAAATGAAAAAACAGTTTAATTCCACCATATTTTATTTCTGTAAAAAAAAAGTATTTAAATGCTACAACACTATAACGTCTGAAACAGTAAGAATAAGAAATGCTTGATTTCACAACATATGAGCCATGTAATTTAAAAGACATTAATGGTCATTATAACGCATTTTAAACGATAATATAAATTGTAATCATTTTTGGAATCTTTAAGGAATTGTAATCAGGCGCTAAAAATACTACCCATTAAAAGTCTGTTGAACCAATGGGATCACTCTGGGTCCTAAAGGAGACCCGATTCCTGATGACAGGCGCGTTTCAAAAGCGGATAGACAGAGCGTAAAGAAATGTAACAGAATACACGGGTCTCAAGAGTAAGACCCATGCATTTTAAGCAAAAAAATATTTCTCTTATAGATACTGAGTGGAAAAAAACATCAAGATTTTTTTTATTTAGCGCATGCGTCTCTGGATCAAAGACTTGGCTGTAACCACAGAGAAGTTTGTCACACTGACACGCTGTGACCGTTTTTTGCCGTAGCGTTTTTATGCGGTGACATCTTGTACTTCAGGGGGCTGGTTTCTAGATCGCCGCGTTGTGTGCAGAAGTGCCCATGTGTTTGGATCAAAGACATGCGTCGTAACGCGCTCATCTGTGCCGCGCCGCAGAACCAGCACAGCCTCCCTCACTGTTTAAAATAAGACTCGGTCGTGATTATACGCTTTCACTCGCCAGGCCCAAATTACAGGTCCTGCTCGCCATGCAAGGTTCCTCCAAGCTTAGAAATGCTATCGGGGGGGAGAGAGAGTCGTGCCTGGCGCATGGAGACGCAGAGACAAACAGAGAGTCGTGGAAATGAGCTGATGAAAAGCGAACAGCTGGAGTTGAACATGGTGTGAAATCAAACAATACATCAAACTGATAAACATACAAGTGCACAGAAAACACCAGGATAAGTTAATCTGTTTTGTAAGATGATGAACTTTCAGAGATTTAGAAACTACAAATTAAAGTTTAATTAGGTGATAGGAATTAAAGGCACAATATGTAAGATGTTTGGATTAAAATATCCAAAAACCACTAGAACAGTGTTATATATTTTGTTTACTTGTGTACTTGCATTATCCAAAATGTTTCCAAGAATGCTTAAATCCAGAGAAATAAGCAATTTTAACCATGACATATGACATATTGTGCCTTTAATAGCATTTTAAGGTAAATTCCATCGAATAAAAAAGAAAAATTTACATACAATTTGGAATTGGCATCATAGTATACTATAAATATTATATATATATTGTATTTAAAAAAAAATTGAAGCCAGAACGACCTCAATTTTTATTTGCTGACAATCTAACCTGGTTTAGTGACAATGTTGAACAGCATTGGTTCTCATGTGTCATGTTAATGAGAGAGATTTTAGAGGAATATTTTCTGCAAATAACTGCTTAAATTTTTGTTCTTTGCTTCAGACAACAAGTAGTATCCTATAAGTAATTTGGGCTTTTATGGTGTTAAACTTCTCTTTTTGTGTTTTAAAGTCATACAGAGTTGGAAAAAACAAGACGGTGAGTAAATGATCACAATTTTTTTTTTTTTTTGTGAACTTTTCCTTTAAGGGGCAGATTACACCAGACTTGCTCTATGCAAATATTGATTCATCTCATTGGTCCATTGTTTTGAAAACTTGAACTATTAACTTAATTCAGCTTTCATGGCACAAGAGTCTGCAAAAGCATCGAGTTGTACCGTAACAGCCAAAGATGTAAATTAAAAAACTACCACAGATGGAACAGAAGAAAGTGTGAACGAACGGCCCCCTAATGCTGGTCTGGCAGAAACCATGAGGGATTTGTTGTGCTTTGTGAAAGCAAAAAAAGCTTGAAAGATGAAAAGTGCTTTGTTGTTTTATGCATTTTTTTGTACTTTGCTGTTAACAGAGTATCTGCTTTCTATGTTCTCAGCCACCTGTTACTCTATTACAGACACAGACATGCACACACAGTCTGGCCTAGACTTGCACATTCTCACATTACCACCGAGTTAAACAACTCCAAACATCCTTCAGTTCAAATAATCGTTCTCTCCAGACTGTTTAAAAGAACCTCCGTCTGCTGACACCAACACACCTGCCCTAAGAAAACAACATGAGAGTTCATTAAGTGAAAGTGAGATCTCACAGGCGTCATATACACAAACCATCAGCATTTCATGTACAGAGAGCTCTTTTGAACGTTTAACTCAACAGGCATTAGTGTGTCTCAGATCGACCCTTGACTTGCTTCCCCAGGCAACGCCCAGAGCCCCACTGGCATCGCCATGGCGACAGACTATGTATTGGTTAAAGGAGCGCCCTGGTTTGGCCACTATACTGGGGTAGAAGGCCAATACTGCCAACCTCAGTAGATACACACACCCACACACACTCTCTCACACACACACATGCTAGAGCAGCAGTGACATAATTGCACATGAAAGGTTGTTTTTTAAAACATCTGGTGCAGCAAGTGCAGTTTAATGAGTGTTGGCTGCGGATCTGAAGCATTAATTAGTGGGCTGATATCCATACACACAGAGCAGCAGCACTTTACTATTTTTAAAAAACAATGATGTCATGTTTAATCCCAGAGGCATGGACTTTTTTTGTGTGAATGTGGAAAGTGGCCCGAGTGAGGCGTGTCGTTTTGCTCGTGGATATGGAGGACAGATATTAGAACGCTTAAGGAGAACAATTTAACCGTAATTTGCTCTTTACTGTGATTTATTTCTATTCATGTTTTTGTATTTATACTTTTTGTTTCTATTACATGTCATTTTGGAATACTTGATTCTGATTGGTCAGTCATTGCATTTTGTGGTGGGATATTTTTGTGTAATGATATGTATGGATGTATATATATATATATATTTGCGTGTGTGTGTGTATATATATATATATTTGCGTGTGTGTGTGTATATATATATATATATATATATATATACACACACACACACACACACACATATATATATATATATATATTATCCCAGTGTCCTTACATAGGACAAGCGGTTTGGAGAATAGGTGGATATACAAATAATAATATAATAAATACAATAATTAATAAATAAATAATATAATTATATTACTTATATATAAAATTCTATAAATTTAAATAATAACAATAAATAAAATATATAAATGGTGTGTAAATTATATTATATTTACCAATTATAATGTGACATCATATTTATATAATACATTTTTATCGTATTTATAATACAATTTATACATACTGTACTTTATATATTGTACCATGATATAAATAAAAATTATGTAAATAATTTCAAATAACGTTTTTATTATTCATTTCATGCATTATTTTGAGTTATTGGAAATTAACATGTGATATTAAATTATATTTGCACTTAAACTGAACTGGATTTTTTTATTACTGCCTTATGAAATGTGCTAAATCAGTAAACGTGCCTAGCCTAGCAAAACAGAGAAGCTATATCACTGCATATTGACCTTCTTTGGTTCATTTTTTTATGGCACTATGATATTATATTTTTAATTTTATTTATCTCTTTTTTATATATATAAGTGAATCCTCTGCTTCAAGAAAGATTTAGGAAAGGCCATTTACAGTATGTTGTCATTTTGACCTGTCTCTTGGACTCCACCTAGTGATCTCTGATGGAAAGACACGTTAACAATAATCTACTACAGGGAGATTTGGTGAACGTGATTTCGTCTTTGTTGATCCTGGAACAACGTTCCAATCAACTAATCAGATTTGAGGGACAAGTTTACAGTTTATGTCAAGTTTTTTTTTCTTTTTTCCCAATGTTGGTCTCAGGTTTTGATTTGATGGAATACTTCAATGTAAGAGATTTTCTTGGAGAAAAATTTGAGCCAGGTCAGACCCCGTATGTCCGGCTCGGTACCATGCCCATCGTCCAACAAACAGAGTAAGTAAATCATTACTTGGAATGGTTTATGTAAAAATCACCCCTTTTTTAAAATGTTGTTCTGTCTGATTCATTATACAAGAGCTTTCTTTGTTTCTTGTGTTGTAGAGATGTCTTGCCTCAGGGTCTGCCTGATGAATATGCCTTTGTGACCACATTTAAGTTCAGGAAGACCTCCCGTAAGGAAGACTGGTACCTGTGGCAGGTCTATGACAAATACGGCATCCCGCAGGTGCGTATACTGAGGGGTCCTTATTCTGGGGCACCAAAGAGGATCTGATATTTAAATTGCTCTACATTTTACCAAATAAAACATATATGTAATGTCAAATATATTCTCCAGGTGTCCATCCGTCTGGATGGAGAGAACAAGGCAGTGGAGTACAATGCTGTGGGCCTGACGAAGGACGCGGTCCGGGCGGTCTTTAAGAACCCTGAGGTGGACAACCTGTTTGACCGTAACTGGCATAAGATTGGCATGAGGGTGGACTCCAAGTCTGTGTCCCTGTTCCTGGACTGCAAGCACATTGAGACGCTGCCCATAGAGGACAGAGAAGACATTGACATCCAGGGAAAGACTGTCATCGGCAAGAGACTCTATGACAGCGTTCCCATTGATGTAAGCACCTGTGTTGAGGTTTATTTATACATATTCTCATTTAGATTAGCTTACATCTTAAAGATTAAGCCTCCCCTGCACAAAAATACTGGCATCAAATAGTAATACCATTGTATACTAAGGTACTCACCCTCATGTTGTTCCAAACCCGTAAGACTTTAGTTCATCTTCAGAAATGAATATATTTTTTTGAACAAATTTTCTGAAGAGACACGATCACTTTATATGATGAACAGATTGAATTTAGGCTTTTATTCACATATAAAAAATCATCAACTCACACAGCAGTTGTGGTAAACGGAAGCTCAAGCATGTTTGCTTGATGTGCGAGAACCAATGAGGTTCATTCTCGTGTTACGCAGCATGTTTGACTTTCCGCAAGAACCAATGAGGTTCATTCTCGTGTGTTACGCAGCACGTTTGAACTTCCACAAGAACCAATGAGGTTCATTCTCGTGTTACGCAGCATGTTTGACTTTCCGCAAGAACCAATGAGGTTCATTCTCGTGTGTTACGCAGCACGTTTGAACTTCCACAAGAATCAGTAAGATTCATTCTTGTGTTACGCAGCATGTTTGAGCTTTAGCAAGAACCAATGAGGTTCATTCTCGTGTTACGCAGCACGTTTGAGCTTCCAAAAGAACCAATGAGTTTCCACAAGAGGTTTGTTCTCGCGCGTCAGTCAGGTTCAGTTGAGCTTCTGTTGATGTTCGCTCATCAATCTTTATATGTGAATAAAAGACCTAAATTAAATATGTTCGTCATATAAAGCGATTGAGTCTCTTCAGAAAATTCGGACTAAACCGCTCAATTCATTTGGATTAATTTTATGATCGAAAGTCTTAAGGGATTTGGAATGACATGAGGGTGAGTAATTAATGACAGAATTTTCATTTTTGGGTGAACTATCCCTTTATTAATTGATCAAATGTGACAATTAGGACAAATGTTACAAGATTTCTATTTCATATGAATGCTGTTCTCTTTTGAACATTCTATTCATCAAAGAATCCTGAAAAAAATGTATCACGCTTTCAACAAAATAATAAGCAGCACGTCTGTTTTCAACATTGTTAATAATAAGAGTAAATCAGCATATTAGAATGATTGGTCACACTTTAGATTAGGGTCCAGTTCTCACTATTAACTAACTATTAACTATGACTTTTGCCTCAATAAACTCCTAATTACTGCTCATTACTAGTTAGTAAGGTAGTTATTAAGTTTAGGTATTGGGTATGATTAAGGATGTAGAATATGGTCATGCAGAATAAGGCATTAATATCTGCTTTATAAGTACTAATAAACAGCCAATATCCTAGTAATATGCTAATAAGAAACTAGTTAATAGTGAGAATGGGACCCTAAACTAAATTGTTACCGAATGATTTCTGATGGATCATGTGACACTGAAGACTGGAGTAATGATGCTGAAAATTCAGCTTTGCATCACAGGAATAAATTACATTTTAAAATATATTAAAATGGAAAACAGTTATTTTAAATTGTAATATTTTATTTATCTATTTCACAATATTACAGTTTTTTTCTGTATTTTTGATCCCATAAATGCAGCCTTGGTGAGCATAAGAGACTTTGGGGAAAAAAAAAAAAAATCTTACTGACCCTAAACTTTTGAACTGTAGTGTATGTTTATGAAGTTTTAAGTCAACTAAAATCACAGCTAATTCAATCCTGTCTTTCATCTATAGTTTGACCTCCAGAGGATGGTGATCTACTGTGATGGTAAACAGTCTGAGCAGGAGACGTGTTGCGATATTCCTGGTGGCCCAGTAAGTGCATCTGATTCACACACACACCTACACACACCTACACACACACCTACACACACACACACACACACACACACACACACACACACATTATTCCTACAAGAAGAATATGTAAACACATCGCCTGAATAAGATGCACATGCTTTCGAACAGTACAAGCACTATAAAGGATTCAAAGGTCTTTGTTTGTAGTCCTTGATGAAGATGAAGATGAGGAATATCCGTTGTTCAGTGTCCAGAATTTCGTACTCATAATACTGGACATCTGGAGCCACTCAGCAATCTTTTTCCTCTTCGATTCCTCTCTCTTTCTTTCTTTCATAACACATTCAGTCTCTTTCCGTTTCCTCGTTCACTTTCTCTTCTCACTCAGTGTGAACAATCTTTGGTGACCGAGGCCCCCCCAGTCCCGCTGCCCACCCCAAAACCAACAAGTGCTGAGCAGAAGAAACCAGCCGCGGTCAACTGCTCCTGTCCTGCAGGGGAGAGGGTAAGACCTTCCAGGTCAAAGGTCACACTTTTAAACCTGGTCAACCCCCATGTTTAACATGCAAAAAATTGAATATTGGCCTTATGATGTTGTACAGTAACATAAGTTATTTACAGTACATGAGAAAGAAAAAGACTAATTCTTTTCAGAAGCATGTGCTGAAGAAATTTTATTCATGCTAATAAGGAATATTTTAGGTTCTATAAGCAAAATCTGTGACATGTTGATTTCCAAAAAAATCAATCATTTCGGCTCATCCCTCAGTTTGTAAAGACAAGCAAAAATTAAGTTTACAGTACATATAGTATAGCCACAGGACTTTAAAATAAAATTACAAATAATAATAAATAATACAATTATAATTTTTCCATTTACAGTATTTTAACTCCAACTTAAACATCTAAAATAACAGATTTTTTTGTACATAAGAATACATAAGCATTCACTTTATATATATATATAATTAATAAAATATTATTAAAAGATATGGGCTGCACATTTTTGTTTAAACCCTTAGGAATATCTCGCCCTATAGACATTTGCAATTTTTATTTGTTTTTACTGAAGGATGAGTCAAAATTATTTTCTGTGTTAATCAAAATTGTCATGGGTGCTTTTATAGAAATGAGTTTGTATTGAACCTATAACATTTCTTTAAAGATATAAGGCTGTATATCAATTTTTTTTTAAATCTGAACTTTCTTTTGTAATGCATTCAGTTCCTTTTTGTAATGCATTCATTCTATAATCTCTCTTATTTCTGACCTCCACTTTCGAAATGTATCCCCTCATTGCTCTCTCTTTTGCTATCTCTCTCAATCTTTCCCATCCTACAGGGTGAGACAGGTCTACCGGGTGTCACGGGGCCCAAGGGTGAAAAGGTTAAATAGTGTTTCAGTATCACAACAACTTTAATATGGTTTTACACATCTCTGGATGCATTTCCGATTGGTCCCTCATTGGCTCTTTGCATAAACTGTACATCTGCAGGGGGATCCTGGTCTTAAAGGGGCAGAAGGACCGCCAGGGCTCAAAGGGCAGAAAGGAGAACGTGTATGACATAATACTATCTCTTATAAAGCTTCATTACCAGTTTTAGATCAGCATTTCTGTATATTAGAAATGTTTTCTGCTTTTCACATTCAAGTTATTAGTTACAGTTAGAGAAAAGCATGATTTATTTTTATATGATATTGATCTGCTTCCATCTCTGCTGTTTCTATCTCTCTGGGCCTGGAGAATAATTGATCGGTGTTGATTGATTATTTGCAGGGCCAGGCTGTCTCTATCAAAGGTGATAGAGGAGAGAAGGTAAGGTCATGAATTTAACAGCCAAACTCCTCAGGATAGACAAAACACAGTGAATGTTTAACTTTAGTCTATATGTGTGTTTGTTTGTGCACTGTCGTTTTCATTAAAAACTTCATTCTTCCCTTGAGTCTTAAGTCTAGGATTACAAAAAGAACATAGCAGAAACGAAAAAATGTGGAAATTGCCATTCTTTTGAGGATAAAAACAATACAAATACCATATTTTGAACAGCAGAATTATAGGTCCGCCAACCTCAGAGGATATGCAAAACAAGAAGCTGCGCACTGAACACCCACTCACTGCGCTTAAAACAGACATCCTCCGCTGCTCAGCAGACAGACGTACAGACTCCAGGGCATAATTACCTCAGAATAATGTCATAATTAGCCTCTATCAGTCAGAGAGATGCTTATGGGAGAATTAGACAACCGTGTGTTGGGAACAGAACGGCAACTGCCATTATTTAAACATTTACCTGTGCTGATTGCGATATCAGTAGATGTCCAGATTTCACTCATTTGATCTGTGAAGACTTCTCGAAAAGAGTGGTATTTTGAGATTTCCACTGGACTCGGTCACTATGCAGCCAAATTTAGATGCCAGCCGACGCCCACCACTAGAAAAATGTTGCATGCTGGATTGGTCATTGGAATTTCCTGCGGGCGACCTAAAGACAGCAAATGTGAATATTGACCCCTGCTGTGCTGGAGCAGAACAACAATTACAAAACAAACACACTCAACAATTCCTATTGCTCATACAACAAACCCTTAGGTGTGTGTGCTGTTACTTTTTGACACGGC
Organism: Mylopharyngodon piceus; assembly: GCA_039654765.1. Lineage (NCBI taxonomy): Eukaryota > Metazoa > Chordata > Actinopteri > Cypriniformes > Xenocyprididae > Mylopharyngodon > Mylopharyngodon piceus. The sequence continues at coordinate 21,112,232 of CM077448.1, forward strand.
AAAAATTATTTTCTTACTCGGTACTTATGTCTTGTTTTCCAGTACGAATATCTCTGGAAGCTTGTTTCCGCCACTGAATAAAAAAATGTAAAAGTAATTGCGACTTTTTATCTCACAATTCTGACTTTTTTTCAGAATTGTGAAATATAATCTTGCAATATAATAGAGTCACAACTGTGGGATTTATACTCACAATTACGAGAAAAAAGTCACAAATGCGAGTTTGTATTTCGCAATGCTGACTTTATAACTCTCAAGTGCGAGTTCATATGTCAAAATTCTGAGAAAAATAAGTCGGAATTTAATTTGCAACTGCAAGAAAAAAATTCAGAATCGTGAGTCATGATTACCTTTTTTATTTTTATTTCCTGGCGAAAACAAGCTTCCATAAATATCTAAACATTCTTAAATCAAGAAATCAAGATTATTTTTCTTACACCTCTGACAGATTTTTTTTCTTTTAAGCATAAACTCACTTATATTTGATTTTTCTTCTGAAAACAAGACTTACTATCTTAAGTCATTTACCTTCTCAAATCTGTCTTGATAAAAATACTAAAAAATCCCTAGACCTACAATAAAGGAGGAATCCAAGCCATATGAGTCAGTAAGCAACTACTCAGGGCTGCGTTTCCCAAAAGCATCGTAAACCTAAGTTGATCGTAAAACAATTGCCACCACTATAATAATAATGGTCTCTACAATCAACTTAGCCTTGTGATGCTTTTGGGAAACGCAGCCCAGAACACTTTGGCAACCCTATAATAATAAAAAAAAAAATGGCAACCCTATGTCAACAAGCTAAAAACACCTTAGCATTGTGGCGGCAAGTACACAAACAGTTTTATTGTTATGCATGATTTGCAGTTTGCTTGTGTGTGTAATTCTCTTTGTATATGTCAATGATTTGCATGAGTGTCCATGCGTGTATTTTACGTTCGAATGTATGTCTGTGTACTCACATGTGTCAGTGTCTTATATAATGTTAGCTAGCAGCATATCGAGGAGTTGGCTGGTTAAAGTGCATGATGCCACAAACGCATGTTTGTGTTTGAGGTGTTGCTCTGTCTCTGTCTTTCTCAAACCTTGTCATATGGTCAAATTGTCAATGAAATGTTGTTCATGTCGGAGCTGTGGTGCAGTAGTTCACACATGTGCTGACCCATGCAGAAACAGATGCTATCACATGCTGCTACATATTGTTTACAATATCCAATGTTTATCTACTCTATTTTTAATGATACTTTCCTTATATTTTCACTGAGTTTGCTGCAAAGCATTCTGGGATTTCCTTTGACAGTGCTACATTAGAAACTGTCCAAAAGCTAGAAGGTAGCATGATTATGTTACCTACCATCTTATGTTACCTAAAATCTTTTTGCATCATACGTCGACTTAATCATAAATGCTACTTTATATTTCACAATTGCAACTTCATTTCTTATAAATGCATATTTATTCATTTTCTAAAAAATGTGACATTATTGCTTAATTTTAAAGTGTATCTTCGCTGATTTTCAACTCACTTTGTATTGTTGCAGTGTCGGTAATATATGAACAGTGTTTACTTGTTCTCTGTGTTACCTGGACCAAGAAATTCATGTTTATTTGTCAGCAAAAGATAATGCGGTGGACTTTTGACAACTCCAGGGCTTTTGTGAGAACTGCAGATTATACTTATGCATTTTTTATCCCCACCCACGGACAGTCGGATCAGAACAGAACAGTTATTGTAAGGGTGGGTTTATCACTGAAAATTGTATCGTACTTTGTCAACTCTTTAAACAGCATTATGGTAAAAATGGGATACTAAGGCAACAGCTTTTTTCTACCTGTACGCAATAGCGTTTTGCTTCGGGGAGTTGGGCGGAACTGACAGAAAGGCAGTTTCTTTCAGTTTTTCCCCTCCGTTTGACATAAAACACTGTGTTCATGGTCACCCAGTTTGAAATGTTTACTGCAAACACAGAGGTTTTTCAGATTTTCCGTCGCAGCGTTCTCTTCATATTTACGATTCTTTGCAGCCTTTAGCCACTGCCTACAATGCGCTGAAGCCTTCACTGGAAACCCAAAGTAACTCACTAACGTTAAACGTTTAGGCTACTCTTTGAATTCTTGCACCCAGGATCGACACCATTATGACTAAAAGTTTGCTAAGAAGTATTTCCTACTAAAGCAAGGCGGTATTTGACTCTGGTCAAGACTGGTGGGAGTGGCTTTGGACGACAACATGCCCACTGCATTATGGGTGTTGAAGTTTTCCTATACCTATTTGGCAAAAGGGAAGACAACAGCCATTTTTCTGTTTTCTCAAGTAGCACCACATTTTTTTCCTTTCTGCTGTATAGGCAGCCAAGTTTTATTGAAAGCCTATTTTGCCAGTGGTGAAGTACCCCTTTAAACTTTATCTCACAATTACGGAAACTAGTTTCAACAAATGATCCATTAGAAACTAATTGAAATGAAATCTTAGCATCCACAATATGCTGTATATGTAGGTTGGCAGCTTTCTATGTTGTGGTCCTTTTGTTGTTACTTTCTCTTGATGGTGTTTGTAAGTTATCGGTTGGCTTTATCGAAGTGCAAACTTTGAGAGTATGTAGATTCATGACTTTCACAACTTAATTACAGGCTGTCAGCTGCAGCATGTGAAGTCATTACTATAATCAGGTCATAAAAGCTTTTCTCTTGTTGTTCAACTCTCAGAGTTCCAGGAGATTCCCTGGAGTGCACGAGACGTCAGAAAGGCAAGATATAATGGGAACTATTTCTTTAGGTTTCCTTAGTGGTGTTTAGCATTAGTGTGTGATTAATTGTCTTGACTTGAAAACTACTCTGACTGCTGTTGGCCTCGTTTTGTCTTTTTATATTTTGATCTCACAAGCCTTTCTACATAATTTATATGTGATTCTTTGTGAATGAAGATAGAAATATTGTGGTTTTGTCTGATACTTTGAAGCAAAATCAGACAGTTTTTTGGTTGGCTGGTTTAGTTGGTTATGTTTTTTGATAATTACTCTTTTGGTTGGAATGTCTGATTTTTCAGGTTTTCACAGGAACATGTAAATGAAACTAATTAGTGCTTCACACGCATTTGGCCCCACTGAACGTATAGCACACGCTAAAGGATGAAAAGTTTTCGCGTCCAGGAGTCATGTGACATCTAATTGCGAAGCCATACTGAAATTCCATCTCTCTCCACAGGGGGACAGCGGCGTGCGTGGTGAACCTGGAGCCAGAGGTGACAAAGGAGAAAGAGTAAGATAGACTTGTGTAGAAAACAAACAACAAGTAGAAACATTAATATTGTGATGTGTTCATAAAAATACATAATTTTTTTGTGTTTATTTGGACATTTTTAGGGATCAGATGGTTTACCAGGTCTGGCTGGGAAACAAGGCGATAAGGGAGAAAGAGTGAGTAAAAAAATGTGTGTTTGCATGTAGATGATGGTATATTTTGATGGTGATATTGACCAAGCATGTCATGCTGATGAACAGGGTGAACAAGGAGTTGTAGGTGAAGCTGGGTTACCTGGACCTTTTGGACCAAAGGTAAAACATCACCACCTTTAGACAGAAGAGATAGAATATCTTTTACAAAGTGAATTGTGGATTTTACCTATAAAATCAAATTAAAGATCAAATTTAAAATATTGCACAAAATTATATCTTAGTGTTCGATTATACAGCTCTCTACTGTCTGCCGTTATAGTAGATTTCAATGTATTCACTGTTGGGAGTGTTTTCTTCATGTTATCTGCTCTGCATTGCATCATTTTTGGGATCAATTTCTGACGCTGTGCTAGAGATTCTTCTCACATATTTTTTAACATGATCTGGCCTTTTTGATCTGACCTGTTTTCATTCAGGGTATCCAAGGTGAATCTGGTCCGCCCGGAGCACCAGGTCCTAAAGGAGTGTCTGTAAGTATGACCTGTGCATTTAAACCAGCTGCTTATACTGATGATTATGGAAGACCATTTCTGCCTCAGAGTAAAGAGATAGTTCACCCATTTACTCACCCTCAAGTTATTCCAAACCTGTATGAATTTCTTTCTTCTGCCGAACACAAAACAGTTGATGGGCTCCATTGACTTCCATAGTATTTTTTTTTTCTCCATACTATGGAAGTCAGGTTCATCAACTGTTTGGCTACTCATATTCTTTAAAATACTGTATCTTCTTTTGTCTTCAGCAGAAGAAAGAAATTCATACATGTCTGGAACAAATGAGTAAATGATGACAGAATTTTCGGGTGAACATTTTTGGGTGAACTATTCCTTTAAGACTTTATCATAAATGCTATTTTATATTTCACACAATTGCAACTTCATATCTCATAAATACATATTTGTATCTAACAATTGTGATTTGAATTCTTAATTTAAATGCCCATTCATTCAATCATTCATTCATTCATTCGAAAACTGGCTTTAGTAGATGATCACATCAAACAAATCAAAATGAAATCTTTGCATTCTGTAACATTTAATAATATTGTTACATCTGTACATGACCAAGCATATAGTGTCCAGTAGCTATTATAATTTTTTATTAATATTTTAAATTCGTTTTTATTTTTATATTTTCCATTTTTTTTTTTTTTTTTTTTATATGGTTTTAGTTTTTAGTTAACTGTAATAACCCTGCTGTGAAGTTTGTAACCTATTAAGAGCATGTTGTGTTTTTCATCAGGGTGGCACCGGAAATAAAGGAGACAAAGGATCCTCCGGAGAGAGGGTAAAGGATGACTGACACCTGTCAATTACAATATCTATGTTCCCACAAACATCATTACTTAGGCTTAGTGATCTGAACAGACCCCTAACGCTGAACTATGGCACATAACTCGTCCTGCACTGTTTGTGCTACAGACATGAATGATTCTTAAATCATGCAGCAGAGGTTTTGAACGTACCCGCAACACTCACATCGTCTTCAGAAAATGTAAAAATCTAGTTTAGTCTGTCATTGCAGAGCCCCTTTCACCCACTTCAAGGCCTGGGACAATGTTCCCGGTTGTCTTCCCCTTGTCATCACCCCTGTTTGAGTTTTGATGCTTTGGAATAACTTGGACGGAGTCCAAACTAGTCATTGTCATGAAGCACGGTACATACCTGTCAGATCCAAACGCTACAGAGGGAATATTTCTACAGAGTGTACGCAGGCAGACTAATAACTCAAACAGATGTCACAGTGCTGATGCAGACTCCATATTTCCTGTTCTGTGGGGGCGTTGTGCAGTCAGACAGTTTCACATGGTACAGCATTGCCGTCATTCCGCAGTCTGTCCAACGGTCCACCTCCACACATGCTTTTAAGACAAATTTGACTTTTCTGAAACAAACTTAGAAGTTAATGTTGAAGCAACTTTGCGCCCCCAGTGACAGCATATGGAACTGCAAAAATACTGATTGTTTTCATACAGGTTAGTCCCGCCCTAAACTCACACCATTGGTTGAGCTGATGTTGCTGTATTTGGCTGGTTGGGATGCTCAAACAAACAATATTTTAGAATCAAAGTTACACTTTCCAGGAAATCGGCTATTTTATTATGTTAGATATTTTAACATGGAAAAAGTACACTGTAAAAAAAATATTTTAATGGTAACTTTCATTTAAATGGTGAAAGACTGTGAGAATGTGACGGTAAAAACCTGTTGATCAACAGTAAGTTTCCTAACTATATACAGTGAAAAAGTAATAAATCGAACAGGACATTTCATTGTAAAATTAAATTGGCAGTTTTTGGAAAAAGTCATCCTATGACTTGCATTGAAAAACCATAAATTGACATTCCCAGTCCCATAATTCCCTGTGATACCTCACATTTGATGTTTTTTTTCATTTAAATAATTGTTTCTTTCTAGTTTTTTGTTATCAGTTATGTACAGTAGGATTTTGTAACATCTTGTGTTGTTAATTGTTTATTACATTATTTAAATATCACGTTACCATGATGGTGTTTTGTATTTCTGCGACACTGTGCCTTTTAACAGTATTTACATCAGTTTGTGAAAAAACTTGTGATGAACTTTGATTCTACATGTGGCTTCCACATTACCAAAGGTACAATCAGATTTTAGTACATTAATTGTTAACATTATATCAGTTAATAAAATACACTTTTTTTTTTTAAACTGTAAGTTAAATTCTTCAATTAAAAATATTCAGTTCAATCCATAAAACCTAAAATGTTTTTAACATATTTTTAACAGTAAACTTCTGTCAACCACAGCTGCTGTTTTTTTTTTTTTACCGTAAATTTAACATTTTTTAATTATTATTATTATTATTAATATTTTTTACAGTGTACACACTTCAGCTTTAACCAGATTAGTTTGCCTTGGCAAGCAAAAATGCATTATTTAAAGTATAAATGCTGGTGATCTAATGCAAATGGAGCAAATAGATATATTTTTAGAATGAATACATGGTTCATTGAAACAGGAAATATCAGATTATACTTTTGCAAGAATGGTTTTTCATTTGAACTGAAATTACCTTGAACTCAAAATAAATATATCATGCAAACTCATCTACCATCTGTTATATTTCCTGCATTCCTGACCTGAAACAGCAGGCTCTGTATAGTGTATATTGCACATGTTTTTCAAGAGATTGTCATGTTACAGTCATTTTTTCATTCAGACAGTCAGCTGCTGTTGTCTGTATTAAAAACGAAACAAAATACCTCTCTAGACAAATATATGTAGTTTAATGTTAAAGAAGTGGGTCACCCTCGCGTCATTCCAAACCTATATGTTGTTTGTGGGACAAAATTAATAATTAATAGGACATAATTGTGCTCCCAAAAGGAGAACAAATTGCATGTGCTGTAATATTATAGTCATTTATCAAGGCAACTTTTATGAAATTAGCATTGCAAAATTGTAAGCAGAATATTGCATACACACTACTGTTTAAAAGTTTGGGATCAGATTTTTTTTTTTTTTTTTTTGTGAAAGAAGTCTCTTATCAACAAGGCTGCATTTATTTTATCAAAAATACAGTAAGAACAGTAATATTGTGAAATATTATTACAATTTTGAATGAATTCTATTTTAATATTAATTCTAATTTAAATGTAATTAAAAAAAAACTTAGTGACCCTAAACTTTTGACCGGTTGTGTATATATTTTTATTACAGAAAATTTCCATTCAATGACGTCTTTTTTTCGAATGTTGTTTAGGGTGAACCAGGTTTAGACGGGTTTCCAGGGAAACCAGGTCTTCCAGGAAAAGAAGTAAGTGTTCAAAGGGTTCTGTAATGTATATAATTTGTCATGTAAGATTTTGCTCAGCATGTCATTTACACTGAATATTGAAGATATTAATGTGAGCTTGGGTCAAGTATTGCTATATGATTGAACTAAATGACTTCATTCTCTTTTTCTCTAAAATCAGGGTCTTAGGGGGCTGATTGGCTCTCCTGGTCCAAATGGAGTTAAAGGAGAAAAGGTAAGGAGACACTTTTTTGGTATGCTGGTTGCTTTGCTTTTAAAAATATGGGCAAGTCTTTTTTTAAATCAATTTTATTGTTTTATCTTTTTAACATACAACATGACAGAAAAACAATCAGTAAGTTAAAATCAAACAACAGCAACAATCAATCAATCAATCAATCAGTCAATCAATCAATCAATCAATCAACTGGTCAGTTACATAGAAGAGTAAATGACAAAAAATACACAAAACAAATAAGACATAATATGCAGCAAAATATACACAAGACAGTGTGTATACTAAAAATTATGTGAACATATGCCAATACAAACATCTAAGGACATGAGCATATATATGACCATATGAGTGGTAAAGATCTGCTCAAGTTGTTCCAAACCCATATGACTTCTTCTGTAAAACAAAAAGTTAAAGAATTAGTCCACTTTCAAATAAAAATTTCCTGATAATTTACTCAACCCCATGTCATCCAAGATGTCCATGTCCTTCTTTCTTCAGTCGAAAAGTTTTTGATGAAAACATTCCAGGATTGTTCTCCTTATAGTGGACTTCAATTGGCCCCAAACGGTTGAAGGTCAAAATTACAGTTTCAGTGCGGCTTCAAAGGGCTTAAACGATACCAGATGAGGAATAAGGGTCTTATCTAGTGAAACGATTGGTCATTTTCTAAAAAAAAATAAAAAATTATATACGTTTTAACCATAGATGCTCGTCTTGAACTAGCTCTCTACTTCTTCTTCTCTATTAGAATTCCGGCAGTGTAGACGCTGCTAAGTGTATTACTGCCCTCCACAGGTCAGAGTTTGAACATCTCACTAACACACCAGTGGGCGGGGCTAATGTTGCAATGATGAAGTAGGCGTTGATTTCTTCTGCGGAGGCGGCATTTTACCTATCTATGTAGACAGGCACATTGTAAGATCAGTTGTTCACTGTGCCTGGTGTCAATAAAAGCTTTTATTGGACTAATAAGGAACTTTTCAGTTCTGAAACTTGGAGGATATTCTTATAGTACGATGACCTCTTATATATCAAAAGCTCAAGGAAAAGCTGATTTCTCAATTCATGACCCCTTTAAGTCTCATCTTCAAAGTCTTTTTCATTTCTTTGGTAGTTGAAGATGCACCCAGATATATTTAACTCTTCCTTATTTTACATAAAACCCCCCAAAACACATATATCTCTCTTGAAAAATGATAGTTTTATATCACATGTCTGTTTTTCTCACGCTCATCCACAAAGACACCCATTCAAATATGAAGCCAGTATGTGTCATTTTATTTTTCGCTCGCTGTCTCACACACATTTTCAGTAATTTATTCCCAAAGGAAATGACAAAAATGTCAGACATTGCAACTTGCAGTACAAACGATTCCACTCCAGTTTAACTCAACACAGAATATCAAATCACTGTTTGTGGGATTTTAACCAGCATTGAATTAATCTCTTGGTAAAAACCATCCAAATGTTGTTTCAGTAAACCTGTGTTTGTTTGATAGGGTGAACGAGGTCCTGCAGGATTACCTGGCGATGCGGTAAGACGTTTGATTAGCTAACTGAATGAATTTACATTGTAAAACAGCAGTATTGAGTTGCTCTGTGTTTTTCATCAGGTTCAGTTGGCAGGACTCAAGGGGGAGACTGTAAGTTAAAATCTGTTCAGAAGATGAGTCTACCTTTGCTTCTTCAGAGTATTCTCTTAAAACTGTGTGTGTGTGTGTGTGTGTTTTTTTTAGGGCTTCCCAGGAGAACGTGGACCCCCAGGAGCGGACGGCCCCCCTGGACCTCCTGTAAGATATATTTTGTAATTTAATGCTATTTCAAACAAGTTTTATTGTTACATATTAACGAAGAAAAGTAAAGTTGGTTCTAAGAAAAGCTCCTGATTGCAGATGATACGTTGATATTTTATAACTAATGCAATGACATTCAGACATTTTACATACAAATACCTTTTGGGATCACTGTACAGTACATCATAAAATATCACACTCATGGTCTGTTCATGAAAAAGAAGCATCATATTTTCTCTGTCTGCTATTGTTGTGTACTTCATTGTTTTTAATTAGCCTATTGTTTGTGTTGTTTTTCTCAGGGCCCACCTGGACCTCAAGGTCCACCTGGTGAGCCGGGTGAGAATGGACAAAGGGTAGGACATTTATATTTTATTGTAATAATCCATCTGGGCTGCTTTTAATGGAGATGTAAGGTGTTCTAGAACCTGATCTGGGGTAACCATAGAGACTGGCTGGAAAGCGCGAATCTCAGTGCGGTTTGGTTCATGTTCTGGTATTTTTGAGTGCTCTGTGGGGTCAGATTAAAGTGAGGAGCTTGTTAGGAAGAGAGACAGGAGATGTTCGAATGCTCTCAGATGCCCTCAAACTGATGAGATGACAGCATCATTAAAATGTTCTTCAGAGTACTTGGAAAACATTCTTTCTTGCCAAAAATAATTATAGTATTTGGATAACAGCTCCAAAAAGGAAAAAACAAGCAATCAGAAAAGGGTTTTTTGTGTAATTAAATGAATATTCTGTCATCATTTAATAACCCTCATGTTGTTTCTAATAGATATGACTTCAATTCTTCTGTGGACCACAGAAGATGTTTAGCACAGTGCTGTTAGTTATGTTTTGTTCATTAAATATAAGTTAATTGCAAGGGCAATAAGATACGTACATTTCTAAGGCCTCTAAATTATCAACGTAATCAAAACTAGAAAAGCCTGTCATGCCTTCTCTCACCTGATTGATAGTTATATATATATATATATATATATATATGCACTTGTCTTTTTGCTGTGAAATCTTTAATGATTTATAAGAATAGCTAACATTTATATTTTTATCAATACTTCAAGATGAACACTTACTGGATTAAAGCAATTTAGGTTTACATGATTACTTGACTTACTTGTTTATCAATACATAATTAAAAAATGGGATTCTGAGTTTCAAAAAAATGAGTTTTTTTTTCCTTCTTGAGTATTATCTCCATATTCTCTTATATCATGCTATATGAGCCATAAAAGCCTGATGTATCAAATATGATGCAAATATGCAAACTTTTATTATAGATCTTTTAGATTTTATCTAAAGTTTTAACAAACAAAAAAAATATTTTTCTGAGTATTATTTCATGTCAGGCGTTACTTATTACAAATAAGTTGTAGTACTAATATATTGATAATCTGCTAAATAGGGCTGTAAAGCTCCAAAAGTGACATAAAAGCGGAATAAAAGTAGTTCATAAGAGTTGTGCGTCAAATTTTAAGCCATGAGTATTAAGCCATATTGTATGCCTGAGTCATATTGCCTGCTTTTATGATACTTTTGTCCTTGCAAATGTGAATTTTCATTTTCAGGTGCACAGTTCCTAGCTCAGTGTTGTATCTCAGCAGGGTTGCAGGTGTTTTGAGTGTAGCCCAAGTTCTCTCCATCCCAGCGGGAAACACAGGCTGTCAGTAGCTCTTAGAGGGAATCTAGCACAGATCTTTCGTACAGCGCAGAAACACAGCGGGTGGCGCATGAGTGAGTGTAGAATGACGCAGAACGGCAGAAAGCTCTGAGTGAGACGCTAAAGAGTTCCTCTCTTTTTTACTCTATTTTAAGCTCTTATTGCTGTAATTCCTTCAAACTACTTTTCCTTGCCTTACTTGCCAGCAGCAGGGGATGCTAAAGCGTTAGCCAGAGTTAGCATGTTCTGCCATGTCAGTGATTGACCAAAGATGAAAGTAAGGGAGAGGTCACTGTACCCTCTACTTCTCTCCACCTCTTAAAACTCCTAATCAAAATTGTATTTTTGTGGCTTTTAGTCCATGTCTAAAGCTATGAGGCCATCTATATGCTAGCATACTCAAACAACAGCAATATTTCAAGTAGGGAGGGATGTACAATATCCCTACCTGAAACCGACTAGCAATAGCAGGTAGCAAATCATGGTTTGTGACTGTGACAATAAATAAGTCTGTTGGCTGAAAAAGAAAGTATGAACCATTCTATATGTCCCATCCCAACATCCTGTTTCAGTTGGAAATATATCAACACAGGAAATAAAACCATGCTCACATGGTCTTTAGTATATTTGTTCTACAGCCATTTTGTCATATTTCTAATTTCTATTTAATATACAATTCTGTCATGCTGACAGCTAACAGAACATTATTGAAAGTGTAAATCAAGTGCCATTTCTAGTTTGTCCAGGAGAGGGCAGCACAACACTTATGTGCCTCTAATGAATGGAAAGTTACATTCGAGTCATTATAGATGGCAGATAGAAGACATGAACTCTACCTGACCTTTCAGGTTTATTTTTCTTGTATTAATATAGACATTTTGACATAATTTGAGAAATCAAATGCCTGAAGTAAAATCAGGGTAAAATACAAAACAAACTACAGTAGAAAAGATGGATAACTGACTCAGAAAAAAGGATATAGTTTGAATAAAAAAGTCCTATGCCTTATCTTATATATTATAGCTGATACTAATACAATCACTTTATTTTTTATTTTATAAAATATATCTTTATTCCTTATTTTCTCCTTATTTATTTTCCTTTCACATAATACAAGCTCATGAGACATTGTCTTCTCTGTTTCTCCAGGGTAAAAAAGGGGATGCAGGATTGCCGGGAGTTGATGGTCTTCCAGGACCACCTGTAAGAACCACCAGAACATTCATTCTAAGTCTGAGCAGAACTCTTTGCCCTTTTATTTTAACTGTCAATTGTACTGCTACTGCATACTATATATATATATATATATATATATATATATATATATTTTTTTTTTTTTTTTTTTTTTTTTTTTTAAAAGGATATGCAACAGTATATGTTTTGACAAATAGTAGGTCACTTGTGTATTTTATACATACAGAAAATAGTATATAGTTCATACTGCATAAATAGTATTATGATTATATGGCATTCTGAACATGATTATAGCTTAATAAAAAACTTATTTTAGAGTAACAGTGACCTCTAGTGGTTACTAGAGGAATGAACATCATTCAGATTAAAAGATAAAACACATTTTGATAAAGTTTCTGTACATGCAATGATCATATAAATCATATAAGTTAGTAATTTCACTGACCACATAATATTGTTACATTTTGGAAAAAAAGTAAATGTGTTAATTCCAAAAGTCTATTAAAAAGCAATTGAATTTCAAATTGAACATTCCAAGTTTTATTTTTTTTGTTTTTAGGGTCCTCAGGGGCCTCTTGGACCTGCTGGCAGCCCAGGACAGACGGGACCTCCAGTAAGTTTACATACACCAAAGTTATATGTTTTGTATGTGTTTTTATTTGAGAACTGCACTAGAGCCACAGAATAGTAGCAGATGATATTAAATTGATCTGTTTGTTCTTGCAGGGATTACCTGGTGAAATCGGCTTCCCAGGAAAACTAGGAGAACCAGGAAAACCAGTGAGTCACTGTGACTTTACCCTGTCCAACAATGTGTTGCCCTATTAACCGAACACTCATTTTTAGTGTGGAAAAACTTGAAATAATGATTTTAATGGTAATTATTTTTCAGGGCCTGCCAGGAAAAGATGGATTGGATGGTTTCCCTGGAAACGACGGCGAGAAGGTTAGAACGGTTTTAATGAGGCAAGCTGTGAACTCAGTTCTCTGGAGGCAGAACTTCATCATTTATACACTCATCTAAAGGCCAGATCTGGATTTTGACCTTTTCATTTGTGTTTTTGTTACACTACAGTTTTTAATTGTTTTGTATTTCCATTAGGGGCAACGAGGAGAACCCGGACAGGACGGTTTCCCTGGTAAACCAGGGCCGAAGGTAAAGCATGATGTGTGGACTAGTGGTTTAAGATCTGGGATGGAAATCAAATTTTTTTTGTCACTAATGCCACTTTCTCTTTCTTTCAGGGAGATGAGGGCCCTCCAGGCCCCCGAGGACCTGCTGGTGAACGGGTGAGGAAAGTAAAACTTAAATCAGCCTTGAGAACGCCTTGACAGAAGGACACATGAAACAACTGTCTTTCTTTCTCTGTCTTGTTCTGTCTCAGGGAGAGTCTGGTTTGGCTGGGCAGGTCGGCCCAATGGGACCCAAAGGAGAGAGAGGAGGCCAAGTAAGACAGAGCTATATGGATGTTATTTCGAGAGAATCAAATTCTCTCTCTTCTCTCTTGATGTTTTGAAGTCAGAATCAGATGTTTCATTGATTAACAGAATCAATAGGTATTGATTTGTAAAAAATATCAGGCTCTACTGTAGAGAATCATCATCTATTCACTTGGATGCTTGTTCAGCCTATATTTCAGCACACGGGTGGGGAGAAAAAAATAAGAAATTATATTCTGCATGAGATGGAGTATTTTGTAGTCTTATTCATGTCAGTTTGTGTCTTTTTTAATCTAGTTTTGATCTAGTTGTGTTATACTTTTATGACCATCTCTTTTGTAGGGGGAGAGAGGAAAAGATGGACTGACTGGCTTGAAAGGAGAGAAAGGAGACAAGGTGAGAAGCAAAAAAGACAGCTGGAAACATGTATATATATATTTAGGTTAGGGCCAGTAAGATATTTTATTTTATTTTTAATTTTTTTGAACGAAATTAATACTTGTATCCAGCAAGAATGCATTAAATTGATGAAAAGAGACAAAGATATTTACAAAAGATTTAAATTTCAAATAAATGCAGTTATTTTGAACTTTGTATTCATCAAAGAATCCTAAGAAAAATGTATCACAGTTTCCACAAAAATATTAAGCAGCACAACTGTTTTGAACAAATGTAAGGATCATGTGACACTGAAGACTGGAGTAATGATGCTGAAAAATGTTATTTTGAATTGTAATAATATTTCACAGTATGATTGTTTTTACTGTATTTTTGATCAGATAAATGCAGCTTTGATAGGCATAAGAGACTTCTTTCAAAAACATTAGAACAACTTTTGAATGGTAGTTTATTTAGTTAATTCATAGTTTTAATGATTTGAAATGTCTAAAAATGGTACTCACCTAATCATTCTATATTTTGTTTTTTATTTATTTGTTTTTGCCTACAAGTCACCTCTGCATAATGACATTTGCGATATAAATATTATACAGTAGAAAAGGCTTACAGAGGACCATTTTTGACCGTGTGCTGCTGTAGGTTTCACACATTCGAGATGGTTTCCTGAGGGCATGAGGTTGTTAATGAGATAATTAACATGCTGACAGGATGAGGATATAACTTCTCTCTGTGACTGTTTTTCATTCATACAGGGTGAGGTGGGCCCCATGGGTCCGGCCGGGGTCCCAGGCAATGTGAGTACAGTTGATAACTGACATATTGTATATAGATATAACCATATGAATATACTTTTACAGATGATATAAGTAATCATTTGATATCGGATATAATACATTAGATTAATAGATGAGAATAGGCTAGAACATTTTTTGTATTTAATCATATATTGATTCAGTTGATGAATGTGGCTCTTAATTCATATTATTTGTGATGTGTTTTTATTTTATTTAGGTGGCCAATGTGATTCCTGAACCTGGTGAACCAGTAAGTTATCGTTTTTGTCTTGATTTTAAGCATATTTTGAGTAATAGATTTTGAGAATAGTATTTCTTTTAATAGATATTTTTATTATATCTATTAACAAACGTATTTAAGTGTTTTTGTAATGTCTGTCTTTAAACTGAACGCCACTTGGTCTGATATTTTGTTATTTAATGAACTCATTTATAAGACTTTTTGGGGCAACTGTATCGTAAAATGAACCACATATTTTGCCTGTTTTACATTCACATTTTACATTTCCTCATCTTTAGGGCAAGCCGGGAGAGAAGGGAGAGAAAGGAGATCAAGGAAATCCAGGCGAGACGGTGAGCTTTTATTGTTTCCAACACTTCCAGAATCATTTTATATGTAATGAAGTAACTTTTCCTGGTTGTGCGAATCATCTCAAGAGGGCAGTAGAGAGTCAGGTTTGGTTAAATTACTAAGTCTCTTGTGCTTCTGAAAATGATTTCATTTATAGCATCACTTTACTGTCACTAGTGCATTCATAATGCTGACATAATGAAGCCTGCTGTCAGTTTGAGGAATTATGAGGCAAATACACTTGAAAGGGAACAGCGAAATATGTGCTTTTCATTTCTGAGAACAGCCATCTGAAGTGTTTAACGCATTATGTGACAATAGATATTACAAGATTTAATGTTGCATGAGGGAATATTAATAAACCTGAAGGTCAGGGGTGTTGATATTATGTACCTCTCTTGGCTCACATTGTGCTATAGGACATCATTTGCTATAGTTTTAGCACCTGATAATATTTCAAAACAGGTGAAGGTGCTTTTTTGCCCCGAGCTTTTAAAAAAGCAGATTCTGAGTATCTATCCACAGATCAGTGCTATTGACATTTACTGTAGCTGTTTAAAAGTTGTTGTTTTTTCTTGATCTTAAATTGACATTTCAGTTTTGACATCTCCGACTCCAAGATGAGCTTTTCTGCAAACTCAATCTCTTGACTAATTAATATTAATATATCTAATAAAGAAAATAAGCAAACAAAGTCTAAAAGGCCAGACAACTCAAGCACATCTTCACCAGACATCAGTTTATAAATATCAATGTGAAAGTTTAACTGATGAATATTAATTGGATAACATAACCAAATGTCTAGGAAGATTAGTGTGGGCTAATTAATATTTATGAGGTCATATTGACATCATGACCTGCCCATCTTTGGCCCTCCTATTCTAATACTACTTCTGACATTAATGCTCATGTTATATTATGTTATGTACATTAAAAAAAAAAAAACTCCTGAAAGCTCTTTCCGTCATGCACTCATCTAATAAAATAGTCCAGACACCAAGCGGTGCATCATTTACAGAAACACAGACAAGCTTGTTATGATGATGTATCTGCTCTCACCTGAATTTATTAGTGTGAAATGAGAAATTGCAGTTGAATTACTGCAGTTCTGACTAGTTCAGCCAAATGCATTCATTTCTGTCAGAGAAACTGCCCTGACATCATCTTAAAAGAGAGCCAGGTTTCATTTCTGGAGTGCAGCATAAACTTTATGAAAGGAGATTTCAAAGTCACCATGGCTGAATGAACTAAAAAAGTATATTCAAACAGAAATAAAATGCACACTTTAAATTACACATTACACACTTTGAAAATGTTATGGCATAAATTCAGACTTGATACCTGTTACTAAAATTAATCTGATAAACTTCACAATCTCTGATATTTCCAGGGTCAAAGAGGACTTCCTGGAGAGCAGGGGTTCAGAGGGCATCCAGGACCTGCGGTAAACTCAAAACAATTTTTTAACCAGACATCAGACAATATACTGAATATGATGATAATTGTTCATGCTTAACCTTCATATTCCAGTCATACCTTTGAAAATGTCAGTGATTTTTTAGAGAAATTGAGGTGTTTCTTCTGTATTCCACACACAACTGTCTGATGTCTTTCTCTTGTTGGTGTGGTCAGGGCCCTAAGGGTGATGCTGGTGATAAAGGAGAGGCAGGGAGACCCGGAGACCTAGTGAGTTTGTTTTCTTCTCACATGTGATGTATTTTTTGTTTCCTGAACTTTTCACTCTCAAACTCTTCACTGTCTTTAGGGTCCGCCCGGATTGATGGGCCCTCAAGGGCCCCGAGGGCTGCCAGGCAATGTGGTATGTTCTTAAATAAATTCCTTCTTTTCAAAAACTTTTTTGACATCCAAAATACAAGATCTATTTTAGGAAATTTGTGTTAAATGTGTAAATGTATATCGAGACATACAGTATAAGCAGGTTATCTATTTTTTCTAGTAATAATCTCATTTTATAATTTAACTTTTAAAAGGGGGATTTTAAGTGATTTTTTTTTTTGTCTTTGTAAGTGTAAACAACATCATGTGTGTGTATTTTTCAGGGTATTCCAGGCAGCATCGGCCCACCTGGTATCGCTGGACAGAGAGGAGAGAAGGTACGGAAATTAAGTAATCAACTAATAAAAAAAAATTGCGTGTGTGTGTATATACAAGTATACTGTATAAGCCAAAACATTATGACCAGTCACAAGTGAAGCGAATATCGTCGATTTCCTAACAAGGTCTGGGTAGATTAGATGGTAGCAAATAATCAGTTCTAGTAATCAACGAAATGGTCAGGAATAACATTGTTTGGCAAGGTGACTGGTTCAGAGTATTTCTGAAACGGCAACTTGTGTGTTGCTCCCGGTCTGCAGTGGTGAGAATTTACCAACACTGGTCTGAGGAGGGACAAACCACAAACCGGAGACAGGGTTTGGACACCCAAGGCTCATCAGTGCACGAGGGAAACGGAGGCTATCCCGTCTGGTCCAAGACAACATATTGTGGCTATTGTGGCACAAGTCACACAAAATTTTAATGATGGTTATGGGAGGAAGGTGTCACAACCACACAGTGCATCACACTCTGCTGCATATGGGGCTGTGTAGCCGCAGACCAATCAGAGTGCTTATGATGACCCCTGTCCACCGTCGAAAGTGGCTACAATGGGCATGTGAGCGTTGGATTTGGACCTTGGAGCAGTGGAAGAAGGTCACCTGGTCTGATGAGTCCCGTTTTCTTTTACATCACATGAACGGCCATGTATGCGTGTGTCGTTTACCTGGAGAAATGATGGAACTAGGATGCACTGTGGGACGAAGACAAGCCAGTGGAGGGAGTGTGATGCTCTGGGCAATGTTCTGCCAGGATATCCTGGGTCTGCCATTCATGTGGACGTAAATTTGACATGTGCCATCTACCTAAACATTGTTGCAGACCAGGTACACCCCTTCATGACAATGATGTTCCCTGGTGGCCTCTTTCTGCAAGATAGTGCACCCTGCCACACTGCACACATTATTCAGGAATGGTTTGAGGAACATGATGAAGAGTTCCAGATTCCCCACATCTCAATCCAATTGAGCATCTGTGGGATGTGCTGGACCAACAAGTTTGATCCACAGTGCCTCCACCTCGCAACCTACAGGACTTGAAGGATCTGCTGCTGAAGTCTTGGTGCCAGAAACCACAGGACACCTTCAGGGCTCTTATAGAGTCCATGCCTTGGGTGGGCTGGTACTGTTTTGGCAGCACGTGGAGAACCATCAGCACTGCACGGAAAGTGTGATTTTTGTCAGTTAACGGCACTGTAAATTGCCCTGGACGTTTCTGGTTAAAGACTGTTCACGGGAATGTGCAAGCACAGATAATTGTCGGGAACTGCTGATGATTGACGTGGAATTGGCTTGGCAGTTGACACACCCATGCTTTCCCTAAGTAGACAAACTTAAATTTAACTGAAACTGGGCTGGGATTTCTATTTCCCAGCATGCTTTGCCATGACACTCGAAAGGGAGAGTAAATGCTAAAATTAAGTGTTATGTAATGTTTTTGTGCAAGATTAATGTTAAGTGGGAAATTAAAGTGTTTAATGTTTAGCTATGCTAATTTAGAAGAGTTTCTGTTATGTTGGGTTTTTTGGGGGGTTTCCATCATGGTGACAAGTGGAGCATGAGCTTGGTTTGAGAACGGGTACGGCTGTATGTTCTGTATTGCAGTACTCATTCAGCAATTGCTATGCTTTGCTATCAAACCATAATTGTATAATAATAATAAGGGACGGGTTTACTTAAAATGGTATTATAATTGGCAAGGCCGACCAATAGCAACAAATCTATCAGCTAAATCACAAATGCTTTTTCTATTTTAAAAATTGTGGTTTCATCCAATATGTAATGTGGCACATTCAAGGTAGTTTCATCCATATGCTAATCAGAGCCATTCGCGTATGATTCCGAATGTTTCTATCACCTGGGAAGTCCCCAGGCTGTGATTTGTCAATAACTTCCGGTGATTAGAGATGTCATCAGGTATTCACAGGGACAAAAATCTGTCTTTTCATGCAGTGATATTAGACAGGTGGTCATAATGTTTTGGCTTGTCTATGGATTATTGTATCAAGTTATTCATAATTATGAACCATAATTTACCCTGTTGTAAGGAAATGTAGGTTTATTTATTTATTTATTTATTTTAATCTGTCTTTATGGCTATTTATATCCCACCAGGGTGATGCAGGTAAAGATGGTCCTGCTGGACCCCCTGGTCCAACCGGTGAGCCTGGTTTAAGAGGAGAAATCGGTTTGCCAGGAAAAGGCAAAGAGGGAGCAAAGGTAATGCATTCATCTTAGAATTCATGTTTGATAACATCGATTATATTTTTGTTACTGATATGACTTTGTTACAATTTCTTACAAATGTTCTGTTTGGATTCTCTAAACAACTGGGCAATTAGCTTTAGAAGAAAAGAGCATGCATTTTGTTTCATTCTTGTTTTACGGTTTCCCATCATGAGCGCGTAAAATTGCATTTAATAGGCATCACATTGTTTACATCTTGTGCTCTGGAGAATCTGAAAGTTGTTTACGCTAACTTTTTCCATTTATATTTGCTGATTGTGGTTAAAAGCACTGAAACGTGGAGAATAAATCCACCACACATTAAACTAATGAGTCAATGAGACTGTGGCTGCAGGTGTTACAGGGGAACTGGGGTTGTTTTATAGTTACAGCTGCCTTATTTTTCCAGCTATACACACACAGACACACACACACACACACATCTGCAGTCTATCCAACAGAGATACATGCATATTAACATGTGTGTATAATAATCAAATGGATGAATTTGTAAGCCGTATTATTGGTAGCAAACGATGGTGATTTTAAGTGAATCATGACTTACTTTACATTCTGTTTGTCTCACAAAGCTACTGTATAACTTCAAAAGAAATACCATTCATAAAAATAAACTAAATGTGATTTTGTGAGAGGGAAAGTGAAGGACTAATAAAAGATTGTAGTAATCTGCTTTCTTTAATTACAGGGTGATACAGGACCTCCGGGCCCAGCCGGACCTCCCGGACTGAAGGTAATGAGACTTCTACGAATTTTTTTTCTTGTTACAAGAAAAAAACAGACTTCATTTTGTCTTCCATCAGCATGAAATATCTTTTGGGGCATTTTTTTTATTTTATTTTTTATCACGAGCAGGTGTGTGTTCCTCAGAAGCAAAAGCTGCATCACTGCATTTCATTTATGTGATGTTTTACTGAAATTTCAGACAACCAGATAAGTATAGCAAAGAAGTTTTCCTGGGGAAAAAGTACCAGATATGCATTTTTCTACTGTACTTATATAGCAATTAGTGCTATACCAGTGCTATATACAGTACTGTGCAAAAGTCTTAGGCACGTTAGTATTTTCACACACACACACACACACACACACACACAAAAAATGGTTTTAAGCCAGTTATTTATATCTTTTGCTGTAGTGTGTCAGTAGGAAATATCAAATTACATTTCCAAACATTCCTTTTGCCATTAATTGTAATAATCCAGTGAGATTTTTTGTATGCACAAGCACTTTTTTTGTGTGAAAATATTACCATGCCTAAGACTTTTGAACAGTACTGTAAGTTAGACTTAATAAATACAGGTCATACTCTCTCGGTTAAATGTTTAGGGTCAGTAAGATATTTTTTTAGGAGCTTTTAACCAGAAAGAATGCATTAAATTACAGTACAGTTACATTAAAGTTACAGTAAAGACATTTATTATGTTACAAAAGATTTCTATTTCAAATAAATGTTGTTCTTTTTAATTTTCTATTTATCAAACAGTCCTGGAAAACATTTCCACAAAAATATGAAGCAGCACAACTGTTTTCAACATTGATAATAATAAGAAATGTTTCTTGAGCAGCAAATCAGCATATTAGAATGATTTCTGAAGGATCATGTGACACTGAAGTAATGATGCTGAAAATCAGCTTTGTCATTACTGGAATAAATTAAAATTCAAATATATTACAAAAGAAAAACATTATTTTAAACTGTAATAATATTTCACAATATTACAGTATTTTTGAGCAAATAAATACAGCCTTCCTGAGCATAAGAGACGTATAATCTTACTGATAGAGAGATAGACAGACAGGGTTATCATTTTTAAATTGGAACTGGAATTATAATTATTCAGCCCTGTTTTTCACATTTTATTTTGTGTTTTAGGGTTTGCCTGGCCCACAGGGAATGCAGGGAATGCCAGGAAACAGAGGACCACCAGGAGAGGGAACCACTGGACCCCAGGTACAGAAACACACACACACACACACACACACACACACACACACACACACACACACACACACACACACACACACAGAGTCATGTGCCTGTTTATCTGCTCATTCTTCCATGCAATATCCAATCAAAACACAGTCATTTTCACATTAGTGTTAGTACTAATGTTAGTAACACAAACAACTCCAAAAATTTGCCATGAATTGGAAAGGGGATTGAAACCATTGTAACTAATCAAACTAAAGCAAACAGAAGGCATATCCACGGACAAACATGCATATTTACAAACACATATGCATATACAAGCAAACATACTGTATGTACACAGTACAGAGAATATGGTCTATTATGTGAAAGCTTATGTGACTTTTCCATATATTTCTGACCCAGTTTAGTGTCTTTTTTTACTCATGGATCTGAAGACAAACAGAGACACTTATTTCTTTATGTTCATAGCTGACTGATATTCTGTCTTTCTCAGGGGCCTTCAGGACCTCCAGGGCCACCAGGAGCCGCGGTAAACAATCTGTTCATATTTATATCACCTTCAGATGAGACAGATGCTCACAGAACACCCTTAAGTGACATGTCATGTTTGATATTCAGGGTTTGAGAGGACCTCCAGGAGTGAGCGGACCACAGGGACCCGCTGGACATAATGTAAGATTCATTTTGATTTACTAGTACAGGGACAATTCAAGTGTATTGTAGCATTATTAGCTAAAAGCTACATGTAAACTGTAGTCCCTGAGATCACAGTCATCCAACAGCCAGGTGGAGCATCTTTAGCTTTCACTAATCATACTGTACCTGTACAATGACGAGAAGAGCTTTACTTTCCAGTCGTGATTCAGAACTAAACCAGTTTCACTGCTCTGCTGTGGATTCAGTCTTCTTGGGGATTCAGTGTCAGTTTGACTATCAAGTTTTGAATGTGTTTTCCTGTGGTGAGGATCATCAGCAGGACTCATGGCTCGTGTGTGTGTGTCTACCTGCAGGGTTTACCAGGAAGACCTGGAGAGAAGGGCTCACCTGGAGAACCAGTGAGTGATACCTGTTCGTCATTTTAAATATGGATTCATCAAATCAGCTGACGTATTCACCTGCTGCTGATATGTTATGAATTACGTATGAAGTTTTTAATTGAGTTTTGTTTTTCCCAACTTCTTCTTTTCCAGGGAAAAGCTGCAGACCTTTCTGATCTGAAGGTAACAGTCATCCATCCTACAATCCTCCATCTTTCCATCCATCCATCCATCCATCCATGCATCCGCCCTTACATCCATCCATCCATCCATCCATCCATGCATCCGCCCTTACATCCATCCATCCATCCGTTCTTCTGTCCTTCCTTTTATCATCCATCCATCCACCCTTGCATCCATCCATGCATCTGCCCTTCCATCCATCCATCCGTCCATCCACCCTTCAGTCCATTCATCCATTTATCCATCCATCCATCCATCCATCCGCCCTTCAGTTTATCCATCCATCCGTTCTTCTGTCCTTCCTTACTTTTATCATCCATCCATCCACCCTTGCATCTGTTCCTCTATTCATCTATCCATCAATTATCCATCCACCCTTCCGTTCATTCATCCGCCCTTCAGTCCATTCATTGTCATTCATCTGACCATCCATCCATCCATCCATTCTTTCATCCATCCATCCATCCGACAGATAAGTTAAAGTGGATAGGAGGTATTAAAGGACATATATATTAAAGTGCATATACGGATCAGAGTAGAGTCGCACCATCCATGAGTTCTTACTTGAACTGGGACACGAGAGGCTTAGTTAGTTTGCAGCTAATTTTTTTACATAATTTGGCTGCACCATTATAGTAATTTAAGCGCTATTACATCATTAAAGCTCTGTGTAATATGTGTTAATTTGGCATTTACCTTTATTGATCCGATAAGCAGTCTTCAGATTTGTAATTAGAAATAGTGTTGAAAAGCTATGAGTTTCAGTTTATTTTGTTGATTCTTGTTAAGTCTTTCCATTCTTGTTAAGGTTGTAACTTTGCCTTTTTCTCTTTCCCAGGACATTTGTTCAGATTGTCCCCCTGGACCGCCTGGACAACCAGGTACTCCAGGAGCTCCAGGTGACAAAGGTCATGATGGATCACCTGGGAAAAACGGACAGGATGGATTTGCGGTGAGGGAACATGATATAGAAATCAAACTTTATTCTTTAAGCTAATGGAACTGAAACATAACAGAAGTTTAATGAATGGAAATATAAACTTTTAATCAGTTTAAAAAAACAAAAATTTAATTTAATTTAATTTTGGGATTTAAATGGTGGCTTTTGCAGGGTCCTCCTGGACCAACAGGACCCGCAGGACCTCCTGGTGCTGATGGAACCAAGGTTAGAATATTGTTTAAGTCTACCTACTTTTATATGGGTCAAGTATATGTCAACCAGAAGCATTGCATCACTCTAGTTTTGGTGTTTGTTTTTAATAACAACTTATTTTGGTTCCATTGCAGGGGGTCAAAGGTGACAAAGGTCCTCCAGGAACACCTGGAGATAAGGGTGAAAAGGTACCGTCAACCTACCATTATCATCACATACTTACTGTATTATATGTATATTCAGACTATTTGACATACCATTATTTATCCTTATGCCACATCTTTCTCTCATTTGATTTGTAATTTCCCAGGGCGTCCCAGGACCTCCTGGTTATCCTGGGGCTGCAGGATCCATGGGTCAACCTGTGAGTATTTTAAAACTGCTCTTTCATAAAAGAACACTTCCATTCTGTGTAGCTATACTAAAAAAACTTTCATTTTTTGCTGCATCTATAGGGTAATGATGGAAACCCTGGACCTATTGGACCACCTGGACCTCCTGGAGAAAAGGCAAGGCTGATATGTTTTGTTCTGTGATTTGAGTGTGTATCAGTTGAATAGATTGCAAGACTGGAATCTGTCCGTGTTATCGATGCCCGATAGTCATACGAATGTGTTTTACCAGGGTAAAGAAGGACTGAACGGCATTCAGGGACCTCCAGGCCTGCCAGGTCTAATGGTGCGTGATTACATCTCTTTCATTGTTTTTTCATTGATATTTTTTACGTTCATAAGTTTGTGGTTGGTAAGATTTGATAAGAAGTCTCTTCTGCTCACCAAGGCTGTGTTTATTTGATCAAAAATACAGTAAAAACAGTAATGCTAAGAATTAATACAATTTAAAATAACTGTTTTCTATTTGAATATGTTTTAAAATGTAATTTATTCCTGTGATCAAAGCTGAATTTTCAGCATCATTACTCCAGTCTTCAGTGTCACATGATCATTCAGGAATCATTCTAATATGCTGATTTGCTGCTCAAGAAACATTTATTATTATTATCAATGTTGAAAACAGTTGTGCTGATTTTTGTGGAAACATAATACATTTTTTTCCCCCAGAATTCTTTGATAAATAGAAAGTTCAAAAGAACAGCATTTATTTGAAATGGAAATCTTTTGTAAGATGTCTTTACTGTAATTTTTGATCAATTTAATGTGGCCTTGCTGAATAAAAGTAGTAATTTCTCTAAAAAAAAAAAAAAGCTTACTGACTGAACATTTGAACGGGAGTGTAAATCTAATAACTCAATGATGGTGTTTTTGTTTCCGGTGCCTACATACTGCCTGATACTACATATTCTCTGCTGAAGGGCATTATGGGTAAACCCGGAAAGGATGGAAGACCAGGAGAAACAGGAGAGCCGGTATGAGTCTGATGTTAAGCATACATGCCAGCATCCTAGCAATACTTAGTTCTGTATTCAGTCAGAAACAATGGAAAAAAAAAACATACTTTTTTTTTCTGCTTGTAGGGTAAACAGGGAGAGCCAGGAACACCAGGAAGAGACGGACTCAGAGGAATGCCTGTAAATAATGCTCTTCTGGAACGATTAAAAACCTTATGAAGATTCTCCTGTTCTGTAGATTACAGATGGATTTCTATGAAAAGCTGGAATAACCAGGCTGTTTCACCTTACAAAAATGTACCATGGTATTATTATCTAAAATATCCACATATTTATTGTTGTCTTTTCCAGGGTTTCAAAGGTTACAGGGGGGAACCAGGACCACCAGGGTCAAAGGTTAGTCAGTGGCAGTTGAAATGAATGCTTATATATACATTCATATTCAGAGCTGGAGAACTACAGCACTGATATATGCTCCATAAATCATCCAGAAACTTCATGAGTTCTGTTTATAAATGCTGTCCTGTCATATTGGTTGCATTAGGGTGAAGATGGGAAGCAGGGTGTTCCTGGACGTGAGGGTCCACCTGGGAAAGATGTGAGTAAAAGATGTGCGGTCCATCTCTCTATGTCAGAGGTCACTGCAAACCTGACCTCTGTGAGCAGATGGTGTTGGGTTTTAATTGGTGTGCTTGTATTGCTCAGGGTAACACCGGACCACCGGGGCCAGAGGGCATGAGAGGACCACGAGGAGAACTCGTGAGGATGCCTTAGATGAACCAATTAAACTGCAAAACAAAACAGCAGCAGTGTGATTATTCTGTTGGGTCACTGTGTTTTGTCTTTTTAGGGTCAACCTGGAGAACCAGGACCAGCAGGCAAGCCAGGATCTCAGGGAAATCCTGTAAGTTTCATATAGCATGTCAATATGGGCGGCCATGTTGTTTTATTAAGTGAGATTTAGATTTAGAACAACTTTTGGACCTAAAAACCGCCTCTCTCTGGTGTGTCTCAGGGAATTTCTAGGGGGCCACAGGAAGAAAAGTTTGGAGAAAAATAGTGTAAAAATGTAAAATAGACAAAATAAATTCTAATATATATATATATATATATATATATATATGTATGTATGTATATATATGTGTATGTGTGTGTGTGTATATATATATATATATATATATACGCATATTAAGGTAGAACACAAAGCACAACAACTAAAGCCCCCTTAACTTTAAACTTATTGTTGATAATAATATAGTTCGAAAGTGTAAATGATCACTTTGTTTTACTGTATTTCAGGGTCAGCCAGGACACAAGGGTGACGCAGGGAGCCCAGGATTGCCTGGATTCCCAGGTCCAAAAGGGCCATCGGTGAGTGGAGGTGTTGGTTTGGGACTGATGGGAATTTCATTTCTTGCATATCTAAAAATAAAGCTTTTATGCCATTACAAACAATCCTTGTAATTCTATAGAAATGAACAGCAGGCAATCCTAAGTGGATATGTGTTGTAGTATCTGCCTGTCTGAACATGAGCACTATAAACACTTGTGTTTTTCCCTCAGGGTCCGTCTGGTCCAATTGGCCCAGAGGGAAAACAAGTGAGTGATGGTTCTTTACTTTTCATTAATATTATATGAATACTTTTTCATAATTTTTGAACTAACCATGTTTTTAATCATAGGGCATGTTAGGAAAACCAGGAGACAGAGGACAGAAGGGAGAAAAGGTATCCATCCATCCATCCACATATTTACCACTTGAATCAAATCACAACTTGTCTTACTTGGTTGCTTGTTTCTGCAGGGTGATAATGGAATAAAAGGAGACAAAGGTCCCGTTGGAGATCCGGGCGTTCCGGGTAACCCTGGGCCTCCTGGTAGGAAGGGTCACACAGGTATGATGGGCATGTCGGGACCCCCAGGGGAAGTGGGTCCCGCTGGGCCCCCTGGTTCTCCAGGACACCCAGGACTCCCAGGTCTCAGAGTGAGTCTACATTAGTATTTTAAAGGAAAATCTGTGATGCTAATGATGTAATAAAGATCATGACATCATTTTGACGCGTTTTAAGGGCGAGACGCCATCACTGGAACAAATGCGGCGGCTCATTCAAGAGGAACTTACCAAACAATTGGATGGTGAGATTCATTTGGCAAAAACGTATTTGACTTGAAGATACTTTGCAATTTCTTTTTATATTTCTAAACTTTCCATTGATTTTCACAGCTAAACTAGCTTACCTCATGGCTCAAATGCAACCCGCTCATATCAAGAGCACGGCTGGCCGTCCTGGTCCACCTGGTCCCCCAGGTAAAGATGGACCTCCTGGCAGACAAGGTCTAACTGGAGAGCCTGGAATGCCTGGACAAAATGGAGCAGAAGGACCCAGAGGTCCAGTTGGTCCTAAAGGTACCACAAACTAACTTTAGATTGTTACTTTGCTCGATTGATGTTTCTAGTTTAACCTTTTCAACCTACGCTGTTTTTTAGGTGAACGAGGTTCAAAAGGTGAAAAGGGAGAAGATGGTGTTGGACAGAGAGGAGAGCCTGGTCCAGTTGGTCCCATTGGTAAGATATTTTCTTAATTTTATTTAATATAAGTTTTATTTTTTTTCTTTTGATTTTGGATTTAATTGTGACTCAATCATTTGTTTGTGAATGTTGGAATGATAAACAACGGCTGATGATATATTTTCCCCACAGGTCCTGCAGGTATGCCAGGATATGGAAAAGATGGTCTTCCTGGAGCTGCAGGTGCTCAGGGAGAGCCTGGTAATCCTGGTCCTCACGGTCAGCCCGGACCTCCTGGACCACCAGGACAGTGCGACCCCTCACAATGTGCCTACTATGCCAGTCTGGCATCAAGACCTCACACTAAAAACGTCAAGGGGACTTAATACACCCCTCACTGTCCTGGGCTAACACCTATTTATGAACTTGGACATTCAGTAAGCCAAGAAAATGTTCTTTACCATCAGGTGAACTCCAGAGTCTGAAGGGTGTGTAAATATATGTGTGTGTGTAAATGTGTGTTTGTAATAGGCATTTCACTTTGATTAATGCCTTTTTTAACCCCGAGTAAAGACCATTTTTAGTCCTGGGTTAAGTAACATTTCACACTTACAGTTTTGAAAAAGTGTTAGCATTTAGCATTAGCACTTTCAACTGTGGGTTGTGAAATCCAGCTCAAGAGCAGGGTTAATCATGGAAAATGTATGGAACTTTCTATAGTGAATAGGCTACAATTTTCTAGTCGTGCTTAGATATTTTGATTCTTTTAGAAGTTGTGTTCTTTCAATGAATCAGTTGAACTGGTTCACAAATCGGTCAGAATTTATTCATTAGTGGGTTTTAATCACAAACAGCTTGAAAGAACATAGAAAAGTCATTGAAGTTTTTTGCTATAAAATCTTGTAAACACCTCATTAAATATTAATGCTAACACTTCTGTGATTGCACAGTGTCTGAGAGAAACAGTTAAACGTTAAAAAGAGACAGTAAACATGTTTAATAAAACACGTTGTGTACTGTACTTGTCCACTCAATGAATATATTCTTATTTGCATAGCGATAATATGCAAATAAGAATGTTAACCCAGATGTAGAGTGTGAAATCTCTACAAACTGACAACCCAGTATCAAATGCTAAACTAGTATAGTGTGAATCACATTAACCCAGGGTTAAAAATGGCTCTTGCTCAAAAACTTGCTCAAGTGTGAAGAGCCCACAAGTGTCCTGCCGGTCAGAGTTGGTTATGAATTTTTTTCTTTTTTGGGGGGGGAGGGTGGGTTGGTAGTTAGTAAGTTTTAGCTCAAGGTCATTTACTTCAAGTCAAGACTTTCAAAGCTTTTCATGTAACAGGACGTGAATTCTTGTCACGAAAGAAAGACGTTTACAGTACTTACCAGACTGTGATGTCATAGTGACACAATCTGTCTCCAGATGTTGTCCCGCCCACACTCAAGTTCTGCTGACGCTGTTTACTGAGGTCATCGATCAGTAATCAGGAGCTGATGCATTGTTAGTGATATCTGTACCGGGTCAGGATTGGCTTATCAAGTCTGGGGAATTCTCTGCTTGAGTTTTATTGATGGAGCGCTCTGTTCCTCTGGGAAAAGACACCATGCTTTTGCACTCATCAATAGGAAATCTCAATAAGGATCAT
Source organism: Mylopharyngodon piceus (assembly GCA_039654765.1). Lineage (NCBI taxonomy): Eukaryota > Metazoa > Chordata > Actinopteri > Cypriniformes > Xenocyprididae > Mylopharyngodon > Mylopharyngodon piceus. The sequence continues at coordinate 21,141,732 of CM077448.1, forward strand.
TAGAGGTCCCGGAGGTGGTGGAGAAGTGCATTTCTGCTCTTTTTTTAGTCCACGTTTTATAAGATGTATCTCTTTTATAGCCATGCGTCAGGCCATTTTTTTTTTTCATATTGGACATTAAACTTGTGTTTGTGATGACTGAAAGGCAGCTGCTCAATTCAATGCCTGTTTATTAGTTTAACACAGCTGGTTTTGTCATAAAAACAATTACCAAAAAAGTCTGTCGCTGCAGAAATAAACACCACTGATGCCTCTTATAATGTCATTTATAATAGGTTTGTGTAGCACTTTCCTTTAAAACGGCATTGCCTTTTTGTCATTATGAAGGTTCAGGAACACAAAGTCCTAGTTAAAGGTCCAGCGTGAGTGTGTGCTACCATCATTTGTGCCGCTAAAGAGTTCAGATGGATCGATCCTGCAGATTGCTCCCTTGTGAGCCAATTAAAGCCGCTGAAAGAGGAGAGAGTGTCAAAACAAACTCACTTCAGCCCACAAACAGGGATGGAAATCATCTATAACTGATGAGCATTGTAGCAGAGGTCAAGAATAGAGTTGTCAAAAGGTGTTTAGGAAATTATGAGTTAGCTTGAATGGAATTATGAAATCCAAAAAAAAAATTTTTTTTTTGGGGGGGGATGTTCACATATTGCTTAAATATATTATTTTTTGAAATAATTATTTTATCTTCCTTCTTCGAATCGGATCATCAAAGGTTGAAAAACTACAAAGAAGAGATAATGAAATTGTCTTAGTTTTTTAAAGATTTTTTTTTTTTTTTTTGCAAATGCTAATACTTCAAGATATGTTGTTTTTATTTTAATATTTAAATTTTTTTTTAATTGTCACTATACTTTCCTGACACGTATAAGTGAAATAGGTGTCTCTGTGACACAGGGAGTGGTCTGTTCTTTCCCAGCAAATCAGAAAGTCTCTCTGCCTGTCAGTCATTTTGCATGTTCATGTTGGCTTTCTGTGGAGAGCCAGGTTTTAGTGTGAGGTCGTGTTGAATTTAGCAAAATGGCTGAAATAACGTACAGCATCATTAGTGGATGTTAAGAATGAATTGAATTTGTTTACTGATTAATTATATTTTAAAGCAAAACCACCCATGATACCAATATAGGCTTTCTTGTACCTCCTTGTTTTTTCACTGCCATTCAATGCTCATGATAAATCTCTTTGTAATTTGTATTATATACACAAACTTGATAAGAACAAAATTTCTTGTTTTTCCTTGTTTGCCCAGCCTTCAAGAGTGGATGTTTTGGTGCTGTATTTTGAAAAGCTGAGCTTAAAACTGATGCAAATTTATGTAAATTCATGGTGCTTTTTCAGTGCAAGCCAAAGAAATCCCTATCAGCATTGCTATCATGTTCTCCACTTTATTCAAATATAGCTGCTTTTTTGACTTCGTATCCTCCTGTTAGTTTGTCGTCTTTAAGCTGTTAATGACTGTATTTGTTTTTTTTTTTCATATCAATTTGCATTAAATTATTCTAATGAACTACAGGTGCAGGTGATGTAAAATAGTATAATTTATGCATGGTATAATCTACCTGTTTATACTGATTCTCTGGTGCTATAATGAATCATAATTAGTTTGATGTATGTGTATGTGTGGAGGGAGAGCCTGTGTTAATAAAGAGTGGAACAGGTCCATTTTATATTGGGCTGTTATTGTGGGGGAAAAACTGTTATGAAGTTAATACCATATATAGTGTTCTTCAGTGATGAACTTAAAAGTTTGCATATTTTATTCCTGCAAAACAATCTAAATGAACAAAAAATGGTCAAATGTATTATTATTACTATATTATTACTAGTACTATATTATTAAGATAGATTTCTTGTTTATATGACCACAAGGTCTTATACTGTACCCAAGGTGATTTCTTTTTTTCCCCACAAATCAATGCAATTTCAATATCTATAATTTTTTTTTTTAAATCTATGAAACAGTCAAAGGTCAGGCAGTTTTTTTTTTTTTTTTTCCTTTTCCAAACAGCACAATTATTTCCTGTGAATTATTAGTTTGTTTAAAGTATTCCACTTTTGTGCTAAAATCACTTACCACCATCTGTGCAACGCTCAGTTGTCATGACCATGTAACATTTGTATAAGGAAAAATTATTATAGGTACTTAAAAATATGACCACTTGTTTTTAATCCCTATACGAGTCAAAATAATTTTCTGTGGCAGTTGACAAAGTCACTGATACTGTAGCGCTAAAGAAGTATTGAACCTCAAACATTTAATTCACAAATGATTGTGTTCCAATTAAATCGTCATTTTGGAATTGTTCCTTTTTGCCAGTCTATCTATAATTATCTTAAAAATGTAGTGGGCAACCAGTCCACTAGTCTAATGTAAAGACAAGGAGATCCAGGGTTAATGAAATGAAAGCTCAAACGTGCTGCATAACACGAGAATGAGCCTCATTGGTTCTTGCTGAAGCTCAAACGTGCTGCGTAACATGAGAATGAACCTCATTGGTTCTCGCACGTCAAGCGAAAATGTTTGAGCTTCCGTTTACCACAACTGATGTGTGCGTTGATTAATGTTATATGTGAATAAAAGCCTATATTAAATCTGTTCATCATATAAAGCAATCGTGTCTCCAGAAAATTTGGACTAAACCACTTATTTTATATGAATTTGTTTTACGATCTCTTCATGAACTTACTGAAGTGTCAAAGTGGTAGTTGCATAGACTGTCTATGGAGGGAAAGAAATCACTCAGATTTCATCATCTGTGTTTCGAATATGAACAAAAGTCTTACTACACCCCTTGCGGGTTTGGGATGACATGAGGGTGAGTAAATGCTAAATAAATTTTCATTTTTGGGTGAACTATCCCTTTAAGGCCAATGCCATCAAAATAATAATAACCAAATAATATCACTAAATATTCTAAAGCCTGGTCTAGTTATTTGAGCTCTGCTATATATAAATAATAAAAGCTTTTTAAGAAAATATTGTAACATATAAGTCCTTCTGAAAGTACTGTTCTTGTTTAAGAAATACATTTTCTGCAACTAATTGTTTAAAATGATGAGTTCTTATCTACAGGTGACAGAAAGCTCTTCTTATGAAAGCTTATGAAAAATAAAGCGTAGCACGCAGGTAGCATGGTGGTGAAAAGCTTTTATTTCAAGCTGCCCTGTTGTTGGATCACACTGTCGTTCTGTTGGCGTAGCTTAATGTCTGGCACCATGTCTAACATTGGTCTTTACAATCACATTTTTTATGAAAATTATTTTTAAAATACATGCAGAAATGAAATCTCATGGCATGTAGAGGTCCGCAAATTACTTCGTCATTGATTTTACCGGTTTGTGGCCCAAGAACGGAAACATCAATTTCCAATTAATTTATTTATCTGCAATTAACTGTAAACCATCTGAAAGAACAAACACTAGTTTATGTACAAGGTACAACAATAAACCATGTGAATTGGATCCACCATCAGAAGCTGCATCCGTATGTCTCTATACAACTGTCACATTTGTTTAACTCGCCGCCTGCTCGCCGTTTGAAGTCTCTTCAAGTTTGTCGGAAATGGACTGCATCTGTGCTCCTGATGATGACGGTGATGAAGGTTTCTAGAAGGTTTCTATGTTTCTGTTCATGGACCCTTGATGTTGACGGACTTCTTCCCGCCAACCAGGTAAAGAGGTTGAGGCCTGTAGCAGTTTGAAGGATCACAAAGACCAGGGGGACCCTGGGCTCCTCTCGCTCCAGGGGTTCCTGGGATTCCAGGCACACCGGCCTCTCCTCTGGCACCATCTTGACCATCCTTGCCAATGCCAGGCTTGCCAGCTGGTCCTGTTACAACGAAATAAGATTTGACAAGGAAGGGTTTTGAAAATGTTCATACAAGAATGCGACTACAACATATAGTACAGTCTAGATCAGGGCTTCTCAGTTCTGGCCCTCGAGGTCCACTTTCCTGCAGAGTTTAGCTCCAACCTTGATCAAACTCGCCTGCCTGTAACTTTCTAGTAATCCTGAAGACATTGGCTGTGTTCAAAATTGCCCCCCATACCCTCATTCACTATTCCCTACATCAGGGGTTCCCAACCACATTCCTGGAGCCTCCCCAAAAACACTGCATGTTTTTCATGTCTCCTTAATCAAACACACCTGATTCAGATCATCAGCTCATTAGTAGAGACTCCAAGACCTGAAATGGGTGTGTCAGACAAAGGAGAGATACAAAATATGCAGTGTTGGGGGGCCTCCAGGAACGTGGTTGGGAACCACTGCCCTACATTAATCTACTAATATAGTTCACTTGAAGGAGTTAATGAAAACGAGCGAGTGAATTCGGACACCGAGTGCGCCGGAAGGTCTGCCGCTTTTGCATAGTTTGTACTTGCTGTTTAATAATCATTTGAAACTTGAATTAATTGAAACCACTGGAGCAAACTGGCAGCTCCAGTTGTAATGAAAAGATTTATCGTGAACTCTGTCATGGAAACTAGCATGTATAAACCTTAATTAAACAATTTAATAACCAATTAAAAAGGAATTTATACCTGTATGATATTACACTGTACCCACATTTGACCAGTGGTTTGGAAAATGGATGGATGATTCAGTCGCGAGTGCCATCTACAGGTCAGGTGCGGGAATTCATTCGGCGTGACCCTCACAGTGCATTTTGGGTATTCTCTAGCCGTTGAGCGCATGGATATATATAAATATCTATGGTTGAGTATACATCAGTTATTGTGGTGCATTATGGGATTGAATGAGTGCACTCGATATCGTTGACTATGGCTGAATCCCAAATGGCACCCTACGGTCTCGTGGACTTAACGAACACGCGCACCAAGACCGAAAGTGCATAGAAGTGTGCCATTTGGGATTCAGCCTATGGTTCCGGACACCACTACAAATGGCTGTCCCCTCAAATAGTGCCCTATTTAAGGGTATAGGGGGCGATTTTGGACACAGCCATTGATTAGCTTGTTCAGGTGTGTTTGTTCATTAGTGCTGGAGCTAAACACTGCACGAAAGTGGACCTCAAGGGCCAGAGTTGACCATCTGGTCTAGATCAACACTTTTGAAGTCTTTCCACTTACTCAATATCTAAACCCTAACTAGAACAATCAACAATTTGCACCAGTCTAAAATGTCTATAGCTTTTGGAATGGTGCTTAAATATGATTAGCAGAAAGTTGAGGTTTAGCGTTTCGTACCTTGAGGTCCGGGTTCTCCAGGAATTCCTGGAATTCCAATTCCATTATTGCCCTTGTCACCTTTTTGTCCTGCATCACCTACACAAATGCATAAACATAAAAAGTATTAGACAATAAAATCGATCACATTATCACTTTATAGACATTTATATAGTACATTTCATATGGAATAGCAATTCAAGGTGCTTTACAAAAAATGGTCAGATAATCATCATTAGAATCAGATTATATTATGATAGTTTGATATGTACCATAGTACTGATATTTTGCCATATTCATGTATTCACATGGCAATTTGCAAAGTGATAATCTGTAAAATGCTAATTCAACATTTCAAATTTAAATGTTGAAATTAGTTAATTTGTTAAATGCCCATTACAACATGTACATAGACAAGTACTGCTTATACCAACATGAAGCAACTTTGTTTGGGTGGTAACACTGTAGTTTTAATAGTGCTGACATTAGACTGATAGAATCCTCCGGATTCACTATCTATTTTAAGCTCGTATAAGGGTCTTCAGAACCTCTGTGAGTCTTCTGACATTTATACTCAAAACCCCTGCTAGGCATGAGTACTCAGAGAATGCTAGAACATTTTCCTCTGGAGATGCATTTGTAAACTTCAATAAACATGTTGACATCCTCAGAGGTTCTGCAGAAATAATTGAGGTAGATTGAGATGCAGTCGGGGGCTTTTCTAATCATCCTGTTATTGCTTCTCAATCTCTGTCTTATTAGCAAGCGTAGCATTCCTCCTCGGCTCGGTGGCAATTAGCGCAGACTGCACTCACTGTACAACAGCCTCCGCTTGTGAGGACAAAAGAACTGCAATGCTTAACATTCTGGAGGCTGTTACCCTTGAATGACCAGACCGCCAGTAAATGATTGAAATCAATGTGAGCTCGCAGTTTTAGACTGTAAATTCCGCCAGAGGCAAAATCCAATTATGAAATAGCATAAAAACGGCTGATTTTTGCAGAGGTATTCCATTGTGCACATTATATGATAGTAAAGGAATTTTAGCAAGCACCATTAGCATGATGTGGATCACTAAAGAGGCTTTACAGCGTGTTTTTAAAATTGGCAAGTTGCCTGAACTACTTATAAGTGTTAAGCCGATCAAGCCTATTGTATCATTATTATGCATATGCATATTTCTAAAGCCTCTAAATTGTCAACATGATCAAAACTTTGCTGAAAAACCTGCTGTACACAATCTAAATGCCTTCTGTTGTCTGATTAATAGTTTATATTTTTTAGCAAGTAAAAATGGTCTTTTTGCTGTGAAATCTTTAATGATTTTTTTATAAAGTAAACTATTTGCATGACGCAGCTGAAGCTTAACTCAATATTTCATAATTACGAGCATTTGATCTTGAGAATTCACAGGCAATAAAAAACAAATAAAAGATGTTTGCATTCAAAGGCTCACTGCAATCACAACACTGCATCCTCAAGAGCTTAGCTTTAATTCAGCTGAGCACCAATTGGAACAGTGAGACATAGTTTGGAAATATCAAAGGAAGTGAGAGTCAAATCAATGGTACCTTTAACTCCTGGTTTTCCAGGAAGGCCATAGTATCCTTGAGGCCCCTTGGGGCCCATAAGTCCTCTGGGTCCGGCTTCTCCAGCAGGACCTGCTGGTCCCGGTGGTCCAGGTGGTCCCATGAGTCCTGGACTTCCAGGGGCTCCAATGGCCAGAGGTTTCTTGGCTAGTTCCTTCTTGTAGGCATCTAAATGTTCTGTTTGGTACAATACGATGTTAAAGTTTAGTTGCCATTTATATAGAAAAATACAATTGATGTAGGTCAGGAGTGCCCAATCCTGTTCCTGGAGATCAACCTCAGTTCCAACTCTGCTCCAACACACCTGTCTGTAATTATCAAGTGCTCTTGAAGATCTTAATTAGCTGATTCAGGTGTATTTGATCAGGGCTGGACTTTGAAGGAAGGTAGATCTCCAGGAATAGGACCGGGCACCCATGATGTAGGTGTTTTAAAGTGATTAAAGTCGGCATTAAACGGAAGTCTTTTCTTCCCTAGTGTGACGTACTGTATATCCGACTAAGGGTACATTTACACAACAACCATTTACTAAAAATGGAAAAGTTTTTCCTTTGCATTTTTCACGTACAGACAACACCACTGTCAAAACGATCCCCATTTACACAGATCCGCGAAAATGACTAAAAATGCCGTATTATTCACATCAGGCCAGTAGTTGGCGATGTCACTTTGTAAAGAAATACTATGCACCTACAGACTGACCACGTGATGTAACATGCATGGGCATGACGTCACCTTTTTCACAAATTCGTGTTTTTACATGGAGACGATAGCAGTATAGTTTGATACCCAGAAGTTTGCGTTTTCAGGCCACTAAAACGCTGTTGTCATGTAAATGAACGGCCAAAATGCATAAAAAGTTTTACATTTTTAGCTGAAAACGTCTTGTAAATGGCCCCTGAAACAGCTTCTCGATCAAGATAAAATGTAGGGTGGGTACTGATTTTGTCTGTCGGTAATTGATTGGATGATTGTGGTTTGCTATTGCTGTGATGTCATGTGAATGACAGGTTGTCCCGCCCTCGTGCCAGTAAACAAGTCATCAAAGAAGAGATGTTGTTGCAAGAGGGAGGGGAATTATTTTGATAAAAGATTACGAGGGCACATGAATTAAAAAAAAGAATGATTTGCACAGATAAATCATTTATAATAAATACTGCAATATTCCATAAAAAATAAGAATTGTCAATTTCCAGAATTAACATTTCCTGATAATTTACTCACCCCCATGTCATTCAAGATGTTCATGTCTTTCTTTCCTCAGTCGAAAAGAAATTAAGGTTTTTGAGGAAAACATTCCAGGATTTTTCTCCATATAATGGACTTCAGTGCGGTACAAACGGTTGAAGGTCCAAATTGCAGTTTCAATGCAGCTTCAAAGGGCTCTACACGATCCCAGAGGAATAAGGGTACTGTCTATCGGAATTATTGTAATTTTCTAAAAAAAAATAAAAAAATAAAAAAAATAAAATAAATGTATATACTTTTTAACCACAAATGCTCGTCTTGCACTAGTTCTGCGATGCGCGTCCACGACTTCACACATTACATAATCACGTTGGAAAGGTCACGTGTTACGTAGGCGGAAAAATGAAAAATTACATCTCATTTTCTCCTCCAACTTCAAAATCGTCCAACATCATTGTTTTACCTTTTTTTTTTTGTAAAGGGCGTTTGACACTAGGTCGGTATTTCCGCCTACGTCACGTGTGACCTTTCCAACGTGACTACGTAATGCATGAAGTCGTGGACGCACATTGCAGAGCTAGTGCAAGACAAGCATTTGTGGTTAAAAAGTATATAAATGTTTATTTTTTTAGCGATCGTTTCGCTAGATAAGACCCTTATTCCTCATCTGGGATCATGTAGAGCCCTTTGAAGCTGCATTGAAACTGCAATTTGGACCTTCAGCCCGTTGGTAAATTATCAGGAAATTTTAATTCTGGAGTGAATGAATCCTTTAATAACTAATAAAGATGTTGTACCTTCAACAATAACTGAACAAATCTCACGGATCTTCTCGTCATTCATCTTGGGACCCTTTAAAAAATAAATTTTTTCAACAACATTAGCAACAACTGCACAAAAGGCATTTTTAAATAGCAACATACTGTCCAGTCAAAGATGAAAGTGAACAATGTCATAAAGCAATGTACTGACAGGTAGACCTCTGGGACCAGGGGATCCTGGCAGACCTCGTTCCCCCTCCAGACCTCTGGCTCCCTGGGGTCCTGTCAGACCCTCATGGCCTGGCTGTCCTGGACGACCATCAGCTCCTGTAGCTCCTCTCTGGCCTTTCTCTCCATGCTTGAATAAAACAACGAATAAGAAGAAAAAACAAACATACAACAAAAGCAATAATTTTTATTTCCTGAAGGAAAAGTGTTAACTTGTGATAAGTTTAGGTCTATCATTTTGAATATATAATAAAATAAAATATAAAATAAAAAGAAACTTTGTTGTCGATTATTCGATTATCAAAATGATTGTTAGTTGCAGCTCTATATATGTAGTTTATGAAATAATTTATTTCATTTTTTATTTATTTCATATATAAATACTTGGATTTAAAAAATTCCATTTTTGTTTGTTCTTGTTCTTCTATAATATGCCTTGAATGGATGTTGAAGGTGGCACACTTACCTCTCCCTTGATTCCAGTAATACCCGGAGGCCCCTGTAAACCATTATTAAAAACCATCACACTTCTGTACACATACTGAAATACCATAATTAGAGGGTGTGACCGGGTATGTTGCTATAAATATGGCGAACCTGATCACCCTTCACGCCTGGTTCTCCCGAAACACCTGGATCTCCCTGTAGAACGAAAAAAGAGAAAGATATTATTGTAAAATTACATGGTATTCATGCAAGCGCAGGAAGCAGCAGGCATTTAATACGGTCACTGAGTGCATGGATTGACTGGGGCTTTATAATTTACCTCACTTCCTTTGGGACCGATGGGACCCATTGGACCCTGAAATAACAGAATAATGACATGATAACACAGTGAAAAATAATAAGGTCTGCTCTGTTATGATTATTACAATGAACAATGATCACACCTGGTCTCCTTTATGACCCGTGTGACCCTTGATTCCACGAGGACCCATGAGTCCTTGGTCACCTTTATCTCCCTGTGGAAATAGTCAAAATAATAATGAATTACTGTACAATAACAAAGTATAATTGTAAAGAGCTTCACCAAATAATTGCCTTTTATCAGTAGTCATGCATTTACTGTAATTATTCTAATTGGGGATGGGGGTTGTCATCTCTTGAAAATGCCTGTAAATGTTTGGAATCACATGCAAACATATGCAACATATGGTTTTATCAAACAATATACATTTGTTTTTGTTTTTTACTTGCACGATAACTTACAACTTGCTCACATGTACTCTCTTTGCTATCTCCAGTAAAGTACATACGTGTAAGTATGCAAATTGGAACACAGCCATTAAAATCCATAATCAAACCAACAGGTCCATTGATGTGTCCAACCCACCTGGATTCCTTGCGGGCCCATTGGGCCGACTGGACCCTGTTTTCCCGTTTCACCCTGAGGAGGGAAGTTTGTTGATTAATTGGATCCACAGAAATTACTATGAATTGTAATCTCAGTACAGAATGGTGTGCACCAAAGCAAAATAAGTAAATAAATAAAAATGGTTCTAAAAAAATGTAATTGTGTTTTTATTACAGTGGCTCCTTTGGCTCCTGGAGTTCCATCTTCTCCTGCTGGTCCAGGTGCTCCCTAAAATATAAAATTAACAAGATTAATAATCATTAAAAAAAAACAAAAAAACATATGCATACAAGTGCAAAAAAACCCCATAATACTCACATCTTTACCAGGAAGCCCAACTGGACCAGTCGGTCCTACAGCACCAATTTCACCCTGTAATAGAAAGAGTGCAATTGCTTGCTATGGCATCACTGTTTTAAAATTTAAATGAGATTCAGCATATATTATTTTTTTTATGTAAATGATGTTTACCTTTTGGCCTACAGGCCCCACGAGTCCCTGTTTTCCTGGTAAACCCTAAATTTGAGATGCAACATTGTTAAGTCAAGGTTTTTCACAGACTACAAATGAGTAAAAAATCTCCTCATTTACAGTTTGTTAGTGTCAGTACCACACACCTCATGTAAATCACAAATTCAGTATTTACTGTAAAGGCAAAATCTCTTTCGATAGCTTTCAGAGTAACAGCAGCAGCTTTGAGAATCATTTCAGGAAAAGCACACAAGAATAACACATACTAAAACATATACAAATGCATTAATTAATGCATTAAACACATTAACTGATTAACTCACTGGAATTCCCACAATTCCTCTGACACCAATGGCTCCGGGCAGACCTGGGTCTCCCTGTCAAGCAGACAGCAAAATCTCAAATACTTCTTCAGTTTTTATCATTGAACAATTTAAGAATCATTGATTTGAGTCACAAAACAATACGCATTTTAATAAGCTAAAGGGTAAAATACAGCATCATAAAAACTGGATATACATGCAGTGTACCAGGTACAAATGGAAATGCTTTTCCATGAATTTTGAATTGTATGCATTAGCATAAACATCATCATAACTCACCTTCTCTCCTGGAGCTCCTGGTGCTCCATCAGATCCATGCTTTCCTGGATCACCCTACACATACACATCCTCTTCATCATCAAGTTATCAAAGACATTTCAAGTAACTCTTTCAGCACAATTTCATAAGTATTACAGTGACGGTGAATATGAAGGTCCTTTTGAACATAAATCTACTGAGAAGTGATCAATCTGTCACTCACAGTATCACCCTTGGCACCAGCAGCTCCTTTCTCTCCCGGGGCTCCGATCGCACCCTAAAACAACACATTATAATTCGTCAGAAAGAAACCAGGTAACTTTAAATGATTTCACTGATTGTTATTTAATTCATAGTATTCTTGAGTAGGGTAGATCATATGGACAGCAATAACTCACATCATCTCCTTTAGGACCAGGATGTCCCTGTCGCCCTCTGATGCCTTCAACACCCTGTTAAGACACATAAATACTCATTTACTTCATTAAACTCAATATAGAATTCATTATCTGTACATTATAACTGTTGGATGACCAACTGCACTCCCATTTACTTAAATTTAAAGTGCAAATAGCCCACCTTGTTGGCAGAGGCTATTTACACTAACTCTGCCCACCACTGTCTGATTGAGCCATACAAAATGACCAAAGAAATCCAGCTGGTGTTAGCTTTTGATGTGGCTGACCCGAGTTTGAATCCACCTTTTACCAAACTCATTCTCCCTTTTCCCATCGCTTATCAGCACAGAGAGGAGTTTTTTTTAAAATAAAAATTAAGAAAATATTCAAAAAGTGGAAATAAAGAGCATAACGGGTAAAGAACAGCAGGAATAAAGTGTTTTATGGGTAGGGTTATGGGGTGGGACAAGTAATGTTCCAATAAAGCAGCATCCATTTATGATTTTACTAAATTCAATCATATATACTCAATATGTTGTTATTATTGCACTGTTTTATAATATACAACAATACACCAAGGTGTAAATATCTGCCACTATTTGCACTAAGTAAAAATAGCAGTATTTTCGGGAACACTTTATTTTGATTGTCCACTTTAGACATTCTACTAACTATAAGTAACTTTGCAAATACATGTCAACTATCAATCATTACAGCAGTGTTTCCCAAACTTTTTTTCCAGTCACGGCACCCTCTGAAAATTTTCATAAATTTGTGGCACCCCACACTGGTGTTGTCACGATACTACACGATACAGGGAAGAACCGCCGTATATTATATTTATATTTAGTGTAAATAGCATCTATTGCTGCCTTAAATTTATGCTAATTCTGAAAATTTATTTATTAATTTATTATATACAATATATAATATATTATTATATTAATATATTGTTTATAATAAATATAGATATTATTTTATATAATACATATTATTTTTAGTTTAGTATTTATTTAACTCATTTATGCATTAATGGTGCCACAGGATTGGACTACCTCCCTAAATTACTTGAAATCATCTTAAAATCTTGCTTTATTTCCTATAAGCTCTGCTGAACTACATTTCCACTAGACTGGCTTGCTGTACAGTCTTTTCTCAAAAATATCAGATGAAGACATAAATCCTCTGTACTTTGATACCAGACTTTAGTTTAGAACGACAGTGTATATTCGATTAAAAAAAAGTCTGTGAAATCCTGCTCACGTACTGGGGATCCTGGTGGTCCGGTGGGTCCTGGGATCCCGTTGAATCCAGGAGGACCCTGCAGACATGAAACAGACAGGCTAAAACTTTACCAAAGCTCATTCTGCTCAGATGGAAAATGACATTTCTATTGCTTTTGTGTAGTCACACAAGCCTAAAATATTATACCCTGCATACATTATGCTAGCACAGCAGTTTTAATCTGTTCAATGACTGCAGATGTTATTTGATTGGATTTAATGAGCTTTAAACAAATGTAATAATTATTTCATGCATTGGTCGGGCTGGAGGATATTGCTCTGCAAGCGTTCCTCTGGCTTCTTGCTCTTTCCTCATCAGATGCAGATGAAGAAGATGTTTTAAATCTTACCCGATCTCCTTTATCGCCATGAGCTCCAGGGAACCCGATTGGACCTCGCTGACCCTGCAGGGAATTTGAGTAAACATGATACAATCAGATAGTATAAAAAGGTGAACACATCTCAGTCTACAATGAATGAACAAATAAAGTTTTCATACATCATCTCCTGCACGTCCAGGAGGACCTTGCTCTCCAGTGGTCCCTCGCTCTCCCTGTAAATAAAGAAGAAAATGACTACAGTTTTTGTTGATTAATCACTCTGAAGAGCTTGTGTATTGATGTTTCTTGGTTTTTATCATTCTTATGAACATTTCAAAGCATTCTTACCTTTTCACCTTGAATACCTGGCACACCGTCCACACCTGGAAGACCACGATGTCCCTGGCAGAGAGATTCAATTTAACCCTTGTGTATTGTTCAAATTCACTACCCTTTCGTTATGTTCGGGATGAAAACATCCACTAAATTAAACTGCTGTAAAAATGTATCAGATAAATATTTTTTTTTAATTGTTTTGCATAAATCTGTTAATCAACCTCAGTCCTGATCAAAACTACTAAATGTTTAAAAAAATCCAGGATTTTTACTCTTTAATTGCCAAGTTCATAAATGACGTCACTTATTTGGGAAAAAAAAAAAACACACAAAATGACTTATTTTCAATATAAAAAGTGATTGTGGACTGGATTTTTTTTTTTTACCTTTTATCACAGTCTTGGACATGTGAAAGATTAGTAACAACATTGGCTTTGATGCATTGTTAGTTTATGTGCAGCATCAGATTTTAATTTTTTCTCCCTCATTTACTGTTCGTGGCTGTTTTTGCCCCATTGACTTCCATTATAACGACATTTTTTGATTGCAAAGCCATGACACCATATAATCATGCATTCTTGATTGTTGGTGGTTTTCCCTGTTGGGAAGAGGTTAAATTTGTAATTTTTACAGTTGATCACCAGGTGGCACCATTAACCCTTTAGATAGGCCTGTGCAAAAAAAAGCTTAGTTTCTGGCTTTTATATGGGGTTATATGGAGTATAACAGCATATTATAATGTGTGTGTGAGAGAGATTGAGAGAGAGACCTTTGCGCACTTACCTTGATGCGTCTGAGAAAATCAAAATATGCACATCAGCTCTCAGAACTACATGGAGTAAACAAAAACAAAGTAAGTGTATTTATGCACCTGCTGCCTTTTGATGGTGAGAAGTACGGACGGCCTATGTGTGAAATGCTTGTCTTTTCTTTATGGTAAAGCCAGTTTAAAACCTTAAAATCCTTCAGTGATACACTTTTCCATTTTTTCTGTAAAAAATCTACTCTGCATCAGATTTATGAACATAATTTATTATGAACCAAAATGCAACAACAACTTCAAATAAACTGAACAATGGTGCAAAATCAGTAGCCCCATGTTGGCAAGGAGATCTGTGGAGTCCACCCCGGTCCAGTTTCTCATTGTGCGGCGCCCATGGAGGTTGGTCATGCTAACAAAGAGGTCAATCATCTCCTCCGTAAAAAACAGATTGAACACAGAATCCACGTTCTGGACCCATGCGATGGCATAACGCGTCGGCCCTGGAGTCACGCCTCTGTCAGGCTGAAGAAAGGGAGTTGTCTCCACGTTGGTGGAAAACCACACTTCGCCGTTTCTCCCAATCCACCCAGATCCAGGATCCTCTGAATCCTCCTCGCCTTCAGTGGAAGCTGGAGAGGATGATGAGGGTGCCACAACAAAATCAGGATCTGACTCTCCTGAGTCTGTGGTGTCAGAGGGAGAAGACAATACATCCTGCAGCTCGCTGGACGAGTCAGGCTGCATAATCATTTCTAAAACTTCGGTACAAGTCAAGCCCTTTCTCATGTTGCTTGCTGCTCTTCTCACCATCAAATGACCAGCAGGATGGCATGCAAGTGTTTAAATCCACTTACCTTGTTTTTGTTTAGTCTGTACTTCTCACCATCAAAAGGCAGCAGGTGCATAAATACACTTACTTTGTTTTTGTTTACTCCATGTAGTTCTGAGAGCTGAGGTGCATATTTTGATTTTCTCAGATACATCAAGGTAAGTTGGCGTAAGGTCTCTCTCACTCTCTCTCTCTCTCTCTCTCACACACACACACACACACACACACACACACACACACACACACGTATGGTATATGGTGTCATGGCTTTGCAATCAAAAAATGTCGTTATAATGGAATTCAATGGGGCAAAAACAGCCACAAACAGTAAATGAGGGAGAAAAAAATAAAATCTGATGCTGCACAAAAACTAACAATGCATCCAAGTCAATGTTGTTACTAATCTTTGACAAAAGGTAAAAAAAAATATCCAGTCCACAATCACTTTTTATATTGAAAATAAGTCATTTTGTGTGTTTTTTTCCCCCAAATCAGTGACATCATTTATGAACTTGGCAATTAAAGAGTAAAAATCCTGGATCCCATTTTTTTAAAAACATTTAGTAGTTTTGATCAGGACTGAGGTTGATTAATAGATTTATGCAAAAAATTTTGAAAAAAATATTTATCTGATACATTTTTTTACAGCAGTTTAATTTAGTGGATGTTTTCATCCCGAACATAACGAAAGGGTAGTGAATTTGCCCACAGTGTATTGTTGAGTTTTTGAAAATTTTCAAAGCATTTTCCCAAAATATGTGTCAAAATAAGATTTGTCACCAAAAATCATTCCATTTGCTGAAACACAGAGAAAGTTGTGGCCAAATTAAGACTCAACAGCACCCCATAGTGGACGAAAACATCCCCAGCATAACATAAGGGTTAATAATACACTCATTCATTAGAAAAGCAGTTGGTGTTTGGCCAAAGAAACATTCTTTAGTGAGCAAAATAATGCTACTCTGGACAAAAAGTAAATGGAACCTATTAAAGGTGCAATATGTAATATTTTCTGTCCGCTAGAGGTCGCTAGAGGCCTACTCAAAACAAAGGCGTAGCTTGATGATGCCAAGTTTGAGCGCGGAATCTTAGGACATGTGGTCTTCACCTCAACGGCCGGTGGAAAAGAATTGGGATAGGACTCGGGAAGAAATCATGTTCATGGATGCAATTATTAACGTTACTGTAGTATGAAGCAGAGCAGGACCGAGTGTTGTGGGAGCTGAACGAGGCCGCTGGAGCGATTGGGCAACACGCGCCGTGAGCAGCGGAACTTTTATTATGTCACAGTCGCCAGCGCCACTTCCGCTTTTCCGGTCATGAATATGAGGTAACACAGCTCTGTTTATCATATTAGATACATTTGAGTGTATTGAAAATGTTATAACGTTACTCTGTGCGTTCGCTCGGTGGCTGCTTTGAGACACTGTTGCACACTGCAGTAAGCTAGATCGGTTTTAGAATATTATATTAATAAATGCTGGGTGGCTTGTGTTGATAAATGGCATGCAATTAATTTTAAAACGTATTGTATGATGGAGATGTATTACTGTTACTAAAAATAAAGCTGCATCTGATTATGCTATGTTAGCTAATTCACAAAATAGTGTTTTTCTCTGAGGCATGGTAAAACATGGTACTTGCAACAAAAATCAAGAAAATTAGATTTAAACGATAAGACTAAATGTGTTGAGCTATATAACAATAATTAGTTATTGTCTAATTATTGCCTATTAAAACATGTAAATATTAAAGAGTCTTTGGTGTTTCCATGGTTTCTACAAAATAAAACCGGAAACCGAGGGTAACGCGGGTATGACGCAATTGACAGGCGACTCCTCACACGTCCCGGAGCCTTGGTTAAAATTGCAATTTTCTCACGATTTACAAATAGTTGCAAAAATTTGGGATATTGTAAGTACTCAAGTGAACAAAATATATAACACTGGCCTAGTGGTTTTTGGATATTTTACTGCAAAATTCGTACATGTTGCACCTTTAAGAAACACCAATGTTTTAAATTTTTTAATTTAAAGCAATACTTACATTTTTAAACATTTTTAAATTGTTTATACTTTTAAAGTTTCTGAAAATGTGAGCAGAGGACTAAATATATATTTTTTCCAATTATTATTGAAAACTTTCCAAGCGTAGGGGTGTTCAGGGTGTTACTAAGGTGTTGCTGTGGTTGCTAAGGTGTTCTAGGGCATTGGAAGGCGATTGGGGATGATCTCGGGTGTGCCACCTAAACTGAGACCAAGTCGAGACCAAGACCAGAGTGTGTTGAGACCAAGACAAGACCAAGACCAATGCAGGGCGAGACTGAGTCAAGACCAAGACCAGACCAACACTCCTTAAATTCATCTAAAAAATCCATATCTACTGTCTGAGAAATGTCTTATGTGTAATCAATAAATACAATTACAATAATAAGACACTATAGAGCTGTTACAATCAAATCACTAACAATAAAATTCATCTTTGTTGCACAGAAGTTGCATCTGAATTGATACAACCTGCATAAATAATGTTGAGATTAATGTTTTAAAAATAACATTTTGAATATAGAAATATGATGGAAAAATAAAATGATTTATATTACATTCCAAAGAGCGGCCGTTATCAGTCCCACAGTGGAAAATGAAACCGTAACCGTACCAGGTGGCCCGGATCGGCACGGAATGGAACGGTTACGCAATGAGAACTGTTCGGCCCGACAGTGGAAAAGTGGCTATTTTTTCAACCGATTTGTTCAAAGCAGTTGATTCATTTAGTAACAAAACACGTTGCCGAAATAGCAAAAACTTCTGTCTAAAATTTAAGTCACTTAATATTAACTTATTTTTTATTGAATGTTTGTATAAAATCAATATCACATTTGGCTCTGAACAACGTAATTAGCACAAAATGTTAAAATTGGAGTTCCTCCAATGTAAATTTATGACTTTTTTTTGCATGTTTTGCCATCCATCAGGTGTAAATCAGAACTCTGATCATTTAGTAAGTAACAGCAGATTTCTCCTCAACAAGACACATGATTAGAGGAATGATTCATGTCTGAAGTACAAGCACAGATGTGTTACATGCCAAAGTTTAATACTTAGGGGTAGGGACTCACCTTCATCCCTGGCAGACCAGGCAATCCCTGTGGTCCAGCTGGGCATGTTGTCTGGCACTGCTAACAAAATGAGACACACAAACGCATCAGGTCCATTCATCATTAACTGCAGGATCGGACAGGAAGTGAAGAATAACACACATCCAGCCTGTAGCTCACCAGAGACATGCAAAAGAAGCACTGAAGATTTAAGAAGAGGAGCACAACAGACACCGCAACCGACTGTCAACTCTTAATAAGATTTTGCTGCATTTTCATGAGCCAATGATAAATTACAGAGCAAATATAGTGCAAGTTGACATATTTTCCAAGTTCTATATTGCATACTGTATCATTTTGTGTTCCAAGATATAGGCCTTTGCCAGAAAACATGTCTTGAATGCTGATGTGCAAGTTCTGTGTGTCCATGTGAAGCATGAATATTATTAAAATCTAACAAGCACTCACAGTCTCCCCACTTCCCTCAGGGTTCCCAGCACCTTGTGGCCCCTACGGACAGCAGAATGACAGCAGCGTAGTTTAGTTTCAGACACACATACTCAAGCAAAGCCCCTGTTAAAATCCTCAAAGGTTACAGCATAAAGAATAGATCTGTGTGAAAGATCTGCATTAGTTCTAAACCCTCTGAAAGCCAACAGAAGTCACCTGACCCAATTAAAGTAAGGGTTAACAGCAGGGACAAAATGACTCAAAGAGTCTTAGAATGTACAAAGACAAAAAGTGAATTACAATGTATAACAGATAGCTGACGGCAAAACTTCAAGAGCCAAAATTGAAGTTTTGTATCTGTTAGTAGCCTATATGTTTGGTAACTTACACACTAATGTAGTGCTAAAAGTTGACGAAATGAACGTCTAAGCAGACATTTGATATTTAGTCTAATACAAATGTGTACAATAAAAGTATAAAAGTATAGCCTATATTACAATCCACCGTCAATGCCACCACTCTTTCATGACCAAAACATATTTTCATTTTATCTTGTGTTACAGATTTTCATTTTATCTTGTATTACAGTTTTTTGCACAGCATTGCACGTAGCCCAGTAAAACGTGCGACATTACGAAGCATGTATCAAACTGCCAAAGTCACGGCCCCCAGTGGTGAATAGTGATGGGTATCGTTTGAATTTTATCGATATCGATACCGCTTATCGATACCGGTACTTATCGATACTGTTATCAATACTACTCTTTAATTTGGTGCAAAAAGACAATGTGAAAAGATTTAAGTTATTTTATTACTGCTGAACTTTAGTACTGCAGTTTACAAATGCCTCTAAGCAAATAGAAAAGGGCAAATAAAGCACATTTTTAAAATAAAATGCCCTTTAAAAAAGAGAGAGATTTCCTCAGCATACCACAGCTCAACATATTTGAACAGCATGTGCATAGGAGCACAACAGAATGTAATAGAGAATTCTGGCATCTCTAGCTATTTTTGTTTAAGAAAATCAACATATTGACTTTTTGACGATAACCCAATTACGTAGCGGTCCAAAAAAATACCGGTTCTCGATACCCCTCCCTAGTGGTGAACCACTGAAATTTCGAAACACTTATGACATAATGAAGCCTCTGAAAATCACGTGACTTTGGCAGTTTGATACACGCTCTGAACCACTGATTCGAAACAAACGATTCGTAAAGCTTCGAAGTTTTGAAATCGCCAATCACTAGATATTGTTGAATAAAATGTTTTTTTGGCGCACAAAAAGTATTCTCGCCGCTTCATAACATTAAGGTTGAACTGTTTTAAATACGTCTTTAGTAGCTTTCTGGGCATCTGAAAGTGTTAATTATCTTGCTGTCAATGAAGGCCTCACTGAGCCATCGGATTTTATCAAAAATATGAAACGAAGGTCTTACGGGTGTGGAACGACATTAGGGGGAGTAATTAATGACAGAATTTTCATTTTTTGGTGAACTAATCCTTTAACTAAATTAAGCCCATAACAGTATCTGTTCCTTTTAAGTTGTTTAAAAACATTCGCATATGTAAAATTGCTAAACTTATGAAATTAGGAAATATGTCAATGGTAGAAGCAGGTCTTACTGCTGGTCCTGGAGGTCCTGGTGGGCCTGGTGGTCCTGGGAGCCCAAGTCCTCCTCTTGGTCCAGGAGGACCCTGGAAAATATCATAAAGAACATTTATAATCAGGTAACAGAGACAACCAATAAAGCAATGACAATGAGAGCTACATTAAGTATGACAACCTATACCTAATGTCATTTTTACACTGCAAAGGTGGCACAGAAGCACTGAAATGGCATTTAGGTGTCTTTACACAGACTGTTTAATGCTGCTCAGAGGTGGCATGAATGCATGTAAACAGCAATTATAACTGTATATTTTGATTCTAGGGGCTGAAGTGGATCAGAGCAGGCATAATTTAGTCAGGATTTTATGCAGCATTACACAGAATTTTGAGCAGGCACAGAGCAGCCTTAACTCTTTAGCTGTGTTAAGATGCCTTAAGTGTATTAATGAATTTCATGAGACTTTAAAAAGAATTCCGACCTCTGGTCCGATGTTTCCCTCATCTCCTGGAGTACCAGCCTTCCCTGGGGGTCCCTGCATGAGTGGAAAATAGCATTAAAAACTGTAAATGTAAAATTGAAAGCTGAGAGTGAGACAAATTACAGCAAGCAAATTATGTTTTTTTTTTTTTTTTTTTTTTTTTTTACATACTGGAGGGCCAACAGTCTCTGGTCCCTAGAAAAGATTAAAAAATGGAATAAGTCAAACCTTCAAAATGCATACATTTTCTAAAAAACATGACAAGGGTAATATCTGCAAGTAAATACAATACAAAATACAAGAAAACAATATGACAACACAATGTCAATAGAACACATCAACAGCACAAAAACAAAATCATTTATCATTTAGCAGTGAAGTATTTGTTTGCTTTCCAAAAGGAGGAAAAGACTTACAGGGGGTCCAGCAGGTCCAGGGAAACCAGGAAGACCCTACAACCCCAACAAAAACAAATCTTCTTAGCATAATGATATTAATTCACAGTGTGAATTAAATATACTAATCCTTATTAAAGCTACTAAAGTTACTTAGTCAAGAGCAGTGAGTGATTTTTCTCTTAGTTTTTTGTTGTTTAATTAACATTAATGACAGACAGCAGCAGGTTTATTAGGCTGCTGTCACTTTAAGACCTGACACACGGATCCAATATTGACACATCTGATTTTCTCCCATCTGTTTACATTCACTTAAGACATAACCGACTGTGTTTATGTGAAAACTCGCCAAAACGGACATTCAAGCATGTGTGATGTCAAGGTGGCTTTCTGTTTGTGTGCACTTCAGGTGTGTGTCAGTCAGTGTGTGAGTACCGCATCGAATAATTTTTGTGGCTTATTGCACTTGATAACTCTTTTTAACATCAAGCATGTCCTGTGCTTTATTTTCACATTCATACGTTTCTTTATCACACTAACATGTCAATACCTTTAAGTAGCACTTTTTGCGATTAAATGACAAATTATGGCGAATCTGGGAAAAAAAAGCCTAATTTTGTTGATTTTGTGCTGTTCTGCGATTGTGGAATCGTAAAAAACTGTAGGGACTGAATGTGAATTTAAACAGACAGATAATTTCAGGGATCATTCTGAGGTTTCTTACTCTTTCTCCCACTGGTCCTCGTGGCCCCATGGGGCCCATTGGTCCCTACACACATACAAAGAGAATCAATTAACATTACAGTGATTCATTTAGCACAATGAAATAAAACAGTTTGTGTGCAGCTGTGAAACTGATTAAACATTACTGATTGTCTCATTAACTCTTTCCAATAAGGTCCCATCGCATTAACTAACATATTAATAATGAGCAATACATTTGTGATAGTATTTATTTACTTATTTTTGTTAACATTCGTTAATAAAACTAATGCAACTAATTAACTAATGTTAACTAATGCAGTTTAATAATATTACCAAATGGAACATTATTGTAAAGTGTCATGTTATTAAGGCCAATACTGTCTCAATACTAACCATTGGTCCTGGGGCCCCCTGCAGTCCTCTCTGTCCTGGCAGTCCAACCTCGCCTCGATCTCCTTTACTGCCCTACCACACACACAGAAAGACAAAAACAGGTTTATCATCATTCAGCATCGACTGAAGCTGTTGCTAAGATATGGCGGAGCTTGGTGGGTCTATTCTAACATAATTAGCGATGCCGGACTGCTCTCTTCATCTGTCCTCATCTGATAGGACCAGAGTCAGCTCTGAGCAGCATTTCACCTATTTATGACACACCAGATGATGGTGCAATTCAACCAAGCTTTCCCTTAATAGATATTGACACAGGAAGCTGGATTGATTGGCTGTGTTTGGGATCTGGCAGCCTGAAAATGCATTTTCTGATTAGGAGTTATAATATAAAACTTGCTCCTCTGTTTTAATGGATATAGCGGTCAAGTTCAATAAAGCCGATATTCAATCTTACTGAGTGAAATCTAAGTTTTCGTTTTAG
The DNA here is from genome assembly GCA_039654765.1 of Mylopharyngodon piceus. NCBI lineage: Eukaryota > Metazoa > Chordata > Actinopteri > Cypriniformes > Xenocyprididae > Mylopharyngodon > Mylopharyngodon piceus. The sequence continues at coordinate 21,164,629 of CM077448.1, forward strand.
TCTTATATACTTATATATACTTATACTTGTATATTTTCATTTTAGAAGTTTATATACTATAAAATATTGTATAATACAATCCACATGACACATAGGGCATTGTTCAGATTTAGTTCTCAGGACTCTGTTCTCATTTTATTTAAAGGAAAATCCACCCACACAATGACACCTCTTCCTCCATGCTTCACTGTGGCAGAGATGGATTTATTATTATATTTCTCAGCAGATTTTCGAAGACACTGCTCTGGAGCATCACCATGCAACTCGTGTTTCATTGTGATTCATCACTCCACACACAACTTCCCATATTCTGCCAAAAACTTTATTCTTTGATGTTTTTTGAGACAGCAGTGGATTTTTAAAAAGTGGATATGCTAATTAATTATCCATGACCAATAATTTGTGGTTAAGACAATTAAAAGCTTAGTGTTTAGCCATTTTGGGCTTGACCTTTTTTTTTTTTTTTTGCCCAGAAGTGTATATATGAATTTTACAATCTTTGTAGCAAACAAACTATTCATTTTTTAGTGCGTTTTGATTTTTTTAGTGTAGATTTATATGTCAGCATTAAAATCTTTGTAGCTTACAACGTAATTCTTTTTTTAGTGTTTTTTTATTATTAGAATAGAATTGTATATGAGCTTTATAATCCTTGTAGCTTACAACCTATTTTTTAGCAGGTTTTCATTAAAAGCTTGTATAGAATTCTGTATCAGCTTTGTAAATTTTGTAGCTTACAATATTTATTTTTAGTGTTTAATAATAATAATAATAATAATAATAATAATAATATATTTATAAAATGGTTAGTTCCAGTCCTTGATTCTGATTGGTCAATAGCTGTGTTTTATTCACAATAAAACATGGCTATGACCGCTTCACCCAACTGTTTTATGTATCACTGCACAACACCCTTAGCAACCACCCTTAGCAACGTAAACATATGTTTGTTCTCATTGAAACTGTTTACTGAAGTTTGTATTACCTGCATTGATATAGCATTTTCCTTCAGGTCAGTCCTATGTTCATATTTTTTAAAAAAAATCTGTTTGAATGTCAGCTGCAATATCTTATCCTTTTAACAGTTAAGGGGTTTCCCATGCCCAGACACTGACAGCGCTAGTGTCTTTCAAAATAAAAGTCTTCGCTACTGACTGACTCACTCAAACAGTCTTTGCCACCATCTGACTTTGCTTAGTCTGTTTTTAGTTGATCTCCATGAGATGACGCATTCTGTTGCTGTTCACGGTCAGGACTATTTTTTCCAGCGGAAGGAAAGCTTTTAGTGATTTTACTTCATGAAAGTTGCATTGATACATACTCCGCTCCACGTCAGGCCTAACAAACACCCCTTAGCGGTTATAAATTCACTGTAAACCACGGTTTCTTGGGGCTTATTGCTTTATTATATATCATCTTTATAACATTAAAAAAAATTATTGGCTTATCAGTATCGGTCAGAATTTCAATATCAGTGCATGTCTTTTCCTAACTCTAGGACCAAATTGTGTGAATCTTGTTGAACTTGTGCTGAGTTTTAGAACAATGTCTCCCTGAAGATGTTGGAGATGAAGATGTACCATCAATATTTCACACTTACCTGAGCTCCAGGGGTGCCCGGGGTACCTGGAATACCCTGAAGAACAGAAGAAAAAAAAAAAAAAAAAAAAAAATGAGAAAAGGACACTATGTGCTAAAAAAAAAAAAAAAAAAAAACAGTCAGTGAGACAGGACAGAGGTGTTGACATAAGGAAATCTCTAATGAGCAGCTCCTGCCTCCCTGAACAAGAGAACAAACCCCTAATGAGCTGCCCGGGACGAAAGAAGAAGCGGTTCATTAGCTTGAGCTGCTTAAGTCTAAGGAAAAGCTCTTATGGAGGTTCACTAGACCTTTAGTACAGGAAAAACTCTGGATCACAGAAGATGACAATACAAAAAAACATGAGTTAAAAAGTATTGTTGCAACTGATAATCATTTTGATTTGAGTATCTCTACAGGGAATGAATAGGAAAATCGAATCAGTTGTCGATGCTATAAGTAGATGACATCTTGTTTAATATAGAGACTAATTATGTTATGGCTGTTAACATACAGTATGTCATCATTTTGTATTTCCTATTTTTCCCAAATAAATAAAATGAAAATTAATAGTTTAATTATTAAACTATGCTGTAAAGTGTAACAACAACAACAACAATCACCAGGCTGTTGGTGCCCCCGGCATTTGTTATAATACATAATGTAAATATGTTGATTTTTATAATATTATACCCCGGTTTCACAGACAAGGCTTAAGCTATTCCTAGACTAAAATACAAGTTTGAGCCGTTTTAACTAAATGCAACTTGTACTGACACATCTTAAAACATGTCAGTGCTATTGTTTTGTCTCAAGATGGACACCAGTAATGTTTTTTTTCTAGTGAACATTTATAAAAGCTTCTTAAATGCCCTAATTGAACCAAGGCCTAATCCTGGCTTAGGCTAAGCCCTGTCTGTGAAACCGGGCCGAATGTATACTACATTATGTATTATAACAGTGTTGTTCAATAAAACCATAAAATTACATGCTTTTGATACTTTGTTTAAACCAATTATTATTGCCTCATTGTTATTATACAGTATATGTATTTTAAGTGGACCTATAATGCCCCTTTTACAAGATGAAATATAAGTCTCTGGCTCAGAATACCCAACAAATCATTTATTATAGCTTGTCAAATTTGCCCCTATTTGGGTGTGAGCAAAAACACGGCATTTTTGTGTGTGTCCCTTTAAATGCAAATGAGCTGCTGCTCCTGGCCCCCTTTCCAGAAGAGGGCGGAGCTTTAACAGCTCCTGCTTCGGTTGCTCAACAACAACAAAGCTGTAGAATCTCACGCAGCCAAAATGACGATTGTCAGTAACGGTGTTCAGCCTTACATTGTTCAAACCGGAGTCGGACACTGATGGAGAGACTCAGGAAGAAGTTACAACTTACAGAATACATCTGGACATTTCTAAATGGTTAGTGGATAAATTTATGTAGTTGCTGTGGAGTTGATTCAGCTCATCAACTAGCATGTGCCGTCATGTTAATCTTTTGTGCAAATCCAGCGTTAAATTGACCCTCGTTTGTGAAGAAGTCTGGCATAAAATGACGGCATGGCAACAACCCTCTACTACAACAACTCTTCCTCTTCTCTAAAGCAGCCCAACATGGCCTCACCCCCTTTGTTGCGTGTTCTCGGGGGCAGGGTTTAAACTTTATGTACATTTTAGGGTTAGTGATGTCACTATCCCGGGAAGAAGCTCGCTTGTCAAGTGTATATTGAACAGAAAGACATACGTCTCTCCCGTCTCTGCCATCTTCTCCTTGGGGTCCACGAGGCCCCTCAGGACCCTCAGGGCCGGGGGGACCAGGGATTGGTTTGGGATCCGGCTGTAAAGTGTTGAAGGCATAAAAGAAGGAAACGATGAGTAAACGTAAACATGAACTGTTTTAGAATCCTTTTTATTGTTTGCTTTTGTCAAATATAATTAGTTTCATTAAACGCCAAAATCAGTAACTGGAAAAGCCACAAATAATCTCTCTTTCTCAAGGACCTTAAACAATGACTTTAACACAATAAAGAATAAAATGAGAATCATTAGCTCTCTGCTGCCAGCTACTCTTTATTAGCTTAAGCTTTAAGCAAGCCAAGGAACAACACATTTAGAAAGTAACCGTATTCTTTAAAGTATGGTTAAGTTAAATTCCAAAGAAATTTCTTAATAAAATAACACATTATTTACCTTGAGGTGTTAATAATCTCATATATAAATACATAACATAAATACATAAAAGCTGTTCCGGGTCATGTTTTGTGGATTGCAGTAAGTATAGCAGGTAGCAATGAGTCACTTCAGCAACAAAGCATTGTAGTAGATTATTTGCTAAAAAATAATAATAAATTAATTCATTAAAAAAAAAACAAAGTAAAAAATTAAATACCTCAGCATTGGCATACATCTGAAGAAGCAAGAGAGAGAGAGAATTAAGATTATTGCAGTTAGTGAAAATGAAACCCCTTCACCAAAAAGAGAAAGCACACCTGTAGATGGCGCCACAACATGCGGCCTACGATAGCGCCCCACCGGCCAACTCGTCAAAAAACAAAGCAAATGCGTGAATGTCGACATTGACGTTAAGTGGCAAAGTGAGGTGTTGTGAGGTCTTTTGAGGCAACTAGCATTTCCAGTCTGCCATAGCAATAAACTGTTGATATTTTTAAGGCCGTACCTTGGTTATGCAGTGCATATATTAGAAAGAGTAATGCTGTTGATAATAATTTATTCAAAATTGTGACTAAAGTTTCAAATTGTACAGTTTTATTTACAGTTTACTGCTTAAAAACATCTTAAACCAGCCTAATGTGGTTTGATGATCTTTGCTGGCAAGGTTTGAGAGTTTTGGGCGATTGCTGATGAGGGTAAAAGACCAGCCAAACCTTTCAGCCTTTTAGCAAGTAACTGACTTGATTTTTCCATATTTAAGTGATTAAACATAACAAAAAGAGACTGTGATTGGTCCATTTCTCATTTAAGACAAAACAGGAAGTGATGAAAGCATGGTTACCTCAGCCAGAGGGAGTTCCATACAGCTCTCTCTCTGAGCTCTCTTTGGGTCACAGTGAATCAGCATCCACTGCAACTCAAACTGGAAAACATAAAACAATCAATTTACTGCTTTTTTGTACAGTAACTACAACAAAAAACAATGACTATATCAGGGTCACGTTAACCGAAATTTTCCATCATTTACTGAATCTCAGAAAAAAATCTTCAGAAAAATCTGAAGGCCGTCAGTCATTTTGACAGATTAAATTGACAGATTACACTATTGTAACTTGTAACTGTAATTCCAACCCTTGTCCAGTTGGTGGCGAGTGCAATCCAGCGTGGCAGCAGAGCGCAGGTTCAGCCTCAAGAACAAAATCTAATGACAATGACCTCTACATCAGTGCTGATGCGTTTGATTATGCACAGGTGAGCAACCAGTTTAAATCCATGTTATAATAATACAGTTATAATAATAACTACATAGACTAAATATGTTTCTACTCCGATTAGTTTTTTTTTAAACATTTAAATGGTGGCTGTCAAAAACTTGATGGATTTATTTAAACATACATGTACATTTAATACTGAAAAACAGTAAAAACATATAATGAATATGTTTGGTGCGTATATTTAGCAAAATCCTCCTCTCTAGAGTTATTTTTCTAGTTTATGGTCATTGAATGGCTTTTCTGTGGTAAATGTAACATTACGTGACATGATGTTTACAAAGTGATTACATGAAATTACATTACTGAGTGATTACTGTTTGAATTTCATAATAAAATAGACAGAATTTGAAATCTGAGACTTTGTTTCATATCAAAAGTAACAAAGCACAAAGCTTATTACAATTTATTGAATGGGAGGCGCACTACAATGTTCCATTCATTTAACTGAATACAGCATAGACCAAAAGTTTGATTCTTGGAATTTAAGAATCGATATCGGTTCATAAAAATGAGAATTGATTAAAATCGAGAAATCAATATTTTTTACCCAGCCCTTGCGTTGTTCATATTTGCCTGTTCAGGAACAAAGGTCATATTTTAGGGTACGTTTACATGACAATGTACTAAAAATGGACAAAATTTCTTTATTTGCATTTTTCGCGTACAGACAACAACATTGTCAAAACGATCCCCGTTCACACGGATCCACGAAAACGACTAAAAACGCTGTATTATGCTGTAAGGCCAGTAGTTGGCGATGTCACTTTGTTAAGAAACACTTTGCGCCTATAGACTGAACATGTAATACACATGCGCATAACGTCACCGTTTTCACAAATTCGTGTTTTTGTAGTTTACACGGAGACGATAACAGTACCGTTTTCAAAAATGTGCACTTTGAATCCCGTTTTCAAAAGTTTGCGTTTTTAGCCCCACAAAACGCAGTTGTTGTGTAAATGAAAGGCCTAAACGCATTAAAAGTTTTTCGTATTTGAAAATAGAATATGATGTAATTTTTTTTACGGCCCTGTCCATCAAAGTGACGGACAATGCGAAAGTCTAATTAAGGTGATGATAGGTGATGTTTCTTGGGTACTTTCCCATTGAGAATGGACAACAAATTTCTATCTGGATACTTTAGATCGAAATTTGTTGCCCATTCTCAATGGGAAAGTGCCCAAGCAACATTGCTTGGCAAAATTGCCCAGCAACATTGCTCAAAAAGTTGCCTCATGTATCATCACTTTGATGCAACCACTGGACTATATATACAAATCCCTCCAACCACAAGCCTTTTATGATTTACAAATATCAGCTTTAGGTTTTCTGTTTTAGTTCACTGTAAGATGTGACTGACAGCACTATCAGGCTTATTTTTATCTGTCCTTTGGACAGGAAGTGACAAGGTGCTGAGGGTCCAGCAATCTGACAGTAACACTCATCAGAGAGTTTGACAGTTAAACAGACCGACAGTCACATTTATCACAGGTAGAGACTGTAACAGGATGTGATGGATTTGGCAGGTGCAGGGTGACAGTAACATTCATCAAATACATTAGAGATCAAAACAACTGACTTAACCCTTCCAAACATGTTCAATATTAGTTCTGTCATGACAACTCTGAGTGTTTGGTATGGTAATGCGTATGACAATGTTGTATGTTTGGTCTTGGCGGAATAGATCTGCATTCTACATCTACATGGAATTCATCTTACTGTATGTAAATCATTTTTATAAATGTCAAAAATTTCTTAATGAATAAATTATTACTATTATTATTATTATTATTATTGTCAATAACAACATATTATTTTTATTATTATTAATAAATGCAAAAATAGCCAAATGCAATTTTTTTTTTATATCTAAATCTATATAGAATTCATCCCACAAGACTGTATATTTTAAACATATCTGTCAAAAACATACTATTAATTTCTTTCTTATAAAAAAATAATGCATTTTATAATAATGCATATACATCTATGTGCAGTTAATCTCATGGGACTGTACATATCTGTTGAATGAATGAATGAATGAATACTTCATGTGTAAAAAAAAGTTCCACACATTTAAGAAAGTGAAGAAAACACTAAAGATGAAACTGTTGCCTCTCACCACTACAGAGGTGTTGGGATCAGAATCCAGTCTTCCGATCAGAGTGTCTCCTTCCGTGTTGACGTAGCCTTTCCTCTTGATGGGCTTCTGGTCCACCGGGTGACAGTCCACGTACAGCGTCACCAGCTCCTTCTCCACGCCAACCATCACTTTGTGCCATTTAGTGTTGAAGAGGACGGAAAGGCCCGGAAAGGTGACAGTCTGGACATCTCCTTCCATGGTGGTGAGGAAGAACTCCAGGGCCTGCTGGTCTCCATTCAGACGCATACCTGCCTGCTTCAAGCCGTCTTCATCCACCACCTGCCAGATGTTCCACACCTTGTTCACAGTGTTCTTGATCATGCGGAAGGTGGTCATGAAGGAATACTCATCTGGGAAGCCCCTTGGAAAGTTCAACCTGGTGGAAAATATATATACAGATATTTATTAAATATATGTACCTTAATACAGGTTGTTTTATTTTTCACAAATGGATTGCAAACAGCAATCAAGATCAGTCAGTGCTGTTAGATACAAACAAACAAACAAAAAATGTCTATCTGTTATGATCATATCATGGTTGTGACACAGCAAATGTAAGTTATAAATTACCTAATATTACATAAAACAGGTTTAGCCCACTTTAAAGTTTTAAATATATATTTTAATCTATATTAATATTGAAGTATGGTTTGAGGGCAGGTGGCTTTAGTGATGATAAAATAAAATAAAATAAAATAACATAAAATAAAATAAAATAAAATAATGGTCCATCTGAAAACATTCTAGTGTTTAATTTCAAAGTAGAAAAATTGTCATATTAAAAAACTAATGGCAGGTAAAATTGTGGAACTTTTCTTAAAACAAACAAACAAACAAAAAAAAACAAGGTTTCAAATGTTTAAATATATAATTTAATCTACATGAATATTGAGTTACAGCCTGTGGACGGGTGGTTTTAGTGAAACTGTAGAGAGAAAAAATAAAATAAAATAAAATAAAATAAAATAGAGAGATTATTTTTAAAGTAGAAAATGACCATTTTAAAAACTGATGGCTGGTAAAATTGTCAAACATTTTTCAAGAATTGCTCTGTAAAAGCTTATATTTCAAACTATAATGTTGCATTGGTAGGTTTGTTAAAGTACTTCTGCAAATTGCATAATGAAGTTACGTTCTTGTCACGAAGCGCATCTATTTATAAAAGGGATCTATTACCTCTAAGAATAGTAATTCACCTCCATTATTGTCTGATCATCAAGGGAATTAGCCTGCATTATACACACAGATCAGCTCGGCTTCAAGTTGCTCTGAGATAAAATTATGAATAGCAAACAGATCAGAGCGAAGTACACTTTCATCTTCAAAGCCTGTGTGCTGTTGTCCGTTAGTTATTTCAAAGGGACGGTGCTGGGTTTCACAGCGGTGCGTTAAAGAATCAGAGCCCGGGCTGCAGGCAGTGAGTGAACAACACACACCATCTGAGAATCAATTACCTTGTCTGGTTTTACACGCACCCTCTCTGGGCTCGACCCCGTGTGGCGTTTTAACAGGCAGAGGTGCTCTGCGGGAGATGTTCTTACAAATGAAGCTACAGCGGCCTTTAACCAGCTTGTAAATGGATCAAGGCAAGGCCATAAATATGGAGTTTCCTGCTGGCTAGTAAAATAAATGAGGGACAATGTTCGGAATGATCTCGGTCTCAAGAAATCACTTTTCTTGAGTCATGCTCTTCCATTACTTCAAAGACAGGCTGAGAGTCCATTTAATAATTTGGTGGGTAGTGTCAGTTGCATAACTGTTTCCTTTTGTTACAGCACAGTTTTTGGACTGTATTAATGAAGATTAGTGTCATCAAGACGCTCAGGCCTTTTCTTCCATGAATATTTTACAAAGCTGCATCCCCACAGAAGAAAAGGTTCAATATAGAACATTAAATGGTTCTGTCAGGCACTTCATATATAGGGGTTCCCATCATGGGATCATTTTATGGATTTAGTTGAAATTAATTAATTTAGTTTTAATAAATGTAAATTTTTTATTAAATTTTATGAATTAAACAGCTCATAAACATACTTTAACTCTAGAAAAAAAATGAAGGCAGCAGCCTTATCAGATGCTATTTACACTAAGTGAAAGTAGCGATATATTCTATTTACACTATATAAAAGTAGCAGTTCTTTGCAACAAGTGCAAATAGTAGTTAGATGCTATTAATATTTATAAATAGTGGCAGATGCTATTTGCACCTCAGTATTGTTGTACATTAACAGGATACAGTAATAACATAAGAGTATAAATGACTATATTTATTAAAATGATTAAATGGATGCCGCCTTATTGGGACAACAAAGCCCTCCCTACACCTACCCCTACCCGATACAACATGTCCTCCAACCAATAAGCCCATATAGATCGTTTGTCACTTCCCTGAAATACGACCCATAGGAGCGTTTACTAAAGTTGCGCCCCTATCGACAACAGGACACTTTCATTTTAATGCATTGTACCCTTTTATCTGCATCATTTTTCGGGTTTCGCATAGCTCAAAGGGTAGGTTTAGGGTTGGGGTAGGTGTAGTCGTTAATAAAAATATCCGATCTGATATGTGATGGGAAAAGGTAGAACAGTGAGTTCGGCAAAAGGTGGATGCGAACTCGGGTCGAACGCGTCAGAAGCTACTTCCACAAGCCATACTCCCTATTGCCTACACCACTGCAGTCGTTGAGAGGTCTGCTTTTTTAATTTTGTGTGTCCCATCCAGACATTAGTGAGCGGAGTTAGTGTAAATAGCCTTTGCCAACAAGACAGGCTATTTACACTTAACCCATTATACATGAAAGTATGTGTTTCTCAGAAATCGCTTACTGCACATTTAATTGCAATTAACATGCAATTAAATGCCTGAAAATATTACATTCTGTTCACATTAAAGTATATAATTTCCGTCATAAGTACTCTTTTTAAAAGTATGCTAAAGTGTGCTTCTTTTTAACAAAGGTATATAACTGATGTATATCAGTTCCCTCTTCAAAGTTTATTATAAAATTCATGCTCTTTAAAGCATAAAAATATTCCCCTAAGACTCTAGTCAGTTACCAGTGAGACTCTTAGAGTGTCTTTGTTCCTCAAACTACAAAAAAGAAGAAGAAGAAGAAAAAAATTACAAGCAGCTGAACCGTGACTATTTGTGTGTCAGCGTGATTGTATGGGGCGCCTGGGTATGCAGTGTTTTGCTGAAGCGGATCCACATGGGTTCAGACAAGTTAGTTTTTGCATTATTAGAAGCTGTTCAGATGGTGATAACACCTGTCTCTGACCTGTAATAATGCAACACCTGAAACAAAGATCACGGATGCCAACATGGTTGTGTGTGTGTATACAGTATGTGAAATATTTAGCTTTGGTTCATGTAATGCACTCATGCATATATTGATAAGAGTGTAGTTTTTTGTGTAGTTGTATATAATTTATGTGTGTTTTGCACATAGTGTTTGTGCATATAGTGTAGTGAGTGGTCAGGTTTATAGTTACCTGGTTGGGATCTGGAAGTTGGCCTCTTTGTCAAGTCTGTACGCCACCTGGAGGGGTGTGGAACCTTCTACCTTTCTGACGCCCCTCATGGGGATGACATCCAACTGAAACTGTGTGATCAGATCAAATCCTGCCACACAAATACAATTCAATTGGTTCATTTAAAGTAAACATTTCAAGCCTTCTATAGACACATATCTCATGTCTGTGTGGAAAATATATGTCTAGTTTCGGTCCATTTTTTGACGCGCTCCAGAAAGCTGTTCACAGAGAATGAGACGGCATTGTATTCTTTATTTTACAAAAGCATAATGTTTTGTTGTTACAGTTTTGAATGATGTCTTACTCTTATCTGTATGACCAAAAATGACGGAGTATTTTAAGTTCTTTCCACTGTTACAGTACCTGCTATCTTATTTCTATCATAATTTGGAGTAAATTCTGATCAAATAAAAATTTAAGGCTTTGTTTGCTGTATATGAATCCAATTTGAATTTCCAGATCTGATCTTTATGATAGACTCTCCACAAATAGAAAATAAAACAGAAAATAACATTAATTAAAATTTCCATTAGCATTTGTGACAAATTCATGCAATTTGCAGTTAAATGCATTAATATGTATTTATACACCAAAAACATCCAGTAGGAATCTCTACATGTTTGCTTCAGTAAATACACTGCAACTTGCTTACTCCCTGTTTCCAGCCTGTGCACATGTTTGTGATTTGAGGTTGCAACCTCTGCATTATTTGTTAAAAGCGAAGGAGTCGCAACCAATTAAGATCTTGCTGAGCTAGAAGTGTTTCCACTGCAGAAATTGCCTGGCCAGAGACGAAAGTTTTATTTGCCTCATTTGAGATCTAAAGATGTCTTGAAACAAGGCAACTATCAGCTTCAGCATCTTTACCTAATAAAACAAACAGCTTTGTGCTGCTGAATGTCCTACTTAAGGGTATTTATAGGTAAACAATGCCTAAAAGAAGAATTTTTTTATCAATAATAATGCAATTTGTATACAACACGCAATTCCCAAAAGTTGGCATTGAATGCACACCATTGCACACAGCATGCACACAGCATGTTTTTCACAGGGGCTCTATTTTACCTGGAAGGTCATCTTGTCCATTCTTCATGGTTGGGCACACCGTGTCGCCGTCTAATCTGTTCAAATCCAGCTCTGAAAAATTCATAAGTGACATGAGTGTCATTTCAGGCCTTTCTGCAGTAACATATCACCAGAGAATACGCTCAGATTGTAAAAATGTTACATTCATGCATCTCTTGACAGCAGGCAAATTGTACCACACACAAATATCTTTTACAAAATCATACTTATTATATATTAAAAAATATTTATTAATAATAATAATAATAATTATTATCATTACTATAATGATATTAAAAACACCTTTCCAGTCAAGCTACAAGAATAAATATGAGTACAATAAACAAATTTATTTTCTAATTCGCACCAGCATCATTTAAAGGCCATATGTGCACCATTGAGCATAAGATGTGATCAATGTGTCGTAATTACAGTGGGGAAGCACTTTCTGGAATTATGGACTTAAGTGTACATGTGTGGGCCTGCAGGACAGCTTTCAGAAGGTCAGATGACTGACAGATAAAGTCATCTGTGCTCATTGTATTAATCTAATGTAAGTGCACTACGGGAAAACAAATGTGACACTCCATCTATCACAAGGACAGGTTCCTCCCATGAACATTAGACGCTCTGATGGAGAACATCAGCCCTGTTTTCTTTCTATAGTTCATCGTTTGACAGCCTGATGCACTTAAAATATGCTGAAAATGGACTTGATCTGTCGTTTTTCATATATGTATGAACTGTATGTTAAAGACAGCCTATTTAAGATGCTAAAATATCTGTTCAGTGTGGCTCTATTGTTCTGTGATTTAAAAAATGCTACCAAAATGCACAAAAGTTTGGCTAAAATGTAAGATAATTTAGATTTGTTTTAACATTTGATCACTTCCCTAAAGCCCTATCACAAACGTACCATGATATGACAATGTTTAGGGAATTCATCATGGTTTCAGGACAATACCGTGATGATAATGCTATGGTATTCTTTTAAGTACCTTGGTAATAGTGTACAGTACAGCCATGGCATATTTCAAAAGTACCACAGTATTACCATCAGGTACCACCACAGCGGTTTTTGTAAGGGTTGAAGTTTGGCTCTGAGAGTCAAAAAAGACCAAAACTGCAGTGCTGAAAATCATGAAATAACCACATGGGGCGGTGGAGGGCTTTATCTGCTGACGCAGCGCTTTAGCACAGGAACAGTATGAACAGACACACTGACATCTGGAACTTGAAAGACTGACAATAAACAGGCAGGAGCAAGAGGTACCATAGTAAAAAAGGCATTTCCCTGTGTTTTTACAGTGCTGTTTATCCGGGCGCAGAGCCGTGTGAGAGTGCTTTAAACCCTCATATCCTCTTGTGTCATTTTAAAACCACCCATTAGTGCAAATGAGGGACAAAGTCGAGAATGAAGCCGCACTCGCTCGCACACGTTTATACGTGCATGCAGACACGCTTATGCACGGTGATTCATTGTGGACCACACACTGATGTCAAACTGATCACAACTGTACAAAGTTGTCAAAATTGTAAATAAAACCAAGACTATTAGGGTACGTTTAAAAATAATATTTCAGCCTTTCTACAAAATTGCAATTTTGATGTTTAATTCAATGTGTTACTTGCCATTTCTTTATAATTATTTGTGAAATTTACTGGTAATGTCCATACACCAAATTATTTTCAGTGTAAGGTCACGTGAAAAGGCTTCACGTGACCTTATCAACAATGACCTGCCTTTTTAAAATTGCTTGTAAATCTCACATTATGCTGTGTTATTACCAAATATTGGATTCCATCTTTTTATCAACTTATTTTTTTTGAATTAGCACAGGTTTTGTTTCTTTTTGGAACTGACTGATCATAGACCTCAGTTTTTATAAGCAATCTTTTTGTAGGCCAGTCATTTTCGACTGGGAACACCACACGTTTAACATGGTTGTGGGGGGGAATCCCAAAAAAGTACAAAAATTATCAAGACATTTTTGGGAAGTTGTTAGAGCAAAATTAGTAGGTTTTAGTCCAGTAACATTAACCCTTAAATGCATGAATGTTTCACCAATCATTATTACATATTCGGGTCTTTAGCGACCCGGATCTATATCTAACACAAATGGATCTCTACCTGTCACGATAATATAAAACTCTCCTGATATTAGAGTAACAATTACAGAAGAATAAAATAAAGCATACTTTGTTAGCTTTTGGAGCTTGGAAGAGTTCAGTTTGAGCAGATGTTTTACCATCATCACTGTCCTCATCAGAGCTCATTTCCCAGTACATTCAGCATCTGGCTCATATTCGCGGTCTCAAACATATTCTCAAAACTATCATTTTCAACATCTTCAAAATCAATATTTTGATCGCTGACAGCTTCTTCACCAGATCCACCATCAAGTGACAGTTACACTAATATTTGATTGTGTTCACTACTTGCTCTGCAGTAAATAGCTGAGCCATTTCAAGTTTTGCTGATGATACTTCCTATTCTTTTGTTTTCTGCCTGCAGTAACTATGAGTGAAATGTCACTTTATCGTTGTGTATCAGACATTGCCACCTTGTGGAATAAAGGTGAACTGCACTTACTCAGTCATCAAAGACTCAATTATTGTTATCCAGATAAAAAATATATATATATACTTACACTGTTACACACCTCAGGTCGTTAGCAACCCTATACAATTTTTACAAAAAATTTATAGGAAAACAGGCATTCTTTTATATTTTTTTTTTCTTGTTACATTGTTTATAATGAATTGATTGAGGAATACTAGGAAGGTTGATGTCTAACTTTAAAAAATGAATGAGGAGGAGGAGGGTAGTGAATGACATCCCGGGTCACTAAAGACCCAAGGTACGTTTAAGGGTTAACTAGCATTTTCAGGAAAAAGAAAATCCTCTTCGTGTCAAAATGACCAGAACACAACATGAGGGTTAAAATGTCTGCTAAATGACCAAATAGAACCTTCATTAATCATCAGTCATTAAAAATATCTGTTTTCTTTATTCCTCATATCCATCTGAGATGCATTATTACCTGACAAACAACATCAAACACTTAAAAAACAGGAAAGACAAAAGCATTATGGGATAAGTACCAGTGCAAGAGTATTTTATCACTCGTCAAAATGTCTGGGACACATTAACATCAAAAGGAGATACTCACGAGCGAGAGCTGGAGCACAGAGCAACGTGAAGACAATCATACGCGTTAAACATCCTGCCAACGTCCGTCGCCAGACCCGACTCCTGCCAGAGACAGACACGGACACCATTCTGATTCACAAAACAACACTAATACATGCAATCAAATATTCAAGAGCAAGAAAGAAGTCATGCAAAAGTTGAACTTGTAAAACTATTATTTTGAAAATTGGTAAGACATGTCCCCCTCAATGCCTGTGGAAGTTTTGACAGTGGGTTTAAGGCAGGAATACGGATATTTTGTGTCTCTAATTCAAAATATGTTTTGATGTGCACTACTGTCGAAAAGTTTGGGGTCAGTCAAATTGTTTCACTCTTTTATTTTAAAAAAAATTATTACTTTTATTCAGCAAGGATGCATTAAATTGATGGTATTAATGGTATTTCACAATATTACTGTTTTTACTATATTTTTGATCTTCTTTCAAAAACAATATAAAGTATTAAAGTCAGACACAGACCCTCAAGAAAGCCCAGCAGCTCCTGACAGGAAGAGAGCCATGCTGAGACAGGGACAGAGACACTGAGCTTTTGATCAGACCCTGAGCCACCTGTCCACTGTGGCATCCCTGTGTGTGTGTGTGTGTGTGTGTGTGTGTTGTTTTGAATTGGCTAGAGATGCACAAGAAGGTGACAGGAAGATATTCTTCCACAGTAATGATGAATGAGTCATGAGTCTCACACAGTGAGAACCATCTATCCACAGCATTGCACACACCTAACACTGTCATCCATCCATCCATCCATGATCCATTCATCCATCCATCGCAGAGCGAGCTTTAGGCTTTATGTTCTTGTCAGTGTCAGAAGCCAGTACAGAATACACGCAGCAAGTCATTCAGTCCCCTGTTGTTCCACTGGATTAATGGTAAATATTTTAAAGCCGCTGTAAGTGATTTTTTTTTTTTTGCAAACATTATGCATAAATTGTCCTGCATAAATTGTCCTGCTACCTGACAGATATCAGATGAGAAATCACAGCAGTCACCGTGACAGCTCTACAGCACAAAAAGAATCAGCCTACGCATGTGTCGCTCGATCACAAAACTTGGCAAGCTCTCTGCCCATCAGTCATTATGTGTTCAAGTTTCCTGACACTGATTCATTGAAAATATCTGCCTCAATAAATGATTCAGACATCAGAACTTCTCTGATTAAATCTAATGAATGCACTAAGGCGGATGTCAAGATTTGAATAACAACTTTTGAGACAATAACTTATATTTCAGTCTGTTTCTCACACAAAGCAGATTTGGAATAATATAGATACTGGACAATATATTGAACAATATGCTGAACAACAGGTACTGTTCTGGAAAGACGTCTCTTCTGCTCACCAAGGCTGCATATCTTTGATCAAAAGTACAGTAAAACCAGAAATATTGTGAAATATTGTTATAATGTAATAAGTGTTTTCTATGTTAATATATTTTAAAACAATTTATTCCTGTCTGAATTTTCAGCATCATTACTCTAGTCTCAGTATCACATGATTCTTCAGAAATCATTCTAATATGCTGATTTGCTGAAACAGTTCTTATTATTAATGTTGAAAACAGTTGTGCTGTTTCATATCTTTGTGGAAACCGTGATACATTTTTTTTTCGGGATTTTTTAATAAATAGTAACATTTATCTGACATAAAAATCTTTTGTAAATAATTGTATGTCTTTACTGTCACTTTTGATCAATGGAATGCATCCTTGCTGAATAAAAGTATTCATTTTAAGAAAAATGTTCTGTACTGTATTAATGCCTTCATATGCATCTCGGTCAACCCTGTTAGAACTGTCAAAATAATTCTCTCTATCTCAGCTTAATCTCACTCCCTTGACAAATGGTTTTGCTTTGCAAGCAATTGTTCTATTATACAAAAATAACAGCTTGTATTTTTCAATTGCAGCTGTGTTGAGGCAGAAGCGTGTGTGAAGATGACAGAATAGTGAAACAGAAGGATCAGAGCACAATACTGACAATTATGCAACTTTAAATCTGTGATTTTTCATGGACGCATTGAGTTTTCAGGTGGACGTGAAAAAAAATAAAGAATGAGCATATGAGGATAATACTAATCCACTATAATGTAAAAATAAAGAGTTTACCCCGTGTGTGTGTGTTCCTGGTAAACCCTACATTGTGGGGACAAAAATTACATTTTTTTAATGATTTATAAATCATAAGGAATTATGCTTTTTTGAAAATGTAAAAATGCAGAAAGTTTTCTGTGATGGGTAGGTTTAGGGGATAGAATATACAGTTTGTACAGTATAAAAAAAATCATTATGTCTATAGAAAGTCCCCATAAAACATGGAAACCCAATGTACGCGTGTGTGTGTGTGTGTGTGTGTGTGTGTGTGTGTCCCACATATGGCAGTGGTCCTCGAGCTGTCGTGACATTTGCGTGTGAGCCAAATTTCCTGGCAGCTTTCCTGAACACTCAGAGTGTCTTAATTAAAGTATTCCCAACCTTTCCAACTGCTACCAACTTAAGAAAAAAAAAAAAAAAACCTTTATAGGATTAGTTATGGCTCTCAGATATGATTGTAATTTAAATTAAAACCGGCGACGTGACTGCAGTGGTTCAACCTTAATATTATGAAGCGACGAGAATACTTTTTGTGCGCAAAAACAAAACAAAAATAACGACTTTAGTCAACAAATTTGTCTGTCCCCTGTCATACTTCTACACTGGGTGAGTACTTGACAGAAATTTCATTTTTGGGTGAACTAACCCTTTAAGCAAATTAAAATATAATTCCTTATTTTATTTACTAGATTTTGGGGTAATATGTGACCTAGACTGTCTTTGTGAGAATTACCTAACCACACAAAACTCTCAGTTAAGGCAACTTGGTCAGAAAATATTTCCAGACATCAAAACGCTAGTTAATGATCACAGTTTTCTAAACACTTCAAAATCTCCTTTTCAAAAAGGGTGACACAGTCAATCAATCAATCAATCAATCAATAAGGAATATGTTAATTATTTAGTATTTAGTACCATTATACATTACATACTACATAGTATATATAAAGGCAGTATGGCATTGTTATCTGAGACCATGATACAGCAGTATTTTTCGTGAGGTTTTGTAGGATTCTCTCTACGTCTCATACAGTAGTGGGTGAAGCTCAGATTAGAAGGTGGGGTTATCTAAATCTTGGATTTAATCCTGTTCAACACTCGTAATCCATGCGGGAAGGAATATATCCTCCCACTCACAGCGTCATCAGGATGGGCTTCATTCCCTTTCTGAACACAAAAGATGAGGGAACGTTCCGGAAATCACAAGCTACTGATTAATCATGGTACAGGAGATTTGTGACCAGCAACAGAATAAAAATGGCAAAAATTGCAAAAACTGAGGGGGAACTCTGTCTGCTTTATATCACAACTGACTCACTGAAATATCAGCCATAAAGCACAGATATAGTACCATGGTTATGAATTTTTTTTTTTTTTTTTTGGAAATGTTCCATATTAGTACCATGAAGTAATATGTACAGTAAATACCCATAGAAAACTGTGGAAGCAATAATAATAATAATAATAATAATAATAATAATAATACAATGGTATTTGTCCAAAATGCATTAACAAAAAAAAACATGGTAGAACCATGGTACTTTTTTGGAAGATCACAATTGTAAAAATTCCCTAATATTTACAGGTTTTCCATAACCACTGACCATGATGGTCAATATACTCCTTTGAACTCATTTCAATTGAGTAGCTCACATGTGGCCTAATGTGTCCGACATTCTCATCTTGCAAACAGACACAGTGTAATATGAGGAATATCATCAGATTTGTGTTGGAACGTGTCAGTCTCTTTTTAAGACAACTGCTGTTTTCCTGAGCAAACCAACTGCTGTCTTTCATCCAGATGTTGAGGGAAGTTCCTCCTCAACTTTCATCTAAACTATAATTACAAAGGCACTTAGAAGAAAAGAAAATCATACAGATTTATACAGGCATTTTATCATGTACTAACAGAAAAGAGCCTGCCTTAAAAACACCTTCTGAACAACACAGATGCAGTTAAGGCTCAATTTAGGTCCTAAACAAGTGTTTTATACACTTAGTGCACTAAAAAAAGGGTAAATTTAGCTAATCGAAGGGAAATTAGACACAAATTGCTCAGGGAACAGGAATTAGTTTTACAGTTTGTGAGAATTCAAAACACTATGCACTCAACAAAGGATCAAAGCAACTCATCAGAGGGAAATATTCCCAAAATATTACTCTCAAGAAGAAGTTTTTAAGATCTTTTCCATGTCTTCCATGAAGGTCACTAGTGTTTGAGATCTTACCTGCTCATGCTGAGGTGAGGAGCCATGTTTCTGTCCCTCAACAGGGATGTGAGAGTCTGAATGGATGTAGAAGAAGTTTTGTCCTTTGGCCCAGAGATGCGTCGTCCCCCTCCAGTCCGTATTCAGCTGTGCCCACAGGCCTCTCTGACTGAAGACGACCTGTGCAAGAGATGCCAAACTTTTGGGACACATTAAGGGTTTTTTGCAAGGGCGACCTGGCTTGGTTTCTGGCGTCCGATTGGTTGGGTGAGGTTCGAGGGGTGGTGGCAAGGTTTTTTTTTTTTTTTTTTTTTTTTTTATGACTGATGTTTAAGGGAGATGTTGAGCCTCGGGCATTACGAGCACCTTTTTTCATTTCTGCACAGGAGCTAATAACACATGTTGAGCAGCGGTAATTCTTCTAATGGGAAGCCCTACTGCGGGGAGAGCCTGTCATAAACACAGTTAGATTGTGTGTTCCTGACGCTGGTTAAAAAAAATACATTCAACATCCCACCTGGTTGACACCCATTATTCACGAATCATACGTCAAACCGCATGAATAAATCTGGGCTGATTGCACAAAGGTTGCATATGCAGGTAGAGATACTGATGCTAAATCTGAGAAGGTTTCTCCAGGTAGACTGGCACTGAAACTACTGCACTTTATTGTTCCTTCACTTCGTTTTGCCACATTCTCTGCATTAATTGTTGAAGAAAATTTGCAGAAGGGATTTAAAGTTCGAAAGTTCAAGTTCGCAAATTTGTATCATGTAAAGAGGTGACCAATAGAATTTGATATGTCACGGTGTGACCTCTTGGCTGAATTAAAAGAATGCACTTTTTTTTTTTTTTTACAGTAGAGTAAATTATATATTTTTACTTTTAAATTTATTATTATTTGTTATATGTTCAATTTATGTTTATAAAACATAAGACGCTGCACAGTGTGACGTCATATCAAGACAGTTGCAGTGTCCGTAGAAATTTTGCATGCTTAAAGTCTAGTGTGACTGCAGCTTAATGCTGCATCCCAATTCACATCCTAAATAGTATTCAAAATTAGAATTATTGTGCTCAAAACGTAGTGTGTCAAAATGAGTATCCCAAAGGTACCCGGATGGTTTACTATTTCCTTTGGAAATTCAAAGTGCAAAATCGTGCACACTCTTACGGTTAGTATTGCACACAACCCATTGTGCGTTGGATGAGGATTCATGTAGAATAAAAGTGCTAAAAACTACAAACATGGCGAATATGCAGGATCAACGGTTAGATGTTAATGCTGCCTACACATGCTATCAAAATTATCTTAAATACAAGGTTCCTAGTAAAAATTGGACATGAATGCCCTCTCAAGTAGTATTTACCACTGGGATGCTCTGGGATAATTTTAATATCCAAGTTCCCGAGTTGGGTGTGCCATTAACTTTAAACATGGCAGAGGGGAGAACAACTGCTGCTATGACTGGTAGTCTTTATTAATTTTTTTTCACAACAGCTACATCGCTTTTCATATATGAAAATTCATTTGAACCATTTGATGTTTTATGAACAGCGAGAATAGCCGAAAATTTGACTGAAATCCCAGAATTGTCAGCAAGCTGAATATCTAGATAGCTTGGTAAATGTTTATACTGTATGTTTGTCAATGAATGGGACGCCAAATATCATTTTGGCTTTAACAAGGTTTTCCCAATAAATAGGCAAGAATAAAACCTGGTGTCCTACATGATTCCTGTTTTTTCCAACAACAAATTTCCTGAATGCGAGGAGCTTGTAATCACGACTTCAGAAGTTGAAGGCAGCATTAGATAAAGGGGACTGAGTGAATAATAATATCTAGCCTGATGAAAAAACATTTATTCAGTGTTATCCACGTTATAGTTCATCTGAAACAACATTGTGAACTTTTATAAAGATACGTTTAGTCATTAACTTTTAAATGCATCATTCAGCAAACACAGAGTTCTCCGCATGAAAGACAAACGACTGGCAGATCAAAGTGCTAATACATTCTCTCGTATATGGTTTCAAATGAAATGAAATGAAATGTGAAGGATGTTATCTGTGACGAGATGATTGACAGGGCAGTTCAGACAGTGACACTTGCACGTCACCAAGCAACAGAGCGGTCCGTTAATGGCGTAATTACAAAGTAGTACGTCCCAAAGCTTGCCTACTCTTCCACTACAGTACTTTTTGTTCATAAAAACAGTACATACTTTTAAGGCATATATATGTAGGCATGTCTATGGGTTTTCACCAGTTTTATTACATCCCTGGCAAGTCCAATCACACAATATGAGGTGTAATACATAAACTTACCTTTAGCAATCACCACTAATTAACCAAAATATCTAATAGAAGAATGTGTGTAGAACTTCTATGGAGTTTTCTGCAGAATTCAGTGGGTGCAGGTTTCTAGTCAGACCGACTGATGACTAATAGTGAAGGATGTGAAATCTGTCAATTGGGACATATTGCATAATAAACCTCAATTTATGCCAAAAATGTGTTTAAACACTGAAGGCACAAAAAAAAAAAAAAAACACAAGAAAGAAAACAAAGAAAAAATGCTGAGGGAATAAGAAAAGAAGCAGCAAACAAATCTTCCTCAGAAAATGGTAAGACATTTTGATGACTAACTGAGAGGGATGTTGAGGTACATCTAACAGATGGGACATATTGCATAATAAACCAATAAAACATTTGTATGTTTATATTAGATTAGTCCTTATTTGATTATATAAATGAATATAGGAGACACAGCAGGGACTTTGGGAATGCTCTAAAAAGAAAAAGGAGATTGTAAAGTCGCTGTAAAATGACAGTCGATCTGTGTCTGCTTGCATAAGCACCCTCAGTATAAAGGTCTTGCCTTGCAGCTTTGCCCTCATCAGAGGAGGATTCTGGGAAAGGAAATACTAATGACATCAAAATGGGTCTATGAAAGTGACTTGCTAACAGGCATGTCAGCCACAGTGTCTTCTGTTACATCAAATGTAATATAATTTATACCTTACAAGAGGACTTAGGGTATCACCGTAGGGCTCAGACAGAATCTGCATTTCATCTTACAGGATATATAATTCAACACCTTCATTCACTCTTCACAAGATTAAAGCGGTTTTGTCTGTTATAAAAAAGAAAGTGAAAAACACTCGAAACAGTTATAGCAAAAGCTTAAAACGAAGAAATGCTGAAGCATGCACCATGTCCTCATAAAACACATGTTCAGGCTGTCATGGAACATCTGGATGGCTGGTCATTAATTAAAGATTTTAGACACCAGGCAAAAACACTTGAAGAATGCATGAAGACTGAAAAATTACTGTGTCAGACATTCTCTGACTTCTTATGTACTGATATTGAGCCATAAAAAAGCAAGGCTGCTAATATAGCATCCAAATTGACTGACCGAGAGCATGTGTGGTCAATTAGTACAGAATGATACCGCCTGAGGCTAGGTTTGAAATAGAATACTAACATACTGCTTACTGCATACTGCATGTTAGCCAGTCAAACAGTATATATAATGCCACGACAATGTGCCAAATATTTACTATACACTGTGAAAAAAAATAAAAAATTGGTAACATTTTATTTACCCTTTAGTTTCGTCAAAGACCTCTTTGCAAAGGAAA
This sequence comes from Mylopharyngodon piceus, assembly GCA_039654765.1. Taxonomy (NCBI): domain Eukaryota; kingdom Metazoa; phylum Chordata; class Actinopteri; order Cypriniformes; family Xenocyprididae; genus Mylopharyngodon; species Mylopharyngodon piceus. The sequence continues at coordinate 21,187,550 of CM077448.1, forward strand.
AAAGCAGAACCTTGAAAACATCAAGGCAGGAATTAGAGAAACACCTGGAAAATGTCCATCATAACACAAAAAGGCATGAGCAGATAGTCATTCCACCTGAAATCCCACTAATTCAACCACCTGAATTCAACCTGGACACTAGCCCTCCTAAATGGAGAGAGGTAGAAAAAATGATCCGGCGAGCAAGAGCAGCATCTGCTCCGGGGCCTAACAAAGTACCATACAAGCTCTATAAGAACGCACCGGATGTCCAACACTTTCTGTGGAGGCTTATGAGGGTTGTATGGCAGAGGCAAAGAATACCCAAGGCTTGGCAAAGGGCTGGCGGTGTGCTAAAACCAAAAGAAAAGGGTGCATCAGACATCAGCCAATTCCGGCCTATCTGCCTTCTCGATGTCAAGGGGAAAATCTTCTTTAGCATAGTAGCACAGAGGCAGGAATCTCTGGCTGCTTGGAGCATACAAGCATGATCTGGCACCAAATCCAAGCAGCCAAGAAGGACAAGAGAGACCTAAATGTGGTTTTCCTTAACCTGGCCAATGCTTTTGGCTCAATTCCCCATAATCTTCTCTGGGAATCTTTCAACTTCCTCCATGTACCAGAACATATCACAACACTGGTCACAACCTATTTCCAAGACTTACATTGTGCTTTACAACAGCCAACGACATGGCAGCGCTTGGACGTAGGCATCATGGCAGGCTGCACAGTGTTACCTCTGGTTTTCACAATGGCAATGGAAGTCATTATCAGGGCCTCAAAATGGGTGGTGGGCAGGGAACGAACCAAGACTCCATCTTCCACCTATCAGAGCATACATGGATGACATGACAACTCTGACCACTACTGAAGCATGCACCAAGCGGCTACTTGGAAAGCTGCAGGAGAACATTAAGTGGGCCCAAATGAAAATCAAGCCAAGAAAATCTTGAAGCATCTCCATTGTCAAGGGGGTGCTTAGAGGCACAAGGTTTTACATCAGGGACGACTCAATACCAACAGTGTCTGAGCAGCCTGTCAAAAGCCTAGGCAGATGGTACAACTCAAGCCTTAAGGACAAAGAGCAGGTGCAACAACTAAGGCAAGAGATTGTTAACAGCCTGGACATCATCAACAAGACTCAACTGCCAGGGAAATTGAAGCTCTGGTGCCTATAGTTCGGACTCCTCCCCCAGACAATGTGGCCACTCACTGTGTATGAAGTCCCATTAACAACTGTGGAGAACATGGAGCGAACCATCACTTCATACACAAAAAACTGGCTCGGAGTCCCACGATGTTTAACCAACATTGGCCTCTATGGCAAAGGGGTCTTGGAACTACCTCTCACTAGTCTACACGAGGAAAACAAGTGTTAAAGTAAGACTGCAGTTGACACTGAAGGATTCCAGAGAAAAGACCATCAGTACTGCTGCACCGCCCCTGGTAACTGGGCGGAAGTGGATACCATCCGAAGCAGTGCAGCAAGCTACATCAGCCCTGAAGCTGAAAGACATTGTAGGGCAGGTCCAGCAGGGAAGAGGAGGTCTTGGCTTGAAAGCAGGCGAACAAACCTGGCGAAGAGCTACAACATCAGACCGGAGAACACTGGTGGTCGAGGAGGTGCGTCGACAGGAGGCGGCTTTGCGAAGTTCGAAGGCTATCTCTCTTGCTAAGCAGGGGCAATGAATGCTGTGGGAAGGTGTGGAGAGGAGAAAGATCAGCTGGAGGGAGCTGTGGGAAATGGAAGCAAACAAGATTAGCTTTATCATCAGAGCAACGTAAGACGTGCTTCCATCACCAATGAATTGCCAACAGTGGTACGGCGAGGATCCAACCTGTGCATTCTGCCCATCCCCAGCAACACTCAAACACATCATGACTGGCATGCAAGGGAGATACACTTGGAGACACAATCAGCTCCTCAAGATCCTGGCATCAGCTTTGGAGAGCAAGCGGAGCGTGATCAACTCCCAGCCACCTAGAACAAACTATCCCCTGAAGGTACCAACGTCTGTCAGAGAATGGAAGAAAACACCCCAAAATCCTTCCACCAAGTCAGAATCAGGAAAACTATGCCTGGCCCATGACTGGAAAATGCTGGCAGACATCGGCCAACAGCTAATCTTTTCATCTGAGATCACCCTCACCAACCTCAGGCCAGACTTGGTACTCTGGTCCCCCTCACTTAAGATGGTCTACATCATAGAGCTCACAGTCCCATGGGAGAACCTAGTTCAGGAGGCTTATGAGTGAAAGAAGTTGTGCTATGCAGAGCTTGCAGCAGAAGCGAAGCAGCATGGCTGGCACACCAAAGTTTATCCAGTTGAAGTAGGATGTAGAGGATTTGTGGCATCATCCATCATCAGACTGTTGAAAGAACTCGGAATCCACGGTCAGGCTTTGAGAAAGACCGTCAGAGAAGTCTCAGAGGTGGCAGAAAGGAGTAGCCAGTGGATTTGGCTCAAGTGGAATGACCCGTGCTGGGCCCCAAGTAAAGCAACATAAATCACTCAAGAACGCCCCCTTGTCAAACTTTCAGCCAGCTGGAGACTTCTTTAACAGAGTGAATTTCGGGAGCATGGGACTCAAGCCGAGGACTGATCATCCTGCATCGGGCCACCCTTGTTGAGGGTGTATAGTGTTGAAAGGCCGAAACACCCAATGATGCAAGGGCACACTACTGATGATGTGTCCCATATGCCCAATTGACCCGAAATGGTACCCTGACCAAGATTTACCTCCCACACAACACGGAGAATCCCCACCAGTTGATTGTCTACCTTTCCCAGCAATAAGCCTATTGGCACAAGAGACAGCTTCTAACATCTTGTCCTGTGTTTTTTTATTCATTCTGTGACAATAGCCCCTTTCACACATAGGCTACAGTCTTCACTGGTAATTTACCAGTAAATTACCGTTAAAGGGATAGTTCACCCAAAAATGAAATTATCCCTTGATTTACTCACCCTCAAGCCATCATAGGTATATATGACAATCTTCTTTCAGACGAAAATAATCAGAGATATATTTAAAAATATCCTGGCTCTACCAAGTTTTACAATGGTAGTAAATGGGTGAATCTGCATTTTTAAGTCCAATCTTGTGTAAAAATGTCTTAAACATAAAGTGTGTCATCTTTTGTTAAAATACGTTCTCCTGTACCAACAATAGGTAAACCATTCATGGGTTGATTTACTTGAAAAAAGAATAAACAAAGTAACTCTGTGGGCCTTTCAAAACAAAAACTGCTCAAAAACTAATTTTGTGCATAAAATGTGAAACTATTTACAGCAAACATACTAAATACTGCAGAAATAGTAAAGGTGTAAATAGTAAATGGTAAATAGTATCATACACGGGGCAACTTTTTGAGCAATGTTGCTGGGCAATGTCGCCGAGTGATGATGCTTGGGCACTTTTCTATTGAGAATGGGAAAAACATGCCCCGTGTATCATCACCTTAAGAGTTGCATGCAGTTGCAAGTTTCTAAGGATTGCAGAACTCATGGTATTTGCTTATGCAATGACACCACCTTCTAGTATTTTGGGTTTCCTGTATGCAGATACAATCAGGAAGTTACCTGTCCAAGACCAGATGGTGCAGTTTAGATAAGCCCATAACACTGTCTGCACACCTGCAGAGTCTGCTAGTACTCAGAAATGCAGCATTATTGTGCAACTACCCACATGAGCTTTTAAAAACACTCTCAGAAGGATGTATATACTGACTGCACTGATACAGCATCAATATTTGATTGGTACACACAGTGGCCAAGGTGACCTCCACGTTCACTGGCCGAAACAGACCTGCATGCTTTTAGTGTACAGCACACACTGTGTTTTTAAACAACCATCAGTGTGAATGCAATGAATGCTGGGTAACATACAACGAATAGCAGAGGTTTATCACCTAACAGTCATGGGCATATAATTAAAGCAAGCCTCATATATCTACAGCAATTCTAATGTTTAAAAAAGATGATCAGACCAACAGAACATCAAAATTATGTGAATATTAAAGGGTTAGTTCACCCAAAAATGAAAATTCTGTCATCATTTACTCACCCTCAAGTTGTTCCAAACCTGTATGTGTTTCTTTCTTCTGCTGAACACAAAAGAAGATATTTTAAAGAATGCTGGTAACCAAACAGTTGATGGGCCCCATTGACTTCCATAGTATTTTTTCTTCCTCCATAATATGGAAGTCAACGGGGCCCATCAACTGTTACCCATATTCTTAAAAACATCTTTTTTGTGGGTGTGTTCAGCAGAAGAAAGACATTCATACAGGTTTGGAACAACTTCAGGGTGAGTAAATGATGACAGAATTTTCATTTTTGGGTGAACTATCCCTTTAAGGGAGGTAATGGCAAATATAGGGTTAACCTTGTCTTTTAACTTTAAGTACACAAAACAAGTTAAGTTGTAATGTGAATTTACCCATTTAAAATTATTAAATCATATATATATATATATAATTATTATTATTTAATAAGTTTAAAGAGGGTTAGCCCTATATTTGTCAGTACCTCCCTTAAAGGGATAGTATTAAATTATATATATATATAGGAGTCTGAAATTGCCATTTAAGCAAGAAGCCATTCATAAAATAGCTTCTGAAAGATGCCAGCCAATGCTGATATACAGTAATATGTAGAGGTGAACACACACACACGCACGCACGCAACACACACACACACACACACACTCACATATATATAGTAAATCATTTTGGCTATTATTTTAGATTTATTTATTGATTGATTTATTAATTAACAGATAATGTGCAAAGGGAAATAGTTCAATCCAACCACAATCAATTTAGGTTTTAATTCTCAACTTTAACTGTAAATACAGACACATTTGGTGTGTTGAATGTGTGTAAAGTTGAATTATCTCACATCTATTGACACTGATGTAAGCCTGTATGCATAGTGCATCTGACAACACAGAGCACAGATCTATCCCTGAGCATTATCATGCATCCAGCTTCAGAGAGAGAGAGAGAGAGAGAGAGAGAGAGAGAGAGAGAGAGAGAGAGAGAGAGAGAGAAAGAGGGGGGCCAAGCGAGTGGCGCAGCAGCACTTAGGCAGATTGGACATCATCTCTGGAGGTGGGAGAACGCAAGCGCGTTACCGCAGCACACAGGAGCTGAATGATCACTATGGCAACAACAGCATCAGCATCAGTACCAGCAGCAGAAGCAGCCGTGAGCCGCTCATGTCCGTGTCAACACTGAGACCTGCCGTAGTCACACACACTCCCTCCCTCCGAACTAATGACATAGGATCAAAGCGGGTGCGTGGATCACGCCTACAGGGTCGCGCAGCAGCGTCGTCGCACAGGCAGGTAAGGTGATGGACGTTTACGCTCTTTCTCTTTTATTGTTCATCTGTGTTTAGCTCACGTCGACCGACTGCTTTTGAATGCCGCTTCTTAATGACTGTCTAGTCTGGTCTTTAAGCTGCTCTTAGATGGACTGGCAAGAAAATATTCCGTTATCCAGCATAAATCCCTGTTAGGAACATATTGGATGCATATTCTGCCAATGCAACACACCAGCCATCTGGCTCCATCAGAAACGCACAGCAATGTATTTGTACACCACAACAACACATTTGAAGCGTGTGACGGGTGACACTGGTGTTGATTTGAGTGGTACGCAGTGTGCTGGACACCACAGCTAGGAATGATTTGATTTAGCTGCATGTACACTAATTTGGTTTCTGTTATTTGTAAGTACACTAGTTAGCTGTGTGTCAGAGGGCTAATATGTCGCTTGACGGGTCAGAAACTGTTCAATCAAAGCCTGAAGGAACCACATATGAGTCATAACATGGATTTATATGGTATATGACGCATTTTTGTTATGGTGAGGAAAAACATCTAGGCTTCTGGTTTCCTTCATGTATTTGGTACAAAACTGAGTGTAAACATCTCTTCTAGCGCTCTAAGAGATTTTGTGTGATGAGGTGTTTCTAGCAGGGCTGAACTGACAGAAACAGCCTGCTGAAGACTCAACAAACTCCTGGCTACTGGAGCTCACTAAGAACGGAACAAATCCACTGGAATTTTACTTTGGAATTACTATTATTCTGCATTTGTCAAATTCAGACATCCACCTTGAACGGGACACTTTTACATGAAGACGACAAAAATTAACAGATCAAAACATAATCTGAACCGGAATTGCTCAGATGGTTGAGGGATGATGTCTTTTTTTGTTCGTGAAGGTCAATAAATCTGACATTCACAGCTCTGTCTTGGCGAATTGGGTTGCGGATCTATTTTTCAAATTACGTCTTGTGTAGAGGAGACTTACAAATTTAGCTCATGGTATTTGACTCAGTCTGGAATTTACAGGCCGGTGTAAAATCTGGAATAATCTGGACTGTAAATGAGCACTGTGAATGTTGGACTGTATAGTGACATTCAAATGCAAACCTGCGAGTCCCGCTGGGGCACAGGCGCTTTTCGACGTGTTTAATGGATGTGGCCCAGGCTTGCCGGAGGACAAGGAATACCCCAGACACCAGCGCGCCGTTACTGATGTGATAAAACAGCAGATTTTCCAGCAGACTTCCGATCGGTCAGGTCTGTCCACGCTGCTCCAGGCAAAACGCATTGCATGATATTGTGGGAATGCTGGGAAAAAGAATACAAGCTATGTTTAGTCTCTGTAGATGATCTAGGAAAATCAACGCAAAGTTGTATAATGCTCAGAGCACAGGAATTCAAGGGATTCCAGTTCCTGAACTGTGATTGATTGTGGAGTTTTCATAAATAAACTAGTTAGCATTGTTCAGATTTTTATGTAAATCAGACTTTTTATGCTAACAGATGAAGACAAATAAAAGAACAACAGGATGTTTAATTAGTAGTTCCGTCCACAGTGAAACTGAAATATAAATAGCTGTACATTAAATATGAAATAGAGACAATTTGAACATATGCCTAATTATGTTGTGCCATTCAGAATTTTTCTTTACTTTCAGTGTGGACAGACAACATACTTTTAGCTAGAAACATTATATCTGGTTAGGACACAATAAAATGACCAGAAAAAAAATATCTTCCATGTGATTTTTGTACTTACCAGTCACAACAAGTGGACATTTTGTTGCTTGGATAGCCACGCCCACAGCAAAATTTCATTGGTCAAGTTCTTCTCCTCAAAACTGCATATTAAACATTATAGCCTATAATGTTTTGATTGGCTTTGATTGAGTTGCATCAGTATTTTCAACTTCATTAAGAATAAAACGTTGTGTTATACAGGCAGTGTCATCTTTGTACTTTAGCGTGATATTATCTCTGTATGGCCCACTCTCTCGTTTCAGGCAATGATCTGTGGCTATTCAGGATGTTGTTACACGTTAACAGATTTGAGTCAGCCGTGAAAACTGTAATGTGAACAGCTCTGTGTGTAAACCCCATCAGACAGCATGTGTGTGTATTTCATGTCAGGTTTTCTCAGGTCACTTTGTAATAGTGGATTTGTAACAGTTTGTACTCAGACCGGTCTCATGCAGTCCTGTGACTCTCTCTCATGTGATCTCTCTAATCGCTTTTCACTATCACATTGTTCCCGCAGGGTCAAGCACATGCCGTATAAATCTTTTACCAGCACCCTTGTCCTACTGCAGGACTTTTATTACATAGAGCTAAATATCACTGTTGCAAACCATGCAAATTATCTATCTATTTATCTATCTATCTACCTATCTATCTGTCTCTCTGTCTCTTCTTGTTTATACCATTCCACAGTAAGAATCATTTATCTTTTTTTTCTTTTTCTTTTTGCTTTATATGTTTAGGTCAGTCATATTTCTGTCGTGTGATCTAACCACAAAAACCAAACTCCTGTCATCTCACCCTGTCTTCTGACTGTAGGAATTTTTGGTCTAATTCTGGAGCAAAGTAAAGACTTGCGTCACAGCCAGCTTCCTTGAGAAAAACAGTATGTTACTATTCCATACTAATACCTAAACTAAAGAAAGCATACGAATATTATGCAAAGCATGTGCATTTTTGAATGCATGAAACAGCCTAGCTTTGCTAAAATGTGCATACAAAGCACAATGTGTTAAATACTGTTTCCCACAATGCAATGCGTCTAACTTAACCTTTCATTTTCAGTGTGATGAACCAGAAATGATTTTACTCACTTCTTGAATTAGTAGTTAATCATATATCAGATTGGCAAATGTTTTTACACAAAATTCTATTAAAAATGTCTTACAATCATAATTCGAAATGGTAAATGATCAATTAAATGTGCAACATAAAGAGGTCATGTGACATCAGTGTAGCAGACTATTGTTTTAAATGTTTGTTGTGAAATATTGCATACTGTTTCACTATTTTTAAGACTAGTAGGTACTAGGTAGTTGTGTCATATTCTGCACCATATGCTACAGTATATTCTATCTATCTGAAGAAGAGCTTAGGAGATGTCTAGATATCTCACACATGCATACACACCCACAACTCAAAAACTACTACAAATTCATTAGTATGATGGTACGGTACAGTGTAGACACGTGTTAGACAGGGGGTTACCCGAGTTTGACTTTTGAGGCATGGCTTGAAGTGTGTGTTCAAGGCTGGTGAAGTTGATTTGTGCTGTAAAATAGAAAATACAAAAGTCATTCCAGTTCAAGGAGTGTGCTCTATGTTGACAAAATACAGCATTAAATGTTCCAGTTCAACAGCTTATTTCATTGCCATTGACTGCATTGTGCCTGCTGATGTATGCCGTCTAAAATGTTGTTCAAGGTTTTTAGAGCAGATTCAGCAGTTTTGTTTTTTAAGCTTTTCTAGGCAGAAACACTGACTAGTTGCTGCATATTTGTCTTTCTTACCATGGCCATGTGGAGCCTGAGGCGGATTTGTTGTATTTGGGTTTAAACTGATTTCATATAAAATGATTGTGGTCGTATTGCTGCAATGGTGAAACATTACTGGCAGAGGACTTTAGAGGACAAAAAGAAATATTTTAAAATACTTATATAATATAAACATCAGCATAATGACATCAGCTGCACATGAGCTCCAAATGAACAGGAAACCCCCTTCGGGAAAGGCAAAGGAACATCTTAACTGAATGCAAGAAAGCTTGTGACTCACCAAACGACTTTCTAGGTGTTTATTGATCGATTTCAGCCATGACTCAAATTAGGGGTGAAACCGATGTCTACTGGTTCACTTCCTGTCTGATACGTGGTGCAAGTGAATGCAGTGTTCAGTTCTGATGAAACATAATTTTGACATATTTGATTTTTGATATTCAATTCATTGTAGCAGACAACGTAGCAGACAGTGTTTATATATATATATATATATAAGCACAATCCTCCTACACACAGGAAGTGACCTCATTTGGTCTTTTTCAACAGCATGGAATGGAAGAAAATAATATCATTACAACATATCAATTCTTTGTTAAGCTCAGCCATTTAACCTTGTTATCAGAGTTATTTAATATTATGTACACTCACCGGCCACTTTATTAGGTACACCCTTTTGCCTTCAGAACTGCCTAAATTATTTGTGGCATAGATTCAACAAGGTGCTGGAAACATTCCTCCTCAATATGGAGATTTTAGTCCATATTGATATGATAGCATCACGCAGTTGCTGCAGATTTGTAGACTACACAGCCATGATGCAAATCTCCCGTTCCTCCACATCCCAAAGCTGCTCTACTGGATTGAGATCTGGTGACTGTGGAGGCCATTTGAGTCTAGTGAACTCATTGTCATGTTCAAGAAACTCGTTTGAGAGGATTTGAGCTTTGTGACATGGAGTGTTATCCTGCTGGAAGTAGCCATCAGAAGATGGTACACTGTGGTCATAAAGGGATGGACATGGTCAGCAACAATACTCAGGATGTGACATTTAAACAATGCTCAATTGGTACAAAGGGGCCCAAAGTGTGCCAAGAAAATATCCTCCACACCATTACACCACCAGCAGCCTGAAATATTGATACAAGGCAGGATGGATCCATGCTTTCATGTTGTTTACGTCAAATTCTGACCCTACCATCTGAATGTCCCAGCAGAAATAGAGACTCATAAGACCAGCCAACATTTTTCCAATCTTCAATTGTCCAATTTTGGTGAGCTGGTGTGAATTGTAGCCTCATTTTCCTGTTGTTAGCTCACAGGAGTGGCACTTGTGTGTTCTTCTGCTGCTGTAGCCCATCTGCTTCAAGGATCAACATGTTGTGCGTTTAGAGAAGCTCTTCTGCAGACCTCGGTTACTGTTGCCTTTCTATCAGCTAGAACCAGTGTGGCCATTCTCTTCTGACCTCCGACATCAACAAGGCATTTTCATCCACAGAACTGCTGCTCACTGGATATTTTCTCTTTTTTGGACCATTCTCTGTAAACCCTAAAGATGGTTGTGCATGAAAATCCCAGTAGATCAGAAGTTTCTGAAATACTCGGTACAGGCAGCAACAACCATGCCACATTCAAAGGCAATTAAATCACATTTCTTCCCCATTCTGATGCTCCAGTTGAACTTCAGCAGATTGTCTTGACCATGTCTATATGGCTAAATGCATTTTTACCCATGTGATTGGCTGATTAGATATTTGCGTCAACAAGCAGTTGAATAGGTGTACCTAATAAAATGGCCGATGCGTGTGTGTGCATATATACACAGGGTTGCAGCTCATAATATCTGAGGTTGTTGAAGAACATTTTCTGAAGGTTAAGCACCTCCTTTCACTGACTATTTGTATAAGTGGCTTTGTTTTATTAAGAGTGGTCCAATATTGTCCTCTATTCATGGAAAGTGCCATTAGCATTTGGCATGTACAATTACAAACACAGGCTCAAATAGATGTATACAGACTGACACAACCTGACAAGCCCATAAGACTCTTCACTCCTGCCAGAATGAAATCATAGATCACTCACAGCAAGCCTGCAGAATTGATTAAACACAAAAGTCGAGCAAGTGTCTTCAGTCAGCAGTAGATTTATGCCCGCTCACAAACATACACTCGGGAAGAGATACGCGAAAATATTGAATATTACTGGAAGTAAGCTTGGAGCAGGGCAGGTTACAATTCCATCATTTTTGGAGATCTCTGAAAATATTAAAGGTGCCCAGTAATTCATTCCCACTGAAATATGTTCAGTTGATCTCTTCGCAGTCCAAACACACAAAGAAATTCATTTCCCTGACTTCCTTTGCAAACAAGATTTTTGATAGCAGTTTAATGTCCTGGTAACATCTGCTGTGTGTGAATATAGCTTGTAAAGGAAGCAGTGAACTCAGTTAAACCAATATTGTTTAATCATCATACCACTCCACTATCTAAATCTAATTACAAACAAGAATCTTATATATGCATCATATATGAATCTTGTAGCATGAATCAATCAAGCAGATCATTCAGGTTCCTTGTTCCTTTCACAAACTTTATTTTATTACATTTTATGTATTATTTTACTTTAGTATATTTTATTCAGTATTTTCTAGCAGATTTAGGAGAAAAAAAAAATGTATAGAGTAAAATAGAATAATTGGCTTAATGTAATGCAACCTAAAATGATTCCATTCCATTCATCCATTCTTTTAAAATTTAACAGATCACATGTAAAGCAACTTCATATTAGTCTGTTATGTTCTATATTATTCTATATTTATTTAGCAAATTCATTTACCCAAAGCAACTTTATATTATTCTATTATGTTCAATTTTATTATATATTTAGAAACTTCATATTTTTGTTATGTTCTATTTATTTACTTAGCAGATGCATTATACCCAAAGCAATGTTATATTATGCTACTCTGTCCTATTTTATTTTATATTTATTTATTTAGCAGATGCATTTACCCCCAAAAACTTTATATATTATATTATATTCTATATTTACCAATTTAGCATATTTACCCAAAGAAACTTCATATTTTTCTATTCTATATTTATTAATTTAGTAGATGCATTTACCTGAAGCAACTTCATTCTATTCTATTCTATTGTACAAAAGTTACTACATGCGCACTGTATGTTTCAAATTAAGCATTGTTACCCATAATGCCCTCTGTTTCTGCTCAAGCAGCTGCAGAGGTCAATGCTCTCCGGCCCATCTCAGACTGGCTCTCAGGATATTGAATCAGGCAGTGAAGTCAACATGGTGGAACACTGTACCGGGTAATGCAAGGACAGCATTTCAAAGGAAACATATTTTTCATTTCTCAACATCAGCTGCCAGAGGAAGGTGACTGCAGCTCCAGAGCTGTTAACCTTTAACCGCCATACTGAGACAGAGCACTAAACCACTAATAATAGCCATCTAATGCTACGTCACACTCGCTCACGTCCCGCCTCTTCATTGTTTCTTTTTTCAACTCCCTCTGTTTTCTGGAACAACATTCCTATCAATATTTCATCAGCGCTAACAGAAACATTTTTGCGCTCCCCCATCACGTCTGACAGTGAAGCTGTAGTTTTCCTTACTATGGCTCACAGTTTGAAAACATTTTAATCTGTTTATTAATAGGAATCATAGACTGTAAAAAAAAAAAAAAAAAGGATGATGCATCTCCACTTTAGAAAAATGAAGCCAAAATATCCCAGAAACAGTCGTTACCGATTATGTCATTCGGAGTCCCAAGTCTACGCAGTAGTGATTTTGAGGTGAAGTCGCGGTATCAAGATCCTGCCCACACTCCCGCTCCCAGCATGATAATAACTACCTAAAATGAAAGAAACCATCTTTGGAAAATAAATTATTTGAAGTGTAATCGGATTTCTTAGTTTGGCTTGCATCTCTTTTGATTACATGGAGAGCGCGGGGTTTAAGACCTATACTGCAGCCAGCCACCAGGAGGCGACCGAAATGCTTTGGCTTCACTTTTCAGGACTTGTGCGGCAAATTTGATAGGAAGCTGTCACAGAGATGGTCTTATTATTGGGTATAAGATACGAGGGTCTGTGGCTCTACCATTGAAAAAAGCATAACGGCTAACTTGGATCATGTGTGCCTTGATAACCAATCACATTACAGCCTTGACGTCACTGAATTTCATTCAGAGTTGTGCGACAAGTCAATCACTGTTTGCGGATAACATAGAAATGAATCAGAAGTGCCATAAACGGAATACCCAGTCATTTTGATGACAGACTTTGGCTCAGGCATTTCAGAATGACCAAAACAACATTTGAGATACTGTGCAATGAAATTGGTCCTGGATAGTCCAGGGGACCTATCATACACCCAGCGCAATGTGACACCAGGCACAACTAAAGTGTTTTTTTGCTAGTTTCAGACCAACGCAGTTATCATTTTCACGTCCAGCGCCCATGTTGTTTAAATAGCAAATGCACTCACGCCCATCTGTTCGCCCATGGGTGTGCTGGTCAGAAAGCGAGGTGTGTTCAGGTGCATTGTTGGCGTGTTGCTATTTTGAGGCAACTGAAAACTACTGCGCCACTGACCAACAAAAACCTGATCTAAAGTCAATGGCGCAGTATTTATTTATTTATTTTTTTGTTATTTAAAGGGTGCGTTAGTAATACGCACCTATAGGCGGGTCAACAACTTGCGTACTCTGCTTGTTACAGAGGGACGCGCAGCAGCACACAAACATGCCAAATATTAAAAGATTACAATGTAAAAGATTATTAATGTGTACATAAAGATAAAAATGCCTACATGTCAAAATGTATAGTCATTGCATGTATCAGAATTACCTATTTGCAGTAATGACAAATGAAATTGGCTAATTATTTGACCAATCGTGGTAGTACACACATGTATTTAAACTGACTCGTCAGGTTGAGGGTGTCTATATTCTGCCATGTAAACAGCAATCCGCCATGGTGCAAGCGTACCTGGCTTTTAAAGGGAATGGGAGATGACACTCTGATTGGTTTATTGCACATTATGCCCAAAACCCATCCATGACTCTTTAAAAGACTAGGTACAACCATTTTGGACCGTGCGCCTGGCGCACCTACCATTTTTTCCGTCATTAAACTAGCAAAAGTGAACTCAGACACACCCTAAATGCACCTGCGGCATGCGCTTCAGACCATGTGCTTAGATCGTTAAAATAGGGCCCCAGTTATCCAATCACATTCTCTGTTGAGGTAAAGTCAAAGTTTTTTTGTTAAGCATCAAGGGATTTATTCGGTAAATGTGTTTCCATCATAGTTTATGCACGTCTTCTTATCAAATAAAAATTGGATCCACCTCAGTTGAGCGCATAAGTTTTTATTTTAGAATTTATGCACATCTTGGTGTTTCCATCAAGTGTTTTGTATGCGATATCCTAAAATTTGCATAAAAATAGGTGGAAGGAATTGTCGCCCACTTTATATTACATGTTGAATTCAGCGAATCCAGTTGGAAACCAATGAGGTTATTTTGTATATTTAATCCAAATTTGTGTAAAAATGACTTTTGGGAAAAATACATCTCTATCTGCTTAGAAACACCAAGGTGATGATGTGCCAGTCTGTGACACGGGTACTAATTTTGTTCAGCAACTAAATAAAGCTATTTTTCATCTTATTTTAATTTGTCTGGCTAGTCTAATCTAAGCTTCACTGAGAACTTTGAGACATAAAGTTGAGGATATGTCTCATTGACCTTGATTTGGATTATGACAACTTTGACCTTGTTTAGTTCACTGGAGCCTGACAATAATAAGCACACACTGGAGTTAACCGACTGTACGAAACACACATGGATCATAAGGGTCGGTGCAAGTCTGTTTGGCCGTCGCATTCTGTTGCAACTGGTTTTCTTGCTTACCTGCAATATGCCAGCTGATTTAGATCCAGGAAATTCTGCTTCTTTGCCCCCCGCTGATGGGACATCCTTAAAACTGCAGATTCGTTGGCAATATGACAGTGCAGTTCATGGACACATGCTACGTATTTCATAGAAAAATGCCTTGATGTGTCTTCATAACACTGCTGGAAAAGAAAATGATACATAAGTCAACCGAAATAAACCCATGCTTACTAATGAAGCATAACTGGTTGAATTATTTCCAGTCCATACTGTACATATAGGATTACTGATATGACAGCTGATTTTATGAAATGTTGTTTTAAAGAAATAGTTTTCAGCATTGAAACATTTTAACATAATGGAAAATATACACTGCCCAGCTGTTTGGATTTAAATAGGCAAATGCTTAAGAGTCTATGATTGGATCATTATTGCAGTGATCTTTGGGATGTGCTGGAGTAGACTTTACAGAGTGCTTGACTCTTGCACTGTCAATACAAGACCTTGACCAAAAATTGATGCACATCTTGATGGAAATAATGTTACAATGCAAGAGGTGAGCACTCTGTATAGTCTACTCCAGCACATCCCAAAGACGTTCAATGAATTTAAGGTCTGGACTCAGAGGTGCCAATTCATGTGTGAAAATGATTCTTCATGCTCCCTCCCAACCATTCTTTCACAATTTGAGCCTGAAGAATCTTGACATTGCCATCCTGGAATATGGCCATGATGTGTCTTTCTACATGGTTGTTCAAGAAATGAAAAGCTACACACTCCATCAATTAGTGTTAGAAGAACTGTCGCCAAACATATAACATGCTAGAAACATAATAATCACTGCAATAATGATCCAGGCATAGAGGGCGTTTTCACACCTGTAGATCGATTGCATTGTTCCAAAACAGGGACTTAATTTGTTACAATGCTGCATTCTTCTTGGTTCGGTTTGCTTTCACAAGGCAATATTTCAAAGTGTACCAAAATGTGTTTATGCAAGTCACATGCGTGTACAACTGTCCCCTTATTGGTCAGAGTTTGCTCTGCGTCCTCCATTAAAATGATTGACAAGTTCGCTTCATGAGCATATTGTGGCTTGTTTAGTACCTACTGTCGAGACACATGCAAACACTATACGAATGTAGCCGTCATTCCCGCTGTTAAATGATGTACTACATTCGTACTAATTCAAGCGCGATCTCTCTGTATCTTCCAGTGCTGTCTAATAGACTGTGTCGAGACACATGCAAACACTATATGAATGTTATAATGCAGCTAAAGAGGGAATCAAAGCTTCGTCGGGACAGCATTCTTGCACAGAGAAGCGCGATTACACAACGTTTTAAGATGAAGAGGCGCTCTTTGGTTTTTAACTGCAGTAGCCTAACTAATGAGCTCACTCACAGAATCAAACACTGCTGCATTTTATATAAGACATTTCCCGTTATGATGATATCGTTTGGTTCGTTGGTCCGTTGGGTCGGATTGCTTTCACACCACAAGAAAACCGCCCCAGAGTTCATGTGCAATTGGGCCGAGACCACCTCGTTCAGGCGATCTCGGAGCGATTGTTTTGGTGTGGGTCCGAGCGTGATTGTCATGTTCACATATGCCTAAACGAACTGAGCCAAGGAAGAAAACGCACCAGGTTCCGAAACAAACGCTCAGGTGTGAAAACACCTCCTATTTAGATCCAAACAGCAACTTTTTTTTTTCTTTTGGCCAGGCAGTGTAAATGACAGTTCAGTTCTTGTAACATGGCACAGAAATCAATTATTCTGACAGTATCTGCTTCCAATATCAGGCAGATTCAGATAATAAAAAAGTCAATATTTCTATTATTAAGATCCTTGGGAGTTTTTGTACTGCAACATTATTTTCAGGATAATTAAGCACACTTTATTCCTCAGTTCTCATTACAGTAATGAGTTTGATATTTCTTTTCTCAGCATTATTACTGATGATTCTCATTACTGTAATACACGGTTTTCTTTATTACAGAAGAAATGTTTTCCCATTTTTCTCAATTAAAATGATTTAATTTAATTGCAGGCAGTATAAGAAATGCTGCCATAATATGTGTGCGTGTGTGCGTGTGCGTACATCAATATAGGCTGATGGCCTGGTGGATATATTAGTCTTTCACTACAAGAAAGACAAATTTATGACAAACTGTGAGTGAATTTGTGAATACTAATAACCATGGCTGAGTTTTCCTGTCTAAAACACGCTTATTCATCCACCATAAAGCCAGTCTGGAAAAGCAAATATCCTCTCAGATTCCAGCCATTCCACTCATGTCACAACTACAGGACCTGTTGTGTGGGAAGAAGCCATTAGATATGATTAGCATCCCGTACACTCATACAGGTCCAGCTTGAGCGAAGTGGCTTTGAGCTGCAGCGTCTCTTAGACGGATGGTCTCATAAGTACGATTTGGGATCATATCCAGAAATGCCACCGCTGTCATTCGTCTTGGAGCTGTGCATCGCCGCAGAGCGGCACATCAGTTTCTCAGAACAAATATT
Organism: Mylopharyngodon piceus; assembly: GCA_039654765.1. Classification (NCBI taxonomy): domain Eukaryota; kingdom Metazoa; phylum Chordata; class Actinopteri; order Cypriniformes; family Xenocyprididae; genus Mylopharyngodon; species Mylopharyngodon piceus. The sequence goes on from CM077448.1 coordinate 21,204,828, forward strand.
GTCTGTGATGAGTCACAGCCTGAGTAATTAGAGATGGCGTCTTCCTGAGTCACGGGTGTGCGTCTGCCGCTCTATTACTGAGTCACTGGATTATGTTCATTGAACAACACACTCCCTCACAATGTGCAAACGGCTCTGCTGACAACGGTACAGCAACACAGAGAGTTCTGAAAGAGAAATGCATTCTGGGTTAGTTAACAAAACAATGCAATCCTTGATGTGTTTAGCTGCAAATGAACTTCTCTTGGTCTCTCTAGGTGATGGAATAGATGATGTCGGAAGTACAGGGCACTGTGGAGTTCTCGCTGGAGTTGCACAAGTTTCACAATGTGGATCTCTTCCAGAGAGGGTAAGTCTGTGTTCTTCTGCATGTTTGGAGGCTCTGATGAATGGCTTTGTTAAGCGTCTGTTCTCTAAACAACCTGTTCAGGAAGAGCACATGGTGACGGCATCATGTGCAAACGCTAAGAGCCAGTTTGGATCACTCTGCAGTTTAATTGTGAATGTGCTCTCACATTCCAGAATTTTTTCATGTTCTTTTTAGATGCAATGAATAGACGGCATTGTGTTGGAGTTTTAGTTCATGTTTCATTAGCTTTGAGATCATATGCTAACAGCTAGTGTTTCTAAAAGTAGACATAATTAACTTTTAGCAGATGCATTTTCTTTAATAGGAAAATGCACAAAAAAATGTTAATGACTCATCTTGGACTCAAGGGCGTATCTAAAACTTGTCCAATTAAATGCTCTCTACTATGAGAACCCTAACAACATCTGCTTAAGGCTGTTCAGACTTAAACTAAATCCATATTTAACAAGTTAACTAGCTTCCGCCAGACACCTTCCGTATTCAAATTACAAAAAAAACGGAACTGGTGTTGCGTCAGTTCCGTAAGTTGAATGGGGAAGGCGTAGGACGTAGCGTAAGCTTTCTGAACTGCTAGAGTTTTACACTTTTTTTCGTAACTTGAATACGGAAGGCGGTCTGGCGGAAGCTAGATATTTTACTTCATAACTTGTTAAATATGGATATTTTTTTACACAAATGCATCACTTCGCTTCAGAAGGCCTTTATTAACCCCCCGGAGCCGTGTGGAATATGTTTATGATGGATGGATGTGGATGGAGGCACTTTCTTCAGCTCATACTCGTTTGGTAACGCTTACTGCCATTATAAAGCTCGGATGCATCAGGATATTTATTAATATTTCTCAGATTGTGTTCATCAGAAAGAAGAAAGTCATATACACCTAGGATGGCTTGAGGGTGAGTAAAGCTTGGGGTAATTATCATTTGAAAGTGAACTAATCCTTTAAATAGTTTGGTGTCAGTAAGATTTTTTTAAGTCTCTTATGCTCACCTAGGCAATATTCATTTGATAAAAAATACAGTAAAAAGTTACATTGTGAACAATTATTGCAATTTAAAATAACTTTTCTATTTGAATTTTTTTATTTTTTTATTTCTGCGATGCAAAGCTGAATTTTCAGCATCATTACTCTAGTCTTCAGTGTCACATGATCCTTCAGAAATCATTCTAACTGATTTACTCAAGAAACATTTCTTTTTATTATTATTATCAATGTTGAAAACAGCTGTGCTGCTTCATATTTTTGTGGAAACCATAATACATTTTTTTTCAGGATTCTTTGATACAGAATGTTCAAAAGAACAGCATTTTTTTAAAATAAAAATCTTTTGTAACATTATAACTGCCACTTTTGATTAATTTAATGCATCCTTGCTGAATTAAAGTATTTTTTTCCCCAAAAACAAACAAACAAAATCTTACTGACCTCACTCAACCTTTTTTGTCAATATGTGCCACTCCAATTTCCTGTTTTAACAGGAAATGCATTAAAAAGAAAAGAACATGCAATTTCATTTTTTTTTAAAGTGAAATGTGTGATTTCTAGGCCATTAGTGACACCTGTAATCTGTTTGGGCAGCCTGATTGGTTCCGACATAACATTCACTAAACCAATGGCGTGAGTCTGGGGCGGGACTATCTGTTTGACCAATAGCAGACAGGGAGAGTGAAACTGAAACTTATTTAAAAACAATATATTTGGTACAACTAGAGATGCAAAAAAGTACACACTTCTCTGAATGTGTATGTGACACTTATTTTAGGAATTTCATCTGTATCTGTATGTATGTTTCATAGAAAAAAAATCTTTTGAACTGTTACTTGTAGTGACGGTTGTGGCCGTCTAGGCACATACATATGCAGAAATGCAAGCTATTTATTGAGAAGAGATCTTCCTTGCTAATAAAATTATTTACGCATTTGTTTACCTTAATGCAAGTTACTGGAAAAATAATAACTACTGTAACACTGTCCATGAGCTCATGATCTACCACTATCTACATTGCAAATGCAAAAAATTAGATTGCTTTGACTATAACCAATGCAAAAGTTGTCTACACTGCAAATGTCTGAAGTCTTGTTGTTTGCAATGTTGACAGCTTTGATTGTAATGGGAGTGAGGTACCGCTCGCTAGTGTGGACTGAGTGTTAAACACTGTTTTCATATACATCTCCCCCGCTAAGACCATGAGGTGTCACGTGAAGGTGTTCGGTTCAGTAGACTGGTAGATTAATGATTGATTTTTGCTGTTTTTGTACAATATGTTCCTGTCATTGGTTCAAGCCAAATCAATTACACTCTTGCTGTGAGCAGCAGGTGAAGTCTACAGGGAATTCAATAACTTTACAGGTCCCTGATTTTTAACTATGCAGCATATTTAGATCTGACCAGCAACTAATTTGAGTTTCAGGGACAAAACTGTGCTGCCTGCTACGACCTTTATGATTCTTCTGAAAGTTCTGCTACAGTCACTTTGGTGCTAATTCTGTGTTTAGATGGGTGGTTGACATTAAAAATAATTGCCATGTTATACAATACTGTTCAAAAGATGGAGGTTTTTGAGAGAAGTCCCTTAAGCTCACTAAGGCTATTAATTTATTTGATCAAAATTAAACTTTTTCTATTTTAATATATTTTAAAATATAATTCATTCCTGTGATACAAAGCTGAATTTGAAGCATCATTAAGCCCTGCATATACTTCGTTTTAAGCATACGCTAGTGTACGTGCACAGTCTAACGTACAGCCTTGCAAAGTATACTTCATTTGACTCGTACTTGTACACGGGCGTTCGACGCATGCGCAGTTTTGAGTAATGTCTCGCCACGAGTTACATCTTTGTATTCTTTCATGCAAGAGTTGTACAAATGAGGGTACTTTCTAACCTCTTCACACAATCTCTCGTCTATGCAGGCCTCCATCGTCGCTGTAGCTTGCATGTGTTCCGGTCTGTTCTGTTAATGCAGGTTTTCTTCGACTACCTTGTGAATCGACAGACCCAGGGCACGGTTGCCACCTTGTGGATAAACAAATTACTGCAAAAAAAAGTTAAATGCACATGTGCAACCTGAGCGTACAAATACGCGCGGTTACAAAAATCCGGCTGTGCTCGTACAGTACACGCGCACTCCTCTGATGACGAAATATGTATATTAAATATTACTAAATATAAAAAAAACATTAAATATATACATTAATAGATATTAAAATAGTTTAAAACAACATTTTACTAATTACTTTATACTTACACAAGTTTTTATGACAATTCATGTCAAAAATTCATGTTACACTGCAGATCAGTTTAAAATAAATTAGCGAAGGCCAAAACGTGATTAAAATGGGCCAATTACAGGACTTTACATTGATACTTTCCATTTTACCTACATCTAAAATTTTACCAAAAACCTTGAGGTTAATAATAATAAAAAAAGCTTGTGTTAACTACCCATTAAAGACAATATGAAATCAAATTTTATCCTATTTACTGTATAAATATTCCTGGTGTTACTGTACAAATTGCATCAAAAAGTGTTTGCTTTTAGAGTTGGAGGCATTTACAACAAAGGATAATTGCTATTGGTCATAATTAATGTAAATTGTGAGTATTAACAGTGGAGTTAGCAGTTAAAGGGATAGTTCACCCAAAATGAAAATTCTGTCATCATTTACTCACCCTCAAGTTGATCCAAACCTGTATAAATTTAAAAAAAACACAAAAGGAAGATATTTTGAAGAAAGTTTGTAACCAGGCCACTTTGGGGCACCATTGACTTCCATAGTAGGAAAAAAAATACTATTGAAGTCAATGGTGCCCCAGAACTGTTCAGTTCCCCACATTCTTCAAAATATCTTCCTTTGTGTTCAACAGAACAAAGAAATTCATACAGTTTTGGATTAACCTGAGGGTGAGTAAATGATGACAGAATTTTCATTTTTGGGTGAACCATCCCTTTAATTTGTACACATTTTGCGTACTGTTGATAAAGAGCTGGGATAAAACGTACAGAAAAATTTGACTAATTCTACTTGTTAATTTTATAACACAAAAAGGCAGACGAATAAAAAAAAAATTAAAAAAAAAACTGCCCTGTAAATAAAATGTGCCTATCTTATTGCCTCTTTCAATCACACCGTAACTATGACTTCAACTTCCTTGAAGACCACAGAATGCTAAAGGCATTGTTTACGACAAAGAGAAAGTTGTTGTCTTTAAAAATGGGTTAGTGCTAACACAAAGGTTGCAAGCTCAACCCCAAGGGTGATCAACAAAGTTTCTGAAAAAGAACCTAAATAGTTTGCTCTGTGCCTTGGATAAAACGAATCTACGATAAGGCCAGACATCCTAGAGACTCCAGCAGCACATCTACAGTCAGTTACGTCTCATTAGACAACTGTTTGTCAGCAGATCCAAAATAGCATTTCCTCTCTATCCTCAGTCTCCTGACAGCTGTGTGAAACAGAGGTTGTGATGGAGTAGAGGTCAGTCATAATGTTGTTCAGCTCACCGCGTCTGCTCTGAGATTAAAGCAAGGCCGTTGGCTGAAACATCAGCTTTGCAGAGATTTGACTGCCCCTTCCCCCTCCATAAAGCAGGAAGCTAAACCTCTGAATCTCCTCTGAAATAATCCCCAGAAGACACAGACTGCTGTAATATACTGTTTGTTTTTAACAGCCCTCGTTTTTGTTTTTTTTCAGGGCAGTGGCAAGCAGAGACAAACTAAAAAATGTAGGTCAAAAATTAAGATAAATATATATTTTTTTAAACCGTTACCTTAAAGAAATTGAGTAAATTTGAAAAGTATATTCTTGTACATTTTGTTAATTTTACTTAAAGGGTTAGTTCACCCACAAATGAAAATTCTGTCATTAATTACTCACCCTCATGTCGTTCCACACCTGTAAGACCTTCGTTCATCTTTGGACCACAAATTAATTTATTTTTCATAAAATCTGATGGCTCAGTGAGGCCTCCATTGACAGCAAAACAATTAACACTTTCAGATGCCCAGAAAGCTACTAAAGACATATTTAAAACAGTTCATGTGACTACAGTGGTTCAACCTTAACGTTATGAAGCGACAAGAATACTTTTTGTGCACCAAAAAATCCAAAATAACGGCTTTATTCAACAATATCTAGTGATGGGCGATTTCAAAACACTGCTTCATGAAGCTTCGATGCTTTACGAATCTTTTGTTTCGAATCAGTGGTTCGGAGCACGTATCAAACTGCCAAAGTCACGCCCCCAGTGGTGAACCATTGAAATTTCGAAGCATTTATCACGTAACGAAGCCTCGTTTACTGAAATCACATGACTTTGGCAGTTTGATACGCGCTCCGAACCACTGACTCGAAACAAAAGATTCGTAAAGCTTCGAAGCTTCATGAAGCAGTGTTCTGAAATCGCCCATCGTTATTTTGGGGTTTTTTGGCACACAAAAAGTATTCTCGTGGCTTTATAATATTAAGGTTGAACCACTGTAGTCACATGAACTGTTTTAAATACGTCTTTAGTAGTAGGCCTCACTGAGCCATCAGATTTTATCAAAAATATCTTAATTTGTGTTTCGAAGATGAACGAAGGTCTTACGGGTGTGGAACGACATGTGGGTGAGTACTTAATGACAGAATTTTCATTTTTGGGTGAACTAACCCTTTAACTTAGTTAGTGGATTTTACTTAAAGGTACACTATGAAATATTTGGCCCTCTACCGGTTAAAAAAACAAAACTTTTGCGGAAGCACATTGTTTTGGTTGTGCTTCAGCTCTGCGTGACTGCGGATGAATGTGGTTTGTTCTCATAACTTATCCTACTGCTCATAAAACATTCACTAGTTAAGGGTTAGTTCACCCAAAAATGAAAATTCTGTCATTGATTACTCACCCTCATGTTATTCAACAATTTCTTCTCTTCCGTGAACAGTGTTGAGACTGACATGGAAGAGAAGAAATTGTTGAATAAAGCCATTTTTTTTGTTGTTTTTTTTTTTTAGCTCAAAATATTCTCGTCATTTCATAACATTAAGGTTGAACAACTGTAGTCACATGGACTATTTTAATGATGTCTTTACTACCTTTCTGAGCCTTGAAAGCTCTCGAATTTCATCAAAAATATTTAATTTGTGTTCCGAAGATGAACGAACGTCTTACAGGTTTGGAACGACATGAGGGTGAGTAATTAATGACAGAATTTTCATTTTTGGGTGAGCTAACCCTTTAAGATGTGCTACAGATGTGTTATATCATTTTAGACATGTTGTAGCTTGTGCCATGTTGTAGAAATGCTTTAACATGCACTACAGATATTTTAGCACATGCTGCTACAGTCCATCATGTATTTCAAACATGTTGTAGCTTGTACTGCACTGCAGACATGTTTTAGCATGTGCAACAGACGTTTTAGACACTTTAGCACAGCATGCTACAGTGCATATAATAATGTTGTAGACATATAGTATAGTGTACTGTCAACATACTGTGGTGTAGATGTTCTTACGGAGCTGAAGTGAAGTGCAGGGATGACCTGACTTAGTCCAGGATCTCCAGAGAGTATGATCTGTGAAGTGCTTCAACATTTAACATGCAACCACAGTCACTTCACTGGCCAAGGTGACCTTTGTTTGTACAATCCCCCTGATGGAGTCTGGGCCGTCTGAACATGCCGACTAAGCTTTCCCATTAATTCATCATCATTATTTATGATCTAATAGAGATTCACTGCATACAGTTTCACACTGACCAGATAAACGTCTGTTTATCTTGGTCTTGGTCAGTGTAAGTGGTATCAGAACATGCATCATATCCATTATTTATTACCATTTTGTCCTGAAGGGATTAATAATTTAGTCACATTTGTAGAGAACTTTACCAGTATGGTTGGGAAGAGCATCCCACAATCTTTTTATCAGGAAACACAAGTTGTTCAAATGACCTGATTTCAGTATATGCACATCGGAAATTCTTCTAAAAGTTTGGATTAATTCATTTTTTTTTTTTAAATGTTTTTAAAAGAAACTCACCAAGGCTGCATTTATTTGATCAAAAATACAGTAAAAACAGTAATATTGTGGAAAAATTATAACAATTTAAAGGTGCCGAAACATTAAATTAACCACAATTTATTGAAACTTCATGATACAGAGGTTTCAAGAACTGTATATTCTTCAATAAAAAGGGGGGGGAAAATATGATTTTAGTTTATACTGTATCTTGATATTATGTTTATGCTATATGATTTTTTTTAAGCAAGGATATCTATTCCAGACACAATGTAACTTGCTCTGCTTTGGTTTGTCTCGTTTAACTGCAAACTTGTACATTTCTGATCATGAATCTTCAAAAGAGCTCTAATTCAAGGTCTTTTCCACTTTGTAATCTGTGAATAAAATCTATAATAATTCAATAATTCTCTGTCTTTTGCAGCTTCTATCAGGTGAGGGCAGGTCTACGCGTGTCTCCTCGTGTTCCCCACAGAATCACTGCCACAACACCTGGATACACAGGTGAGAACTTTCTGTATTGATCTATATTCTTTACTTTGTGTTGTTTCAGTGTCTCCATAAATCTTTGTGTCAGACAATACGCGACTGATCAGTTAGTGACACCGGCTAGTGAGTGTATCTACATTCTTTTGTTTCCATTTTGTAGATTTAATATGTTTAGTGGTGGTGGTTTAGATTCAAGAAGCACCATCCGAGAGTTTTAAACAGTCAGCATGCTAAAATCTTCTCTGAGGAGATGTATCTCTAAATTCATTCCTTTTACAGGGCCACTGAAGCAGCACTTTCGAAACAAATTCAAATTCACCACCTGAACAACAATTTTTAGTGACAATTACTGTCAAACTTGTTGCAAGCACTGTTATTATGCACAGTGCATGTGTTTGTGAGGACTTTAATCATTTTGGTTACAGTTATTGAGTCTATATACCTTGTTTGACTATACAGGATGATAGTGAAGCCCATCGGAAGAGTCTGCTCCAGGATTTCAGTGTGGTTTCATTCAAGGGCTCTTTCCCAGAGGCTTTTGGGAGGATTCCCCTCACTGTCTCTGCTCCTGCTGTTAAAAATAAATGTGCAGAATAAACCACTCAGACAAAACACAGCCTTTAGAGGACAGAGAGAGAGAGAGCGAGAGAGTCAAACAGAGATAAAGTCTCTAGTATTTACTAAATAGATATAAAGCTTTTAGAGTTGGACAAATTATCAATTATACTCTATCACTTACTTTCAAAGCCAAAAACAGATCAGCAATGACAATAAGTGCAAAATAACAACTGATTTGTTCAACATTGATTCAAAAGGTTTTAAAGTAAAGTGTTTATGCTATTTTTAAATTGTATAAATTCATTACACGGTTCTCTGAAATACTTACATTTAATCAACTATATAGGGGACCCTTACATTCCTATAATATTAGAGGTTAAAATTAGCCTAACAACAGAGCCCAAACTATACTGAACTGCTATCTATTTTCAAATATAATAATTGCACTCAAATAAAAACTGAAATGTTTGTATACAACTCAATTGCTCATAAGGTAGTTTTCATAAACACTTGTCTTCAGACAAATTTATTCAAACATAATTAACAGTAAATATGCTCCTCTCTAGATACCTTATGAACTGCGAACACCTGATAAGTCCTGAGGTAAATGCAAGTGACATATTGTTCACAAGCTGTTTTGTTTCCGGGGTTTAAACACTAATTGAGCGATTACATGAGACATGATACATTTCGGTAAATTGTACTGTATCTTTCAACCTACCTTTTGATGTTTATGCATCGTGATATAACTTGTATTAAAGTGGAAGAAAAGACTCGCGCTCCGCGCGGCCGTTTGAAATGAGGCACTACGTGATCAAAATGTCACGTCACATGTACGAGCTTCAAACGCCATTTATTGTTTGAATTTCGTGAAAACTGGACATAATTTGGAAGCTGAGACTTTGTTTCTTATCAGAAGTAACAAAGCACAAAGCTCTTTGCGATACTGGATGGGAGGCGCGCTACAAAATAATGTTTGGCGTAGGGAACCGCGGACCTGGCTAGCTTGAACTACAGGTAATACAAAGGGTCAAAAAAGTCTTCTTTAACTACGCTATTTTTTATGGCGTTATTGAATAGACAGTCCTCATCTCCAGGAAATTAGTTTTTGCAGTGTGGGATGTTTTAATACATGGCCTCTCATTAGCTTATTCTAGAATACTATACATAAAGGTTTACATTTGCTGTTAATATTTTTGCTGCATGATTAAAGACATTTTCTCATTGTTTTCTGTGACCTGAACCCCCCTGGTTACACAAACATACACACTATGCAATTTACGTTACCTTTGTTTTGTTCTGTGTGCTAACTTACATTCTTCTCACATTCTCAGCACAACTTTGTGCTCAAAACAGTAATCTACAGATGGCTTTAGTTTTATGGCCATCTGACGGCAGTCAGGGACAAGGGCGCCATGTTGTGTCAGCTGAAAATATAGTCTGTTTTCACAACATCGACGGCTTCTGGTCACACACACACACACACACACACACAAACAATTATCAGTGTACACATTGCTGGTATGACACCTGTTTAGACCATGTTCAAAAGATCCTAAATAACTATTTGACACACACACGTCTGGTTTACTATCCTTGTGGGGATTCTTCAGCACAGTATTGTCAAGAAACCTTCCTTGTCATATCTTACCAAACACATTTTTGAGAATGAATCACTCCTATTTACCCATGGGACTGCCATTTACTTCCAATTTTGCTTTTGCAGTTATAAGAAAGTGTGTTAGCATGCTTCTGAAAGTGAAACGTTTATTCAGTCAGGCCACAGATACTGTGATTCCAGCACACTATGAACTACAGATCAAATACTGTCGTCTGAATGACATCACGTCACCGTAATGAGCTTCTGAGCACACTTTCATCTTCTGTTTATGTGCAAGGTACTAACAAGACTAGAATTTGTTTTTGGATGTCTGCTGACTAATCTTATGATTCTTCTGGTATAAATAAAAAAAAGACACATTCCAGTCTTCAGTATCACACCCTTCAGAAATCATTCTAATATGCTGATTTGCTGCTAAAAAGATTAATAAATATTTAACAAATGTCTTGCTCATTGCTAGTTAATGTTAGTTAATGCAAAGTCTTTCACTTTTGTCAATTGAATCCGACTTTACTGAATAAAATTATTAATTTCTATTAAGACATCGTATTGACCCTAAACTTTTACCCAGTAGTGTAGTTTCCTTTCGTGGGAACTATCGACGCTACGTCGAATGACGTAGTGTCTCGTTCCCTTACTCAGGGAACAAGGGTTACACCAGTAACCCGAGACGTTTTTAATACACACATACAAAAACTGCAAAACTGTGTCCTAACCAGAAACAAAACAATAACTAAATAAATAAAAATATTTCCATGTCCTTTTTAAACATTGTGCTAAGAAACCAGGACACTGATAAATTAAGTAATTCCTGTTCATTCAGTTGCTCATTTTGTATCAGCTCTAGTTATATGAGAACAGCAGTGTTTCTTTAGCTATCTAATCTTAATGTCTTTATTGAGGATTTACAGTGTGTGTGTGTCTGTATTTGGCAGCATAACTCTGCGGCCTCTGTCTGACATTGAGTCTTGGTGCGGCTTGTTTGACTGAACGCCAGCAGCGGTCTGAATCAAACTCTCACACTCACTGGCATCAGCGGCCATTTTGGATCTGTCCGTCATTCTGGCTCTAAAGTGATTTCATTTCCAGTTTTAAAATGCCATCTGGGAAACTGGATGGCTGACTGACTAAACTGAAGTGTTACAGTGTCTTTGTGCTCTCTACTAACAAGAACTGTTAAAATAGTACAAACTCTGTTTTGCGTTGTGCCTCACAAGTTTTTCCTCAACCTGCACTGCTCAGGATGCTTCCCGCTCTGTATTATTCATTATGCACATTATTCCTGTCATTATCACATGTTAAAAAGGTAATGCTGTGCTACTCACTGTCAAAACAGTGTATTAAAATATCCACAGTTCACACGTCCAGCTTCCCTTACAGCTTTATACAACAGGAACAATATGATAGGTATGAAGAGAATGAATCATACGTCACATGATATGATAATAAATCCCTGGAGACATGAGCTAAAATGCTAATTCTGACTGTACAACATGTCAGATTGCAGTGCAGTGAATTACCATACTGCTATCAGACAGCTGCAAAACTGAACTAGTATATGAATGAGTATATACTTTTGTAAATGTTGCTCAAAAAACATCTTGCTGTATCAAAAGTTTTTGCATATATGGTGACAAATATTCTACACTAGAACAATACAGCCAGAAACAAAAAATATAAAAATTCTCTCATTTACTCACTGCCATGCTGTTCCAGACTCGTATGGCTTTTTTTCAGCTGTGAAACACAAAAGGGGAAATTTTGAATGGAGACACAAAAGAACCACAAAAAGCAAAAACACACAAAAGAACCATGAAAGTAGTCTATGCTTCAAGGTCTCAGTATAGCAGAATTACTAAATATGGGGGGAAACACTGACACTATTCTTAACACTTTTGGAGCAAATGTATTTAGTCTATTAACAAAGTATTTGACGCCTATTTATACACACACACACACACATACATACACACACACACACACACACATATAGGCTATATGATGGCAAAAGGCTAAAAGGTTTTCTAAATTGTGATGTGAATTCAAAACTTTCACTTACTGTATCAATATATATATATATATATATATATATATATATATATACACGTTTTTCCAAATTATAGTCCAATGCAAATTTTGCCTAAACATAGTTTTTATAACTAATGAATATCAACGCTTGGGTCTCTGCAGCCTATATGACGATGTTCCAAGTCATATGATACTTTATGTGAGGAAAAGACTGATATTTAAGTCATTTAGTGGGTTGTTAACTGGTTAAATGACTGGATCACTGAGTGAGTTGAACTTGAGAACTCAACCAGTTTGATCTGTGATTGAATTATTAAATGATTCATTAAAAATATTAAACTTAAAACAACAATTCAGTCATGAATCAGAGGTTGCAGCTTCTTTCTAAAATCTGAAAAATCTCAAAAAAAGTCTTAAAGGGTCTTAAAGTTAAATTTGACATTATTTGAGCTCCTCTCTTCCCAGTCTGTCAGTAACGCTCTGTTTAGTTCCTGTCTCTATGAAGCCCCTCCTTCTAAAAAGCGCAATGTGCTTTGATTGGTCGGCTGGACCAGTGTGTTGTGATTGGTCAAACACTTAGAGTGTGTTTCGGAAATGTCACACTCATTACATTTTGCGTATGCCTTAGGGAATTATTTAAATGATGACTATTGTGGTGTTAACGTTTCTGGAAGAAAACTCAAGACTACAATCGAGGCGTTTCAGGCAGAAATGTTCACGAGTCTTTCATCTGGAGTCTGAGTCAAGTCTGGAGTATTTTGTCACGAGTCCGAGTCGAGTCTCGAGTCATTAAAAAAATAAAATAAAATACTCATACTCAAATCCTATTTTTTATCCTAGTTGTATTATATAGACAAAATAATATGATCTTTCTATCATTTGTTTTGTCTTTAATTGTTTTCCCACATTCTGTGCATCTAGCCGATCTAACATGTTAATAAACCCAAATGAAAAAACATATGGCACGGTGGCTCCCGTCATGTTTCATGGGACTCTTATTATGATATTTCGGAGTTTACGCACAATACACGGACACACATAATCAAATTCTATGACAAGAGTCCGATCTACCATGACACATAGATAATAGTTAAATATATGTGACGCAGATATTATAAAATCATTCAAACACAACACAAATTCTTTATTTATTATATCAGAAGTTAAGGGTAAAAACCTCTAACTCGAGTGCCCATCTCTGGTTTCAAGGAGTTCAGAAATAATAGACTTTGTACTTTGCAGACCTTTTTCATGCTAAAACAGCAATGTTACACACTAAAGAAAGTTGAACATGTAAAAAAGCATAATAGATCAAGTTGAAAGTATTAAAAAAAGTCTTAAATTTCAGTCTGTTCTTCACATGAAGCTATCATATGGACTACTTTTAGGATAATTTTTATTGATAATTTCAATATTTTGGAGCTTGACAGCCCCTGGCCTCCTTCATGTTCATTATGTTGAAAATAGTGTCCAGGATATTCATCATAAATCATATTTTTCTTGTTTTACAAAAGTCATACAGGTTTTAGCAACCTGAAGGTGGTTAAATAATGGCAAAATTTTCATTTTTGGATGTACTATCCCTTTAAGGTATATTATAGATTATACAATATGCCGCAATACAGTGCAGTGCTGTGAATTTCCATACTGCTGTCAGACGGCTTGAAATAGTGTTCATCAGAAACACACTGACCTGATCCATCATCTTTTTTCTCGGTTTATGAATCTTCCCCTCCGTCAAACACACACACACACACCCCATGACTCCCCTGACAAGATTAGACACTACTGTCTGACTCTCTCTCTCTGCGTCTCTGGGGCATCGGCGCACTGCAGAACTGTTTTGGTGACACACAGCGAGGAAGAAAGATATAGAAAGAGAGAGACAGACAGAAAGAGGCAAGAGACAGACAGACTCAGCAGGGGTCTGTCCTTACGCGAGACCCTCACTGTTTCGCTCAGCACCTCTCTGACACGCGCTATCATCCTCTCCACTGAAGAGAAACCCCACTGAGGTGCTGTCATCCCTCACAGACAAGATCTCGGTCTTTCTCCGGGTGGATGTGGAGCCAGTGGCCGGCGTTTGATGGTTATGGCCTTGATGGTAGCTGTTTTAGTGTCAGGTTAGAGAAAAACGGGACAAGTAATGCTGGATTTGATGGACAGATTCATGATTTTCTCTCCTTAGAGGAAACTTTAATTGCTTTCATGTTGATCTTAAAACTTTTCTCAGATGTTTCTGCTAAAATTCAAATGGAGAAAAAGGAAGACTTCACTCAAATATGAAAAATTTATCATCATTTACTCACCCTCCTGTTGTTCCAAACGTTGACCAGGGCTGCTAAAAATGACAAAAGACAAAAAACAAACAATAAAAATAGCCCTTTTTTTCAAGGTAAAAAATATTGCATTAACATTTTGAGGCTGCTTAAAGTAATTTAAAAGAAAACATATACTGTTTTTTGTGGGGTTTCTTAAACATTTTTTTTTTTTTTTTTAAATTACACAGGAACATTACTTAAAATAAAACAAATGACAAAATACTGTAGGGCTACTTTTTTTGTGTGTGTGAATATAATTATATTGTGAATATATATTATATTATATTATATTATATTATATATTTTGTATATATTACTTTCCACTTGTTCTCCATGTACTGCCTAGGACTTGCATTTGAGATATACAATAACTGTATTCCTACAGGCCCTGCTCTGACATAAGCAAAGTATTTTCATTTGATTTTTTGCTTTCTCTCAATTTCAGAGCCCCAAACATACAAAATGCCAAACAATGTCAGAAAACAACACACACTAAATATGAATGAAGCACGTCTACATCTCTCTTTCTGCTGGGTACCGTCACTGAACATGCTCTGATGTGCACACAGTGGAGAATCTCTCACTGGAGATGCTTTGATGTGAACAGCAGAGGAACTAATCTACCTTCTTTCTCTCTGTCTGGGCAGGCGAGTGCAGTTTCAGCAGCGCTGGGGTTCATGATGGTGGAGTGTTCAGTCGGATCTTTCAGATCCTGTACAGGAATGAAGAGGTGACTCTGGAGGATCGCATGAACTTTAGAGTGCACCTGCTGCTGGACGGGGAGAGGGTGAGTGTCGCGCTGCTCTGAAAACAGAAGTGAGGGTCGTGATGTGGGTTATGGTGATATCAGCAACCTAGTATTAAAAAAAACTGGACTGGTAGGTGGACTTTCACGCAATGGGTTGCAAACATGGAAATAAACAGCTGGATCTATATGAAAGCAGTCAACTTTAATCAGAATAAACTCAAAATTACATTTAAACAGGACAATCACAGTATCGACAAGCTCAGACCAAGAACAACTGAAAATCAGGACTATATATACACAGAGAAACACTGGGGACTAAATGAGATAATTAAAGGTATAGTTCGACCAAAAATGAAAATTATCCAATGATTTACTCACCCTCAAGCCATAGGTGTATTACTTCTTTCAGACGAACACAATCTGAGATATATTTAAAAATATCCTGGCTCTCCAAAGATTTATAATGGTAGTGAATGGGGGCCCTCTTTTGAAGCCCAAAATAAATGCATCCATCCATAATAAAAAATAATCCATACGGCTCCAGGGGGTTAATAAAGGCCATCTGAAATGAACTTTATAAATTCAAATAACTAGCTTCCGGCAGACGACCGTACGCATACGGCGCCAAATGAGTAACCCCCTGACGCGATGTATGACGCATGATGTAGGAGTATCGCAAGCTTAGACGTCTCTCGCGGTTCAAACAAATAGGGCTGGGCAACAAACTCAAGCTCCTCTTCTCTTATATCAAAATCCTTTTTCTTTAAAATTTATCGTTTTAGACTTCTAATTCGTGACCGGTGTTTTGTTTTGCTCTATCCTCTGCGCTTCCACGTTCGTCATTACGTCATGCGTCGAGTCGGAGGTTACTCTTCCACCGCAAATTGATGCGTACGGCCGTTTCGCTTCAGAAGGCCTTTATTAACCCCCTGGAGCCATATGGATTACTTTTATGATGGATGAATGCATTTTTTTTTTTTTTTTTGGCTTCAAAATGTGGCCCCCCTCCATAACCATTATAAAGCTTGGAAGAGCCAGGATATTTTTAAATATATCTCCGATTGTGTTCATCTGAAAGAAGATAGTCATATACACCTAGGATAGTTTGAGGGTGGGTATATCATGGGATAATTTTCATTTTTGGGTGAACTAACCCTTTAACAAGACACAGGTGAGACACATGAGGGCAAATCAAAAACCATAGTAACAAATGAACAGGGACAGAGGAAACTGAAAGGGAAACAGTGCAAATCAAACAAGAACAAAACTCAAACCCAGAACAGACGTGACAAATTATTCCAGTGTGAGCTGGAATAATAATAACTTTATACTTTAATCAAATCAATGAAATAAAAAGATGCAGAGGTAAATTGAATATTATAAAGTGGAAAATTGAATACACTACTGTCAAAAATTTGTTTTTGAAAGAAGTCCCTCCCTTCTGCTCACCAAGGCTGCATTTATTTGATCAAAAATACTGTAAAACAGTAATATTGTGAAATATTATTACAATTTAAAAGTTTTCTGTTTTAATATATTGAAATTTCCAGACTTCAGTGTCACATGATCCTTCAGAAATCATTCTGATTGTGCTCAAGAAATATTTCTTATTATTATCTTATTATTAAAACAGCTTAATTTTAATGGAAACTGTGATTTTTTTTTTTTTTTTTTTCCAGAATTCTTCGATGAATAGAAAGTTCAAAAGAACAGCGTTTATTTGAAATAGAAATCTATTGTAACAACGTAAACGCCTTTACTGTCACTTTAAAAGTCGTTACTGTCACTTTATTAATTTCTTTAAATAATAATAATATTAATACTAATAATAATCATCTTACTGACCCCAAATATTTGAATAGTAGTGTATCTGATTTAATGATGTTAGAGATGTACTTGTACTTTTCCACAAAAGGAAAGGCAATATTTGTTCATATATTTGTTATAAAATGTATAATCCAGGTGCCATTTGTTGAATTATATGGCCTTTTTATCTATTAGCATTGAAGAAATGCCAGTTAAACCTCAGTATGTCCAACAATGTTGAAGAACAAGAACAAAAAATAAATACTTTTAGTGGGGTGTACTTACTTTTTCACATCACTGTATTATATTATTACACTATATTATATTAAAATATTATTTTACCCTATCAAACACATACACCAGCTCATTTCAGACGTTATGAAATATGTGAAATGGGTAAAAGAGAGATAGAGAGAGGCAGGGAGTTGTAGGTGGGAGAGTGTCTTATCAGATTTCTATGGCCATCTTTCTTATTAACCTTGAAGCAGTTATCTGTGCCCGCTCCTCTCCCTGTCTCACTCTATTTCACTCTCTATCTCTCCCCATAGATAAGAAGTCTAAAAATAGCTTTCCATTTCCCCAGAGTGTGAGTTTAATCAATCCGTGTATCAATAATTAGAGCAGCCCTGTTTGTTTTCAAAGATTGTCGGAGGGTGCACCAGTTTGTCAGAACGGTGTGGAACCTTCTGTGTACGTCACGTTTTCATGTAAGGGTCCGTCATTAAATATCTGCGCACATGTGAGAGCACATAAAGTTCATGTGGTTCTGTTCAATCTCACCTGTGATCACATAAAGATTCTGCACATGGGAAACAACATTGTTACACGTGAGACATGAGAGCATGTGGAGAAAAAAAACAAACAAAAAAACAATAAAGAAATATTAATATAGTAAGAATACTGTTGTATTGTAAAAAAAAAAAAAAAAGAGTATTTAATATTTGAGTATTTTAATATTATTAATAGTTTATATATCATTTTATTTTACAAAACAACTGTAAAATTACAATACTAATGTTCTTTGCGGTTTGAATGTCTTTGCTTTCAAACGTTAAACCATAGAGCTTTAAAAGTACAGGAGAACCTTTTTTATCTTTTGTTGACAACAGATTTATAAACAACTCGTATATCAAATTTGGGAAGATTGTTGGCGTTGTGTTTTCAAATGCACATTATAAATGACAAAAATGTTTTAACACCTGTTTGCCACCTGATGTCACCTGTTGGAGTTTGGGTTCCTTGCCGCCGCCGCCTTTGGCTTGCTTAGTTGGGGACACTTGACATTTGATATTCAACAATGTATGCATCGACACCCTTGAATGCAAACTGAACTGAGCTGGATGATGACATCACTGTTTACTCCAGTGCTGATATAGATAAATTAACTAAATTAATAACTATTGATTCTTACAACGGAATGAATCAATACTGAATTTACTTAAGCTGGACAATGACACCATTTTCTTTAAGAGCTGCTGTGCAGCAAAATTATATACGAGTTATCACTGTAAAGCTGCTTTGACACAATCTGCATTGTAAAAAGCGCTATATAAATAAAAGTGACTTGATTTGACTGGACATAAAAAGGCGAAAATTAATGTGGTTGTGTCCACTCATATTAAAGGGTCATGAAACTCCAAAACCCATTTTTTGATTTGTTAACAGATATGTACTGGTTTCACATCAATGAAAACAACGATAGCACTCGTTATGTTTATTATTAAGGGGAAAGTGGTTCTTTTTTAGTTTTTCTGAGCCATTTTGTTCTTCTGGTTTAAAAAGCAAAATTGAACCAACGTCTCAAACAGTGAGATATATGCGTTAATTTGAAGTGGTGATTGGCTGCAGTGGCTGGAGAGTACACGTCTATGTCATCAGTTTCTGAGCTTTTCTTCGCATTATTCATGAGAATTAACTCTTTTAACTCTTTCCCTGCCATTGACGGAATTTTCCGGCTTTCCATGTTTTCATTGTTATACCGTAGGGGGCGCCATTAGACATCTTATGAACGAGTACAGAATCTCTGGATCAAAACACAGATGAAAAAGAAGCAGAAAAAAGCGATAAAAGCATTGCTTATGCGCGTTGTAGTTGTGATTTTCTCAGCTTTTTGTTCAAAATGTTGCTTTTTACCTACATTCAAGTGATGATAAAAAAGAATGCATGAAGCTGGAATAAAACAGATTTTTCTGTTCTTTCTTTTGATATATTGCATGTTCAGATATTCATACAACAAAATATTCTGGTGCCATACAATTTTTGTGAAAATGATCAAAAATGCTGACATTGGCTGGCAACTTTTTTAAAAAACGCTGGCGGGGAAAGAGTTAATCCAATCACTGAGCTATATTATGCATGAGATCACATATTACAGCAGAGAATTCAAATGTCACAAAAGACTGTTTTAACACTGTTCATTTACCTGCTTGTTCAAATTTGCCTTGTTGTCCTTCAGACACGTGTCGTAAGTGTGTTTCCTCACATTTTCTGCACATGAGAAACAATGTTGTTACATGTGGGACATGTGAGTGCATGTGAAATGCTCCAATTTTGCATAAGAAATACATGATGAATAAAACCTTAAATCACTTGAGGACTGGTGTGCAAAGTTTTTTGCTAGTTATATGATAAAACATTGACAGAAGGTCCAGCCATATCTAGAAATCAGTAATGTTGTCAAAAGTACCGACTTCAGTACCCAGTCGGTACTGAAATTTTAAAATATGATGCTTTG
This sequence comes from Mylopharyngodon piceus, assembly GCA_039654765.1. Classification (NCBI taxonomy): domain Eukaryota; kingdom Metazoa; phylum Chordata; class Actinopteri; order Cypriniformes; family Xenocyprididae; genus Mylopharyngodon; species Mylopharyngodon piceus. Next base: position 21,224,503 of record CM077448.1, read on the forward strand.
AGCACTGTTGAGCGGATTCGTAAACACCTCTGATTGGCCATTGTGTTCACACGCTCATGAGATATGTCTGTGATTGGCTTCAATGATCAACGCTTCAAAAAACGTTGTAAATAGTCATCAATGACGCTCTTCACCGAGCGCTTACACAGATACACACGGGAGCGTTTGAAAGCAAGCGTCTATTGCGGACCGGTCCGCTGATAGACGCCTGCTTTCAAACGCTCCCACTCCCGCTTTCAAAATGCTTTCAAATTCAACACTTGCGTGTGCTTTCAAACGCTGCCGTGTGTTGATCATTGTAGCCAATCACAGACATATCCGATGAGCGCGTCAACACAAAGACCAATCAGAGGTGTTCACAAATCCGCTCAACTGCGCTCCAATTGTCACATTTTTAAAATTTCATTACCGATTGGTACCAAAGTCAGTACTTTTGACAACTCTATGAGATCATAAAGACAGAATGCAACCACTCAACGCCAACCAATCACAATGCCTTAGCAACCACAAAGCAACAGCTTTCAATTAAAAGTATTTTTGACTGGTTCTAAACAGTTCATTAACTAATACTGATTAGTTCATTGATGGTACGTTACTATTATGTTTTACAACAGATTGATAACAAAGAGTCTTCCTGAGTTTCACTCTATTTACATTATATTTATGCATTCAGCGTGTAAATCGAGTCCAGGACATTGGCGCTGATAACCGCATGCTCTAGAAACACTGTAGAAAAGATCTTGCTTTGTTTTTGAAACCTGCAGTTAGTTTTGACTGACAGGTGTGGTGATGTGTCTCTCTCAGGTGGAGGAAGCCGTGAGTGAGGTGGACGTCCAGCTCAAACTAGATCTGCACTTCACTGACAATGAACAGCAGTAAGTCTCTCTACCTTCGTTTTTACACATTTTTCTTTCATTGCATCATCACCGCCTGTGTTCAGAATAGCATAATATCATGCTATTGTTGCTATATGCAGTCAGTATATTCTGCACAGTATGTGGATCGTCAGTACTCACGGAATGACCTTCTACTTTCCATAAATGTTTAGTATACAAGCAGAGCATATTGCACTGGGTACTGTATCCCACAATGCAATGCACTTTACATTCCATGTACAGAGTGATGAATGAAAATGAAGCAGTATCAACCATGATTTTTAACATTGCAGACTACATTACAGTTCAAACATTTGATCAAAAATACAGTAAAAGCAGAAATATTATGAAATATTATTACAATTCAAAATAACTGTTTTCTGTTTGAATATGTTTCAAAATCTAATTTATTCCTGTGATCAAAGCTGAATTTTCAGCATCATTACTCCAGTCTTCAGGGTCACATGATCCTTCCGAAATCATTCTAACATACTGATTTGCTGCTCAATAAATATTTCTTATTATTATCAATGTTAAAGTAAGTTGTGCTGCTTAATATTTTTTTGTGGAACCTGTGCCATGTTTATTCATCTTTACTGTCACTTTTGGTCTATTTAATGTAGCTAAATATAATTATAAATAATACTAAAAAAAAATCTTACTGACCCCAAACTTTTGTGTATGTTCGGTATGGAATACTACCCTACTGCATACTGTAGTATATACTATTTATTTGCCTACTGACAATAGTTTGTAAAAAACAAAACATTATGCAATCTATCCAATTTTGAATAATAATATCTTTACATTTGCCAGCCCAATGCATCAGTGTCAACAAAGAGATGTTAAAAATCACAACTGATATTGTTTCATCCATCACAGTGAAAATGGAAGATCAAATCAAGCGCACTGCATTATGGGAGACAGTATTCCACACAACACACTCTATTCAGTACATTTAGTTAGTCATCTAGTTACACTAAACATACAGAAGGTGAAAACATCTCACTGAATAAAACATGCAACATAATGAGCTAGTGTGAGAATAATGTAGCATACATTTTGAAACATTTGCATACTATTTCATTCAATTTTTAAAAAAAATGTAATATATAATGCACTATATGCAAGTATTCCATTCCAAACATATACAGCCATTTTCTCCCTCTTTTCAGTATTTCTTCTCTCTGTATCATCTCTCTGTCTGTCTGTATTTAAGGATCTGATTCTGCAGAGAGAGAGAGTGTGGTAGAGCCTCAGGCTGGCACAGTGTGTGTGTGTGTGTGTGTGTGTATTAATCAAGAACAGTAAGAGCAACCGCACCGATGGCCCTCAGCTTAAAATACTTTCACACAAACACATTTCTGTCTCAAAGCAGCATAAATGAGAGCAATTACTTGAGCCTCTTACCTGCAGCAGAGCCCCAGAGCTCAGAGCGGCGGCAGCGGTCGGCCCCCGTGGCCCCTGATCTCTGCAGGGACGTCAGTGAGGCGAGCTCATTAACTACCCTACCTGTCCATCTCCCTCTCCTCCTCACGTTTGCTCTCCTTCTCTTGAGTTTTCTGTATTCAGGTCTTTTTCTGCTGCTCTTTTTCTCTGGCTGTCACATCTTAGTATGGTTTATACTTTTGCAGACCTGAGACAATAAAATCTATCATAAATTCTATAATATATACAATTTGTTTAATTAAAAACAATCTATCTATCCATCTATCTATCTATCTGAACATATATATATATTTATTTACTACATGTGTTTTCCTCCTTATTTTGAATTGCGCATTGTATTGTTTTGTGTTTTAGGGTTACAGGAAATGTATGTAAACTTAACTGAAAATGTCTTTATGTTTTAGGTTGGCGGATATCTCTTCAGTGCCTCTGATTAGCAGCAGGACGTTGGGTTTGCACTTCCATCCACACCAAGGCCTGCACCATCACCTTCCCGTCATGTTTGACTATTTCCACCTGTCCGTCATCTCCGTCTCAATCCACGCCTCCCTGGTGGCACTGCACCAACCACTGATCAGGTGATCACACAAAACTCCGCCCCACCAGTTCTCAGCCAATCACCCATTTAGGGCACCAACTACCATGCCTTCATTGTTTATTTTGCTGCTTTCAAAAGCCTTTTTGTGTATAAATTTGATTGTTTTTTCTTTGTCCCAGACAAGGACATCATTAATATAAATATTGAACTGTTTTATCAATAATAATAATAATACTTGCCATATAACACTAATGATGAAAGTATGAAATTTAAATGAATTTAATTTTGATATTTTCATCAGTAGTGGTGTAATGCATGTATTATGTAATTTAATTTAATTCAATTTAGATATTTTAAATATTAAGGCAAGTATTATTTAACTGAATTGAATTACACAGTAAAAACAGTAATATTGTTAAATATTATTACAATTTAAAATAACTGTTTCCTATTTTAATATAGTTTATATATTTTTAATTTATTTTATTTATTAATGTAACTAACAATGCAGGCTACATTACCGTTCAACAGGTTGGGGTCTGTAAGATTTTTTAATATTTTTGAAAGAAGTCTCTTATTATTACAATTTAAAATATCTGTTTTCTATTTGAATATATTTTAAAATGTAATTTATTCCTGTGATGGCAAAGCTGACTTTTCAGCAGCCATTACTACTGTCTTGTGTATTCTTTAATTTAAATTAATTTAATGTAATTTAGATACTTTCATCATTAGGTGTATAAGGCAAGTATTATTTAATTTAATTTAATTTAATTTAATCATTAGGTGTATAAGGCAAGTTTAATTTAATTTAATTTAGATATTTTATCATTAGGGGTATAAGGCAAGTATTATTTATGGCGAGCTTTTCTAGTTTAATGGTGAATACTGTTTGTTGGATCTGAAGCCTACCTCCTGTTTGTAGGAGGTTTTATTGGCAGGATGTGATGTATTTTCACTGCTGTGGATCTGTTCTTTAAAACTGAGCTTTTAAAGTGCTAGATCTTTCCCTGAACCCTCCTGAAAGCAAAGCTGTCAAATCAAAAGTGTGTATATTTGTCAGCTGTTTTGTGTAATGGATTTCAGAGAACAGAAGCCTCATTAGTGACAAATATTCTCAAGACCGACATTTACAAACTAATCAGACATGTGGGTTATGTGAGGACCATGTGACACAGCAGGCCTTGTTTTCAGTCAGACATGCAGTATAAATAATCTTGTGAGCGGTCCCTCCCCGCGAACCCTTACGCTAATTCAATTGATAGCAGCTGCACACATTGATCACGCCATAGGTACTTACATTCTGTCATTTGTCTTCCTCTAGTTTTGCACGCAGTGGTAGGGGGGCTTGGCTAGGTAAAGGATCTCCAGAGAGTGAGGCTCCGCCCTCTGCGATGTCAGTGGAGAATCTGATGTTCGGGGCGGGATACTGCAAACCTGTTCCAACAGAGGTAACCACATACATCTAACCTGATCAACTCATTTTACACATAAACATAATCATATGTTTAAATGATTCTATTGATCTCTATACTGAATTTTTAAATCCAACCCTGTGATTCTGAGATGTATATCAAGAAAGAAAACCCTGCTGCTATGTTGTGTGAATAGCATAATTCCATACTAACTCAAACAATCCTTGCAGTATGCATAGACAATCCATATGAGCTATTATACTTGCCAAAATGTACAATGCACTGAGATGCTATACGAGTATCCCGTAATGCAATGCAACTTAACTCGAGGGGATATTTTGTCATTTTTAAAACAGAAAAACTTTGAATACTACTGTGTGCGTAATGCAATTATTTCTTTTAAAAATACCAGCCAGCATGCAGTGCATATAATATGCAGTATGCTAGTATATAGTATTTCCAAATAATAGCTACCTGCTTCAGTTGGCTCAGCCAGAACAATTTAGAGTTAAACGGCATAGGTAATTTGTCCATTCTGACCAGTAGCTGAGGACAAAGTAGCCCTGCATTTTTTCTGATTGGAAGGATTGAGAGGTTTCTCTTGCCTGTGGAGATTTCCATTTAGGCAGGAAATCGTAACGAGGTCTCTCGTCTCCGTATGGGTCCTATGTTTACACCCCCCCTGCAGGGCACTTTATTAAGTACAGCGTTACGCTGGAGGGAGGCAGCGTTTGATCATCGTAACGAGCCCAGCTTTAACAGCCTTAAACATGAGGAGCAAGCATCTCTCTCTCTTCTTTCTATAAGAGCTCACAGGCCTCCTCAGCACTTTTACTTTACAATGAAGTATATAATGTGATGCTTTTTTATCATACTCTTTTGTCTATATATGCCATAAGATTAGATCTTTAAGCTTGGAGTGGTTCATTAATTATTTATTGTTCCATCCCCACTTTCTTTCATCTGTAGCCTAGAACACAAAAGAGAAATTTTGAGAAATTGTAATGTACTGTAATTGTCAGGTTCGCTCCTACAGTTACAATGAATGAGGACTGGAGATGTCACACTTTTAAAAGCATGCAAAAAAAGTAGGTTACACTTTATTTCGATGGTCCACTTTGGACATTTTTAACTATAAGTAACTTTGCAACTACATGTCAACTAACACCGTGTTTACACCAGACGCAACAGTTGTCGCGCCGTGTTGCACCATGCCGCAACAGCTAAAAGCTGTCTACACTGAACGCGACAAACTGACCGTTGCAAAGCACTTGGACTACATCAGAAATAGAACGGGGAATCCGTTTACTGTCGGTAATTTGTTGTGTAGTGCCGAGCCGCATCCAGTGTAGACAATATCACTGATTATAATGGGTTATATTGTATTTTGACACGTCACGTCACGCTGCTTGCGTCTGGTGTAGATGTTGTAACTCTCATTAGAGTATTAGTAGACTGTAGCCTAGTAGACTGAAGGGCTTTTCACACTGCGCTTAACCCTGGCTTATCATCGTTCTAAACACCGCTTTTAACCCCGGGTAAATGAGTGTTTCAATTTAGATGCGGGGTTAGCACCGTTATGAAACCCTGCTCTGGAGCAGGGTTAGCACTGCTTTTGCAGTGTTAACTCCGCATCGTGGTGCCAAACTTTCATGGTTCCCTGAGAAAGGGAACGAGACACTGCGCCCAAAGACACTTTGTTGTTCCCCAAAGTGTCTTCGGACGCAGTGCGAGTTCCCGTTCAAAAGGGAAATGTAGTTGCAAAGTTACTTATAGTCAGTAGAATGTCTAAAGTTGACCATCAAAATAAAGTGTTACCAAAAAGTATCATAAAAGTTATATGGCTTGTATATATTACAAGACTTCTGAATCATATAATAGCTTTGTGTGAGAACTAAAACTTCAGTGAACAACCTAAAATTTGGATTGTTTTATATTCTCCCTGTTAACTGCTGCAATTGAAGATGGTGAGTTGAACTAGATCAAATTGATTCTTGAATGTACTTGTAATATATAGTGCACAGACTTGCAGGAATGTGTTTGTACACAAGTTGACCACATGGTCACCCAGTGATGACACTATCCCACGATGCATTTACTCCGTACTCGAACTTCTTACATTCAGTTTGGCTCTATGAACTCAATCTATGATCAATATATGTCGTTTTTATGTGAGTGTAATATTGATTGTGTGAGTTTTCCAGCTGTTACAGATACTTAAAAGTGAGAAATGTCAACAGAAAGCACAGAACAGATGTTTGTGTGTGTGTGAGTGTGAGTGTGAGAGAGAGACTGAGTTCAGTACGCATCTGTTTGAGTCAAAAGGACATAACTGAATGTAGATTACAAAGCTTCACACATATAATGACAGCGTTCACCACTATCTTTACACCTCAAGCATACATACATTACACAGTATACACAAGTATGCAGTAAAGACATATTAGAGGCCCAACAGACTCACAATCACTCCTGCATCAGCAATTTATGAGCGTTTGCTCCAAAAATTTAGAGCATCACCTGTGTTTTTTGGTATAGTTATAAAACTGTACATTTAAAAATAGCTTGCATTTAGTGTTAGATTCATACAGAAGGCTGTTTCCACCCTAAAAAAAAAAAAAATGTAACAAGGTAATCATTTTTATTGTAACTTTTTTAAAGGAATTAATACTTTTATAGAGCAAAGGTGCATTAAATTGCTTAAAAGTGACAGTTAAGACTTTTATAATGTTCAAAAGATTTCCATTTGAAATAAACGCTGAAGTTTTTATATATCAAAGAATCCTAAGTATCAAAGTTTCCACAAAAATATTAAGCAGCACAACTGTTTTCAACATTGATAATAATAAGAAATGTTTCTTGAGCAGCAAATCAACATATTAGAATGATTTCTGAAGGATCATGTGACACTGAAGACTGGAATAATGACGCTGATTCAGCTTTGCATAAAAGAGTGACATAATATAAACAATCTTATCTGTACAGTATGTTAACAGAGAGGGTCTGTCGTCTCAGAGAAGTATATGTGTGCACTTCCTGACGACAGGACGTCCCTGTGTCGTTCTCCATAAGCGAGTGCCACGTATGCACACTTCTATTTTACTGCTGGGAAACTGACTGCGTTTAAAGTTTTACCCTGCGTTTGATCTTCATCTAATTATTGAGCTTCAGGCTCAGCTAAACAAACATACAGCTGCTGCTCATAACAACCACTTCACACATAAATGATAGATAGATAGACAGACAGACATGGTCTATTCTCCTTTTCCTCTTTTTGTCGTGAGAAGCATGTGCTTTCAGCTATTAAATGAGCATTTATGAAAACTCAGCAGTGGCTGTGTTACTGAAGTTGTGCTAAAGCTGAGAAAACCTTTGTTCAGCGTTTATGCAACCTGGTTATGTGTGTGCAGAAATAACAGGGAAGAAGTGTGACATGCAGTAAAAGCTGACCTCCACCCCGTATGTCCTGTGTGTGTGTGTTTGTTTCCAGGGCAGTTTTTATGTGCCATCAGAGAACTGTCTGCAGAGAGCTTACACGTGGCACCGGCGCATCTGTAAACTGTTGCTGGCGGCTCACAGAGCTCTGCGCTCATATTACACAGCACTAATGAAGGAGATCCCTCAACTGCAACGCATAGAGATGGGTATAAACCTCTTATGTAACTCATTCATTTTAAATGTGTGTGGCTTTCTTTAAGATGGTTTAAAGGGACAGTTCACTCAAAAATGACAATTCTGTTATCATTTACTCACCCTCATGTCTTTCAAAAAAAGTTTTTTTCTTCCATGGGACACAAAAAATATTTTAAACAGAAGCACCAAAAAAAGATAAAAGCACCATAACAGCAACATAAAAATAGTTCATTCATTCTATTTGTGAGGCGCAGGACAAAATTTAAGTCAGTTTTCAATGATAATCACGCTTTCACTCTTAAAGCCTGACTTATTCACAGTACAATCACGAATAATGCAGCCAAGACTATACGTGCTCAATAATTTCTTTTAGCTTAAAGCAAAATGTGTGTGAGTAAATAATAACAATCTTCATTTATGAATGAATTGTTTCTTTAAAGCAACACAGAGTAGGAGCAGGTGAAATCATGATATTATGTGTATAATAATTTTAATGAATTTCTGAATATATGGTGAACTGCAGGGGGTTCAAATGATGAAAAGCTAATAATAAATATAACACATAATAAAAAAAAAGATAAATATATTGTATTTGTTTGCCTGCATGTCAATATCAGAGAATCATGACCTTGTGAATGTGTTGTTAAACTACTGTATTGAAATATTAACTCTCAGGGGGTACTTCAAATAAATATTTTATGTCAAAGGGGTTCAGCTGAAAAAAAAGTTTGGGAATCCCTGCACTATATCATCAGCACCACAGACATCCATAAAAACTGACAATATCATAATACAATGATTACATAGATGGTGATAGCACGGTACTTTGACACATACTACGCGGTACTGAATGATCACCATATCAATTTATCATGGTATTAAAGATGCTTTTTTGTCAGTGACATTTTGCTTGGTCTAACTTTTTCGTAATGTTCTTGTTTCCAGAGGATCTTCTCCTTGAAGAAACATTAAACCAGCTGACTATTGAACTGCAGGTTTGGGAAACACTTTACTAATCAAATGACTGAAAAAAAAAACATCACATGAAATAGCAGTGTTGGGGAAAGTTACTTTTAAAAGTAATGCATTACAAAATTGCGTTACTCCCTAAAAAAAGTAACTAATTGTGTTACTTTTTATGAAAAGTAATGTGTCCTTTCACACCAAAAGTGAAATGAATAAGCCTCAGGCTGAAGGCAAGTCATATTTACGCCTGTACAGTAGAGGGCGCAGCTCAAACAAACCTTTCAGCTGTGCTGCTATTCTGGATTAAAGATGAATAAGATACAGGAAAAGAAAGTTCAACACTCTTATTTCTAAATCTAATATAAAGTAATTTTTGCTTGTTACTATGGTTGAATTAGATCATTGAATGTCAGCAGCAAAGACATTGGTTAATAAAGTGAGATTAAATACATAAAGTATATTTGTGTAATTTAATATAGTTAATTATTACAGGTTTGCGTAAAATTCTGAGATTGCATTTCACTGTTTTTATTCATTTTGAGGAATAAAATTCAGTGAGATGAGTAAATGCATGTTCACATTTAGTCTAGAACTACAATAACCATCATGTTCACACAGCGCACACAACACCTCTGCACTTTATTTCTCTCAACATGGGGACAGGAGAGCTGTCAGTCAATAAATGGGAAAAAGTAACTTGCGTTACTTATTTGAAAAAGTAACTTACCTGTAGATAATTTGTTGTAAATGTTACTTTACTAGTTACTTGAAAAAGTAATCTGATTACATAACTCAAGTTACTTGTAATGCGCTACCCCTAACACTGTGAATCAGTATTGTTCTGTGACTAATTAAGACTGACCTCTCTCTCTCTCTGTAGCTGCAAAGTGGCCATGAGAAGGTAGCCGAACAGATCAGTAAAGATCTGACGCAGCTCTGTGCTCAGCTGTATGCTCTTTGGACACAGTTTTTGGAAGCCACGGTTCCTAATCCACATATCCGCTCATACCTGGCCCAGGAGCACCACACGCTAAGGGTGAGAAAGGCTGTATTTTTTCTTGACTACATTTTATCTTGTTAAAGGTACACTATGAAACTTTTGGCCCTCTAGTGGTTAAAAATTTTGCGGAAGAACATTGTTTTGGTTGTGCTTCGGCTCTGCGTGACTGTGAGGATGAATATGGTTATCCTATTGCTCATAAAACATTCACTACTAGGCTTAAGAATATAACCAGTTTAGATGGAAATGATCTTAAGCTGACTAGCTGAAGACTTAACTCTAGCTTTATCCATTAATAGACACGGTACTTCCTTGAAAATGAATTCCAGCATAGAGCTACAACAACCATAATCAAATGACCCTTCACAATAGATAATGATTTACAATGAACTCTGTTAGAGCTACATATGGCAACTTATCTGTTCAATAAAATACCTTACTCACCTGTTGAGTAATAAAAACACCATTGCCACGTTGCTTATACAACATTTCAAATCCCTCAGTTCTCACCATCTCCGGAAAGCCAAGCTAATGTTGATTCTTGTTTTATTACGAGCTCTGTTGCACAGACTCCCCTCTGTTCAGCGTTTTTTAAAACGGGCGATTCCCTCACGTTCACGTTGCTTATACAACATTTCAAATCCCTCAGTTCTCACCATCTCCGAAAAGCCAAGCTAATGTTGATTCTTGTTTTATTACGAGCTCTGTCGCACAGACTCCCCTCTGTTCAGCGTTTTTTAAAACGGGCGATTCCCTGGAGGTTGGAGATTTAGCGGCTCCATGTCAACCATTCTCACTCGTTGTCAACTAACCTATACCACTCCCACACCATACACGCATCAAAGTAGCCGGAGCAACTTTTCTCGATTTACTGATATGACGAGACACGCACTGGCGAGTGACTCATGTACACAATTTCCCACGAAAACCATCCAAACAGGTTTAAAAGATAAACACTTATAATAGGCTTACCATAGTCAATCAGGGTAAGACATAAACACGTTTTGCAAGAAGCATTGATGATGTATTGGCTTATTTAAATTTTGTTAATTTGAACAAAAAAAGTTACATAGTGTATCTTTAAATATCATGTTTCACTTAGAAATATGTCAAATTACAGAAGTAAAATGGGTTGCAAAGGCCATTTCAACTTTCATGAGCATGTTCAACACACATAGGTTTTTTTCTAACCCTGGATTATGTAAGCCTTCTACAAATGTTTCAAAACCCTGAATTTCAGTGCCATACAGGGTGAATTTCTAAATGCGACAGGCCCATTTTCGCTTTATGAAATGTATAAATTCAAATGCAGCAGCTCACTTAATAATCCCACTGACAAATTGGCATTATTCCCTGATTGCTAACAGTAGAATTAGTCTCTAGTCAGTCTGATTTATATTATTGTAGGATAAATCCTGGAATAAACTGTGGTTCGCCTACACAGCCTGAATTTCCCAGCATCCCTCACAACTCTGCTTTCTCTTGAGTGATGTATTAGACAGAAACTTCATCTCTTCTGATACATGCAGTGATTCCACCCACAGGACAGCTCAGCTTTTAATTACAGAACTGAGAGTTATTATAATGATGAAAAAGATGAAGAGATGAATCCAATTTTGTCTTTATTACTAGAGCGGTTTTATTACACTGTCATACACAAGGTTCCTTTATAAAATATTCCTGCTCACCGTGGAGGACGTGTGACTGATCTTAAAAAAGATAGATAAGACACGAGATTGTAATGCATTCAAAATGTGCCTGCAAGACAAATAGAGAGAGAAAAGTTGAAATGATTCGGAAGCAGCATGAATGATGTATAACTTAGCATGATCTACAGTGACTTATACAGTTTAGGAATTAGTTTGAAATGGTTGATTCTTAAAGAAGGGGAACTTTTTTGACAACTAAAAACTGATTTTAAAGAAAAGATTGTTAAAAAAAGTAACTTTTTTGTTTTCACACAGGCTTTTTAACAACTAAAAAAAGTGTTGAAATCACAGATTCTACTTTGCATGTTAAAAATACTATTATGTTCAGTTTATTAGGTATTTATGTGTACAATTTATCATTTTATTTCAAGAGTTGATTTGAATAGTCAAAACGAACAACAAAGAATGTGTCATTGAGATCTACAGGTAATGTTGTATGATCTGTGTACATACTGAATGTGTGTGTGTGTGTGTGTGTGTGTGTGTGTGTGTGTTTGTGCAGGTCAGGAGATTTTCTGAAGCGTATTTCTTCACGGAACATCCCAAAGAGTCCTCACTTACATTTCAGGAGGAGCTGTGAGTCATTTATTATAGTGTCTGTCTTTCTCTTTCAGACACATACACAAACACACTAGCAAACTGGCAATATCACTTTAATACCATGGTGCTGAATGATTACCACATTCATATACCATAGTTTTGTTTAATTTGTATTTCTTATATAAATAAGAATAATTAACATATATAGTACATCAAGCATGTAACTGTGCCATATATATACACGTGAGCCAAGAAATACAGACTGAAACCACTGTGTATCCCTCATGACAGTATCAACAGACACGCACAGGTGGCCACAGAAATGCGCAACTCTGATTACCTGCTCCGAATGCCTCCACTTCCTGTGGAATGCCTGGACATTGACGGAGACTGGAGCAGCCTGCCAATCATCTTCGAGGACAGATACGTGGACACGCCCTGTTTAGGTGACAGCCAACAGAGACCCTGTTTAAAAGAGAACAAATGAATGAATAAATAAATTAATGAATGGCCAAACTAATGAATGAATAAGTTAACTAATTAATGAATTAATCAACAAAAGATTAAATAGAACAGAATAATTAACCAACAAACTAATAAATGAAAGAACATAATAATGAGCTTTTGAGAAAACAAACATGAATGGACATACAAATTACTTATTGATCAAACAATGAGTAGACAAACAAAATAAGGAAAGAATGATAATATGAACAAACAAATTAATGAAAGAATTAACTAACAAATAAATGAGCGAACTAATGACAGAAGAATAAATGAATGAACAAATAAATTTACATGATTAACTAACAAATGAATGAGTGAACTAAAGAATGTAAGAAATGAATGATGAAATGAACAAATACATGAACAAAAGAATGAATGAGCGAATGAACAATGAAATGAACGACAAATGGATGAATGAACAGATGAACAAGAAGATAAAAGAATATATTCTTTTATCTTCTTGTTCATCTGTTCATTCATCCATCATTCATCCATCATCACTTTGTACCCTGCCATCCAATCACAGTGGAGGAGGGGCAGGACAAATACAACACCGATCAACCGCCACATTCTGCTTGTACAACGTCAACAGATGACAACAACAAGCATAATAACGGAACAAAATAATTTAAAACAAGAGCCAGAACAAATACTTTACACTGTATCGACATTTTTATATAGAAACAATACAGAAACAAACTATACGTGAAATGAGATACTACTAACACTCGCAAGCAAAGCGTCTCAACTGAAAAAAAAAAAGGCTGTGCTACCAAAGCAGCAGAGCGCCTAGCGTTTTTAGCCAGCTTTGGTGGAGACACGGCCTAAAGTATCCTTTGTTTTTTTTTTTAATAACAAAAACACAGTTGAACACTTTTCTGTTTCTTTGTTCTAGACTACAACGTCCATGAGCAAAATCAGACTGTCTTGAACTCTCAGCCATGTCCTGAGCTAACCAGAACTATCAGTCCAGTTGAAGGAACGCAGGACACAAATTCACCAGCATCACCCCCTGAAAAACCTCCCTGTGAAGAATGCATAGATTTACCCACCTACATGGCGCTGATTGGCCAGCAGGAGGATTGCATCACTGACTATAAGGAGACCAGACCTCAAGCAAAGACTCTGACTGGCCGTGTGTGTGAGACAGATATTGATAGAAGCGAATGCATCATGACAAGTGGCGATTCAAAAATTGAGTCTGTTGATGAAGCCACATGCCAGTATAAAACCGAGGAAGGATTTGATGTTGACTGTAGGTCTGTAGACAGTGATGACGCAATAGATACGGGTAACCTGGAGAAAACTGGCAGCCAAAAAGAAACCGTTGACTTTGATGAATCTGATCATGCAGGTCTAAAACACCCTAATATTACCCAAAGTACTGATTTTAGTAGCAGACAGACATTGCTGCTTGTTCCAGCAGATGCTGCAGAACTTCCCGACCTCACCAGTCTTGACAGCTTCGAGTTCTTGCCCACTCATAACCATGACAACCATCTTCAAACACCAGGCAATACTGGGAGTCTTGGCAACGAGGAGCCACAGGCAGTATTAGATGACAGATACATTGAAGCACCTGCAAAGGATTATGGGAGCAAGGATACATCACCAGCTAATCTACTGAACACCAAGTCTCTTGGAACCGACCCTTTAGTCACGTCCCCTTCTCGTAACTTTCTACAACAGAACCGTCGCTTGTCCGAAAACCCGCCCAGGGGCATATTCTTGGGCGGGTCTAAGCTAATGAACCGCTCCTCCTCTGTGATCTCAGACTCCGGTATTGAGAGCGAGCCAAGCTCTGTGGCTTGGACCCTGGAGGGTCGAGGAGTTGTCGCAGGGGGTCGTGACGTCTTGCAGAACTTGGCGCGGCATCAGGCGGTGCATCAGAGCTCTCTGGAGGGCTTACAGACGGAAAGTCACGGCAGCCTGCCCAGTGCCACACAGGCCTCTTTGACCTCCATAAGCTCGCTACCGTACGAAGAGGAGGATGAGAGGCAGCTCAACACTTTGACCAAATCTGCCTCAGCGCCGCAGATCAGCAGCCCTGACGACACTGAGGAGGATCGTGAAACACCCAATCAGGTGGTCTGTGTGGCCAATCAGCTGAGGCTGAGTGAGGAAGCAGCCAGTGAGGTGAAGCGGAATCTTACTAGGGAGGACAAAGAGGAAACAACCAATCAAGAGAAGAGGAATGTTTGTATGGCCAATCAGTTGAGGCTGAGTGAGGAAGCAGCCAGTGAGGTGAAGCGGAATCTTACTAGGGAGGACAGAGAGGAATCAATCAATCAGGAGAAGAGGAATATTTGTGTGGCCAATCAGCTAAGGCAGAGTACTGAAGCAGCCAATGAGGTGAAGCAGAATCTTCAAGGTGTTACTAGTGAGGACGGAAACGAAACAACCAATCAGGAGATTGACACAGATGAGTTGTCCAATCAGGATAAGGTAGATCTTGCTTTTGTAAATACAGAAATGTTACTATACCAGCAATTTTTGTTGGATAATGGTGTTGAAAATGCCGCAGTGGAGGAACTGACTGAAAACTCTGAGGAATGTCAAGGAAACATTTTGCTTAAAGAGTATTCTGGTGTAATGGATGACAAAACAGAGATTTGTAGCTGTGAAAATGAATATTGCAAACACAAAGGGGTGCTAGAGTTAAACGCATATCAAAAGGACCATGATGACCTCAGTGTCTGTAACATTCATTTGAATGAACTCAAGGAAGTAAGTATGGAGAACCTCCCAGATTTACCAACCACCGACAAGAGCAGTCACGGAATTACAGCTAATGAGAAAGAAAGGCCCACAGATCTCATCAAGCTTCTGGCCAATGAGAGGGAGCAGCAGGCACTAGAGGGGCAGAGCAGAGCCAATAAAGTGCAAAGTACAGGTCTGGCATTCATGAATAAAAAGGTGGTGGAGGTTGTGAACCTGTCAGTGTCGTGCGCTCCCACATGTCTGCCCTTCTCGTCTGTTCTTCGTGATTCACCGTCGGTCAGTGGAATCTCCACACGCCAAGCCACCTCCCCCATTACCCATCAACCCCTGGGCTCCTTCGGAATCATCTCCTCCAACACCTTCCTCGGTGCTGACCAGGAAATTAACGAGAGAATGATTAAGTAAGGTTTTCTTTGGTTTAAACAAAGTTTCATGCTTAAAGTTAGCAACAACATTTTATTGTTAGCGTGTTTACTATTACTAAATTAGTCACTATTGTGTGTCTATATACTATATAGTAGGGATGTAACGGTACATGTATTCACCCCAAACCATCATGGTATGGACGTCACGGTTTGGTGCATACAGTAAGACGACGAATACAGTCAGTCACAGGCGATCCACACTCCAATCCAGCAGGGGGCGTGCGCGGTAATGCAACACTGTTTGCTAACTGCCACAACAGGAAAAAGCGCAGAAGAAGAACAGACGATCTATGCATAGATATGTTTATATGTAATCTCTCAACTGGTGTTTCAACCACGGAAAGACATCAATAAAACAGCTTGAGAATAATATCTCAAGTAGCACTACATTTACCTCAGGCAAGTCATTCAGTGTCCACAGCATGTTAGTTCACTAGAGAAATGAACTCTAGAGGGGAGCATTTCACTAAATATATGCACTATATTAGCTTATATATTTATTATATATACTTTACCTGTTAGTAATGTCTTAATTATTTAATGTTTAAATAAATTTGTCATGAAAACAAGATATGACAGTATCTGTGTAAATGACTAATTTTATAATTAGATATCATTAAAATGCAAAACCTTATGTTTTTTTATTTGAGTATTGATTATTATATATATATATATAAAAATAGTACCGAACCCATACCGAACCGTGACTTCAATACCGAGGTACATACCGAACCGTAATGTTTGTGTACCGTTAAACCCCTACTATATAGTGTGTCACTATTACTATTGCTCATGCTTAATAATTTGAACAAATCGCTACACCTAGGTAGTAAATTTTTCTGTACTGTTTGTACAAGGAACATGTTGGAATTTTCAAAAATGTCAATTTCCTTATCAAACAATAAAACTGCAAAGGAATGCGCTAAATCCAATCAAAACGCCTTAGCAACTGCATAGCAACACCCTGGCAACTAACCCACAACACCCTGTTACTATTTTAATACTACTTTAGTGCTTGTTCACTGTAGTATTAAAGTTCTTCTTTGTTGGCTCATAGCTTCTATAAGGCAAAGGAAGCCCTGCTGAGTGAGCTGGTGTTCAGAGGCACTCTCTACAGTGATCTGTCTTACCTCGCCTCCGATCATCCATACTTCCCCCCTGAGGAAGACGACACAGAGTTTGAGGATGGGATACACCTCGTGGTGTGTGTCCATGGACTTGATGGTAAATATTCCAACCTTAAAGACATACATTTAGATTTATAGAGGTTTACAAAACATTTAAGATGAAAAATAGGTGTATCTGTAGTAAATTTTTTTGCATTTGTTATTTTACTAGGTAACAGCGCAGATCTGCGGTTGGTCAAGACATTTATAGAGCTCGGGCTGCCAGGATCTAGACTGGACTTCCTCATGTCAGAACGCAACCAGGTAGAACATCCATCCAATCAGCACACATTTTGAACTCCATTCAGCCAATCAGAGCACACAGGATGTGAATGACATAATGACACTGACAAAGTCAGGGGTTAGATCAGAATCCATCTGCAGTTTAAAAAAAGATCACATCAAAAATTAGCAAATCTTTTCAGCAATATTTAAGGATACGAGAGAACAACCTGGAGAATATGAGCCAGGAGGGCATAATAAACCATTGGGAAGACTTTGTAGATTGAAATAGGGACAATTTTAAACAGTGATTAAAAATAGACAATTATTATAGGTAACAATGGGAATAAAACTATTTGGTGAGCTCTTGTAGCAATACAATAGCAATGTAATTTTTACTGTTAAAAAAATAAACACTTTTATTGTGCAAAATAAATAAATGAATAAATAAAAAGCATGAACTAGGTTTCTTATGAGGGCATTTTAAAAGTATGGAAAAAGGTGAAATCTAATTTCCTACCATTTTTACAACATTTTTTTTCTTAGATCTACAATATGTCATTATTTTATAAACTAATTTTATCATGTCAACACAAAAACAACCAATTATCACTAGCAGTTAACACCATAGCTGCGCACAGCAACCAATCAGAAAGCTCCAATGCCCCTCAACAACCAATCACTACTGTCATATGGTCCCCAGAATAAGTTTGATCAGTTTTCTGTTGACATTCTCTCATTTTCTGTCTCCAGGTGGACACATTTGCGGATTTTGACACCATGACTGACAGACTTATGGATGAGATAATTCAGCACATCCAGCTGTATAACCTCACCATCCACCGAATCAGGTTTATAAACATATTACCTCAATCAACAGCAGAAAACTTACCATCATATTGATATTATATCAGTGCAATCAAACCACAGCCAATTTCAGCAGCACAGCATTAGGGCTCAAACTATGGGTCTGGACCAATAGACATTCAATGTCATGCTTTTTGTATCCGGAGAGTTACAATATCTACTAGTAAGGCCTAATTAGGCCATGTTAACCAGTCAAACAATGACTTTTTAAAACCCTGTGATCCTACACACAATGAACATATAAACACAAATTACAGACTAGTGCGCCCCCTTGTGGTTGGACATTTAGATACATCTGCCACAACCATTTTACAGTAGTTAATCATGCTTTATACTTCATTATTTTTGTATTTGCATCTGGATATTCATGAACAATTTGACAAATGTATGATCTTCAGTGGTTGCTTGCTACCAAATAGTATGTTGTAGACAAGATTTGCCTTCAAATGCTTGATCCAGATGACGTGTAGCATGAAATATAAAGCTTCACTTCAAGGAAATGCTTTTAGAGTCAACAATACAAATAGTGTACACAGAAGTTAAAGTGTGATATTGGCTCCTGGATGGTAATAGACCTCTGATCCCACTAGAACTGCATATGCTGTACTTATTATTACCACAAGATGGCAGTAGAGTAAAAGAAAGCTAGTGTTTGGAATTCAGAAGCAATTAAATTCACACAATACAGTGGAAAATGGAACAAACGTTTCTCCTAGTTCAGTTTTAATCTTAATTTTACAGTCATTTTATTGTCTTTTGATATACTTCCCATTCCCTGTCCTCTCTATCTTTGTTCCTACTATAAAGTCTCTAATGTCTTTTCAAAATCAAATGTTAAAAAAAGTTTAATGATGATCGTGAGAGACTTAATTGAAGCTGTAGCTCCTAAGTGAAATGTAGAAATAATCTGAATGAAAAGAGACCTAGAAGCTCATCAAAACTGAATCCACATTTTATTTTTGGAAAGTTTGATGCCTGACTTTTTTTGTTTCTTTTCTGCAGTTTTATTGGACACTCTTTGGGGAACGTCATCATTCGCTCTGTTCTGACCCGACCCAGATTTCGCTGTTACCTCTGTAAACTCCACACTTTCCTGTCCCTGTCTGGACCCCACCTGGGAACACTGTATAACAACAGCACGCTGGTCAGCACAGGTACACACAGAAATACATCACACAGACACAAAACCTTTCAAAACTTTGGGGTCAGTACGATGGAAAAATGTACCACGGTTTCCACATGTCTTTATAAACCCCTATGACTTCTTCAGGTCTGTGGCTAATGCAGAAACTGAAGAAGTCTGGATCCCTACTGCAGCTTACGTTCAGGGACCACACTGACCCACGACAGACCTTCCTCTACACGCTCAGCAAGAAACCAGGTAGACACATGGGCAAATAAGCAAGGATGAACACCAACACATATACAAAAATACCTAAGTTTTCTTACTTTCTTTGTCTAGGTCTGCAGTTCTTCAAGAATGTGGTGTTGGTGGCCTCCCCACAGGACCGATACGTGCCCTTCCACTCAGCCCGCATTGAGATGTGTCGGACAGCCCTTAAAGACAGAACCACAGGTCTGTTAGGTCAATAACTTCCTGTTCCAACTCAGAACTCCATAGAAAGGACATAGCAACCCTCATAGCAACCAACAGGAACACCCCATAGATATATATATATATATATATACATAGACGCCTCATTAGTGTCTGTTTCTATGGGCTGCAATATGTAAGCCATCTGCTATATTAGAACGGTCAAATCCAGTCCGTGACACTCGAGAGCAAGTTGTCTGTGCATCTGCAACCTAGTTATTCACATGTATTCAAATATCTATATCTGCAATAGACCTTAGCAGATGATTTTCACAGCATTTAGTTTGTCATTAATGTGATAATTATGCATATGGACATTGCATATTGAGTTATACATAAAAACACAAACCAGCTAGTAAAGAGCTGTGCAGGTAAACCTCACTCCCTGGCCTCAAGAAGCCCGCTCGTAGCAGTGCGAGTAGAACCGGAGGAGGTTACATTGGTGCCGTGACCCAGATGGGAGTGAGTATAATAAAGGCCAGCTAGTAAAGAGCTGTGCAGGTAAACCTCACACCCCTGGCCTCAACAGGTCCGTTCGGAGTGGAGCAAGTAGAACCGAAGAAGGATACATTGGTGCCGTGACCCAGATAGGAGTGAGTGTAATAGAGGCCAGCTAGTAAAGAGCTGTGCAGGTAAACCTCACTCCCCTGGTCTCAAGAGGTGCACTAGTGACTGACGCTAGAGACTGTGGTCTTTAACGTCCTTGTTATCACACCCGCCTCCCATGCTGGAAACGCTGGTTCAAATCCCGCTCGGATCGGTGAGTTGAACTGGAGGGGTTACAGTTGGTGCCGTGACCCGGATGGGAGTGAGTGTAATGGAGGCCAGCTAGTAAAGAGCTGTGCAGGTAAACCTCACTCCCCTGGTCTCAAGAGGTGCACTAGTGACTGACGCTAGAGACTGTGGTCTTTAACGTCCTTGTTATCACACCCGCCTCCCATGCTGGAAACGCTGGTTCAAATCCCGCTCGGATCGGTGAGTTAAACTGGAGGGGTTACAGTTGGTGCCGTGACCCGGATGGGAGTGAGTGTAATGGAGGCCAGCTAGTAAAGAACTGTGCAGGTAAACCTCACTCCCGTCTCAAGAGGCGCACTAGTGTCTGATGCTAGAGGCTGCGGTATTTAATGTCCTTGTTATCATGCCCGCCTCACATGCTGGAAACGCTGGTTCGAATCC
The DNA here is from genome assembly GCA_039654765.1 of Mylopharyngodon piceus. Taxonomy (NCBI): domain Eukaryota; kingdom Metazoa; phylum Chordata; class Actinopteri; order Cypriniformes; family Xenocyprididae; genus Mylopharyngodon; species Mylopharyngodon piceus. The sequence goes on from CM077448.1 coordinate 21,245,306, forward strand.
CGCTTGGATCGGTGAGTTGAACCAGAGGGGTTACACTGGTGCCATGACCAGGATGGGAGTAAGTGTAATGGAGGCCAGCTAGTAAAGAACTGTGCAGGTAAACCTCACTCCTCTGTCTCAAGAGGCGCACTAGTGACTGATGCTAGATGCTGCGGTATTTAATGTCCTTGTTATCACGGCCACCTCCCATGCAAGAAACGCCGGTTCGAATCCTGCTAGGAGAGGCACTAGTAGAACCTTACATTAAGAAGAGATAACTCTTCTTAAGGTTATCCCATTTCATCTGGAATTTATAGCTTGGTGGTTTTTACACCAATAGGCTGCATAAATTCTTTGACCGTTTCAGTGAAAATTCATTGATTTGCTGAGTGATGAACAGCCTCATGTTAACCGTTCCAAGATGGTGGACACATCGACGTGTCTGGAGCAGTCAAACCCCATTTACATAAATATACCTATGGAACACCCTGGAATAGTGCTGAAAACTCCAGCAACCACATACCAACATTCTAAAACACTCAAAACAACCTAGCAACAGCATAGTAATGCCCTAGCAACTTCCAGGATAATCTAACAAGCACATAGTAACAACCTAGCAACCGACTGGAATGCCCTAAGATCAATTGCTTCAACAATTCTTTTAATTTTTACATATAAATTACAAATCATCCTGAGATGTTACTGCACGCATATCCCATTAGCAGCAAATCGCTCTGCCAATGGTGTGAATGAAATGGAATGAAAAGGAATCTACGATAGGAAGTTAAAGAGAAAGTGAGAGGAAAGAGAGTGTTCTTCAGTTTATGAGACTGTCACCAGTCTGTGGCGTGCGGCTCTTTGACAGGTATTTTTCTCTCAGTTTGAGAGACAGATTAGAGAATTCAGCCTCTCTGTGAGTGTCAGTGTGACAGACAGAGCTAAGGATACACACTCTGAGCTGTCACATATACACACACACACACACACAAAGACTATGATCACATTGAACAATGGAGGATGCCTAGAAATAGAGACTTTGTTTGGATATGAATGTGCACACTATGTCAATGCATAGCTAGCTGCAGACTGTAAAAAAAAAAAAAAAAAATGGCAAGAGCTTTCTCAATTTGGTGAGTTCCAATCAGATCGGTAGGATTTCCAAGAGTCTGCGGGCACAGGTTTTTCTCAGTCCGCTGGGAGACAAAGTCATGTTTACGAATTCTAAGACCCTTCTGGGAAAGAACTAGTCACTAGATTTGCAGAATTTGCAAGGTTTATGCATCAATTCTTTGAAAAATATGCAAGACTGTTGTGATATTGATTCATAAAAGTGAATGTAGCTCCTAAGTGAAATGTAGAAATAATTTGAATGTACTGTATGATATTGATTCATAAAAGTGAATGTAGCTCCTAAGTGAAATGTAGAAATAATTTGAATGTACTGCATGATATTGATTCATAAAAGTGAATGTAGCTCCTAAGTGAAATGTAGAAATAATTTGAATGTACTGTATGATATTGATTCATAAAAGTGCATTTTACATACAGTGCATTTACAATGGTAGTCTATGTGGCAAGGCATTGCACCAGGAAAAACGTTAAATTTATTTAGAATTTTTCACAAGTTTGGCATTGCTAAGATGTTTTAAAATGTTTTTGAAAGAAATCTCTTCTGCTCACCAAGGCTGCATTTGTTTGATCAAAAATGCAGTAATATTGTGAAATATCATTACCATTTAAAATAACTGTTTTCTGTTTTAAAATGTAATGTAATCATGTGATGCAAAGCTGGAATTATATATTATATTATATTCAATATGTAATATGTGTTATATCCATTTGCTCCCTAACAGGTCCAGTATATACAGAGATGATCAATAACTTACTCCAGCCATTGCTGAGCGCTCCAAACTGTCGTTTGATCAGACAGAACGTGTTCCATGCGTTACCGAACACGGCCAACACGCTGATCGGACGCGCGGCTCACATCGCGGTGCTTGACTCTGAACTCTTCCTGGAGAAGTTTCTTCTGGTGGCCGGGCTCAACTACTTCAAATAGCTGAGCTTTAGAGATGACATCATGCCTTGAGTTCTGTTGGAGAGCCAATCAGATTACATTTCACATCAGCCAATCACATTTCATTTCAGAGTCATAATGAGCTCTGGAATTTTTTCAATAAGTTCAGTCTATGGACGCAAAGAAAACAGAAATTGAAGATTCAGACTGTGAATCTGAATACACATATGTAAAATCTGTACAGAAAGAACACTGTATACTAAGCAAATAGAGGAAACTAACAGCTGGAGGCCTACACACGCCTTAACGAAGCTTTGACGTAGTAACTTAACATTGAATAATCATAACTGGAGAGTTAATCATTTGAATGTAAATTCGGTGTGTAGCTGGTGTTGTAACAACAGCCTTGGTTCTTCATTCCCTCCAGTCACCGAACGTATATTTGCTGCGCCGTTTGTAACTTGAAGTCAATATCACTGGACTTTAATACTTGAAGAGCAAATTCAGTCATTCACTTGGCGTTTGAGTTTCGCGTTTTGATAACGCTTCAGTGTTTCATTTTACTGAGTCATTCTTTTATAGTTTGTGTGTTTTGACTGTCATGTTGTGAAGTGAGAATCTCACTGTGAAATAAGCCAAATCCATTGTTTTATGTATCGTCATGGAATACATTCCCCTGTAACAGTATTCATTTGGTGAACAGAGATCATAATCTGAATGTGTTTACCATTCCAGCCTTAACTATCAAAAAGTGAGTATTTCTCAACATCTTCTATCATTTCAGTGTTTTGTTAATTCATTTTAAATGGTTAAATGGTTCCGTCATCATTCCAAACCAGAGTTCTTCTTTCTTCCATGAAACAAAGGAGTGTTGGGGTGCCAAACTCCAAAAATATTAACATGGCCCTATAAAAACATGAAAAAAAATCAGTCATTATAAAGCTGATTTTAAAATAATACATTCTTGTAAGACATTTTCAAATTAATTTGCTGCAGTTTAACTGATTGAGTGAGCATTCATAACTATTTCCTTATAAATACTTCAGGATTGGATGGACTCAGATGTATGGGAAAGAGGTTTTGCCATGAAGAAAATGCATTTCCTTATGTCATGCTTTTGTGGAATACTCCTCCGAACATTAACAGAATACTTTCATGCTTTACTTATAGTGTTTGCAAGGCAGGGTAGTGCGATACTTGCATACTTGAAATGTAATTGGTTTTCTTTCTTGCATACTGAAATGTGTGGTACAGTAGTTTTTTTTTTTTGTTTTTTTTTTACACCCATCCAATCATCTATAGCCTCATTTACACTACACTATAGCACAGAAATTGATTTTGTGCACAAATGACAGAAAATATGTGGTGACACTTTACAATAAGGTTCATTATTTAAACATTAGTTATTGTATTAGCTAACATGAACTAACCATGAGCAATACATTTGTTACTGTATTATTAATCTTTAACGTTAGTTAATGAAAATACAGTTGTTCATTGTTTGTTCATGTTAGTTCACAGTGCATTAACTAATGTTAACAAGATTTTAATAATGTATTAGTAAATGTTGAAATTAACATTAACAAAGATTAACAAATGCTGTAAGTGCAGTTCATTATTAGTTCATGTTAACTAATGTAGTTAACTAATGTTAACTAATGAACCTTATTGTAAAGTGTTACCAAATATGTTTCTAAGAAAAGGCTTTGACTATGGACAGGTTTAAAGAGGATCTGATGTGGAATAGATGAGAAAAAGTCAAAAACCTTTACTAAACTACCATTCAGAAGTTTAGGGTTGGTAAGAAATTTTAAAGTTATTAAAACGAGTCTCTTATATGCTCACAAAAGCTGCATTTTTTTGATCAAAAATACAGTAAAACAGTAATTATGAAATATTATTACAATTTAAAAGAACTGTTTTCTATTTGAAAATATTTAAAATGTCATTTATTCATGTGATGTTAAAGCTGAATTTTCAGCATCATTACTCCAGTCTTCAGTGTCACATGATCCTTCAGAAATCATTCTAATATGCTGATTTGCTGCTCAAGAAACATTTATTATTATTATCAACGTTGCAAACAGTTGTGTTGCTTCACATTTTTCGGAAACCATAATACATTTTTGGCCACGATTCTTTGATGAATATAAAGTAAAAAAAAAAAAAAAAAAAAATTATTTGTAATAGAAATCTTTAGTAACATAATAAATGTCTTTACTGTCACTTCTGATCAATTCAATACATCTTTGCTGAATAAAAGTATTAATTTCTTTAATAAAAAAACTATGACTTTTGAATGGTAGTGCACCTAAAACTTCCACAGCTTTCTTTTCAGCACCGATATTCCTTTTTTTATTTTAGATTTTTTTGTTCATTAACATTTATTGTTTCACTTAAGAATTGTTCATTGAAAACCCCATGAAAATCGAGAGAAAGTGTCTTTAGTGTTTATGGAAGTTGCGGCCCTGTTCTGTTTGTTTTATGTATTTTATAGTCTGTGAAAACATGTTCTGTGAGCAAATTTGTGTGCATTGTTTGGTTGTCGTGAGATGGGTGAACGGTTTCAATTGCCATGTCGTTGTGTTAGCATAACTGTGTTTTTGGTTCTTTCTGGTCTGTTTTACCACTGTACTCCACCGGAGCAGCTTATCTTATTTATTGCATTGTATCACACTGGAATGACCTCGGTCTGATCTCTCTGAGGCCCCATAACAATGCACACGCTTAGTTTTCCCATAAAGCCTGTTCTTCTCTGCTCCTCAAGGGTAACACTTACAAACATCTCTCTGCAGCCACACCTCAGGTTTTCACTTCGTTCAGCATCTTTAGCTCTTGTTTTCCGTGAGATCTGGGTCTCATTCAGCCGCTGTCAGCACCGTGTGATTGGGTTTAGTTCAGTGGCGCCGTGTCAGCAGACTTAGAAGATGCCCCTTCTGTCCCTGCTAAGCTTTTATGTACAAGCTGACTGACGCTTGATTAGTCAGTAAATACACTGTCACAGTGATTGACACTAATTTAACTCCGCCTCTTAGTACAGGAGTGTGTCACGTGACTCCACTGCTTTTGTTACCGCTGAAGGAGCCATAACGCCCCATTACCCATCATGCTCTGCTGCACTGGGGTCTCAGTGTGCTTCTTTGTTTGTTTGCCAGCTAATGTGGGCTGATGGCAGAGTTTGCTCACACAAGTCAAGCATATTAATTACGGAAATAGAGCTGATCTGAAGTGCGAATACTTACCAAGGGCAAAACTGTATTAACAGATGCTATACATTAAAAAATACTTGAACCAGTTGAACCCTTCAATAACCCATTATTATTATTATCTTTCAGATTGTAACACGGTCAATTAAGTGTTATTGATAAGGAAGTACAATAAAAAAGTGTATACAATAGAAACATTTCTTATTTAGGCAGGAAGTTGGGGTTTTACATAATGAAGGACTTGTCCTTTTTCATATAGACTGCCCAGCCACACACACACACACAAAAAAAGTTGCGGTTTGGATTTAAATAGGCAAATGCTTACGAATCTATGATTGGATCATTATTGCAGTGATTATTATGTTTCTACTGTAGCATGTTATATGTTTGGGAACAGTTCTGTGGAGTGTGTAGCTTTCATTTCTTAAACAACTATGTAGGAAGTAGGGGTTGAACAACTTCAGATTTTCTAAAGTTGACATTTATGTGATTAAAGTCGAGTCGACGAGTCGATTATGACGTCATTAATGAACAAGAACACAGAACACGTTTTTCCAGTCCAATGTGCTACTTTTCGATTGTTTTTTCTATGTAAGATGTTTTTCTATGCTAGACAGACGTATATATGACCATTGCGCTCACATCTTGCGTCTTTTGCAGCGTCTCGTGCGTGACACAGCATTTTAAAAACGTGGCGATCAAGTTCAAATCAGTTTAAAAAAAAGCGTGTCAAGACCTTGCGTTTTTTCCCCTATTCCACTGCCCGCGTTTCGCGTTTTTGAAAGCAAAAATGCGTCCTGAGTGAACAACCTCAAACTAAGACTGGAACGCAGGTTGCCTTGTGCACAGCTATGGCATACTATGACAGTGCTGCCCACAAGGCTATTGCTCCTACACTTTGTGTCGTTATATTTCTCACAGATTTCTGCTCGTTCTAAATCAGATACAGATAAAGTAGCACAGTAAAGATTACATTTGCAATAGTGAGAAAGCGATTGCGTGTGTGAATTAATTCTACCTGGCCGCGTCTCTCTACTAATAGTGAAGCTGTGGGTTTTAGTTACTAAGAAATATATGCTAAAACGTTTCGGTTTCTAAGCTATTTTATTGATAAATCACAGAACAGTGTTGACAATGATTTTGTATGTGCGCGATCTATGTCTCTGTGTGTGTGTTATGTAGCAGTGCAGTTTAGAACGGCGACTAACTAACAATAAGCTGTTTAAAACGTGCATTCATCCAGTCAATATTGAGCATACAGATGGTATAATCAAACCTATCTTGTGTAGCGCTCTTGAAAAATTCATTTATTTGTCATTAATTGTTGGATACGGAACGCAAATGTGGACTTTAAAGATTTCTTGTTCTGTTGCGCCCTCTATAGGCCATGACCAGTGACTAGTCGAAGTCATGCTTAAAGCGTCATATAGTCGATTAGTCGGTGCGACCCCTAGTAGGAAGACACATCATGGCCATATTCCAGGATGACAATGTCAAGATTCATCAAGCTCAAATTGTGAAAGAATGGTTGGGAAGGAGCATGAAGAATCATTTTCACACATGAATTGGCAAGATCTTGACCAAAAATTGATGCACCTCTTAATGGAAATAACATCACAACATTTATTTCCATCAAGAGATGCATCAATTTTTGGTCAAGATGATGCAAGAGGTTAAAGTCTACTCCAGCACATCCCAAAGACTTTCAATGAATTTAAAGTCTGGGACTCAGAGGTGCCAATTCATGTGTGAAAATGATTCTTCATGCTCCCTCCCAACAATTCTTTGAGCATGATGAATCTTGGCTTTGTCATCCTGGAATATGGCCATGATGTGTCTTCTTAATGGTTGTTTAAGACATGAAAAGCTACACAATCCATCAATTAGGGTTAGGTTATGTACAATAATATATTTGTGCTTAATATGTTATTTGCAAAAATGTATTTGATCAGAATACACGGCTACTTACATCTATCCATGGATGAAGATGCTTTTTGGTGTCTAGATGCTGTAGTTACGACACTTTTAAGAGACCACATTTCACGATCTAATCAATTCCCAAAAGATGAAGTCCTGCCTTTTTCTCGTTGAACATCCTGTTGAACTCAGAAATATGTCACATAATGGAAGTTAAATGGGATGCAAACAATATTTCATGACTTTAAACAACTTTCCTTTTACAATGTCACACCTTCCTCTGTCTTTAATTCAAACATCATGGTGACGGATCTCTCTGACACAAATAACTCCCATTCAAATAAAATATTTAGGAGTGTGTGTGTGTTTATAAAGAGGCAGCTCGTCTCCTCAAATGTTGGGTAAGCGGTTCTTCATTGAGAGCTATTTATTTCCAGCATACGTTTGTGTTTTCATTCAGATCTGTGTATTAAGTCAAGAATGTGAAAACAGATGAAAATGTATTCACTGTGAGACTGTAATGTGTTTATTTGAGTTAGTTTTTCTTCCAGTATGTATTTTTCACATCTGTGCCAATGATATTCTGATGTTTTTTTCTATGTTTGCTTTAATTACTTTGTGTTCCTTGTAGTAGCTTATGCCCAAATATATAAATAAGTATATATTCTGTGTACATTGAGAAATATTACATTATATTATGATCAAATGAAGTATTACAATAAATAGTATTCTTCTTTTAAAAGTAGACTTTGTTTCTTTGTTTATTGTTCATATTGAAATTGTGCTGTAACCTCACAATATCCACAAACAACATCCTATTTAAAAATGTAGCAGCATAGTGTAAACAGATGGGCAGTACTGACCAATTAGAATCAGTTATGCAAAGGGACCATATAAACCAGTGTTTCTCAACTGAAACATTTATATAAATCAGTGGTCACCACCCAAAAGTGGGTCGCGGAGTGTGTAGTCAAAGAAACAACAACAAACATAATTCTATGTTTATATGATGCGAGACTTGTATTTTGAAAGACGTGCGTGAAAGCTGTTGACAAGTAAAGAGTGCCTAAAAAAAGTGTGGTCCTGATTCAGTATCTGAGGTCAGATGAGGTGTTGTCAGATTATATGTCAGTGTCATTATTCTAACGTTATTTTCGTTATGAAATAAAAAGTCTCTCACCTCAGAATAGCGAATTTTCCTGTCCTGTCAGCCGTTATACTGTGCTCATAGCGCAGTTAAATTGCACGCGCAAATGCGGCAGCGCGCGCTGTATATCACTTCATTACAAATAAAGCGCAAAAGAAATTACGAGCATGCAACGTCGTGGTTATGTTGTCAGTTAGTAAGTAATGAAATTACCAAAAGGTACCAATAAATTACGTTACTGGTACGTCGTGTGTTAGTTGGGAAGGATTTGCATGCAGGTAGGCTGTTTATTCCATTTATCAGGAGCAGTTGATGTGTTTTATTGGGTCATTGACGAATAAGGTTTTTAAAAGTGTAAAAAAAAACCTAAATGAGATATAATTAATTTTGAAGTTTTATTGAGTGTTAACAATGAGATTATGTGGTTTTTATAATCAATTAACAATGCTTTTGTTATTTTTTACAAGAAAAAAAGTCATTCGGTTTAACCAAAATTTCGGTTATACCGTATGACGATATTTTCAAACAATGCTAACGGACTGATATCTAGTTAGCCTGCTAGCTAGCTAACAAAAGGACAATCAAAGATTTTATATTTTGTACAAGTTTTTAAAATATTCCAACATTTTCCATGTTTTATAGCGGTTGTACCGAATGACCTGATGTTTCGGGACATGCGTATGAGCAAGTGAAAACATGAATTTTTCAAATAGTTAAGAGAGAGTTAGTTACTTTGCTTCATGACCATGTGGTCCTTTGCACATGTCTGAATGTTGTCACATCCTGTCACATGATATTGAACGCATGACTCGATCCAAAATGTTCCCTTTAAATTGGTTACTCCAAATGACATTAATGAAATTAATTTTTCCAGACATTCTTTCTCATAACAAAGCAACGACTTCTACACATAATTTTAATACCATTTTGCACTATGTTGATATATGATGCTATAAAATCATGCCAGAAAAAAAATGTATATACATTTATTACATGTTAAGATATTTTAATTACAAATGAAATGGCTGTATTGGCCTTTGGACGGTTAAACCGAATGACCTTTTGACACTTCAAAATCTTTAAAATACCTTTATATGTAGCAAAATATGATAAAAACCTTTTGGATTCAATAAAAGAGATCTAGTTGTACTACCTTACATACTTTGGATGGCATATCTTTGTTTTTTATTATTATTAAGGCCTTTGGACAAAAAAAAACAAACACCCGTCACGTCATTGACCCTATTAACAGTTCATGTTAGTATTGTGTATTTACCATGGTAACTGTTGTTTCCGTAAACCCAAAATGCCACTTTATTTTGTTATTTTGTATATTTTTAAATTACTGTGGTGGCTCATACCAACTTAATAACTTTATAGTAGGCTACTAACAAATACTAGTTTGGGACTGCTATTAAATAGCCTTACCTTAAACTGTTTATTCATCAGTATTAGTCATATTCTTACAATTTATGTGTATGTTAAGTAAAGTGGGATGGTACTTGTGTGTGTCAACCATTTTTATGAAATACATTTGCTTGTTTTTTAAAAGCAAATGGGTCGCAGCTTAATGAACATGGAAAAATTGGGTCCCATGGCCAAACCAGTTGAGAACCACTGATATAAACTGCATTACTTGTAGCAAATAGGCTATTCAATGCCAATGTTTTATGGAGATTTTGTGCCACTAAGAGGGATGTAGGCACTCGGTTTGCATAAGAACACTTCTTACCTGCAGTAAAATCCATTTAATGAGTGCATTATTGCTTTATTCAATAGGCTCAATAGGCTGCCCCATATTTGTAACTATACAATGTAAAATCACAGACATGTTTAGTTGCTATTAGCATGTTCACCATATCACTTGTTAAATAAAGATTAGAGTTTAATAATGAAGTGCAGACCTCAATAACTTGACCTTGAATTGAAGGAGGATTACACATTTCAAAGCACAACAGTAAGTCTGCAACATTCATTTCATCCCATAACAAATCCAGAGAGATTCCCAGGTATTAATGAGACAAACCCGAAGGCTCCCAGCGCAAAACATTGTAAATCCTCTTAAAGGTCTTGTATGTTGTGAAACAACCCTTCTTGAGGACGCCGAAGCCATCAAACCAATCAAAGCCTGCCAAAATGTGACACCCCTGGCAACAAGGGATGTCCTCAGGAAATACATTCACGTCCTGGCACACGTTTAGAAGAGTAATTTTTCTTTTCTCTCAGCCTGTTTGTCATTTAACTCAAAGATTTGGCATAGTCTGCAAGGAGACTCAGCTCAGAATCGAATCAATAAACCCGCTTCCTCCCACGACGGCATACGAACGGGGCCCTCAGACAGATGGCAGCCATTGAGATACGCACTGATACAATAAAGCTTTTCATTCATCACTTATCAAGCAAAAACAAACACAAAATGAAATGAAACAAAGACAGCGAACCCCATTTACCACCGGCGTTTGATCAGGGTCACGCGGATTTCAAGTCCTCTGGGACCAATGCAATTCTGCTTATATCGGTCCGTGTTTCGTGCAGCCTGTGGGCGAAAATGATTTTTGTCATTAAATCCATCACAGGCCCTGATTGAAAGAGTATTCATTAGTTTGCGCTGCAGTGTGGGAAGCAGCTGGTCATTATTAGTCCCTCGACAAGCTTTTTCAAGGAAGCCATTGTCAATAAACGAGAACTCTGGCAGGAGTAATTAGCATGCTGTAAATCTGACAACACGAACAGTACCGGCCTCTCACAAGGTCTTATTTGAACACATGACACCAATGGGAGAATGATTGCCAGATTAAACAGGACAAAAGGAGCAAGTAGCATTCTTACTGTACGATACACTTTTGTGGAAAAGAAGGTGCACTGAAGCCATGCATTGAAGGCATATCCCTTGTAAGCATTTCAAATGGCTCAGCGATACTAGAGCTTGTGTTACAGCACAAGTCTAACCAGACAAATACACCGATCAGGCATAACATTATGACCACCTTCCTAATATTGTGTTGGTCCCCCTTTTGCTGCCAAAACAGCCCTGACCCGTCGAGGCATGGACTCCTCTAGACCTCTGAAGGTGTGCTGTGGTATCTGGCACCAAGATGTTAGCAGCAGATCCTTTAAGTTGTGAGGTGGATCCTCCATGGATCGGACTTGTTTGTTCAGCACATCCCATAGATGATCGATTGGATTAAGATCTAGGGAATTTGGAGGCCAAGTCAACACCTCAAACTCATTGTAGTGCTCCTCAAACCATTCCTGGACAATTTTTGCTTTGTGGCAGGGTGAATTATCCTGCTGAAAGAGGCCACAGCCACCAGGAAATACTGTTTCCATGAAAGGGTGTACATGGTCTGCAACAATGCTTAGGTAGGTGGTACGTGTCAAAGTAACATCCACATGGATGGCAGGACCCAAGGTTTTCCAGCAGAACATTGCCCAAAGCATCACACTGCCTCCGCCGGCTTGCCTTCTTCCCATAGAGCATCCTGGTGCCATGTGTTCCCCAGGTAAGCGACGCACACACACCCGGCAATCCACGTGATGTAAAAGAAAAAGTGATTAATCAGACCAGGCCGCCTTCTTCCATTGCTCCGTGGTCCAGTTCTGATGCTCACGTGCCCACTGTTGGCGCTTTCGGCGGTGGACAGGGGTCAGCATGGGCACCCTGACTGGTCTGCGGCTATGCAGCCCCATACGCAACAAACTGCGATGCACTGTGTATTCTGACACCTTTCTATCAGAACCAGCATTAACTTCTTGAGCAATTTGAGCTACAGTAACTCGTCTGTTGGATCGGACCACACGGGCCAGCCTTCGCTCCCCACGTGCATCAGTGAGCCTTGGCCGCCCATGACCCTGTCGCCGGTTCACCACTGTTCCTTCCTTGGACCACTTTTGATAGATACTGACCACTGCAGACCGGGAACACCCCACAAGAGCTGCAGTTTTGGAGATGCTCTGGCCCAGTCGTCTAGCCATCACAATTTGGCTCTTGTCAAACTCGCACAAATCCTCACGCTTGCCCATTTTTCCTGCTTCTAACACATCAACTTTGAGGACAAAATGTTCACTTGCTACCTAATATATCCCACCCACTAACAGGTGCCATTATGAAGAGATAATCAGTGTTATTCACTTCACCGGTCAGTGGTCATAATGTTATGCCTGATCGGTGTAAGAGCATATGATGTTTGGCATCAAACTCGGTGCGATACATCTTGGTGCACTACATTTAAATATACACGTGTGAATGAGATTTGAGGTTTGAAGTGAATAACAGCTTGAATTTCAGTCTGTTCCTCACATTAAGGTATCAAATTACTTCAGAAGAATTTAAATATAGCACATGAGTCTTAAAGACTATTTTTATGTTGCTTTATGCCTTTTTTTGAGCATTGAGCATGTTCACTATTCACTTCCTATGTACAGAAAAAAGCAGCATCGGCATCTTGCTAAATTTCTCCTTTTATGTTGTATAGAAGAAAGAAAATGGGTTTGAAATAACATGAGGGTGAGTAAATGATGACATTTTTTTTATGTTTGGCTGAACTATTCCTTTGAATAAATGTTCTATAGCAAAAGGTTCAAAATATTTTTTTGACAAGATGTTTTCTACCAAGCAAACAGATGAAGTCTGTAGGTATGACATGACTTAATACAAAACACATTCTGTTCACTGGCATTCCTTCACACAAAGCTACTCTTCAATCCGCACGCTCACAAGCGCTTGACACTTCAAACACCTACAAGACAGCTGAGAAATCAAGTGTCCATCACAGCACAGTTTTCACTTTGTGAAAATTGCATTGCTTCCTGCCATGCTCTTTAGTTTTTAAGAGCTTGTTCTTAGGAGACAGCTGAAGATGTACACTTATCAACTATGAATGTGGCTACCTGTGCTTTGCAGATGCTCTTGTCTTATGGGCACTGTTACAGTGTTAAAATAAAGTGTTGATGAGTGGAGTTTGCAAAGAATCACCAACACTTTTGCTCATCAAGAGATAGTTCACCCAAAAATGAAAATTCTGTCATCATTTACTCACCCTCAAGTTATTCTAAACCTGCATGAAGTTCTTTCTTCTATTGAACACAAAAGAAGATATGTTGAAGAATGTTGGTAATCAAACAGTTGCTGGTCCCCATTGACTTCCAAAGTATAGAAAAAAAAAAAAAAAAAAAAAAAAAAAAAATATATATATATATATATATATATATATATATACACTATGGAAGTCAATGAGGACCAGAAACTGTTGGGTTGCCAACATTCTTCAAATATCATCTTGAAGTGTGAGTAAATTATGACAGAATTTTCATTTTTGGGTGGTAAAAAAAAAATAAAAATTGCCCATAGAAGACCCACTTTGGGTTCCCTAAAGAACCTTTCAGTGGACAGTTCAAGAACCATTTTTTTTTCCTCAAAGTGAAGAACGTTTAAAAAAAAATCTAAAGAACTTTTTCTACTATAAAGAACCTTTTGGGTTCCATGGATCTTAATGGAACCATAGATACCAACAAATAACCTTTATTTTTAAGAGTTTATCTGGTTTCTAGCTAGTCCAAGGTTTTCTGAGCTATCTTGGATAAGCAACAAACCAGTTTGCCATACCAATTTAAAGGTGGTGAAGAGGTATTTTTTGTTATTTTTGGAACATCATGGCTGGTAAACCAGGTAATTATTGTCTTGGACCAGCTTTACTCTTAAAAATCAAGATACTTTGTTGGCATCTATGGTTCCAAGAACCTTTAACATCCATGGAACCTTTCCAATCCACAAAAGGTTCTATGGAGTGAAAAAGGTTCTTTAGATTATTAAAAAGTTCTTCACACTTAAAATGGTTCTTTTAAGAACTGTTCACTGAATGGTTCTATTGAATACCAAAAATGGTTATTCTGTGTATTGCTGCAAAATCCCCTTTTGGAAACTTTATGTTTAATAGTGTAGACCAGGGGTTCTCAACTCCAGCCCTCAAGATCCATTTACCTGTAGAGTTTAGCCCTAACCCACCCTAACCAAACACACCTAAACAAGCTAATCAAGGTCTTCAGGATTGCAAGATATAGTAGGCAGGTGAGTTTGATCAGGGCTGAAGCTAAACTCTGTGGGAAATCGGACCTTGAGGGCCAGAGTTGAGAACCCCTGGTGTAGACCATCTAGAAATCAGCTACCATGTACCAAGAACACAACTAACCAGTGTAAGATGGATTTTCCAACATGATATCTAGAGACCAGAATATTATAGAGATTTGAGGGTGGGCTCTTTTGACTTCTGGCTACCTAGCAACCACCCAGGACACCCTAGTAACCACCAAAAACATCTAAGCATCGAGTTTTGCACTGGCAAAAACCCTCTAATTTTCTTCAGAAGGTTGGTGTATTTACTCTTACCTCGCTGTCTCGCTCCCAGACTGCTCTTTGTGTTAACAGGAAGTTGAGTCATCTGCCTCATTACCTGGAGAAAGCCGTTAAATGGTCCATTATCAAACGTGATAGCTGCTTTCCTGCAGGAAGAGAGACGTGGGCAGACGTTACTGGAGATCTGCGGTCTGTCTTTCGCCGAAATGATATCACAGCTTTTCCTTCACATGATTTATATTAAAGGATTCGTCGAGGTTCAATAGAACTTAAGCTCTAAGATCACATACATACACTATGTTCAAAAGTTTAGGTAATTCTTTTTTTTGAAAGTAATTAATACTTTTATTAAGTAAGGATGCATTAAATTGACCAATAGAGACAGTAAAGACATTTATAACGATACATTTCTATTTAAAAAAAAAAAAAGCTAAATAAATCATTCACTTGATTACCAGAAGAAAAAACACATCAGTTTATAAAATTACATATTTAAAAGAAATACATATTTTTAAGACATTGCAGGATAAACTTAAAGAAAATTGACAGTTTTGAAAAGTATAGCCAGAAAAGTAACATTGTAATAGTGAAGGACGAGTAAAACTATATGAGGTAATGCTTCATAAATCTTCATTTGTTTTAACCCAGAACATTCCTTTACACTAGACCATGTTTTTTTTTCTTTGTTTCTATCCTTCGTTTTTACCCTATAGGTCAATTTCTTTGGTGTAGAAAGAGCTAAACAGTTTAACGAGATCTTACATGTTTACAGGTCACATGATCTTACCTTCCCAGCAGCCTGTTCTCAGAGAAGCAGCATGTTTAGTGTGTTTTCCAACAGTTTGCCCAGGCCTGTCACGTATGATGGATGCGGAAACATCCCAGACTGAAAGCGAGCTCCTGAGGGAGGACACAGACAGCCACGGAGCCGTGGCGTTTCAGGGATATGACGGATCTGGAGGACTGAAGTAAACCACAGAGCTGTCTCTAACAGGATAAGAGTTCGACTGTTAGAGCTGCGATTGATTGCTGTGTGTGGGATTCATGTGAAAAAATATTAATGGAAATGAAATCTTAACAGGTTAGAGCATGGGAATCTGTATGCTTTAGAATGCTTTTTTTATTTTCATCAAATTTAGGCAATTTTTTTTATATACTTTAGGTTTTTTTTCTTTTTGTAGTTATTATTATAAATAAAATTACTTTTTTTTGGTAATTTTTTTGGTATTTTCATCAAATTTAGGCATTTTTTTTTTACTTTAGTTTTTTTTCCTTTTTGTAGTTATTATTATGAATAAAATTTTGAATGCTTTTTTTATTTTAATGAAATTTGAGTCATTTTTTTGTTTGTTTATTCTTAATACCAGTCTAAATAATATATTTTTTAAATGCCCACATTTATTTTATTTTAATGCAATTTGGGCATTTTATAAATAGTTAATCCCAGTCTAGTTTGTTTGTTTGCATGTTTGTTTGTTTGTTATTATAAATAAAATTCTTTTTGGGGAATCTGTATGCTTTTAAATGCTTTTTTTATTTTAATGCAATTAAATGCAATTTGGGCAATTTTTATGTTTTTTTTTTGTTTTGTTTGTTTTGTTTTTGTTTTTAAATAAAAATAATACCAGTTTATTATTATTATTTATTATAAATAAAATTACTTTTTGGGGAATCTGTATGCTTTCAAATGCCTTTTTATTTTAATGAAATTTTAATGTTTTTTTTTTTTGTTTATTGTAGTTATTGTTGTAAAAAAGTTTTTTTTTTTTTTGGGGGGGGGGGGATCTGTATGATTTAGAATGCTTTTGTTTATTTAAATGCAATTTGAGCAATTTTTAATGGGTTATATATATATATATATATATATATATATATATATATATATATATATATATATATATATTACCAGTCTAGTTATGTTTTTCTAGTTATTATAATAAATAAAACTCTTTTTGGGGGAAATCTGTATGCTTTGGAGTGCTTTTTTTTGCAATCCATAATGCAATTTGGCCTTTTTTTTTTTTTTTTTTTTTAAAGATAATTAATACCAGTCTTGTTATTATTTAGTTATTATTATAAACAAATTTTTCTGAAGAAAATGTTTGCCTGTGGTTACCTGGGCATTGCTATGTGGTTGCCAAGCCGTTCTGAGTGTTTTTTCATTTGTTGATAAGCGGTTCCATGTTTTTCTGGGTTGTCTTTAGGTGATTTTGTGCTGGCTTGAGTCAAAAGAGCCTATAAGTCGAAATAGTTTGTGCCTGTTTTATCACTTGTCAGGTGAAATTAAAATTTATCAGGTGCAAATAAAATCCATCAGGTAGAAAATTAACAGCACAAAAATGAAGTGGGATTATTTACACTCCAAATATTGACTGAAATTTTGAAAAATCTTTAAAGTCAGCTATGAGCAATAATAATAGTGGTTTGACATTTAAAATGGTCTATTATTATGCAATTATATTAGAGACTAAGCAATTTAGGTCGGATCACAAAATAACAATCTTTCTCACACTCTTAAAAATAAAGGTTCTTTATTCCCATTGATGGTTCAAAGAAGCAGCTTTAACATCCATGGAACCTTTTTATGCTCTTTATATTGCTCTAGATGTTCTTCACAATAAGAAAAAACTGGTTAGTTTAAGAACTGTTCACTGAAAGGTTCTTTGGGGATCCCAAAATGGTTCTTTTATTGCATCACTACAAAAACCTTCTTTCGAAACCTTTATTTTTAAGAATGTAGGATGTTATTGAGAATGAGTAATTGTGTTCAGTCTTGTTGTTTCACACCACTAGATGGCGCTCAGTATCTCTATGTGCATGTTGAAGTCCAGGCAAAGGGCGCTGACCTCAGTCCACTAGAAAGATCTAGAAAAACACACTTACTTACAAATATGAATAAACAGGCAAAAATATGAAAAATTGACATGACAAATGTTACAGGTTACAGCCAGTCTCCAAGTTATGAATGTTTTGGACAAAAAGAATAAGTTAATATCCACTGAAACATGACATGCATGTCATACAGCACAAAGCCTCAAAATAGTTGATCCTATTTAGTTTTCAGCAAATCTTATATTCGGCATGGTGTACGCGAGTGGGCGCCAGTTTGACCTCTGGCTGCGTATAGGTCAGATCTCTGGTTTGCTGACATTCCTAATGAAAGCTGAGAGCATTTCTACCCATCAGCAAGGAGGCGAGCGGACAAGGCATATCGATCTTCAGGCATTTAACAATTTACCGTAGCTGCATGCCTGCCTCCAGTAGAGGTGCAAAGGATGTTCCCTTTCCATTCCCACCTTCAGACGGCAGAACAGGAACAACTTTTGTAACCATGGTGATATCTTGCATCGACTTAATGCAGGTCTGTACTTTGTCCGCACACAGAAATATCTTCAACATTCACAAATTTTGAACCATGTGGTCCCTTCCAATAGGGCAGTGTGTTGGGCTGTAGGGTGTTTGTTGATGTGCTGATTATGAAAATGATCTTCTAAAGTGCTTCACAGTCAGGCCTGTCCATCTTATCCATATTTTCAAGGTGAATTGGCTGGTCAGCGGGCAGTTTGGAAAAGCAACTAGCCCCTGCGTCTGCTGCGCTTACACCCACCAATCAGCACTAAACATGCAGCAGCTCACCCATAATATTCCTCTCCTTTATACTAAACGGTAGAGGTTAACATGTCCTCTTGTGTTCTCGGATGAGAGAGGATAGAGACGGAGGCATGGGAGGCGGGAGCAAGAAAGAGCAAAATAGACAATGAAATGGAGTGTGAAAAAGAGAGTTGCCCGAAATCTTGACCCAAATACGAATTTGCCTTCACAGGAAGGATTTGAGACACATAACGGTGATTTTAGCAGTGTTTTCACACCAGGCCGTCCTGAAAGGCTTTTATCGTGTGTGCATGCAGGCTGTTTATGGAAATGAAACTGGGTAAACGTGTGAATCTATCCTCTTATGAACATGAACCATCTGTTGAAAGGGCCACTGGTGCTCTTAATGGCAGCACAACACTTCATAATGCTGCTAATATAATATATAATATTGCATTCTGATCTTTGGGTCATTCGAGTTATGCAGTACTTTCTGAACTCTTTTAGGAAGTATTTCAATAAAAGTGTACACAGACTTTATTAAATATAATTTGCTTTTTACACACATTAATAGAAAGAAAATAAACCAGATGACTGGCAGAATGAAAATAAAACGTTAAAGTTAATCATTGCTTTGTGACCAAGAGTTAGTTTGCATGATCATTTTGATATCTTAAGAAGCATCTTTTGAAATGTTCATCATACTGATTTCTGATATTTTATGGAGCATAATGAGAGAAACAAACAAACTGATAATAAAACACCACAGAATGAATCAAATGATGTCAAAAATAAACTTGCTTTTGCTAGTTAAATAGACAAAGTGATACTGAGGACATCTGATTAAAACATTACCAGCTAAAACAGTATTACAAAATAATCATTTTGTTCAGAAAAAATTAAGATTTTTTTGACTTGTTATTGCTAGTTAGTTAGTGTAGCACACAGAGATAAAAATAAACATCCAATCAAGCCAAGAAAGTAAAATTATAAAACATCAACCCTCACTTAATTGTGACATTATGAAAAAACAAAACTTCCTAACATTATTTTGAACATTGTGTAATGGGTAAAATATTAACAATCACAAAGACGTACACCACCATTCAAGGGTTTTTTTTTTTTTTTTTTTTTTCTTGAAAAAAAAAAAAAAAAATACTTTCTTGATGTTTCATCATCAAGATTATCTACTTTTTATTGTCATTCTTCTCTTTCTCCTCACCGAAATACATCCAAATACACTCGCAACCACATAAAAATTCATGCCTGTCACATCCCTATATTAAGAATCTCTATATTATTATACAAATATACATGTGAGCCTTAAAGGGGATGTATCATGAAAATCTGACTTTAATCGGGTAAACTTTAAAGTGCTATAATCGGGTCTCCGGTGCATCTATCAACGCAGAAAACATGAAAAAGGATAACCCAGTAACTTTGTTTTGGTAAGCCTTTCTCTACAAGCATGTGAAAAAACGAGCCGTTCAGATTTTGCTCCCCTAGTGGCGTAGGAAGGGCATCTTATAATATTATCACCCCTTAAACTGCACATTTTGTTTTCACAAGCGATATTTTGGAAAAAAATATTAGACCATTCACAGCATTTGATAGCAAATCATAAACGTTAGCCTGGTGTGTAGGGCTCTGTTTGGCAAACAGGTATGCTATGTATAGTGGGCGTCCATACGGGTTTTGCACAGAAGATTAACATGACGGCACATGCTAGTCGATGAGTTGAATCAACTCCACAACAACACAAATTTATCCACTAACTGTTCAGAAATGTCCAGATGCACTCTAAAAGTGGTAACTTCTTCCTGAGTCTCTCCATCAGTGTCCGACTCCGGTTTGAACAACGTAAGGCTGAACACCGTTACTGACAATCCTCATTTTGGCTGCGTTTCAGGCTCCGTTTACACTAATGCGTTTTCATTTTAAAATGCATAACTTTTGCTACAGTTACGCCTGTCGTTAACACTACTCTGGCGTTTTCAACCCTCGAAAACGAATACTTTCAAAGCCCGTTTTAGTTTGAAAACACCGGGGTTGCGTTTTAGTGTAAACAGAGCAAAACGGAGACTTTTGAAAATGATGGCTGCCCATGTTCGCTCTGCGTATCCTTGACAACCGTGTAAACAATAACATGGAGACTGAACTACAATCTTTGCTGGCTTTGTTGTCATTTTTAGCAGCCATTGTGCAGTTAAACTCTGCATTTTTTAATACTGCAGCTACCTACATGCGCAAGAGGCAACTGTTTACACTTGTACGCACTTGCCCAGTGTGCATGAACGGTGACATGCGTTTTTGGTCGTGTAGTAGACGGAGATATACTATATTGCCAAAAGTTTTGTCACTCTAGAGAACAAGTCTCCACTGCTCTAGAGTCTAGTGGCTTTACACCACTGCATCTGACGCTTTGCATTGCACTTGGTGATGTAAAGCTTGGATGCAGCTGCTTGGCCATGGAAACCCATTCCATGAAACTCTCTACGCACTGTTCTTGAGCTAATCTGAAGGCCACAGGAAGCTATTGACTCTGCAGAAAGTTGGCGACTTTTGCGCACTGTGCGCCTCAGCACACGCTGACCCCGCTCTGTGATTTTACGTGGCCTACCACTTCGTGGCTGAGTTGCTGTTGTTCCCAATTGCTTCCACTTTGTTATGAAACCACTAACAGTTGACCGTGGAATATTTAGTAGTGAGGAAATTTCACGAATGGATTTATTGCACAGGTGGCAACCTATCACGGTACCACGCTTGAATTCACTGAGCTCCTGAGAGTGACCCATTCTTTCACAAATGTTTGTAGAAGCAGTCTGCATGCCTAGGTGCTTGATTTTATACACCTGTGGCCATGAAAGTGATTGAAACACCTGAATTCAATGATTTGGAGGGGTGTCACAATACTTTTGGCAATATAGTGTAGTTTCTGAAATGCTGTGGAAACGCCAGTGTAGACGAAGGTCGTTTTCATTTTAAAACTCCACCCTCTTTTGAAAAGCAGGCAGCGAGCAGCAGCTCATTTGCATTTAAAGGGACACGGCATGTTCTTGCTCACACCCAAATAGGGGCAAATTTGACAAGCTATAATAAATGATATGTGGTGTATTTTGAGCTGAAACTCACAGACACATTCTGGGGACACCAGAGACTTATATTACATCTTGTGAAAAGAGGAATAATAGGTCCCCTTTAAATTGCGATGCTCGCAATTGCATGTTGCATAAATTCCCAGGACAGGTGATTATCAAATCTCGGAGGGTCTCATGGTGTCTTTGGTTCTCTGGAATCTCTTATTCTGGATTTAGGGAAACTTCAGCAGTGATTTTAAATATGAAATCCCGTAATCTCAGATAATCCAGAGAGATCAGAGCAAAGGAAAGTAAGTTTAATGCTGTATAACAACTGCTGATCCTTGTAACGTTCTACACCATAACAAAACATATATTGGACTAAATGGACTAAACATTATGTCTCCTCACCCATAATGTTTGCGACTAAATGGACAATATGCTTTAGGAGTTAAATCTTCATGGTATAACATGCCAAAGATGTCGAGAATTAGATGTTTTCTTGCTAAGATTGTGTTTTATGACAGATTAACCTTGATCCAGGGCATTTTGAGATTATCTGCTTTGTGACCGATACATATGGTGCATTGCCGCATCTCATCTGTCCTTATATTAACTTTGAAATCTGACCAGTGGATAAAGCCGTGAGACTTATCATAGGTTGTGCCGTCCTGAGTTAATCTTGTAAGATGGGACAGGGTTTTGTATGCTCCTCTCTTTGAACTCTGGAGGAGCTTCCCCAAACACATTTCCATCCCTCCACCATCTACTTTAGCACTCTTCAAAACTTACCGACAGTGACATGTTTTCCTGTCATCCCTCTCATTCCTTCATTACACTTGTCCCCTAGTGATTTCCTTCACTCATGCTTGGCTTTCTATTCCAAAGTCAGCGATAAACCAACTGAAGCATGCCTTGCTAAAACACCTAGCACTGAATCTGAATCGCCCTCTGCCCCAGACCCCTCAGGCGGCCCCCGGGCCTCTGCATGTCTACCACTATGAGGTCTGACTCAAATAATCCCAAGGATTTGTTTGACCATGATGGAAAATTCTGGAACTGATGGAAAGATCTGGTGTAACTTAAGGCTGGAATACATTACATGACTTGTGGTTACAGAGAAAAACTGGGTAGTCTTGTAGTGTATTCCAGCCTTTAGCATCTTTTATAAATAAGTCAGGTATCACTATTACTATTGCCCATACCGATGATGTTTTATACACTATATACTGTACACTAGCATTCAAAAGATTGGGATCAGTACAAGAAAAAAAAAACTTTTAAAGGGGTCTTTTTTTTTGTTTTGTTATTTTAATGTTCCTTGAGGTTCACTTATGATGTTAATATACGCAGAAAAACATTTATTTTCAACCCTCGTTCTGACCTTTTGTCTGAAATTATCCATTTTTAAGGGGCGGCTCCTTAAAGCTTGTCAGTAAATGGCCACTGTTATGATTGGCTAACGTCATTGCATAGGAAACAGAATCATTAAAAATAAACAATCCACTTGTTCCTGATGCTGGTATCCTTCTGAAGTCTCTACAGAAATTAGAAAATTATCTGTTTAAATAGGATGCATCAAAGCGAAAGTTCCTTTATACGCTTTCATTCACTCTTCCATTTGTCCTGTTGTAGGCAGACTCATATACTGTATCCAGTGTAGACAGCATCAGTGATTATAATGGTTTGCTTTTGACGCGACACTCACATCCAGACTAGGCAAATGTCAGCCATTAGGCAAATGAATGCCAGTGGGCGGGGCCTGTGGTGTTCATTTTGCACATGAATGGTGCTATGGATATGAATAATAACTCATGTATTTCCTATTTAGTGATCAGACTAATGACTTCTGCCTGGCAGATTATAAATATATAAATATCTCATCAATTTGCATCAAATAATGAATCTGAGCTACTGTATATTTAAGCAACCATCAAGCAACCAGCCAGAATATCCTATAGAAACAACCTTATTGGTTACTGTATAGCAGAGCCCTGGCAAAGTTTATCTAGTTTTTTCAGCCATTATTTATCAATTATTATTTATTAATATGGGAGATAAATGGAGAATAGGATCAGTGTATGACGTGCATCTCCCATGAGCGCCACAGCCCAAAACACCTGCAACAAATTTGCTAAACGCCAACACCACAGATCTGCCATTATTTGATGTCTAATATAGCATAACATTATATTTCCAGATATCTCTCATGAATTGCATCACTTTTGATTAAAACATGAAAATGATTAATTTTTCTGCTCACTGTACACACCTCAAAGTTAATTAACATGTTCAAAGATAAAAAAAAAACACTAAACTGCTCCCATCTAATTCGCTTGTTAATGAACAACAAAGAGGGCGCCGTTATTTCTGCATGTGAGGCTCCCTGACCGACCCAGTTAATTAAACAGAACTTTAGTGAATTAATAAATTGATTTATTGAAAAGTGGGTTATTCATTTAGCGCCGAGATAGATTTAACTCTCAATTGGCTGTGAAAAAATCCATAAAATAAGTCATTTGCATGTATCACTAACTTTTGAGTTAGAGCTGAATTAGAAAATCATCCATTCATGACCTCGTTTTTGACATTTCGCCTTTGATGGAGTCATATAATTATCAGTACTTTATGCATTAATATTAAGTAGATAATTTATGGTCCATTTCAACTCTCAGTCAAACACGGCTCTTGGGTTCTGTGCATTTTCTTGGGCCCAAAACCAAACGTGTTTGCTAATAATTAGTGTTGTTTGTTAAGTCAAGCATAATTATTACTATTGCTCTTAGTTAGGGATTTGAACAAACCCCTGACACAAAGCAACTTTAGTGCATAACTCGTCCCACAACGTTTGAGCTAGAGACATAAATAAAATCTTAAATAATGCAGTTTTTAAAGGAGATGTGTGCTAATACTTTTCTAAGTGACCAAATTTGCTATTTTCACCAAGATGATAAAATGGGTGCAATAGTCATGCTCCAGAAGTAAAAACATTAATTTTTTTCTAAAGGGAAACTGATTTTTAAAAATAACCTATAAACCAAGGATCCTTATAAATTGATGATATACACTCGGCTCTGCTCTGCTTCATACAGTAACGTTAATATTCGTAACTATATTCTACATCTCTTAATCCTCCCCAATAACTTAACAACTACCTTACTAACTATTAATAAGCAGTAATTAAGAGTTTATTGAGGCAAAAGTCGTAGTTAATAAATCGTTAATACTGAGAATTAGACCCTAAACTAAAGTGTGACCAAAATATTTGTTTAACAACTGAATTTACTGGATGCTGTTCAGAAATTTCCACCAATCAGAGAGTCACAGCAAGAAAATTGTAGCATAAAGGAACACCCTCTTACATGAAACACTGCTAATGATGTAATCGAGCCAAAATATTTTTTACAATTCAAAACACTATCTCTCGAACATTTTTAAATTCGATTAAGTCATTCGCAATGCTTCATGGTATTGTAGTCCTTTCCCTCACTAAAGCCATTAAGTTCACAGTCTTGTACCCTTGTCTTATAGCTTTAATGCTTTTTTGTTTCAAAAATTTGTTGCAATGTTGTAATTCACCTAGTAGCTGGTTGGCTTTGTTCATGGCTTATAACGTTTTAACAAAGACTTTTTTTGAAATCCTTATGGAAAAAATGACAAAAAAAAAAAAAACTTCTGGAGCAAACAGTGCTGAAAAAGTGGACAGGTACTAATGCACTCTATAGAGAATTAGGGCACGTTTGTATGATAACAATATACTAAAAATGGAAAAGTTTCCTTTATTTGCG
This sequence comes from Mylopharyngodon piceus, assembly GCA_039654765.1. NCBI lineage: Eukaryota > Metazoa > Chordata > Actinopteri > Cypriniformes > Xenocyprididae > Mylopharyngodon > Mylopharyngodon piceus. The sequence continues at coordinate 21,270,380 of CM077448.1, forward strand.
TTTTTTTCCGTGCAAACGGCAACGTTGTCAAAACGATCCCTGTTCACACGGATCTGTGAAAATTACTAAAAACGCTGTATTATGCTGCCACGCCACTAGTTGGCGATGTCACTTTGTAAAGATAAACTACACGCCTATAGACTGAACATGTAATACGCATGCGCATGACGTCACCGTTTTCACAAATTAACGATTTTGTGGTTTACATGGAAAAATACTGGTATCGTTTTCAAAAATGTGCATTTTGAAACCCGTTTTCAAAAGTTTGCATTTTCAGGCCCCCAAAACACAGTTGTTGTGTACATGAACTGCCAAAACACAAAAAGTTTTATGTTTTTAGTTAAAAACGGTGTCGTGTAAACAGCCCCTTAAGCAAATAACCACCTAGC